>JAZKJV010001136.1:310594-987202 GCA_037367405.1 Ottelia alismoides
TCTTAACTTTTAATCTAGAAATAGACAGCAAATACCTGTGTGAATCCCCTCACACGAAACAATCCATGCAGAGCTCCAGATAATTCATATCTATATACTTGTTCCAAGCTCTGCTACTCTAATTGGGAATTCACGATATGAATGGAGTTTTCTTTTGTATATTAGAATATGGTAAGGGCAATTCATTGGCCGGAGCTGATACAGCTCCTTCTCAATTTCCATTTGATCAAACATGCTCTCTTTGTAGAAATCGCGATGACCACTTGTGCTCCACAGATCTGCTTTTGCGATATGAGGTGTGTAGAGAAGTTCATAACCACGTTGCACATGGACTTTTCTCCAAGAATCTTCAATCAGATGCCTGATTATCGCACCATTTGGATGCCAGAAAACCAATCCTCCACCGGCTGCATCCTGCAAAAACTCAAAAAATAACATCCTTCTGCGCAATGTGCAAATGAAAATGGAAAATTTAGACGTGCCTTTCAGCATGATTAGTAGTAAAATTTTTTCGAAGAAAATAGTAGCACAAAATCTACAGCATTGTAAGATTATTACTATATTAACTAGGCATGACACCCACTCAAAAGTTCAAGTGTTTACATTTTCATCTAACAACAGAAGTACACCACATTTCTTTGATTGCGAGCCTATGCTCTATGGATTTGAATATTGTCTTGTGGACCACAGACGTGTGCAAAGAATGACAATAGCAAAAATAAAAATGCTAAGGTGGATGTGTAATCATACACGAAAAGATCGGTTTCAGAATGATGTGATCAAAGTTGATGTAGCTCTGATAGAGGATAAGATGAGAGAAAACCGCTTAATATGGATTGGTCATTTGCAAAGGAGGTCGGCTGAAGCACTAGTTAGAAGATGTGAGATTTGGGATGTTGAGCTGGCTAAGAGAGGGTGAGGAAGTTCCAATGTGCTTCTCCAGCTCTAACATTATATTCATAAATCTACCGCTGGATGAATGCAAAGATAAGTAGTTTCCCCTTGTTCTTTTGTTCTATATATGCAATGGATGTTATTACCAACACAAGTTACTACACAGCAAATAAACTTGCAATGGATATTAAAAAAGGAAAAAGCAAGCGCGTTACACCTAGAATAATTAGGGCAATGTTACCTGTATGGAGAAAAGATCTAGATCGAGGCCAAGTCGCCTATGATCGCGCCGTTTTGCTTCTTCCTTGAAATGGAGATATGCCTTCAACTGTTCTTCTGTTTCCCATGCTGTGCCATATATTCTTTGCAGCATTGGTTTATTTTCGTCTCCCCTCCAATAAGCCCCAGCAACGGATTCGAGTTCAACCGCATTTTTGTTTATTTTCCCAGTAGAATCAACATGAGGGCCAGCACAAAGGTCCCACCATTCATCTCCTACATAAGATTCTTCAGACATCTGGATGCAAAAGTAGCGCAGACAATGTCTAACAAAAGGTCATGCACAATGTCTCACCTATGTGATAAATGGTGATCGGCTCCTTTATGCTTTCAAGAATTTCAAGTTTGTAGGGCTCATTAATCTCCAGTATCCGCCTTTGTGCTTCATCTCGTGAGACCTCCTCTCTCACTAATGGCAAATTTCGCCCTATAATACGATCCTACATAAGAAATAAATTCCGCACCCTGAAACAATACGCTCATAAATATTTGTTTATGCTTAATTCATATATAGAATGAAGTTATACTAGATTTATTATGCATACCATTTCCTTTTTAATCCTCTTGAGATCTTTGTCTGTAAGAGGTTCCATATCAAAATCATAGAAAAAACCATTCTCTATCCAGGGGCCTATGGTCACTTTAGATTTTGGAAAGAGCTTCTGAACAGCCATAGCCATCACATGAGCACACTGCAACAAAAAGATACAACATCTAACTGCTATTTCTCCATACATTCCCATGAATAAAATGCATTTTCCAGCAAGAAACATGCACTTGATGTTGACATGCAGAGGTGGAGAATATGTAACAACAGAGGTGAAGAGTATGAACAGTTGAGAAAAGCTACCTTCTACTCCAAATTTCTTCAGATATAAGCTTTCAGATTCTGACACGCAATCAGATAGAACTCAAGCAGGTTGCATACCATATATTAAAAGAACGCATTTATCGTCACTATGCCTGTGAGCTCTCGCTTATTTACAATTATTATGAATGGTTGGTCAATCCTATAAACAACTATATTAAAAAGTATGTAGTTTTAATATTAATATTATTCTAAAAAATGAACTTATTTTCTCGATATGTTTCAAGAAGATTGTGCGTGTGTGTGCTTGCGCGCGTGTGCGCGCGTGCGCGCATGGGGGTGTGTGTGCGCACGCACGTGCGCGTGCATGTGCGTGTGTGTGTGTGTGCAAGAACATGTCTTTCCTTTCTACCACTCCAGACCAAATGCTTGTTCAGAATGCTGCTTGACATCCAACACATTTGATGCAGCAAACCAATACTAAACTAAATACAATCTTCTGCTTATTAGATTTTTCGAGGTCTTACGAAATCTAATTGTAACTGGACCACTAATAATCCTATCTAAATCCCCACTTTACCTTACAGCATCATCCCACTGTTCTTTTCAACATTACCTGGAACTTCCGCAATCAAATCAGGTGTGTTTTTATTGGTCGCAAAAGATAATTCTCCTATAACACTCTTTTTCATTTCAAGTAATCAATTGGGCATGCAATACAATGAACATATTGCACAAACTTCAGATAAAGGGCTCAAAAAACCATTTTTTAATATAACCACGGCATTCCAAATTTCTATATACTTGCAAACCATGCTTTTCCCTTTTGAGCCTCAGAGTTTAACCAGCCTATTGCTTGAGCATCAATAGAATCTTGACATTGCAATTTAAGTGCTTTCTAGTGGATTGCTTACGCTAAGACCATCATAAGCAGAACCCAAGCAAAACACAAGCGAGAGTCTCGCATATAGCTACCGTGTGGCGCGTCCTCAGAAGAGTCTCCGACGACTCGTTCGAGGGCAGCACGACCCTCTCCGCGTCCCCACCGCCACTATCCGCCTCCACCTCCCGCGCCTCCCTCTCCACCCCCGCAACCGCAGACAGCGGCGTCACGACGCCCCTCGCGCCCTCCTTCGGGGCACCACGAGCGGCGGCCATGAGCCGCTGGCTGCCCTTAGCAAGGAGCCTCCTATTGCCGCTGGGTCTCCCATCCACCAGGAGACGGGGAAGGAGGGCCGTCCTGGGGAGCGCGGTCATCGCCGCGGTCGACGCCATGGATTAGGGTTTGCTCGAGCGTTCTTCCACCTCTGTTGACGGGGGTAGTGGTGATGTGGTGGTGGCGGGACGAGGGAGTTGGGGAGCTGTGGATAGAGAAGGGGCTTTCGGTGGTGTAGCGTTTGGATGGAAGACGTGGACCACTCTTCACTTTAGAAAACTACTAGCTGCTTACCCGCGCTTCACGGCGTGAGACAAATATATAAAATTAGAAGGTAACAATAAAAAAAATTATAAACATTGAGAAGAATATGAATGGTATATATTTTAGGATTTTTTCCTTTGATCGATATTTTTTAAATTTAAAAGTTATTTTTATTTCTTTAAAAACTTTTAATTTGCGACTTTCAATGAGATTCAATTATAATTTGCCTAAAAGTATACGAAGAATATATAGCAAATCTAAATGATAGGAATCAATAACTAATCGTTAATTAACATCGGAAAATTATATAAAATAAAAGAGCTAAAATTTAATGAGGTAAAAAGATCAAATAATTTACGTTGAAATTAATGAAAAAATTCCAAGAATAATTATAACCTTTGATAAAAATTCCAAATTCACACGTTGCATATATTAAAATTTCAGTAAATCATAATGACTATAGCAGCAGTAATAAATTATATTTTGTTTAGAGTTGCCAGCATCGTTTTTGATATGAAGCAAGATAGTGTAAAAATTGAAAAGCTCAATACAATATAACAGAACAGAAGGTTCATACATGAAGTTCACTGTTTTTAAAAATAAAATACAGTGAGACGACTACAAAGTGCATAATTCTTCAGAAGCTCCATTAACATAACAGACAGATATATCGACGGAGGTGAACAAAGTTATTCTTGAGATATGGAGATTTAGCGCTTTGAAATTTACTGCCACCTGAGAAAATAGACCAAGATATTAATGATTGGAGTAAATACATTTAAACTTCATTTTAAAACAAAGTAATATAAAAAACTTACATGTTTTACTAAAGACTATTTGAATCACACCCTGAATTTGATGGCACAGAATTTGTATGAGCACTAAAATGTTTGAAGTAAAAAAGTAAATAAAAGTGACATACAAAGAAGCTAATATAATTTAAAGATATTACATTATATACTTAGCTTATACCTTCTACGAATATTGGTAACTTCAGGGATATCTAAATCTATATAAAATCTTGATGACACAGTGGAGCACATCACAGATCACCTATGATAGAAAGTAAATTTTAAAAATAATTTGTCACCTACTTTATAAATATAAATATTTAATTGAAGTAATAAATGAGTATACTAACCACGGTAGTAATTTACGGTTAATCCTGTGAAAATTGCGATAACCTTCTTTCTATTGTTATAAAGAAGGCATTCTGGAAAATTTTCAGCTATCCCACCCCACAAAGTAATAGATAATACTTGGCCACTGTTCATATGTAAATAATAAAAAATGAAAGACTATCTACAAAACGAAAATAATTAAAAGATCAATTGAAAAATGGTAGAAAGTATAAAGTTCAACATCACCTGTTATTTTGTATGATTAAATTATGTTTTACCGGTGCACCTTCCTCAAAATAATTTGATCGATTATGGGTATCCGTGATAAGCCAACCAATCACATCTAAAAGAGAGAGAAATATAAACAATTAAATTGAAGTTTTAAAAAAATAGTAAAACTATAGTAATGATTTTGTATTATTGAAATTTCAATAAACAGTAGACATACCAATGACATACGTGCTGCTGAAAATGGGCGTGGTGACATCATTAAAATCACCAAAGAAAAATTTGTACCTTGGGATAGTTGTATTTACTTCTGTATGGTGAATACTATGAGCGGCATCAATGAACTTTATAATCAATTCATTGGGTACAACTCTAAAACTTTCTTTATTTAGAAAAGTCATGCAATTGACAATAGAATATATCTCTCCTTCACGTAAAATATGCTCAAAACATAGTCCTTCGTCTGATGCAATTAGACCTTCGATTGCATTTTCCTATATAAAGTAAAATGTTCAAACTAATGCTATATGAACATTTTTAAATATAACGTTAATCATAAATAAATATGGGGGAAAAAGAAGTAAATAATTTTGAGATAATGATTTTAAATAGTGGCCAAACCTTTTCATCAACAGCAAGAAAATTAACAGAAGATAGGTTGTCGACAGAATGAAGACTTGAGGAGTTCCACATACGAATAATTCTGATCTTGATCGTATGTAACTCTCCAGGTTGAATAAAATTGGAGATGTAAGAGTAAATCATTGTTGAAAAGTACCTACCACTTTTACAAAATAGAAGGCATGCATTTAGATAAATTAAAAGAATTCTTGCTATACACAACATGAACTTTTTTCTATAGTTAGCAAATTTCAACAATTCTTATCGTTTCTGATTATTGTAAATAATTATAAAGAAAACAATATAAACAATAAAAATAAATAAATAAACATTAACCTCCAGCCAAATAAATCATTAACCCACAGAGTTTAAATTCAGTCACATCACAGATTATGCAACAATTTTATGAAATTTGAGAGAATTATAAAGTGCATATTTTAACAACTATAACAACACAGAAAACATTCAATTATAACCAGTGTATATTCGTAATGTCTAACCGCAATCAAAAAAATACATTATGAATATTTTTTGTAAATAAGTTATTTATAGTAGTGCTTTGATTAAAACGAAACGGCGTGTAGAAATTGCTCATCATTTTTTTAATACAAATTAAATTCCTGTTTCATCCATGTTATTCATGTGTTATAATTTAATTTCTTTATGCGGGAAATTTTTTAAAAAAAAGTTTTACATTAAATGAATTTAATTTGGTATTAAGATAATATATAAAGCAAATAATTTGCAAGAGGATAGTTAATATAGAAGCGTATTTTATATTTTATGTATGAAATGCTATCATCATTGCCTCTTGGAGGTAAATAACCCAAGTATTATAGAAAAAAGGAAATTAGGAAAATTGCAAGAATCTGAAGTAGTAGGAAAAATAAATTAAACGCCAAAAGAGTATTTAATTTCTTCGTAAGTATTAAGAATTAAATAGTAAAAATTAAAAGGTAAAAATTGCAGAAACTATATCCTTATCAAATTAAATATTGATAAAAATCTATAGAGAAGTAAAGATTTACTGGTTGAAAAAATCAAGTAATATAGATTTTTTTAACATGCGTAGGTAAGATTGTTAGGTTGTAAAGGAAACATGAATCAAAGTATTGATTAAAAAATTACCTAAAAAAGATATGAAAACCGGGTTCTATCAGCAACTCTTTTAAACATTGATACAGCTTAAAATAAAATGTAACTGCATATTTAATTTTGCAATAAGTTGTAGCCTTATTATATATGGCAAATATTAAATTTTAAGTTGTATCTTACCGTACATTGAGAAGGCTTATAATACATTAAAAAAAGGTCACATAGCATGTTATTTAAATAGTAATATTTATAAATTTTATGTGTTATACGTGGCAAAATAAGTTATCAATATTTTTTTATAAATTCATGTATGTAACATAGAAAAAAATTAGTAAATTGGAATGGGAAAAAAACAAACTTATATTCCTTATTTTAAACATAAGACACCAATAAAATGAGGGAGGCTCAGAATACATTATTTAGATCCATGTTATGTTGGAAACAGTAAAAAGATGGAAAAAGCTTGCACGAAGATATTCAATTTTTTACTCCAGTTTTATATTAAAAAGAGCAATATAACTTATGATTATAGAAGGTATGCAAACTACATAAAGGAAACATTTAATGGATTATTGGACATGAAAGAAGTTCGCAAAAATAAATTGTAAGAACAAATTGTAGTAACAGTTACGCAATGATTTGAATTTATATATTATGTAGGAATCTAAAATAACTTATTTCATAGTAAATCATGAAGATGGATAACATTGA
Organism: Ottelia alismoides; assembly: GCA_037367405.1. Classification (NCBI taxonomy): domain Eukaryota; kingdom Viridiplantae; phylum Streptophyta; class Magnoliopsida; order Alismatales; family Hydrocharitaceae; genus Ottelia; species Ottelia alismoides. The sequence continues at coordinate 317,772 of JAZKJV010001136.1, forward strand.
ACGATTAGTAAGGTATACAGAAGAGGATGTTAAAATTATTTTTTTAAAGTAACAGTCAAGTTGAAAGATGTTACGAAAAAACTGGAAAACTTTCACAATAGTTATATGGACATTAATATTAGAAGGAATATATACGAAAAAAATATATGAAGCAGTAAAAGAAAGTATGGAGTACATAAATTTAAAAATATATATTATGAGCAAGAATGATTTTAAAAAATATAATAAGAGTACAGATAGCATATTATGTAGATATGTATTTTAATTTTTTTTTGAAAAATATCTACATTAAATCATTGTAAAAATGCATTCAAAACTTTCATAACACATATATAGATATTAGTCTTAGAAAAGGTATATTTGAAATAGATACATAAAGCAATGAAAGGGACCAACGACTGCATGAACTTCAACATCTATATTGTAAGAAACCGTTATTTAAAATGCAGAAGAACTATAGAAATTTCTTGTTATGTGAATATGTGTCTGCAAATCTTGAAAAAAAAGATCTAACGTGCAACATCTTAGAAAGCAAGTTCAAGACTGTCATAACAGTTAATATACATACATTCATGTTAAAGAAAAAATGTACCTGAAAGAGATCTATGAACCAGTCTGGGTGACCATGCAGTGGAGAAATCCGGAGGTCTATATCACAAACATGCTACTTAAAGTAAAGTAGAAGAGTAGAGATGACCTGTTATGTGCATTTGTGCCAGCATTTATGTAAAGAAATTATACAGACGTTAGATGTTGCGTACATGAGTGGAGAAAAAATCGGCTACCTGTTCCTATCTTTGCATTTATCTCATAAGACTGTACAAATGGTAAGTATAGCCTATCCACGTGCACAAAAGATATGTACACATAACATACATCAGATGTGTTGTCAGTAGTAGGTGGGATGCATCTATTTGTACAAATGGTAAATATAGTTCATCCACCTGCACAGAAGATATCCACGTGTTGTCAGTGGTTGTATTACTTCATATATTTATATACATGTATATGTTCTTTTAAATTCCTGTTAAAAGATTCAACAGGTTAGATTAAGTTGATCTAGTGTTGTTGTCATAAGAAATTTATTTAAATGCCAACATCATTCTCTTGAAGGATAAAATATATAATAATGGTAAATTAATCTAATACTAAGGCTATAAAAAAAAGGTAATTTGATGTTATATTCAAAATTTTATGTCATCATTGTCTCTATAAAATAATTGGAATAATTATTGGAATAAAAGGCAATCTAGAAAACCATGCTCTTACTGTAAAGAATTTAAAATGCATTGTAATAATTAGAAACTTCAATAAACAACAATGATACATGGCAGTGGAAGTATAGTTTGAGGAGGCAATGAAGCATACTTTATGTCATTATTATTGCTTTAAATTCCTGATTCAACATGTTAATTTGGGTGTATTTATTGTTATTATTGTACATACTCATATCATGCAAAAGCAATTTGATATTATATTGCCATTTGTTTGATCGATTGAGAGTTTTATATACATTATTATAAAAAAAAGAAGAAAAATAACATCATTAAAAAATGCATTGAATGTGAATGGACTACATAAAGTGGAAGAATGTCCATATTTCTGCTGTACATTAGATATTTAAAGAATATAGAGAAACTCCAAGTTGTTTTTTCTATAAAAAATTTCAAATTATGATGCCATTTAACCATAAAGGACAAAAAATGCTTTGTATTACATGTAACAAATGTATTGTCAACTTATCTGTCAAATATATTGAAATAAAAGAAGCCTTGATTTATTTTTTTGGTTAGTTGTTGTTTCAAGAACAATAGAAGGCTGAAAGGTAAAGATGAGTTCTTTCTAAGTTGAAAATAGAATACATGAAGAAATTTTTATGGCCTGCTCTTTCTAAGTTGAAAATAAAATACGCAAAGATGAGTTCATATCGAAACCTATAAATTATTAAGAAGAACGAAAGTTCTAATGGAACACTTGGTAAATTAGGCCCACTTGACTTATATGTGCAGATATGATCAGTCTAAACATCTGAAAATTCTATATGACAAAAATTATTTACAGGCAACTATTCTAGCACTATTGTACACTTACGTATAAGTGTCTAGATTAAACTACAGTTAGAAAAGTCTACAATTAACAAAAATAGCTAGAAAGTTCAACATTGTTTTGTCAAAAGGAAGTTTTAGACATATTAACAGAGCAGGACATTTTTTTTCCTTAGCAGGTAAGGTTTTTTTCACACCAGGTTTGCTACCTGCAATAATAAGAATAATTAAAGTTTAATGATCATAAATATAGACACGGATAGACACAAAGATGTGTGTATGTATGTGCATGGAAATAAAAAACTACTGAAATACAATGTACATTTTTCTACGCATCTTTGTTTGAAGAGTTTGTGGATACGATTATTTCAGCTTTCCTTTTCCTTTTTAAGCTTTTGTCAACATTCATGTAGGGGCTGAATTCATTGGAGATTTTAATATAGCAACAATGTATAGATAAATACGGTAAAGTGAGGGAAAATTTAAAAAAGGAAAATAAATAATTGTAACAAACTAACTTTTCTGATGAACTATTTGATATCTGCACTTGTTTCATCGATGTATTTGAAGCAATATCAGAAGACGATCCTTCACATAAACTGCCTACTAATTACAAAATTTAAGATACTTACTATTTTTAAAATACCATTAGAACATTATAAAACTTTAAAGAGATATGGAGATTTAATACCATGTGTGTGTTGGGTGTCCGATGCAGATTCATGAATTATTTTCATAACTTTAGCCTGAGTCTTTTTGTTCAAATCACGATATCCCAAAACTACTCTGAAATTAAAGGTTTGTCCAATCAATCCAGTTAAAGCTGGAGGAAGTGTCAACTTATCATGATTTGAATTAGATGCAAGACTTGAACATGTAATTCCTATAAGTTCAGCAACCAATGAACCAAACATAATAAATGATGTATGCCCACTTCCATCTTTGACAATTACATTGAGCTTATACCTGTTAAAATCTAACACATTAGTAATTTTAGAAGGAATAAATGTAAGTTTAATCAATCTGAATATTGGTTAGTTTACCATGGTAAGGCAAAATCTTCTAGAGAACAACACCGGTCATACCAAAATTTGTTTTCATACTTTCTCAAATCTCCTTTACATTGTTTACATGCATTATACCACCATCAATCAGAAACATCCATGTCTATTATTTTAGCTCTACAACTAAATCTTTTATTCTGCATAATTGATGAATGTAAATAAGTCATACAAAATTACTGCACTAAAATAAATATTGCACAATTGAAAACTACAGCAGGGCAAAAATTGTAAATGATAAAAATTCAAAGTTACATGATATAATTTGGGGTCAAGAATTTCAAGTTTAGAAATTTGTATTTTGTTATCAGAAACCTCCTCTTTAGGACTCATTGTTGTGAATTGTCGATCAGCCATCAAAGTAGTGATATCAAGTGGGTCAACTCTAAAAAAATATTAAATAATAGTAAGCTTACATACATACATCCAAGTATACAGCTAAAACTCAAAAACGATTTAGCTAAATAGAAATTTAATTTAATTTACTTTTCTCAGAAATCCACAGCTTCCGGAATTTCAAGATCTATATAAAATCTTGTAGCTGATGAAGAACAAATACATGTTCTGCCTGGGAAAAGATGAAAATACAATTGTTAATAAATGAACAGTAATTATTATATAAAATAATTTTTAAGGAAACTTACCCATAACAGTTCAGACGGTCATTCCTGTAAAGACAATGATGACTGGTTTTGATTTGCTTAGAACAATATTTTCCGGAAATGTTTCAGCTACTTTGCCCCATAATGTCACTAGTAATTTCCTTTCACTATTTTTTGCAAAGAATAAATTAATTTATTATTAATGACTAAATATTTCATATATTTAAAGTTAAACATATAGTATATCAAAACAAAAACATGTAAGAGCAAACCTCAGGTCTTGAATTTCTAAATTTTTCTTTTGAGTCAACGTATCTTTTACATATGTGTCACCAATTCGACTTACAAAGAGCACATGACCAATGACATCTAAAACAACCTATTAGTAGTTGCCTTTATCAATATTGAAAGGGATTTTTACCCGGCAGACCCTATAAACTTTGCCAATTACCGCCACGACCTTTGAAACATCGATATTCCTCCCTCGACCCTTTAAACTTGCTAACCCTTACCATATAAACCCTGTGGTTAACCTCCATCTATTTACCCGTTAAAAGTAACCGAATTCCGTTACACTCTTTAATATTATGCCTATTTTATTTATCGAATTTACGATATCTACCACTCCCTCTCACCTTCATCCATCTCCCCACTGCCCAGCACCAACCATCTGGTTGACCTCCATCGTCGATGCCCGCGCAACCTTGCCGCTCCGAGCAGCCTCCCGCAGCACCCACCCGCTCCGAGCCCTCCCGCAGCCGCAGCAGCCCCCTTCCGACGCATCACCCTCATGCTCCGAGCAGCCACCCCCTACCCCCAGCCCTGCCGCTTCGAGCCCTCCCGCAGCCGCAGCAGAGCACCCCCTACTCGGAGCCCCCTGCACCCACCACAGCTCGCGGCCTCCCGCACCCCCCTTCCCTCCCCCTCCCGCTTGACCCCCCCGCACCCGGCGCAGCAGCCTCCCGCAGCCCCCTCCTGCTCCGAGCAGCGGAACCCCCCCCCCTCCCCTCTCGCGCGCGTCCTCCCCACACCCCCGCGCGATGGAGTCCAGCACCCCCCCTCCCGCACACGTCCTCCCCCCACCACCGCGCGATGGAGTCCAGCCCCCCCCCTCCCGCGCGCGTCCTCCCCCCACCCCCGCGCGATGGAGTCCAGCCCCCCCCTCCCCCCCCTCCCCCCACCCGGAGCCCGCTGCACCACCCCAGCTCGCGGCCTCCCGCACCCCCTCCCCCTCCCGCTCGACCCCCCTGCACACGGCGCATCACCCTCCCGCATCCCCCTCCTGGTCCAAGCAGCCGAACCCGCCCCCTCCCCTCCCGCACGCGATGGAGTACAGTCCCCCCCCCCACAGAAACATACGCCGCAGCTGCTGCTTCGCCCCCCTCCCCCCGGTCACCGCTACTGCTTTGCCCCCCCGCGCGATGGAGCCTCCTGCAGCTGCTGCTTCGGCCCTGGCAGAATTTTCTTTCCTATTTTTTTTATTTTGGCTAATCCTAGCCGTTGGATGGCAAATTGGTTAGGTTAACTCAAGACTAACTCAAGTATTTAACTCAAATACAGTTAAAATTGACGGCAGGGTTTGTTGGGTAAGACGGAGCAAGTTTACGAGGTCAGGGGAGGAATTACGATGTTTCAAAGGTCGTGGCGGTAATTGGAAAAGTTTATAGGGTCTGCCGGGTAAAAATCCCATATTGAAATTATAAATTTTATATGACATTGTTTATATTTACATACCAGTTAGTTGGGTATCCTTGTACACCCTTCTTGCAACTTCATCAAAATTAACAAAGAAAAACTTGTGTTCTAGGATAATATCAATGTTTTCTGTGTGGTGCGTAACTATGGTTGACCTTGTGAATCTTAGCATTAAATCATTCCAGACGACTCTGAAATTTGATTTGTTTGGGCACACAACAAAATTTGATAAAGTATAGATTCCACCTTCATCTAGATGATGTTGGAAATAAGCTATATCCTGAGATCTTATAGTTCCTTGTATTGTTGTAGCTTAGGATAAAAAATAAATTGTCACACATACCAAACAACAAATATAACATTATTGGCGCAACAATCACCCAATAAAGAAACCATATCCCGAGATCTTATAGTTCCTTGTATTGATGTAGCCTAGGATAAAAAAATTGTCACACATACCAAACAACAAATATAGCATTATTAGCGCAACAATCACCCAATAAAGAAAAAACTAGCTGGAAAAATAATGGAAATGTTTGAATTGAACATTAATATAGAAAATGTATATATTAAAGAAGGAATAACTACATTATTAATATATATCATATCCTGAGATCTTATAGTTCCTTGTATTGATGTATCTTAGGATAAAAAATAAATTGTCACACATACCAAACAACAAATATAAAATTATTGGCGCAATAATCACCAAATAAAGAAAAAATACCTGGAAAAATAATGGAAAAGTTTGAATTGAATACTAATATAGAAAATGTATATATTAAAAAAGTAATAACTATATTATTAATATATATTTTTTACATGGGGTTGATACGCAGACAGGAAAAACATTAAATTTTTGGAATACCAAAAAATAACATAAGAAAAGAACCTACTACCTTGTTAACTATGAAAATTGAAATAAGAAGAGAACATACTATTTTGTACCACTAATATTATTGTTAACAGATGTAATGAATAAAATAGTTGAATAAAAGGAATTTTTTTATAATATTTTCTATTATCTTAAATTGTAAGCGTGAAAAAATAAACAAAATGAGAGGTCAAACTATATAATTTATACAATCTTCTAAAGTTGTATTTGACAAATAACTTCCATCAATCAGAAGAAGAATTATCAGTACATATTGAAATCTGAAACTTTCGTCACAAACTTTTAAAAAAATCAGAGATAAAAAACAGTATATTTTCGGATTACTTCAGGCAAAAAAAATATTATGTAACCACAATAAGAAAGATGAGATAAATTTTATAAACAGTAAATGTAAGAGAACTTGAAGAACCATCCTCAAAGTAGTTCTTTGGTACCTTATTTGCAACGAAATACATAGACGAAGAAAGATTTACCTCCTTAACTATTCTAGAATAATTAACAGTAAAGAAATTTTAAAAATTATACATACCATCTCATCGACAACGACAAAATCCACACTTATGAGTTCATCACCATGTTTTGGATTCAAAGAATTCCAAATTCGCACCAGTCGGACTCTTATTCCGAACATATCTTTGGACAACTTTAACTGCGAGAGGGTCTGATACTCCATGGTTGAAATTAACCTAAAAAGAAAGTGAATTAGATTCAAAGAAGTACTTCCACTCAATGTTGGTAATTAGTCTAATAAGAAAGAGATGCAAGATATAATTTATATTTTCTCCAAATCAATTCAGAAGATTGCTTTATACAATACATCATAATAAATGAGCAGTAAGGATATTGTAAATGTTTAATTTGATAAAAACAACTCTATAAATTCTAGTAGAATATAGTATTAAGTATATACATGACTTTGCGTACTTATAAACTGCATTGAGCAACCTGATGTAATTTACAACTTTTTGTAAGCAGGTCTCCTTGCATGGATTTCATGAAGATCATTGAAGGTTATGAAGATAACTACATTAAACCATAGAAGAATACATTTCTTAGTATATACATGGCTAAAAATGAAGGCATAGTTCTTAATTCAAAGAAAAAAACCTTTTAGGATTTGCTAATCTTTGTGTAGTATAAACTGCATGGAGCAACTTGATGTAATCTCTACCTTTTCTCAAGTGGATCTCCTTGTATAGACTTCATGAAGATCGTTAAAGGTTATGGAGATATTTGTATTTTTGCATAGATTAGAAAAATTATCTCTGATTGCAATATAGAATACAACTATATCAAGGAAGATTATCAAAAATTTCCTTGTAAACAATGTTACGGGTATATCCATGAAAACTCTGATCATAATTAGCTATAAAAATCTTTAATCCATTTCTAGATGTAACACACGATATAGCAACATAAAGTTGACCATGATAAAATACCGGTACAGGAAGATATAATCCTATTTTCTTTAAGGTTTGACCTTGACTTTTGTTAATAGTCATGGCATAACAAATTCTAACTGGGAATTGTTTTCTTTGTAATATAAATGGCCATTTCGTTTCTTTCACTTCAAATATAATCCGAGGAATATAAACTTTTCTACCTTTATTATTTCCAGTAATAATTGTAGCTTCTATGATCTTTGTTGTTAGTTGATTTACAATTAATCTTGTACCATTACAAAGACCACTACTTTGATCAAGATTTCTTAATAACATTATTGGTGATCCAACTTTTAATTTTAATATATGATTTGGAACACCATTAAATACCAAGGAATTAAGAAACTCAATTGGATAAAGTAAGTCAACATCAATCTGGCATTTAGAGGCCCTACTTAATGAATCACAACTCATGTAAATTTTTTCTTCAGTAGGTACCAATGATAACATGTATTCATTAATATCATTAACTGCATTATTTGTCGGTGCTACAACACACCGTTCACTCAAATAAATTTCTTATCAAATTTAGCAATAAAATCTTCATATATATTTAAAGAAAAAGATTCCATGTTTAAGACAATCGAATTATACAACAAATCATCGGGATTCTGTACCCATGTTTCTTCTTCTTCATCATTCTTCTCGATCATAGGTACTAAACCACTCCCAATGTCTAAGATCCACTTTTCAAATTCCAATTCTAATGAACGTGACAATTCATCTAAAGAATGATTATAAGATAAACGCATATTCATAGTTAACTTAAATATCTTGCAGTACTCCCATAATTTGGATCTATTAATTGAAGCATTAACAATGTCAGCTCTTCTTCTATTACTAACAATTGGTAAATTTTTCTTAAAATCACCACCTAATACAACTGTAATTCCTCCAAAAGGTTGTTCATTTTCATGATTAATACCAGAAGGAATAATATCTTTTAGTGTTCGATCCAATGCTTCGAAACAATATCTATGATTCATTGGAGCTTCATCCCAGATGATCAGTTTTGTTCTATCTAGCTAAACTTGTTCCTTTTCTAATCTGACATGTTTAATTTTCATCTAAGTTCAAAGGAATCTTAAATCGAGAATGTGCGGTTCTACCACCCAATAAAGGCAGCGAAGCTATACCACATGAACCTACTGCCAACACTATTTTCCCTTCAGACCTCAATTTCGACATAATTGTCCTCCATAACAATGTTTTCCCTATACCTCCATGTCCATAAACAAAATATATTCCCCCATTGTTATTTTCAACAGAGTCAATAACTGAATTATAAATCATGTGTTGTTCATCATTTAAACAATCTATATTATGGGAAAATTCACTGATAAGATCACTTGTATTGTAACTCATTTCCTCTAGTATTAGCATATTTCTATTAGGTTCTACATTGATTCTTTCTGGTACTTTAATGTTAAAATCTGATAGAGATACTAAATTTTCATTTAAAATCTTTTCAATTTCATTTAAGGCAAATGTCTTTAAATCTTTTTCGGATGCAACTTTATCAAATATATCCAATCTATCCCCATTAACATAGTCAAAATCTTCTGAGAGTAAACTCCAACAACTATTCCATAATTTAAGAGGATCGGCAACTTTGGAATGTATCAACAAAGTTGCGAACAAATGTCTCATTGCGTTTGCAGTTGCCCATTGTGATGCATCTTCTATTGAAGCATGCCACTCCTTATCATCTTCCAATAATCCCAAAGCATTACATGCATCCTGGTAAGTTTCAAAAACAACACCATTTACTGTTTTAATATCTTCAAAGTTCCTTGGTCCTTTAACAATATTCAGTAACATCCTCATGTAATATAACTCTCCTGAATTAGGATGGATATAAACAATTCTTCCTACACATCTACCTTGTTTTCTTGGTGTCCATGTTCGCTCTTTACTATTCCAAACCCAATATCTAGGGAATTCTGTATAAGTAAGTTCTCTTGCTTCCGGGAAACATTCATTTGTATTCATCCAAGAAGAAAACATAGTAATTTGAGCATGGTCCTTATTTAAGATATCATCTAAAAGTTCATGTCCCCTAAAAGTAACAGTATTCTTAAAGGGTAAATGTATCATAAGTCTTTCGACAGCAGGTTCTCGAAATTGAATTGGAAATTGGAAAATTCTCCATATTGCTTCATAAGATGATATATATCTACAATCTAAGTACTCCTTTATTTCATCTACATGTTCTCGAGCATTTTTCAATTCTTCCTTATCTCTCAAATGACTCTGAAGTACAACACGAATTCTATCAGGTCCTTTATTTATATACTTAAATAAATACTTGATAGCTCGAGATTGATTACACCATTCAACATTAATATGTGCCTGATACCTAACTACTAAATTCCTATTGTAAGGAACTACATACCTGTTGTCAAATATAACACCATTTTTAATTACCTTTTCTCCATTATTTCTTCTTCTATATGTAGCAAATCCATTTTCATCTATAATGGTTTCATTATTAAACATCTTTGGAAAAACTTAGAGCATTTCCCATTTCGCATGCAAGGAGAATTATGATTAAGTATTTCGCATGTACCATGAAGCATAAATTGTGAGACAGTGTCATGACCCAGAGGATCACTATCTTTTGATGGTAATTCAGCTGTTATTATAGAATTTATTATTCTACTATTTTCTAAATGATTTCTCTGTTGCCAAATTAATATATGTGCATGGGGTAGACCTCTTTTTTGGAATTCTATTGTATACAAAACACCAATAACTTTTTCGAATTCTTTATTTTTTTAACATAATCTATAAGATCATTAAGTTTTATTTTGAATACCCTACTAACAATATCAGGTCGGTCTTATGCATTTTGTCTAGGTATTATATCTAAAGCTCTTTTTATTTCTCTCCATTTTACATTGCAAGTAAATGTCACAAATAGATTAGGATGTCCAAAAACTCTACAAATTCCCATAGCATCCTGATAATTTTGAATCATATATCATGGTCCTCCAGTAAAACTTGCAGGAAAAATGATTCGTTTCCCAATAGAATTTCCATCAAGGTCATCTTTTTCAATAGCATCTCTTATTCCTTGATAAATTTCTGATCGTAGTTCTTTCTGATTTTGTCGAATATAAAATAACCTATCTTCTTCAATACAACAGTAAGCATCCACAATGTACTGTTGTAACAAACGAACACCTCTGATAAGTGTTCTACCGTCACTATTTCGTTGTTGTAATCGATAACTATAGAATTCTCTCATAGTTACTCGTTCACGTTTGTTGCTCCTTTGACTACTATTAACCACATGGCTCATACCAATAGAAAAACCATCTTCACCATATGGAAAAAGCAATGGATACTGCATTGCCATAAAGGATGGATGTAATTCATTAATCCTTTTTAGACTGCCACTCCTATGTTCAACTATAATATCTCGATTTCTACCGGAACTTCCAAAATCTCCAACAACTAAACCAGTAATTTCTGATACCGTTGGAATATTATATTGTGAATTACTCTCAAATCTGTTAGCTTTCAAACATAAATGTAACGTTTCATATGGTACATTATTCAAACGATCTCTAATAGTCCGAAAACTTTTACTATTGTATTTATTTCATCTAACATTCTCTGTAATCCTTCAATAATATTGTGATCAAAATCATCAACTTTGTTACTATTAGTTAATGCCATAATTCTATTTGAAACTTCGTTTTCAGTATCATGTATGTACAATTGTGAAAACCTAGGAATTTCTCCAGGAGTAGGCAATAGAGATCCAATACGATGGTAATTTTGGCCAGATACACGAAATATGTACGGTCCAGGCCGATCATTGATACAATGATCAATTTTTGCACCCATCGAAGTAAAGGCAAACATAGAATTATAAACTCTGATCTTCTCAACAAATTTCTTTGCAGTATTTCCCTTTTCTTGATCAAGTAACATCTCAAGATAAGGTGGAGTAGGAGGTAATGGTTTTAAAATGATTTTCTCTTTACTGCAACACAAAGGAAACACATGTTTATCCATCGTTCTAGATTTCTTCAAGCATTCAGCTAACCAAAATATTGCTCCACAATATTCACAACTAAAATTTGGATTACCCATATCTAGTGCTGCATTCAAATAAAATATATATAGTGTAAGGTATATATAGTTCAAAAAATTGACCAAAGAAGTTTGGCGTCCATTAAAAAACTAACCTTCAAGTAGTTGATGGGAAGTACGGTAAGAGGAGGCTCTTGCATTTTCTCTGATGAAATTATTAGTGGACGATTCTCCATGATAGCAAACCACTTCTGATCTTAAAGAATTACAACCTAATAGAACGATGCGTCACGACAGTTTTTGTAAGTTTTTTCCTTTTCCTTGTACTTATTATATCCATACGGCGACGCCTATTTACCCTGAACACTTCTCTCAAAGATGATGCATAGTCATTGGCTTTTACATTTATATATGTTTCTTGTGTTTCACAAACATTTTGATCAACTAACATATCATAGGAGACATTATGCCAAGTATTTTTTTATTCCTTTTTGCATGCAGAATTTCTTTACGTATATTTGTATTTCTTTTAGAAACAACTGGATTTCTGAGAACATTAATATTCACCATGTTTGTCTTATTTTCCATTGTGGCCTTTAATCACATGTGTATCTACAAGTATTAGCAATTCCTGATCCAATAAAAACATGGATATCATGTATTTTTTACAACATGGTAAACTTAAAAAACATTTTCTATCAAAGGTACAATAATGAAAATAAAACCACGCTTAAACACATAAATAATTTAATCGATGTTTGCTAGATTTTAAATACATGGTAAGGAACTTTATTATATGATCTAAAAGTAGACAATTATTTAAGAAGAGGGTTGACCTAAAAAAATAAATTTATTTTGCAGAAATAACCACAAGATGATACTGACAACCTTTATGTCAAGAAGAACAACTAATAATTATCACCATATATTACAACTTGATAGCTCTGAAAACTTTAATTCTCCAAACGTAAGTTAATAACTAAAACAAAATCCACACCTTAATACTGAATTAATTTTAATGTCATCGGTAAACTTAAAAAGCAAGGGAAAAAAATAATATGATCTAAGGGAAAACAGATATTTATAGAGAAAATACCTTATTATCTGTGATAGTTCTCCTATTTTTATAAATATTGACCTGTAAAGAGGGAAACATGAAAATTTATTAGAAATATAAATACGACAAAGAAAATAATTTCAGCACAAATTAAAAACAAAAAGAATCGAAAAGACCAGAGAGATATCAAGAGCAACCCGTGGCCCATGAACATCTCGTGACCCATGAACAACCCGTCACCCATTAATTCTACACTCATTTTAGCAAGAAAAAAAATTGAATAAAAAAAGAATGGTCACAACCCATATCAGCAAGACCTGAAACGGGGATCCCCACAACTCCAAAACAGAAATTTGGAAGCATATTTTCGTAACAACCCAGATGCCAGAACTGGCTCTCTATCAGAAGAACACACGAAAACCCCGAACTTCGTCTCCAAATGGAAATCATAACACGAGTGCATGCGAAAAGAATCAAAACACACCGGGAAAGATTACATTTTAAGAACGACATGGTTAAGGGTTTCCAACTTTAAACTTTTATCTCGACCATGCATGAGACTATAATACATACCCGGAGGAAGAAAAAAATCTACCTCCATCAATAACCATCAAGAAGGAAGAAATCTGAAGGCGAGAGAGAAAAAGAATCTGTCTAAAAGTATAACATACCCGTTTTACTCAGAGAAACCCAGAGAAAGCCACAGATCGCCGAACAGGAAGAAAGAAATCTGGAGGCGAGAGGGAAAAAGAAGATGAGTAAAAGCATAGCATACCCATTTTATTCGAAGAAAACGACAGGAAGCCAGAGATTGCCGAACATGAAGGAAGAAATCTGGAGCCGAGAGGAAAAAAGAAGATGTGTAAAAGCATAACATACCTTTTGACTTGGAGAAACCCAGAGAAAGCTCGAGATCGCCAAAGGAGTTACCAGAAGAAGGATCCTCGCAGAAGACAACACAAAGGCAAACATGAGAAGATGAATCGAAGCAATAGGGTTTTCTTCGGGAAGAAGGCAAAAAGACAAAATAAAACAAATGGCAGCGTCAGAGGGGGATGGATGCACACGTAGCGGCAGCGCTGGAGGGAATACAAAGAATCACGTGTTTAAAGCGTGAGTGGATTGCGAGATAACAACGGCAGGTATTTGGGAAAAAGATAGAAAGCCACGTGGCAACCGATGGGGAAAACCCGGTATTAGTGTGGGTTTGAGATACCCTTTAAATACTTGCTTGAACATGTTAAAAAATAGGTTTTTATCGGTTGTGTCCCTCTCAGATATTGCAATTTCAGTTATACCCCTTTCTTTTTTGAAATATCAATTGTGCCCCTATCTTCTTGCGAAATTTACAGTTCTGCCCTTTTGTAATATCAGTTATGCCCCTACTTTGCCTTAACAGAAGGGCAGAACTGTGAATTTTGCAAGAAGGTAGGGGCACAATTGATATTTCAAAAAAAGGAGGGGTATAACTGAAATTGCAATATCTTAGAGGGGCACAACTGATAAAAACCAAAAAATTAGCTGAACCAAAAAAATACATAATATACTTATTGAGACATATACCAAACCCCCCATTATACCAACCAATTGGTCCGGTGGTTGGGTAGTAGCTCCCTCAAATTAAAGATCAAGGTTCGAATCCCTCAAATCTGCCATTATATTAGAAAAAAAAGGTACTGCGGAGAGGAGTAGGATACTGACTCTATATCTAAAAAACTTATTGAGACATACACACATCTTGAATATTTAAAAGAATATGTAGCAAAAATGAAAATTTGTATATATAAAAAATGGATACATATTTCTCATCTTTAGAATATATATATACACACACATACCATTTTAATCATACAAATACATAGATAGATTTGTGTGCGTGTGTGCATATACATATGTTGCATACTTAAAAGAGTAGACACACATACACATGCATATAATATGCATGTGTGTATTGTATGGATATAAAAGATAGAGAGTGATCCTATAGGTAAAAGATTTTATGAGCATGTTTTCATGCTTTTTTTCAAAGGATCATTTACAAATAATGGATATTCTTTCGTATGCGTTAATTTTTAATGATAAGGAGATGGTGTTATCTCCTTTTTAAATTAAGTTTTAGACCAAGATAGGGCATCCTTTGGAGGAGACGAAAGCTACTACTACTCTTTATGTCTTCGTAAGGATGGTAAGAGTACCATGTTTTTAATATAATGAAAATGATGGACTTGTTGTTAAATTATACAATTGGTGGAAACATCGCATTAGATGGACTGCATATGGAGATGACTTTAAATTGTTCGAATGAAGATATTTTATCAAAGATATTAAATATGAAGAAGTTGGTCATGTGATCATTTGAAGGAAATGTTGAACGAGATGGAGATTGCAAACAATATATGTGAAAGATCAAGTAGAATATATAGACCTCAACACGATCGAATTCTATGATGCAATTAAGGCTGTCGAGAAATTACTTTCTTCATTATTATTTTAATGACTCATTTGCAATTTTCTTGATAATATTTTAGATAATGGTTAAAAATAAAGTATTTTCAAAGCATGCTTCTAATGTGTAAAAGTTGTTAAGGGAATTGTTGAGTGATCTCCAAAGGATTTCTAAGAAGTTGGAACAATGCAAAGAATGAATTTTGTATACTAGACATGAAGAGTTTAAATATCAATACATGTTGTAGTAACTACATCCTTTCCACAAAGAAGAATGTCACATATGGTATTTATCTTATATGTTGCGATAATAGATTTAAGAATAGAAAAATGACAATGAGAAAAAAACAAATAGTAAAAATAGTTATAGTTCCTTCTAATTTGCAAACTCTGCAAACTTTACATGTCCAACACGACCATGAGGCGAATGAAAACATTATGATAAACAAATTAAAGGATGGTGCTTATACCATCCAATAATATCTAAGGAGAGTAAGTCTTTTTATGCAATGTCATGTGTTTGCAAAAGGGGGATGTACTTTAAGTTTGGATTGTGATGTGATAGATTAACTTATTTAGTCGCATGCAACTACCATATTCAATTTGATTGGTTCTGGTTATGATTATAACCGTATGCTAATGTAACACCCCTAACTCCCAAACATAGCCCCACATCTACAACTCACGAAGTGTGAGAGTGCGTTATAAGGGGTGGAGATTACTACTTGACAACTTGGGCTTAAGCATTTTGGGTGGTTATCAATGGATCCATTTGGATTCGAACCCAACAAGTTATCGGGGTCAGTTTTCCTTGATAACGGACCGGAGACCTAAGCCCGGGATGTTACAAATGCCCGGTATTATTCAATAGACTATTGTATTTGTCAGTTGATTAATTACCTTTCAGCTGACTATCCAAATCCTTAGTCTGGTACTTTTGCGCCTCAAGTTGAAGCCTTACTATTGAGTCTAACTCAGTCGAGTAATACTTCACCTCAATCAAGTAATCCAAAATTTTATTTTCATTACAATGCTCACTTGCATTAATTACTCGATCATTCTTAACGATTTTATGGAAAGATTGTTGACTATTTATTTTTTTAGTCGACTAATGATCAAGCTTCAATGAACTACTCTCAATTTTCATTGACTATTCCAAAATCAAATAAATTATTGAAGATTTAATAAGTCATTTTGAGTCAAATAAACCTATAAATAAATTGGTTGGATATTTTTTACTAGATTAATATTATTCTGAGAAGTAATTTTACCGAAGTCTAGATATTTCTCTTATATCTTTTACTTAACTCTGACCTAACTACAATCAATCATTTTAAATGACTTCTAAGCCATGTCTATCATATAATTAAGACCTTGACATGAAATCAATTCAAAGCAATACATTCCTATTCATTAAGTTAAGTGAAGTTTTCCATTTCTTATGTGTTCTTAAGCTCAAAGTGCTTTCAAGTCTTTGTGCTTTTTATTTGGGACGGTGTTTACAAAAAAAATCAACTTGTAATTTATGCATAACCTAGTCTATTAAATTTTAATTCTACTTGTAATTGAGAATTATATTTGCATAATTTGACCCTTATGTTATGCTAATCAAATTTGGTATCGAAGTAGGTTTAAATATTTTTCAAGTATTACTGCCTACTTGAGATCCTAAGTGGTGCAAGAGGTTTTTGACCCTTCTTTTATTGTGCTAACAAAGCATGTTTAAATATCTTACAAGTATAACTACCTACTTGAGATCCTATGTGGCATACGAGATATCTATCAGCTCATCAATCTTTTTAATCAACAAGTCTTCATGATTCAATCGCCACGATTATTATTTTTGGATTAACAAGATGATTTTTTGCAAGCTTATGATTTCTGGATGTGGAGGTATAAACATGACCCTTCACTTTGTTCATACTAGTGGAAGTATAATACTCGTTTTTTCCTATTCCTTATGGATGGCCTATTGTAGCACACCCATGAAGAAAATAACAAAAAATATTCAAAAATATTGTTATTTACTAGGTAAGTATACCTAGGTCGAACACAAGGATGCAACTCACTTACTAGGTTGGGGATCTCACATTCAATCCTATTTTTAGATGATTGTGCTTGTTCATGTGTTTTTTGTATTTTTTTTATTTATGGCTTATTTAGATTTTTATTATTTTTTATTATTTTTTGAATTTTTTTAGTTTAAATTTAGAAAATAAATAAAATAAAAAGAAAATGATTGAATATATACCAGTAAATAAGGGAATGGATAAGGAGGGTTCCCAAATAAAATAAAATTGATAAATATGATAAAAACATAGGTAACATGTTTTTTTTATGATTTCTATATTTTGCACATGTTTTTATGTATTTTTCAAGAAAATAAAATTAGGAAATAAATTCAAATAAAAATAAAAGTTGGGAAAAGAAAATTAAGAAAATGGGCTTAACTTTAAAAATATATTTTTGGTTCAAAATGGATATAAAATTCAAAGGTACTTTTCTTTCAAAGTAGGTTCAAAGTAGAGTCCAAAATACTTTTGCTTTTGTATTTGATTATATTTAGATTTTTAGTGATTTTTAGAAGTTTTTTTATCTTTTGATAACTTTTAGAGGTAGACACAATAACTCCTAGATATTTTTGAAAATGATGTGTTTTCAGTTAAGAGGCATATATCCTACTTTTTGGTTTTTTCTAAGATAAAATGAATAAACTAAAAATAAAATACTGCAGAAGGTTGAATTAAAGTTTTTATTTTTTTCTCTGATGAAAGAATGAAATAAAATCTACCAAATATCCTAAAGATGGAGAAAGTATAAATCTACAAAAATATTTTTTTATTTTTCCAAGCCATCAACAAATGATCTTAGAATAACTCCAACAAGAAAAAGTTTATATGAAATACGATTTTATTAAAGTGAAATATAGTTTTTTATTGACTAATAACGTAAATCGAACATAAGATAAAAAAGAACGTATGTATGGTACTATGCTCTTTTAGTTGAAGGATACAAGAATGTGTTCTCATACAAAATTACAAGGAATTGGAGAACTCTCCAAATCATTCAAAACAAAGAGGCTTTCAACTCAAGAAATGATGATGATGAATTCCATATGCAAAAAATAACTCGAAATAAGAATGTATTCAATCTTCATGGGATGACATCATTACAAGCCATTTTGATTCCAACTCATGTCACAAGGAGGGAAAACATGAGAAAAACATCTTAGAAAGAGGAATGGATGATATTGTTTATGACTCCAACATATTAGTGAAGAAACCCTAAGTGCCACTTGTAACAATCAAAGAGGAGATAAAATACTTTTAATGATGAGTTCAATGGGATATCTTATGATGAACTTCTAGAAGCTAGAAGCATTTGGTGAACTGTAGGACTCAAATGAAAACAATTTAAAGTAACAACAACAATAACGAAGCTTTTTTCCACAATTAAGTAGGGTCGGCTACATGGATTCTTCGCCTCCATTCAGATCTATCTTGGGTCAATCACGAGCTTATATCCACAAAACAAAGATCCCTTCGTATGGTCTCTTTCTAACACTTCTTGGGCCATCCCCGCCCTCTCTTAGCCGGCTCAACATCCCAACACTCGCATCTCTTAACTAGGAATCAGCTGATCTTCTTTGCAAATGACCAAACCATCTTAAGCGATTTTCTCGCATCTTATCCTCGATCAGAGCAACGCCAACTTTCTTTCTGATTGCATCATTTCGAATCCGATCTTTACGTGTGTGTCCACACATCCACCTTAGCATTTTCATTTCTGCTACAGACATCTCTGCACATGTCTATGGTTCACAGGCCAACATTCAGATTCATAGAGCATAGCAGGTCTCACGGCTGCTTTGTAAAACTTTCCTTTAATTTTTAAAGGAATTTTCTTATCACAGAGAACAACAGAGGCTCCTCTCCACTTTAGCCAACCTGCATTTATTCTATTAGTAACATCTCCATCAATTTCCCCATCATGTTGCAAAATAGATCCCAGATATCTAAAAGAATCTCTCTTCCGAATGTTATCATCACCAATCTTCACCTCAATTCCTTCATCATTGCTTCCATCAAAGGTGCACTCCATATATTCTGTCTTAGCCCTACTTATACGAAATCCTTTACTCTCCAACTCATGTCTCCAGACCTCAAACTTCTCATTTACTCAATCTCTAGTCTCGTCAATCAACACAATATCATCAGCAAATAACATACACCAAGGCAGCTCATCCTGAATGTGACTTGTCAACTCGTCCATAATCAAAGTAAAAAGAAATGGACTCAAAGCTGAACCCTGATGTAAACCAATGTTGATGTCAAAATAGCCAGTCTTCCCAAACGGGGTCCTTACACAAGATAAAGCCCTATCATACATGTCCTTTATGAGGTTAACGTATAGGACAAGCACTTGTCTCTTCTCCAAAACTCTCCACAATATCTCTCGTGGGACAGAATCATAAGCCTTCTCCAAATCAATAAAGATCATATGGAGGTTCTTCCTTTTAGCTCTATAAATCTCCATTGTTCTCCTCAACAAATGGATGACTTCGATAGTTGAGCGACCTGGCATGAATCTGAATTGGTTTTCTTTGACGTTTGAAACTTGCCTCAGCCTTCTCTCGATCACATTCCCAAATTTTCATAGTGTGACTCATCAGCTTCATACCTCTATAATTTGAACAATTTTGAATGTCTCCTTTATTCTTATAGAGAGGCACCACGACACTCCTCCTCCAATCTTCAGGCATTTTCTTGCTTCGCCAAATAACATTGAATAGATTCGTAAGCCAAGTCAAACCACGCTCACCTAAAACTTTCCATACTTTTACAGGGATGTCATCCGGTCCTACACCTTTCCCAAAAAATTTAAAGTAACAAATAAGAAAAAAAAGATATTGGAGAACTTACTTTAGAAAAGAACGTCGTTCATATTGATTTCCTTGAAATTAAAGATAGATCTTAAATAAAAGTTCTAAGTCTTATAAACATTGAAAGACTAGTTACTTATCTTACTAAGTTCACATAAAGGAAACGAAAACTTAGACATTTTTTAGGATTATCCACACAAAAGTAACACCAAGTTTGGTTGAGAGCTTACCAGCAGCTTTTAAAGCTTCCATTTTTTTGTTAGTTTCGTTGATAAACGCGGCATGCACATACATAGAGAAATCGGATTTACAACATATTTCCAGCTTAAATCAACATATGTATGCATCCAGATCATTATTGACAAGAAAAATATTTATTTTAAAACGTATGCATATTAGAGCAAGGGAAAATCCGGAAACAAACATCATGACAAACAATGCGGCAAAGAAATAGTGAGTTAGAGATCACAACCGAAGTGTCATATTGTAGGACTCCCCTTAGAGAGACAGTGCCCCTTAGAGATCACAACCGGTGCACATGGTCTTGATGTGCCGCTCCCAAGGTACGACGGTTTCATGCTCGTCGACGGTGCACACCGCACCTGAGTGTCCTCGAAAGTCACCTCCATAGACGAAGCCCGAGATTGTGAGAGGGAGAAGAGAGGTGGTGGGAATGAGAGCTGTTGCAAGTGTTCGTAATACTAGTCACATCTTTCATATTGATACTTAAAGCCGTCGGAGCAGTTACGTAATGTGAGAGAATTAACGGACACGCCCCTTGGAATTCAAACAAAACCGCGGTTACACAAAATTGACTCGATCTTTAAAGCTTTTAAAGCTTCCATTTTTTGGTAGTTCTTTTGATAAACATGGCATGCACATGCATACAGAAATCAGATTTATAACATGTTTCCGATTTAAATCAACGTATGTATGCATCCATATCATTATTGATAAAAAATATATGTTTTAAAACGTATGCATATTAGAGCAAAGGAAAAATCCGGAAATAAACATCATGACAAACAATGTAGTAAAGAAATAGTGAGTTAGAGATCACAACTGAAGCTTCATGTTGTAGGACTCCCCTTAGGTAGACAGTGCCCCCCACTTTACCGGCACAAATGGCCTTGATGTGTCGCTCCCATGGTACGACGATTCCACACTCGTCGACGGTGCGAACCATGTCTGAGCATTCTCTAAAGTCACCTCCATAGATGAAGCCCGAGATTGTGAGAGGGAGAAGAGAGGCGGTGGGAATGAGAGTCGATGCAAGTGTTCGTAACCTTAGTCCACGACTTTTAAATTGATACTTAAAGTCGTAGGGACGGTTACGTAATGTGAAAGGATTAAGGGACACGTCCTTTGGAATTCAAACCAATACGCGGTTACACAAAATTGACTCGGTCTTTATTTCAAGCCACGCCGCAGCCGCAGCCATGCCCGTGCCCGATCCGACCTGGCACGGCGTAGCGGGCGCGCGCGCGTGTGGTGGTCCAAGGTCCTCTATAGTCTGTTTCCAGGCTGGTCTCAGGACTTCTCATATAAAAATCAAGTGCCGGTTTTGGCACTCCACGATGTGGGAATAAACAGCATCCCACAAGGTTGAACATTGAATTCCAAGAATTGAGATACATTAATACAACTTGGTATTGACCATCAAATTGCATTAAGCATCCCAACAAAGTTAATTCCAACAAGTTCAACTAGTAAAAAAATAAGAGAAGTTCGGATTCTTAATAGTGAATCAAGAAATCTAAGATCCATCATGATTTAACCCAAAGGAAAATGGATATTAAATAAAATCTTAATATGTGAAATAATTAAAAAAACACTAATTTATGCTTGGAAATAAGCAAAGAGATCAAAACTTGGTGAAGTTCAATGGAGAACATGTATAAAAAGAAATGAATGACAAGTTTGGAGGATGTCACACCTTTTTTTCTTGAGAGAGGATGACACACTTTTAGAGAGAAGATAATTGGGAAATATGTATAAACTCATTCGAAGGGGCACTCGAATTCATCAAGGCATTCTGCCAAGCAACCATAGCATCCGACAATAACACCTCCAAATCTTGCAGCCTACAATCTACAAAAAAAGAAGCGGGTTTTTTCTAATGTTTGTACGCAGGACCACACGAATTTATTCATGGTTTGCCTATCTAGGAGTGGCCATCTAGACGGAGGAAAATATCGAATATGACAAAAATCCCATAGGAATCACGAGGAACGCCAAATTCATGATAAAAATCCAATGGAAAGAGGGGCAAGATAGAGGACGGGCAACAAGGATCCTCTGTTGTAATACAACCTTTGTTGTATTCCAACGGACTGCTCGATGAAGATCGGACGACCCTCATAGGGGGCCGGTTGTAGCCGACTCCTTATGAGAACCGTCCAATCTCCATTGGACGGCCCGTTGTAATACAACACCTGGTGTATTACAACAGATGATCCATCCTCGAGGACGGGTCGCCATCCATCCAAGAGAAAGTTTCAATATACTAGATATCCTGCAGACCCTAGCAGACACCGAGTTTCTAAAAAGACACTTTCCCATTCGCAACTCATGAGTCATAACAACATTACTTATGTTTCTGATCCCCAACAGGGAAGGTCATATTGTGATATGTCGGTGATATATCATCGATATATCGTCAATAGGTATCGAGAGGCAAGGGATATCGATATAAGGGTGCATATATATATATATATATATATATATATATATATATATCCGGATATCAACGATATATGACTGATATATCGGCGATATATCATCATATTGATCCATATCGGTCAAAAATGGCTGGATTCAGTACTAAAATTCTTGGATATTGACCGATATCACCGAAATTTCGTCGATATCTATATATTGATGAATAATACCCTTGTAAACTTGATTTCACTACTTATTTTGCTACTCCTAGTCTGGTAGGGTATGACGCGACAGGAGGTGCATACAATGGTTCTTCAACTTGGAGGTGTCCAATCGATTTTAATTCATCTTCTTTCCCTTTCGAAAATATTATTATGAATTATGTCTCTTTTAAAAAATGTTATTATGCTCTTTATTTGTTTGGTTTCCAAAAATAGCTCAAACATTTTGCGTATGCATAATATGAGATGCAATATAAGTTTTGGATGAACCCCATTTCCAATATCTATAAGTCAACAATCAACATTAACAATGATATGCTCGATATGACATATATGTACAATATAAGGGTCATAGATGATCGATATGTGTGATATAAGTATATATTTGTAAGCTATTTAGTGTTGTAAGAACTTGGATGTACTACATTTCCAATATCCATAAGTTAGCAATCAACAGTAACAACGATATGTTCGATATGATCGATATATGTACAATATAAGGGTCATAGATGATCGATATGTGTGATATAAGTATATATTTGTAAGCTATTTAGTGTTGTAAGAACTTGGATGTACTACATTTCCAATATCCATAAGTTAGCAATCAACAGTAACAACGATATGTTCGATATGATCGATATATGTACAATATAAGGGTCATAGATGATCGATATGTGTGATATAAGTATATATTTGTAAGCTATTTAGTGTTGTAAGAACTTGGATGTACTACATTTCCAATATCCATAAGTTAGCAATCAACAGTAACAACGATATCGATATGATCGATATATGTGATATAAGGGTTATAGATGATCGATATGTATGATCTAAGAGTATATTTGTAAGTTATTTAGTGTTCTATGAACTTGGACGAACTCTATTTCTAATATCTATATGTCAACAATTAACAGTACCAGCAATATGTTTGATATGATCGACATGTGTGATATAATGATCATAGATGAACTATATGTGCTATCTAAGTGTATATTTGTAAGTTATTTCATGTTATAAAAACTTGAATGAAATCCATTTCCAATATCTATAAGTCAAGAATCAACATTAACATCGATATGTTCGAAATGATCGGTATGTGAAATATATGTGGTATAAATGATTGATATATGTGATATAAGTGTGTATTTGTAGGTTATTTGTTATTTTAATATCTTGGATGATCTTAATTTCTGAAAATGGTAAAAAATACCATTTTTGAGTCATTTCCGACATTTCCACCAATATCATCGATATATCGGTGACATATCTCGATATATCATTTTCCAAATGGAGACTGACACGACATCGATATTGATATGGCCTTCCTTGATCCCCAAGCTTACAATGAGAGTTCTACTTCCTATGCATAAAAAAACCATCACACACTTGGAGTAAATATAATACAGTCCAATTACAGTAGGTTATACTATAAGACATCATTTCCATACACATGTTAAAACAGTAGGCTACTATTGACAATATAATAATTATGATTAGCATCATCTATATTAAAGTTCATATATTTACCACTAGCATCATCTATGTTAAAGTTCATCTCACAATATGACACATTTGAAATTGAGAAAACAAAAAGCACGACGATGGATCACTCAGCTGAGCAGCAGAACAATAAGGTAACTGCTTGTTTCAGCTCATTCGCCTTATTATCCATCAAGGAGATCACAGGCATTATCGCCTTGATCAATCTGCTCTCGATCGACAATCAACGTTGGGAGGTAAGTAGAACACCTTGGAGTTGAGGGTAGTCAGTTTTTCAAGTATTTCGAGGCGGTAAAGTTGCTTTGACCCTTCATGGTTTGCTTTCCTATCATAGTCCTATTCTCCAGACTCTCCACTAGGTATAGAGCTAAGCAAGGCACTCCCACTAAAAGCAGCAGCAACTAGAACATCCATCTTCAACTCGAGGACAAGAAAGCACGCCTGCTAGTCGGAAAGGGCTGGCCTTAGTATCCATCAATGCAATCACATGATCATTGCTACTATAAAGCTCTCCATTTTTAATGCGAAAGAGGGAGCCTTACCGTTAGTAGGTGGTCACTCGTAAACTCCATTATTAAGTATAAGCTAATTACACGTGAGTAATCCATAATTACATAAGTGAGATACATGTTCCATAACATTTTCTCCATGGTTGGGGTGCGCATCTTCATGATGTGCAGCCCGTAGTTTCCTAAAAAAACATCCCCCTTGCGACCATCTCCCCTGAAAATTGTCGAGGTCGCTTGCAAACCAAATTACCGAGCAGACCACAAAAATATGCTCAATTCTGTTTTAGAACAATATTTTGCAGCCATGAGGCTCCTCCAAAACTGATCAAAGCTAGACAGATCCAGCCACCCGATGCCAGCTATGCGCCATACTTCTGTGATACCGTGACAACCAAAGAAAAGGTGATCAATGTCCTCAGGTTCCTCCTCACTGATCGGGCAAGATACAGCTCTCAATAAAGCGTGCCACCCCCGTCAGCAACGTTTTCCACCGAAAGAACCACAGATATTTTATCCTTTAATAGGTGATTTCATTTTCCCTATGAAAAACATAACCTGAGTTAGCAAGAGGTTGTATGCTTTCTTCATCGAAAAAGGCCCATCCAACTTCAGTGATCACGTCCAACGCCTAGCCCCTCCTCCCCGTAAATATCCTCCATCTTGCCAAAACATAACGTCCTCGCATCTGAAAGATTAGAGTTGAGCAGAGGTAGCCAATAACCCACCAACCTCCATGATAACGACCAACAATCTGCACCCAAATCCTCTTTTCTAGCCGCAAGTGTGAAAAGCCTCGAAAACATGTCTTCCGAAGAGCCCACTATCATCCAAACAGAAAAGAAGGATATAACATTGCCAAGATCCGATGGAACTGAGAGGATAAATCTTTCCAACCCACCCCCCCCCCCTCCCCCAAATAAGGTTGAGAGGGTTTCCCCATATTTCCCTTCACATACATATTTCCATTCAGCTTATAAATATTCCGAAGTAATGTACATACTTAATCCTCATTTTCTTTCCAGATTTCTTACAATCATATGAAATTGTTAAGAGAGCTTTTTCATTTC
Source organism: Ottelia alismoides (assembly GCA_037367405.1). Lineage (NCBI taxonomy): Eukaryota > Viridiplantae > Streptophyta > Magnoliopsida > Alismatales > Hydrocharitaceae > Ottelia > Ottelia alismoides. The sequence goes on from JAZKJV010001136.1 coordinate 343,898, forward strand.
CTGCAGTCTTGGCACCCCAAGACGACTGTCCTTTGAAGGCCAGAAACCGTGTCCCACGCTTCTGCCTCCCTTGAAACAACAACAAAGCATTTTCCCGCATTAAGTAGGGTCGGCTACATGGATTCTTTGTCCCCATCCAAATCAATCTTGAGTTATTCTCGTGCTTAGGTCCAAATAACTAATAACCCTTCAGATGATCTCATTCCAACACTTCTTGGACCTTACTCACCCTCTCTTAGCCGGTTGAACATCCCAAATCTCACATCTTCTAACTAGTACATCAATCAACTTCCTTTGCAAATGGCCAAACCATCTTATGTGGTTTTCTCTCATCTTATCCTCTATGGGATTTACATCAACTTTCTGTATGATCGCATCATTATGAATCCGATCTTTTCGTATATGACCACACATCCACCTTTGCATTTCTATTTCTGCTAGTGTCATCCATTGCACATGTTTATGGTTCACATGCCAACATGCATATCCATAGACATCCTCATCAATTTCCCCCTTATTGTTGCAAAACAGATCTCAAGTATTTAAAAGAATATTTCTTCTGAATGTTATCATCTCCAATCTTCACCTCGATTCTTTCACCACTGCTTTCATTAAATGTGCACTCCTATATTCACCATTGCTCCCTTGAACCTCCCAACAAAAAATAAGTGTCATCCGTACCTTGGAAGCTGGTGAAGGAGCTATCAACCTTGGTGAAACCTCTGATGAAGTTCTGCATTCCCAGAGTGTTATGATGTTTAACACATCTACCTCAATTACGAGCAACAGAGGTGCCAAAGGGCACCCTTGCCTGAATCCTCGTAATACGCTGCATGGCCTTCCATTTACCATAACATAGAACAATGCAGTCGTGACACATCTTTTCATCCATGTAATTGGAAACTCGAAAAACCCCTCTTACATACAAGCTTCATAAGAAATCCCAGTCACCAATCATAAGCCTTTGAAAAGTCTACTTTCCAAAGGCAGTCCAAACACCTTCCACTCTGCCACAATCTTAGAAGCTATCACCGAGGAGTCAACGATATAACTACCAGGAATAAAAAAGGGTTGCAATCAGTTGATGATCAACGAAAGCACCCTCCAAGATTGTTGACTAAGCACTTGGCCACAATCAGGTAAACCATACTTTGAAGAGCAATTAGAAGCATCTATTAAGGTAATCACATCTCTCAGGCAATAAATAAATATGGGCCTTATTAATGCGGTCAAAGCAGGAATTACCCTTTATCAGATCGAGAATATTCCCTTTTACGGTCTTCCAACTTCTTTGAAGAAAATCGGGAAGCCATCACAACCCGGTAAACCATACTCATTGAGCCTAGACAGTGCCTTCCATACCTCCTACTCAGAAAACTCCAGCCTGTTGCCAAGAGATTCTCGAAGTACCTCACGTCAACCATCTCCAATCAAGAACCAAATTCTTTCTTCCAAAATTTCAAAAAAAAAGTTCCAATATCTTACCCACATATTTGTCACCCTCGACCACCTTGTCTCACACATTTACTTCTCCAATTAGGTTTCTTCTTCTTCTTTTTATGTCACTCTACAATATAGATGAAAGCCATGTTTACATCCCCTTTTTAATCTAGATAGCTCTAAATGTTACTGTTAGAGGAAATGAGAATTGTGTTTATTCCAGAGAACCCTATGGTCTCTTATATAGAGAAAACCCTATGGGTCATTACATAAGATAGAACATAGAAAAATAAAAAGACCAAACGGTACAAAGATATATAATTCTTTCAACACTCCCCCTCAAGATGGAGCATAGATATCGATCATGCTCAGCTTGGAAGTGCATTTCTGAAATGGTCCTCTGAGAAGCGGTTTGGTGAAGATGTCGGCATCCTGCTCCCCAGAACTGACATGTGAAGTAGAAATCAATCTCTTTTGGATCATGTCTCTGGTGTAATGACAATCTACTTCAATATACTTGGTTCTCTCATGAAAGGCAGGATTATTGGCAATGAACAATGCAGCTTGATTATCACAATGTAGTTGCATGGGTAGAGGTACATCTACATGCAAATCTTCTAGTACAGCTCGAACCCACATCATTTCTGTACTTGTTTGTGCCATAGCCCTATATTCAGATTCTGCACTGGATCTAGCCTCGACGGTTTGTTTCTTGCTTTTCCAAGAAACTAGAGAGCTACCAATAAACACAGCAAAGCCTGAGGTAGACTTTCGATCCTTAGGGCATCCTGCATAGTCAGCATCCGCATATGCAGAAACAAATAAATTGGTTTCCTTCTTGAACAACAATCCCGTGCCTGGAGACGATTTTAGATACCTGAGTATCATATATATAGCATCCATATGTATCTGTCTCGGCTATTCCATGAACTGGCTTACCCGGCTAACTGCAAATGCAATATCAGGTCGGGTTATAGTTATGTAAAGAAGTTTCCCCACCATTTCTCTATACCTTCTCTTGTCAACCTCTTCTGTATCATTATCGTACAGTTTCATGCTAGGATCCATAGGAGTAGTAGACGGTCTGCATCCGGTCATGCCAGTCTCAATCAACATATTTGTAATATATTTCCTCTGGGTCATTACTAGACCCCGTGCATTCCTGGCGAACTCCAGTCCCAGAAAGTATCGTAGTGTGCCAAGATCCTTTGTAACAAATTGACGACCCAACACTGCTTTGGTCATCTCTATCCCCTGGGCATCATCTCCTGTGACTAAAATGTCATCAACATACACCATGATGACAACTGTACCTCGAGTAGTCTTCTGGATGAACAATGAGTGATCTGCATTGGAACTCTTGAAGCCTTGTTCTTCAATCAACTGGGAAAGCTTCTGAAACCATACCCTTGGACTTTGTTTAAGGCCATAAATTGCCTTATGAAGTCTGCACACCATATGATTCTCCCCCTCAGCAGCAAACCCCGGAGGCTGCTGCATGTACACTTCCTCCTGCAGATCCCCATACAAAAATGCATTTTTAACATCCAGTTGGAACAAGGGCCAATCACGTACCACAGCGACAGACAGAAGAATACGAAGAGTAGAGTAACGAGCAACTGGAGAGAAGGTATCCATATAGTCCACTCCATACGTCTGAGTGAAACCACGTGCCACTAGTCGTGCCTTGTATCGATCCAAGCTGCCATCTGCATGATACTTGACAGTGAATACCCATTTGCAGCTAACGACAGATGCTCCGGGGGGAGCAGTAACCAGCGTCCATGTGCCCCTCGACTGTAGGGCAGCCATCTCCTCCTCCATAGCAATTCGCCAACAATCAATATTCAATGCATCCTGATATGTCCGCGGGTCTCCACAGAAGATAAAGCCACTGCAAATCTCTGAAAATCTCCTGTAAGGCGATGAAAGGAAACCTATGAAGCAAGAGGATACGAAGCACAGCTGCGTTTCTGCTTTCTCATCGCAATAGGTACATCCATATCATCAACTACTGAGGTCACCGGGCCCGATTCGTCCTGTAATGGCATATCCTGCATAGGCACACTAATCGACCCATCATTAGTAGTATCATCTGGACAAACCTGGGGCGTGCTGGATGATTGTCGTGTAGCCTGAGCAGGACCAGATCGACGGGTATAGAACTTTGGTATGGGAGAGATTAGTGGTTTTGGTGGAGGTGGTGGTGGTGGAGGCGGATGCAATGGTGGTGTGGACACAATATTAGGAACAGGACTGGACACAGGAAGATTCACGGTAGGAGGAGGAGGAACATAGACCTCATTAGTAGATGAGTTGGAGGTCAATCTGTCACCTGCAGGTGAAAAGTACATAACCGACTCAAAGAATGTAACATCCGCACTGACAAAATACTTCCCATTTACTGGGTCATAGCAACGGTATCCTTTCTGCGTCCGAGAATAACCCACAAAGACACATTTGACAGCTCTAGGTAAGAGCTTGTCTAGACCAGGTGAAAGCTGAGGAACAAAGGCAACGACCCCAAAAACTCGAGGAGTGAGTGAAACAATTCTTTATCTGGAAAAACAATAGAGAGAGGAGTTTTCTCACCAAGTACTGTAGACGGCATACGATTTACCAGGTAGCAGGCTGTAAGAACAGCATCTCCCCAGAAAGAGATAGGAGCACAACTCTGGATAAGAAGAGTTCGAGTAATATCAAGTAGGTGACGATGTTTTCTCTCAGCAACTCCATTTTGTTGGGAGGTGTAGGCACATGTAGTTTGATGTATAATGCCTTTTGACCAAAAATATTGGGAGAGAAATTGATAACAGAACTCCAATGCATTATCAATACGAACATATTTCACTTTGGACGAGAAAACATTGTTTACTTCATTTATAAGATTTGATGACATCACCAGCTTCAGATTTATTTTTCAAAAGAAAGATCCACGACAAACGAGAAAAATCATCGACCACGACAAGATAAAATATGTGCCCTTGGTGATCAAGGACACGACTAGGACCCCAAATATCAGCATGAAGTAACTCTGATGCAGCGTGACCCCAAATTATAGGGCCACATTTATCTAATTAATTAGTAGTCAATTTTAATTACGTTTTTAGGGTCGTAATGGTCTAATTAAAGAATTGAGATCGCCTGTGATCTCAACGTTTATTTCGTAGATTTTAATTGTAATTGTTGGTCAATTAATTAATTAGAGTCTAATTAGAGTAATTAGAGGTCAATTTGAATTTGTTAGAGTCCAATTAGGCAAGTCGGTTGTCAATTAAATTAGTTTACTATTTTTGTAAACCCCTCTCTCCTATATAAAGAGAGGGTAGCCCATTGTTTTTAGGAGTCAAGTATGAATTAAAAATTGAGTTTATCTCAGTATCTCCCTCTCTCTCCACGCGATCTCCGCGGTTCTCCTCCTTCAACCTCTCGTATTCCCGGCGAGTTCTCTCCTCTACCCCTCTATTTTCTCTTCTCAACCCCTCTATTTTCTCTTCTCAACCCCTCTCTTTCTTCTACCAAAATTTCCACCAAAAAGAATTATTTTCAACGTCGACGCCAAAATTTATTTGCATCAATTGGTATCAGAGCATGGATATTGAGTCGTTCCTACGATTCAACGATCCCGTGGCATATTGGCGTCTCAAGCTTGATCTCAACCGCATATCTCATGGGCCGCGTGCGCGTTCGCGTCAACGGAAGTTCCAGAAACGACTCTTGTCAAGTCTCAAGGTGCAAGGATGGTTGGATGCGCTAATCGACGACGAATCAACCGCCAACGACCAAAATCAGATCTGTGCAACCGCTATTCCACCCGATTTCGAAGCAAAAAAACGCAGGTATTTTCACTGCGGATGAAGATTCACTTGATATAACTCCTGTGCAACCATATGATGATGATACGGGACCAATATTTGATGAAAGTGCGGATCTATATTCTGGAAACACCACGTTTTCTGGGGCCGAAGCTGCTGTCCCGGAAGCTCCTGCGACACCGCCGCCGACTCCAACGACCATCGGCAGTTCAGGCCCAACTCCGGCACCCACCCCGATCTTCCAAACCCTTGCGGCACCGCCAGCGAACCCTCCCACAACCCCCCAACCACGCCGCCTCGCCCCTGCGCCTCTTCCCTCGCCGACTTCACCGCCTCCCAACCTCGTCGCCCAACAACCTGGGCCTTCTGCATGCGGCTCACGCGAGCGCCGCCTCCCGGCAACTGCGCCAGCTGCTCGCCACCCTCCCCCCGCAACTGGCCTCGCCCCCGCGCCCTCTCCCTCGTCGTTCCCTCCCCACAGCTGCGCCCCCCACCGCTCCCAGCCCCTCCCCAAACATCACCTCGCAACCCTACCCAAGAACCCCCTCCGCCTCCCAATTCCCCACGGCTTCCCCCTCTACGCCTCCTGCAGATCACCGCCCCGCCGTCCTCTTCCCCATGCGCCGCCGCACGAGCGGCCGCGCGTGAACGCCCCGCCAACCTCCAGCGCCCTGCACGCCGCTCGACGCTTCCCTCCAGGACCGCCCTCTTGCGCCCTCTCTCGTGCGTGGCCGAAATCACCGCCCAGGCTGCGCCATCGAGAAACAGCAGTGCTGCCATCGCGTGTTCACCGGCCCCGCGCGCCTAAAACGCCACAGGGGCCCCGTGCCCTAACAAATCGTCCGAAATGGAAGGGGATCAAATCCCTGGAAGAAGGGAATTGGAAAATTAGCTGGGAAAATTGCAAAGAAAAATTCCCTAAAACACATATTTGCAGAAAGATCCAAGGCCATAGGAATATGAGGAAATCTGAAGGGGTACGAAAATTGCAGAGATGCCCCCCAATTGGAAAAAACTACAAACGTAACGCGGAATATGATCGCATTGGGGGAAATTGAAGCCCCAATTCCTGGATGATTTCTCCAACGATCCACCTACATCACGCAATTCGTCAGGAGCCGAATTTTTAAAGCGGTGGAGAGTTGATGCAGCGTGACCCCAAATTATAGGGCCACATTTATCTAATTAATTAGTAGTCAATTTTAATTACGTTTTTAGGGTCGTAATGGTCTAATTAAATAATTGAGATCGCCTGTGATCTCAACGTTTATTTCGTAGATTTTAATTGTAATTGTTGGTCAATTAATTAATTAGAGTCTAATTAGAGTAATTAGAGGTCAATTTGAATTTGTTAGAGTCCAATTAGGCAAGTCGGTTGTCAATTAAATTAGTTTACTATTTTTGTAAACCCCTCTCTCCTATATAAAGAGAGGGTAGCCCATTGTTTTTAGGAGTCAAGTATGAATTAAAAATTGAGTTTATCTCAGTATCTCCCTCTCTCTCTCCACGCGATCTCCGCGGTTCTCCTCCTTCAACCTCTCGTATTCCGGCGAGTTCTCTCCTCTACCCCTCTATTTTCTCTTCTCAACCCCTCTATTTTCTCTTCTCAACCCCTCTCTTTCTTCTACCAAAATTTCCACCAAAAAGAATTATTTTCAACGTCGACGCCAAAATTTATTTGCATCAAACTCAAAAGGGGAGCTACTGCTCCGACTCTGACGACTTGGGAAGCTAGCTCTATGGTGCTTCCCTAATTGACATGCTTCACACCGGAATGACGAACTGGGAGATATCTGAGGCAAAAGGTGATGCATCTTCTGGAGAGGCAGGTGACCAAAGTGTAGATGCCAGGTATAGGGTGAGACAGATCCAACAGCATGAGAGGAGACTCCAACATAAGAACTCCGGTTCAGACGGTAAAGACCATCTTGCTCAGAACCACAGCCAATCACTCTGCCCGTTAGGATGTCCTGAAATATAAGAGAGGATGGGTCAAATATAGCGCAACAATGCAAATCTTTTGTAATCTGACTAATAGAGAGCAAGTTCATCATAAATTCAGGAGCATGTAAGACATTCTTCAGACACATGGAAGAGGATAACATAACCTCCCCCTGTCCAATAATGGGAGAATGAGTCCCATTTGCAATGATCACTGACCGCCCTGAAGGAATCTCCCTGTATGAAATAAGTCTGTCTCTGTCTCAACATAGATGGTGCGTTGCACCAGAGTCCATGATCCAATCGGAGATGTCTGAACTAGAACATGTGTTAAAAGTACTACCTGAGGTGCTAGTTGTGGCAGAAGTAATGGCAGAAGCAGATGCAGCGACATCCGAAGAGCCTCCAGAAGAATCTGTAGGAACAGTAGGCATTATATCCCGTAGCCGAGCAACTAGGTCCTCAAACCGCTGATCCGAAGCCGAAGAGGATGGAGATGCAACATGTTCAGCCACCCTTGCAGACGCTGGAAAACCATGCTTAGAATAGCATGTATCTTCTGAGTGACCCGTACGACGACAATAACTGCAAGGTGGACGAGATCTACCACCACGACCTCCATTTCCACGGCCACGGCCACGGAATAGAAAAGAGGAGCCACCTCGTCCTCTGGAAGCGACCATCGCAGAAGGAGGTGGCGTAGACGAGTTGGAGGGAATTGAGATGCGACTAAGCCTCCGATAAACCTCCTCCATAGGAGGAATGGTAGCATCTGCGAGAATCTGTGATCTGGCCGCATCATATTCTGGATCAAAGGCCGCAAGAAGGACGCCTACCATGGTAGCATTACGGAATGTCTTTTGCTGCTCGGGTGTGGCCGTCAGAGGAATAGTGTTGTATAGTTTCTCGAACATCCCTCTCAGGGATGTATACAAGGAATGAAGAGGTCGCCCATTCTGCTTCATGGTGAATATGTCATGCTGAAGTTGAAGCATCTTGGTTTCATTTCGGACCTGAGAATATGTCGCCATGAGGATGTCCCACATCGCTTTGGCGGTGGGCTGATGGAGAACATCATTCGCAATCTCCATCGATAAAGTTCTTGAGAGCCAGACTTTAGCATACGAGTCATCAACCTCCCAAGAGGCATAGATCCCTGTCTTCTCTGCCGGTTCGTCTTCGGTAAGAATGTGCTTCTTACCATTGGACTTCATGAGACTCATGAACTGCATCGCCCAGAGCTCATAGTTCAATCCATCCATCTTGAAGATTGGCCCAGGACCTTTGAAAGCGCCTACGGATGGCATATCAACCTTTGATTCTGACATATCGCCGCAGAGAAAGAACTAGGGTTTGTAGACAGACAAAATAGATGTCTACACCGACTGCATAGGATTCGAGTGCGTATGTAGACTTACGCACCCAAATCCATATAGGAGATGACGAACGCGGCTACGAAGAGGACCGCCGGGGAGGGGATGCCGGCTAGGTCACTGCTGGCGGTGAATAGAGGAGGCCGGGGCCGGGTTCAGAAGTGCTGGGCGGCAGCCGAGAGGGCTGGGCGGCACCCGGGGGCACCCCGGGAGGGCTGGTGGGCGGCGGGGGTGCCGTGGACTGGGCCCGAGAAGGGCTGGTGGGCGGCGGGGCTGGGGCCGAGAGGAGCTGGTGGGTGGCGGGGCTGGGCCGAGAAGCTCGAGGTCTTTGGCGGCGGCGGCGGGCTCGAGAGAGGGGGGGGGCGGCGGGTGGAGAGCCTAAACCTTAGGCTCTGATACCATGTTAGAGGAAATGAGAATTGTGTTTATTCCAGAGAACCCTAGGGTTTCTTATATAGAGAAAACCCTATGGGTAAATTACATAAGATAGAACATAGAAAAATAAAAAGACCAAACGGTACATAGATATATAATTCTTTCAACAGTTACTTCCGGTCCATCATCCTCTTGTAATCCTCGTCCTCTAAAATGGCACATTGTAACAATTCTGTTGGATCTCATCCTGAGTAACCCTAGAATAATCTAGCAAGTCAATCTTATTATTATTATTATTTTGTATGACATGCCTTTGTGTTTTCTTATGTGTTGCCAAACTTGAACACAAAAGTCCTTCATATAATCCCTTAGGATGCCTGGGTTTAACGACCACATGCTTCAAAGTTGAGCCATCACAGATGTTCCATTTCTCAATCACTTAATCTTTGAAACCTAGGTCCATATTATCATCAGTCTTCTGACCTAAGATCCCAACAACCAGAATCCCTGGGTCTATTGCTGTAAACAAAGTACAAATAAAATCACCACCAGTGATCCATGGAAGATGAATGAAACAAAGACGCGCCTTTCTTGGTTCTTTGGAAAAATATAAAATAGAATGAGAAATCAAAGAGAAGATGAAACCATGGATTTATGTGAAACCCCACTCTCTAAGGGTGTGTTCGGTTCGAGAATAAGCAGGAATAAGGATGTGGAATAAGGAGAATACGGGTCTATTCTTTGTTCGGCTGGAGGATAGGAATAAGGAGAATAAGGTGAAATAATGGTAGGTAAGGTGGGATAAAGATAGGAATAAGAGTGAAATAAGATGGAATAATGAGGAATAGTCGTACTACTGGGAACCGTGTCGGGAGGAGAATTGGCCTCTTATTCCAGAACCTATTCTCTAACCAAACAGGGCCTAAGGAGTGAAATGAAACCACATGAGAAAGACACTAAAGGTTATATCTTCTATTAGGATTCTCTATGAGTGCAAGGGGTTTGGGGCTCTTTAAATAGCTCCATCAATGCAACCAAATCTCACTACTCATTCATGTGGAACAAAACATCTCTCCATACACAAGCCTAATTACATAATTATCTCAACACTCTCCCTCATGCTGGAGCATGGAATCCTCATCTTAAACGAATAAGTGCTGATATCAATGCCGTTTCACCAATATAAAAAAGGGCATGTTGAGAGCATGTCGTCGACATGCCAACTAAATCATGGAATCATGCCAAAACTGATTAAATCAATTAACTTCAAAAAATAAAGTTTCTACCAGTTTTTAAATGTACTGATAATACAATTCTACTATCATCTTACATTAGGGGTTTAAGGGAAGTTGACATGTGAAATGATGTACCTTTATTAAATCAACTTAAATTTATGGGAGTCTCAATTTGACCCAGATGTATCATCCCTTAAGGTGTAAATTGGATCAAGATTCTCTGGTATTCTTTTTTCGGCGACTTTCTTCCATCTCCTCTCTTTCCCACTATCCATTTTCATACTAGTGACAGTGCAAAAAACAGGAAATTTAAGCTCATGTAGGCCTCCGCCTCAGAATCCACGCTTCATCAAATCGTAATTAATGTTGGTGATGTAGTCCTATATAATTTGTTCAATGACGCCCCGTCTTCTGTTTAACGGACATTTATGATAGCATCAGTAGCCACCAGGAGACAACACTCTCATTTCCACCCAGATTCAAACAGTAGTATAGTTTATATAAAGCAGCAAAAGATATCAAAATTTGTATCTGATACAAAAAGATGCAATTCTTGATTGAGACTAGAGAAATTAAGGTCTTGATGTCCCACATGATTTTTTTCATGATCGAAAAAAAATGATGGACATCATGTATGTACATAATCATTACTACAGTGCCACATTTATGCAGCCATATAAAGTTATACATGCTGAAAACGTAAATTATAGCATATTCCCCATATTCAGTATTCTTCAGTATTCAACTTTCATACAGTGATTCTCATTCTTCCAAAGTAGCAATCTAACCTTTACCAATAACTAGAAACTAATACACTCGCACCTCAATCGATTGGCCGTTGTAACATCTTGGAGCCGCTTACTATCGAATATGCACACCAGCCGATACCACCCTATCTTCTCTTTTGCACTTCCATGAAGGTACCCTTGATCCTCTTCCTGAATATGGTAAGAAGCACGGAACCAACCATCGGCCATGTTGTTGTGACAGCAATGTACACAAGAATCCACATCGATATAGAGCTCCTCTGTGAAAGCTTCCGTATGGATTTATTCACCGGAGCAACAAGCTCGTCAAGTGTGCCAGAATCTCCATCATCACAGCCAATCCTTAATTCAGAGGATTCCCGGGCCTCGCAAGTTTCTTCATGATTTCCCTGCTCTTGCACGTCATGGCCCAGTTCAGCTCCAGCATTCTCAAGTTTTGATTCTCCGGGCACTTGAATATCAGACGATTCCTCTTCCTGCGCACGGTTCATTCCCGATCCACCAACTGCAGCCAACATTCCATCTTCCATTACATTTACAAATGGACCCTTATCGGCAATAGATTCAGGCACAACGGCAGCCAGTGGCATTTCCTTCTGCTCATGCATATAGGGACTAGTGTGCAGCACAGAAAGAAACTCTCCGACCGCTCCGACCCACCACAAGCTTCTCGCAAGCATCCCTTGAAAGAACGCCAAGTGACCCCCATGAGCTGTAGAGCCAAAACCACATTCTTGTTCGCTCGGCACTCGTCCCACGGGATGGCTTCCTTGGTGCAAACAGGATCATCCAGAGAACTGATGCAGAGAAGCGGCACGGACACGTTCCCAATAAAATTAACACTGCTGCATCGCCGGTAGAACGTATCCACCGTCTCGTATCTTGCAAGAATGCGAGTGGCGCAGTGGTCGAACTCCCGAATGGAGCTCGATGCCGTGATCCCTTCCCAGTCCGCCATCCTGGACAGCACAGACTGATGCAATTGGGCATATCCTTTGAGACCACCGGCGATAACTCTGTTGTAAAACTTCTGCACCAATTTGCGGTTGATGAACCGGTCGCAAATCACGAGATCCCACGGCGAGCAGACCGCCGCGGCCCCGGAGACGGGGGTGTCCTCCCCGCATTCTCCGAGGTACTTAACCAATATATTCGCACCGATGCTGGTGCCGACGGCGAAGAGCGGGGCCTGTGGGTACTCACGATGGAGATAATTGATCACAGACCGGAGATCCTCCGTCCACCCGGCATTATAGAAGCAATCAGACGTCACGGATATCCCACCGAGACCGCGGTGGTTGCTCACGACGACATCCCACCCGCGGCGTGCGAGCACGTGAACGAGGTGCTTGAGGTAGGCGGAGGAGGAATCACTGGTCAGTCCGGGGATCACGACCGCAATTGGGGCAGAGGGATCGCCGGGGAGCCGCGGAGCCAGTCGAGGGCGAGGGTGCCGCCATCGGGAGTGCGGAAGAGGCGCGGGGAGTAGCGGAAGGGTGGGGGGTTGCCGAGGAAGTTGAGGAAGGCGGTCTGGAGGTGGGGGCTGGAGAGCCACGGCGTGGGGAGGTAGCGCCCCCGGAGGGCAGGGCAGCGGGAGGCGACTTCGCGGCGGATCGGGGAGTCGGGGTGGGCGGTGAGGCGAATCCCGCGGCGGCGGGGGAGGTGGCACTCGAGGAGGTTGTACAGAAGGAGGAGGAGGGATAGGGCGGAGCCGAGGAGGTAGTAGCGGAGGGGGATGGCGGAGGCCACTCGCCGGAGGAGCGGGAAGAATTCGCAGGGGTAAGCCATGTTTGAGGAGGAGGTGGGGGTGTGAGAGTTGGTATATTGTGGATTTAGTTTCCACTTTGAAGTGGTTTTTTTTTCTGATAATTTTTGGGATTTTTACCCGACAGATCCTAAAATTTTTATCAATTACCTCTACGACCTTTGAAACAACATAATCCCCCCCTCGACCTTGTAAACTTGCCAACTCTTACCTCATGAACCCTGTAGACTGCTTGTAGTTACTCTGTTTGAAGCTCGTGAGGGTTCTTGGGGTAATTTATAGGGTCGATGGGGTAATTACGTTATGCAAAAGGTTGTAGAGGTAATTTAAAAAGTTTATAGGGTATGTCGGGTAAAACTCCCATAATTTTTTACGTTCTCGATTTATTCTTTCATGTATTTTTTGAAGGGATTTTTACCCGGCAAACCCTATAAACTTTGCCAATCACCTCCACGACCTTTGAAACAACATAATTCCCCCCTCGACCTCGTAAACTTGTCAACTCTTACCCCATGAACCCTCCGGGTAATATGTTTTAAGCCCTTGGGGGTTCTTGGGGTAATTTACAGGGTCGATGGGGTAATTACGTTGTGCAAAAGGTTGTAGAAGCATTTTAAAACGTTTATAGGGTCTGATGGGTAAAAATCCCTTTTTTGAAGTAATCTTTTTAGTCCTTTTTTGTTTTTTTCTCTCCTTCTCTAGTCCAAGTATTCTTCATGTTAATCTTAGAATTAAGATTCAATTATAATCACATGCAAATTAAATTTATCCGATATATCTTGTAAGTATCTGACATTCTAGATAACTTAATTCTATTGATAATGATTCAATTCGAGATGGAGATTTGTTGAGATATCTTGAACCAGACTCGTCAATTAGTTTGATATAATTGCACTCCATCTTTAAGAATTATTATTGAGGTGCAATCATACGACTTAAAATTATAGATCGTGTCCTTGGAAATTTCAGTCCTTCAACACATATCTGAAAGATTTCTCACCTTTATATGCATGCATATGTATATAAATACATACATTTATATGCATGTATATGTTCATATACACTCCATTACATCACCTTGTGCATGTGTGTAAATGCATGTGTGGTTGTGTGGGCATGCAGGCATGTATGGGTATATGTATGGGCATGTGTTTGGGTGGATGTGTGGGAGTGTGTAGATGTGGGTGTCTGTGGGTGCAGGCTTGGGTGGGATCCTATGCTGTAGTGGTTTTTGCAACAGAGGTGCTGTAAACTCGAATATTTTTTTTTGTGATTTGGATGCTAAAATCCAACCTTATAGACTGAATCTTAGGTTAATGATCTACATATCTTCCAAATTTCTCTTAAATCCGATATTGTTTGCTATTTTATCTTAACAGTTTAAGATTCAGTTCTTTTTTAAATGGAGTTCAAGTTGCTTAGATCTTGATCGATTGTTTGACCATTAAGATAAAATAGCAAACAATATCGGCTTTAAGCGATATTTGGAGGATATACAGATCATTAACCTAAGATTCAATCTATAAGGTTGGATTTTAAAATCCAAAATATTCGAGTTTACAGCACCTCTGCTGCAAAAACCACTACAGCAGAGGATCCTCTCCTGGCTTGGGCATGTTCGCATGTCCATACATGCATGTAGAGATTTACGTGGGTGTGCATGCACTGAATATAAATATAAATACAAATATACACATACTTACAATTGTTTTCAATTTAACCCATGATACATGTGTGTGCACAAAATCACTTTTACTTACATATACATGTGTATACATACATATTTATATACATATAGGTATATACACCTAATAGACTCACATATACTAACATCAATGCATGCATATACATTATATGTGTGTATGCACGTGCATGTGTGTACTTATGCATTTATACAAACATCACCTATATTGAATGTATTTATGTATGTAAATACTAAAAGGGATTTTTATCCGGCAGACCCTGTAATCTTTTGCAATTACCGCTACGACCTCTGAAACATCCTAATTCCTCCCCCGACCTCGTAAACTTGCTCCGTCTTACCCAACAAACCTTGCCGTCAATTAACTATATTTGAGTCAAACGCTTGGGTTAGTATTGAGTTAATCTAACCACTTTACCATCAAACGGTTAGGATTCACTAAAAAATAAAAAAAATAATAGGGAAAAAATTGGGCAAATTAGAGGCAGATGGGGCCACGAGCGATGCAGGAACATTCTTGCGGTAGCAGCAGCGGCGGTCACGGGCGTTGCAGGAAGCAGCATCGCCGGGGGCCGAGGGGGAGGGGCACTCCATCGCCGGCAGGGGGTCTCCATCCGAGGGGGAAGGGCTCTATAGGCAGAGCTTGGGCGGCCTCCAATGGCAGGTGGGGGAGAGCAGGGAGCCGTGGTGGGGGTGCGGGGGTTTGGGGGGGGGGGGGGGGAACTGGGGCAGCAACGTCGGGGAAGGGAGGCATGGAGCTTGGGCGGCCCCCTGCCGGCGATGGAGCTTGGGCGGCCGGGGAAGGAGAAGGGAGCTTGGGAGGTCGACGGTAGGGGGGCAGGGAGCTTGGGCGGCCGGGGGGAGGAGCAGGGAGCTTGGGCGGCGGGGGGAGGCACTCTGTCGACGGCAGGGAGGCATGGAGCTTGGGCGGCCGGGGAAGGAGAAGGGAGCTTGGGCGGTCGACGGTAGGGGGGCAGGGAGCTTGGGCGGCCGGGGGAGGAGCAGGGAGCTTGGGCAGCGGGGGGAGGCACTCTGTCGATGGTAGGGGGCTCCATCGGGGGGGGGGGGAGGGGACTCCAACGGCAGGTGGGGAAGAGCAGGGAGCCGCGGGTGAGAGGGGGGCGGGGGATGCTCCATCGGCAGGTGGGGGAGAGCAGGGAGCCGCGGTGGGGGTGCGGCGGGGAGGGGAGCAGCATCGCCCGGAGGGGGGGGGAGCTTTGGTGACGGGGGAGCATGGAGCTTAGGCGGCGGGGGGCACTCCATCGACGGCAGGGGGCAGGGAGCTTGGGCGGCCGGCCGGCCGGGGGGGGGAGCAGGGAGTTGCAGGGAGCAGCAACGCCGGAGGCCGGGGCAGGGGACTCCATCGTCGGTAGGCGATCATGGAGTGGCACTAAGCGTAAATTTAATAAAAAAATAGGTATAAAGTAAAAGAACATAAAGGAATCTGGTTAATTTTAACGGATCAATTAACGGGCCTTAACCGCAGGGTCTGTGGGGTAAGAGTTAGCAACTTTACAGGGTCGGTGGAGGAATTAGGATGTTTCAGAGGTCGTAGCGGTAATTGCAAAAGATTACAGGGTCTGCCGGGTAAAAATCCCATACTAAAAATGAGCATATTTATGAGATTTCTTGTAGGGAGTACTGGAGGAGGGCAAATAGTAGTCTTGACACAGATGAAAATTAATCACGATTCAGTGACAAGCAATCAGTTATAGAATAATAATCATATATGTCCCATTATTTTGTCATGGAAATCCATTTCGGTGAAAATCATGACCTAAGTTCCCCACCTCATCAGCCTTGTAGATCAAATATTCCACTAGCCTTAGTTATTTTTCCCAAATAACTCAAACCACTTAAAAATATAGTTTGGTAACTAATACCAAAAACTTTATATACCTTGGATTAAATACCAAGGTTAACAGTAAATCGCCTTTAAATTGTTATTATCTCATATAGTTTATATGCTATGCAAGATGCACTGTTGGGAATAAACAAAATAGCATTAGCAAAAGACAAGAATGCTCAAACATGTGATGATCGAATTGAGAGAGGAGCCTCGATCACAAAAAGCATAGGTTGCTTGAAAATGTTTCGCTAGTAAGTACACGATAATTGAAGTAGCGCGTAATAGAACAATTGGGGGTTATAGTGCTTTAGAAATTTCAGAGGGAAGAATATAAGTGGCTCTTGTTGTTACGGCATATCAAATTATTATAAAAGGAAGGTTTGACCTCGCACATCACGAAAATGCAAAAAGAACAAATAAAATTCGAACAAAATAGAGCAATAATCATATTGGCAATATAGCAATCAAAGAAAAAATTACAACGTGAAACTACGTGGAGACGGAAACTACATTATTTCGTGAATCATACGAGTAGAGGAATACCACCATTGATGTATGTATCTCTAAAGGGAGAGACCTCTTGTATGAAGATCAATCTATCAATGTAGCACCCATAAGCACAGAGATAGCTTGTGTATCTCCCACGAATTTGAGAGACGGTTCTCTCTTATTTTCTTCTCAATGTCAAAGGTAATCAACAGATGATCACCACAATATTCTTGTAAGACCCTAACTTACAGTTTGATTGAATCCAAAAATAATTTTGGTTAAACATATGTAATATATGACTCATTAAAGCATCTCATTGTCAACTTTCCAATGCATTTGAAATTTTCAAATTCCGATTTAATATAAGGGAGATATGCTTGTTTTAGTGAAGGGATATCCTGTCTGAAATTTTGTATGATGGCTATAAAATTGTAATCGCCTATTAATCAAGGGAACATAAGGATGGTCATGAGAACCCTAGTTCATCTCTTCCTCTCATCATTCTCAACCTCAATAGCTATCATCACAACCATCGTAGACTCGTTGAAGACCGCAGGACGCGTTGTTCGCGTCATTCTCACAAGGATAATTTAGGGAACAAGATCATCCTCTTGATTTCAAGTTTAGAGGTAAAATCTCCTTTCTTGATTGTACATTTAGATTGATTCTTGATGTTTTTATCCTTCCTCCATACAAATCGTGATTTGTTTAATTTAAGGGTGATGTTGGTGATCGAATCTGATTGGGGAAGATGTAGATCGTGTAAAAACTACACAAAGACATAACTATGTGCCAAGGTAACCGAGTCTTTCCCCTTTCTATCTTTTGGCATATGTTCTTGTGATTGTGTCATATTCGTTTCAATGAAGAAATTATTATTCTATATTGTATACATGATTTCATAATCCATAGGAAACCTACTAGCTATTTGGGAACACCACCTTATCATCTTATCGCACCATGTGTTTCCTTGTGAACGGAACTGAGATTGGTGGAAAAGATGGTATTTATATGGTGATGTATTTTATGTCTTATAAGACTTAAGAAGAATGTGATAGATCGAAGTCTCCAAATAAAAATAATATCATGTTATGCCTCCTTAGATGATGAGAAAATAAATGGATTTATGAAAACGATGATAATACCTTCCAATCTTGAGTAGAAAAGTCAACTTAGACATCAAGTTAATAATATACATTGTTGATATACTAGGAACTCAATGTTGTAATGTTTATTAAATTCCTTAACACTCAGCACGATCAACTATATAAATGATCTTTGGTGGTAGTAGTGGGCAAAATATCTTTGGTAAGAATCATGAATCAGGTACTCTATATTTGTCTAAAGATTTTTGGTCATCTAGACTGCAACGAGAAATAAATATGGAACTTGGTCAAGAAAATGGGAATAATAGTTCATTGCGCTAAGTAAGATGCAATTTGAGATTGATTGGTCATTAGCTTGAGATATTTTTATCTAATGTTATAGGAAGTATTGAGAGTGTAGGATTTTATAGATATGATGGGAATGTTGTTTTAGTAATAATTATTATCTGATGGTTTATAATTTTGACTATAAATATTACGAGTTCATTTGGTACCGGATTCCAACATTGATCATTATTAATGCATTTATTGGTTTCTATTATTTCACTTGATGTATCAACACAAGGATATATTTTGTAAGCTATGTGCACTGTGAGCGTGGGATGAACAAGGAATTTATTCTATTTTCAAGGATCTTATTGATTATGGTAGAAAACAACTTTGATGTTTTAACCATTATCAGTCACATTATAGACCAATTGTTGACAGGATTCAAGTGTTATTGATTGGATATGATTCTTATTTTTATTGATTGATATTGATAGTGATTTATATGACTAACTATTGAGTGTGACTAATATATGCTACACATGATCTCAGAGACCTCAATAAGTATACAATAGACATCGTTATAAGATGATATATACCAATATACTTTGATATTTTCTAATGGTAAATTGTTTAATGGACTTATGATTTCTATGTGGCTTGGAAGAATACTATTCCATAGAATATCGTTCATCCAAGTTTTATGTGGTGGAGAAATCCCTATTTCTAGGGTAAATTAATTAGAAAGGTGATTATCTTAATCTATGTTAATAGTAAATGACTCATGCATTAATATGTGAGTAAGATACATGTGCTGAGACCAAGCCAAGTGTGAAAGAAAAATAATTGATGGATTAAGTATGATCATATCATGGTGGTAGGGTAAAAATAACTAAGATGTGGATATAGTGTGAGATTTTGGTAAGGATATAACATAAGTATACCTCAAATGACGATGTTTTAATGGGATGTATGATAGGAATCCATGATCTACCAATCATATTTTGTAAGGATTCACCTTGTTAAGCATATATGGGAGATGTTATGATCTTATAATCTAAACATGTAATCCATTAATTCAATAACATCAAACCGATCAATGACATTATGATTGTAGGTAGTAAGTCAAGGTAGGAAATTCCACCTATGCCAATGGAACACCTAGGTCTTAGTCAAGGTATATTATCAAATAATATGTTTCTGATCGAAGGAAAAATATGATGTGGTGTTCTTCTTATTAATCTATAGGTGGACAAATCTAATAAATAATTTGTAATATATGTGATCAATGAATATACTTATATCTCATGAGTTATATGATGCTTGCTAGGTTGAGATTTTCGCCCGGTAATGTAAAAACTTGCATCTATCTAGATCATTTAGGATGAAAGGACCTCATGTGCTTATGAATCCATTTGTTATTATGATATCAATTTGTTAGCTAAAAGGTGAACAAATACTGTAAGGTGGGTGCATACCCATGTGGTCTGATTTAGCCGATAGTGGATCATCCCCATTAGAGGGACATAATAGAATGGGGTTGTGGTAAATACACTGGAGAGTTGAGGCAGACGCACGCGTGTATTACACCATATGCTCCCCTCCTTCGAGGTCTCTATGCTCCCCTCCAACTCTTTATAGTTGTCAACCTTTTCCTCATCTATCTCCATTCTTAATGCCTCTCGTTCTCCTCTTTCTCTACTATTTTATTCAATTGTCCCTTTCTCCCCCCAAGCTATTATTACACTCTACTTTCACGGGTACAATCCCCCCCTCCCCCACTCACTCTCCCCCCCCCCTCTCTCTCTCTCTCTCTCTCTATATATATATATATATATATACTTATTTAATATAGATAAGGCCACTTTATAAATTTCCTCCCATAATCTCTCCCTCACAGTCTCTCCTCTCTTCCCCCTCCACCATATCCTCTTCTCTCTCATTCTATGTATGGATTTCTAAATTGATTTTCTGTTTGGATATATTATGATATAAATAATAGCTTCTATAAAACTTACATAGGAAAACAAAGTGAAATTTAATTAAAATGATTTTCCATACGAGTTATTGGTAAAAAAATATTTATTTTGTAAAGATAGCTTTTTATGAAATTTATTTAAAAGAATTAAATAAATGCCCAAGCATAAAGAATAAATATTCCTTTTTAAAGAGGGAGGCTTGTGCCTTCTCGGGGAGGGGTTAAGGAGAATGGGGCAGAGAGGAGATTGGGAGAAGAGGAGGTGAAGGGGGGTTGGCTTAAATAGGCGGGGAGAGGGCAATATTTTCGCGAACCATTCACTATTCACTTATCAACAAACGATTCGTTGAATGTCAGTGTCGTTTTTTCCACCGACACTTGAAAGTCACGCTCCCTCGAAGATTGCCTCGAAGACCACATTGATCGACGGACAGTTTGCCGATCGACAAATCATTCTCCGATCGATGCCCTGAGAGGAAAAATCAAATGTCCTCCCAAGGCATTTGGTCGAGAGGCATGTCAGGGAAAATGCTCACACACCAGCACATTCTCTCTCCCATTATCTCTCTCATGAATACAAGATTATTAAAGTGATCTTTATTCTATTCTTTTTTTAAAAAAAATAATTTGATTAAAAATCTTTTTTCGCTTTCCTACAAAATTCAAGATATTTTAGGTTACTTACATCCCTACTATCTTCGTTTAATAGTTTAAAATATTTTAAAAAATCAATCTTAAATATTGAATATTTATAGCAATATGTAAAACTTATATCGGACCAAAACATACGATGCATTGAGTTAATTATTTCTATGACATATGCTAAGCAAATAATAGTGATAATGACAAAAAATCAACTCAAATTATTTGTAATATTCTTAGTATGTCATGCAACAATAGCTCATAAATTTTCAACTCAAAGTATTAGTATTAATTTGATTTCTCTCTATATATATAATTATTAACATGATTTTTTATTTTAAAATATCATAAATCAAGATGATAAATTGTTTCTCAATACTTCTTTTTACATACTAAAATGTGTCCTTCTATATAAATTAATGTGTTTTTTGATAAAATTTTGAAAAAATTTAGATTATGATATAAAAATATAGTTCATTTACACTTTAGGGTGTATCCATATATTTTTTATATAACAAGGAGGGAAATTTTATCTTGAAATTTCAAAATAATAAACTACAAATAAACTCTATAAAAAGCATTGTTCGTGAATTTAAATTTATATGATAAAATCCGCAACATTCTTCAATTAAGATATTAAATTTTTAGATATATGTTTGACTTCATAGGTAACAAAAAGTCTATGAATTTAAATTTATATGATAAAATCCGCTACGAACTGCGAATTCCATTTCTAGTAAAAATAATAATTGAGTTATTCCTATAAAAATTAAATGGATGAAAGGAAACCAACCGATGTCCCTACAACACTACTCAAGTCAAGTTATATTAAATGGGGCAGAAGCATGCTCTTGAACACCTCTGGTTTAGTTATTGGGTTGGGCTGGAGTAACCTCTTGTGAATAATAGCTGTTTAGATGCTTAGGAGGATTGGAGAGAGTTGGAATAAGAAATGTGATATGATGTCACATTAGTTATGTGATGAATATCCGGTCCAGAATTGCAAGTATGCCAGTTTACCCTGGAGTAACCTGGCAACCAAACGAGCCCTAGAACATAGATCCAACAGCAAGTTCCAGAACACAAACTGCTTGATGTATTCACTTCAAATTTTTATACTTATGACATTGTAAAGTTACCATTACACTTATTCCCATACCTTTTCCATATTTACATTATGACCCAAAAACTTCTTTATTTTACATTTCACCCATGTCTTCAAGTCCCAACAGGAGGTGAACATGTAAATCTCGAAGTTTAGCAAGGATCGTAGTGTAAATATGATTGTTCATAAAGTAGATATGAAAATTGCAAGGATGCAAGTGTAATTGCAAAGTTTTGCAGGGGCACAAGAACAAACTCCCCTAATACTGAACAGCATCCACATAAGCAAATGTCATGATAAAACATCCACACAAAAGCCAAATGAACTTCAATCGCATGTAGGGGTGAAAACGATCTGATGCGGATATGAATATATGTATAATCATATCCTTGCCCATTCAAAATATGAATTCATATGCAGATACGAGTATTGACTCAAATGCGAATACAAGTATTGACGGATATGAAAAATATGTTACCGTATATATCAAGAGAAATACGAATCGATGGGGATAATAACAAAAAATATTTAATAGATTAACTAATATATATATATATATATATATTTGCGATGATTTACACAGAAAATTGATATACCAACTATATTTATTTCATATAATTGTATAAACAATGGTGAATGCAATCATAAAATATTGTTACACACAGTTATAAATAAATTTATGACTATTTATGTACTAAAAACGAATATACAAATACAAATGTGAATATTAGCAAATATCAAAATGATATTCATATCTATATCTACTTTGAAACGAATACAAATACGAATGTCAAAATATGTATGAAAAAAATATGATAGCGGATCGGATACGAATATATATATTCATATTCATATTCCCTAATTGCAGCCTGCAGGTCGAAGAAACCAGAGACATTTCGTCACATGATACCCCACGCAACATCGCTTATTTCCGACATTTATACAGTAAATGCTAAAAAAAACTTCTTCATTCCTGAGATGAAAATCCTCCCTTCTCTATACTGGAAGGGAACGATACCCAAAAAAACCATCCATTCTTCGCAACAACCAGCATAAATCTCTACGTCAAGGCTGTTCACATCCAAATACCAAGCAAGAGAACACATAAACTAGCTAGTAAACTAGTATATGATACGTATAAATATGTATGATACTAAAAAATAATAAGAAAAATCACAAGACGTCAGAGAATGTCCCTCGGCACGCAGAATTATGTAGTGAAACCTCTAAGAAAGAAACCCTGCTAGTCTGAATCAAACTTACCCGCGGGGGAGCTCAGGGAAGGCTGCTATGAACTTGGGTGGTGCCTCTTCGACCCGGTGGCAGTTTTCTAGCATCAGGCACCTCAGAAAGATGTATGGTCAATTTATCTTTGGGGCCGTCATCCTCGCAGGGAACGTCTGAGGTCCCTCGTGAGCAATTAGGACCGACATCTCCGCTCCTCGATGGAAGATCCAGGCGTGCCATCATTCTAGCAACACCGGCAAAGCCGGCGGTAACTTCACGCTTAACTTCTTTGCTGAGCTCCTTCAAAGAATTGTTGTGGACTAGAAGCTTCTCTTTCAAACCACGAGAACCTTTAGATAACGAGTCTTTGTATCTGTAACAAGGTAGGACGGTACGTTAGAGCGACGAAGCAGCGAGAGGAAAAAAACAGGCCATTGTAATCAACTCCTACTTGGAAGAGGCAGCAGATAACTTGGATTTGAGCGACCCCGAGAAGGAGGCCAGCTCAGAAAATCCCCGGTTTTGGTTTCGGGGACTAGCTGGGGGAGGGGGACTAGCATCAACACTAAAACCGAGCAATTAGTACATTCATTGGTCATTGTAAACAAGTGCAGATTTATGCCTAACGGTGATTTCCCAGGTGCTTGGAGGCAGTACCTGTTATCGGAGTAAACTCGATTGCTACGTATGAAAGCCAGTGCAGACATGCTTCCTTCTGCTGTCGAAGGCCCACTAGAGTACTGATAATCGACAGGGGCAATGGTCTCTCGTGCAACAGACGGGGTGTGTGGGAGTAGCTGCTGAGATTGATTCAGTGAAGTTGCACCTTCCCTCCTGCTGCTTAGACGATGAGGTCGGCTCATAGCGATTGCTTGGATATGCTGCCTCATTTGCTGCCTCATGTACTCCTCCATGTCAAAATCCCCGGCATCATGCTGTGATTTTGATAGAAGTTAGTGGACACAAGAACCAAATAAACAAGAAGCTTGGCTTTGTTCAAACCTGATCCTGAGCATCGGGTGATTCGAATTCCGAGAAGGGTACGAAATGCCTTATGGGCGATATTTGCCTTCTCGCAGCCCTCACTACTTCCGGCCCTGCTAGAAGTTCTTGGCTACGAAATGCAAAGTTGGCAGGCACATTGGTTGTTTGAAGTTGTTCGAAATTGAAAAAATACCAGCAATGAAATTTTCAAAGCAATCTTTATCTATCAAAATACCTGGAGGGATCACTCAACGAAAGCGACTGCCAACAAATAGGGCATTCGCGGCTTCTTTGTGACCTGGTAGAGATAGTAAAAAGTGTAAGATATAATATTTGCCCCCATTTAAAGTGAGAAAAAAGGCTCAGTTGTTGTGTAAGATATAATATGTATATACATTGTAGATATTTGTATGCTGCATTATTTCTACAAAGAAAACTCATAACTTGCAAGGAAACAACTTAACGTTTGTGCCAAAACTCCCATTATAAAAACACATTTAAATAAAGTGTATCGATCCCGATAAAATGACCGATTTGGGCAGTAGAAAGACGATGCTGGAGGCAGTCAAGCTTACCATTCAATGATGCACTGAAGGTGGTATTCATGTTTGCATACAGTGGTCTGCATCACGAAACCCATCATCGGTAAAAAATTCCCAAAAAAACTTTACAATTTTAACTTATCAAAAATTTGTACTTCTCGATAGCTTCATCTTCGTTGGATATTGTGTTTCCAACAATGCATAGTGCTTCTACTGGTTATTCAAGAACAGTTTCGATACTTTAAAAAACAAGTCATGCGAGAAAATTTGGCGAAAAAAAGATGTAGAGGTATTTACATGGATTACCATAGATAGACTAAAATGAATGCTAGGAGCCCCTACAATCAGACACTGTTGCCACGGATTCATGGATGGAATGTTCAGGTTACAAATAAAACATTTTTATGAAAGAAAAATGTTCAATATCATTTCTTGAGTTCCACTTTTGATGGATAACAAGATGAGTGTTTATATCTCCATCTTCCGAACTCCTACAGCATTTTTGAGTGTGTTTTCTTATAGCCTATAAAAAATCAGTAATAATCTTGGCTTTTTTAATGCATAAAGTTGAAAATTACACCTAAACTCTACTGTATTATTCCGTGTATTTTGTCCCTGTTGCATTGAAGAAGTAAATGGTCATTTGATATACCAGTCCATCGCATGCTAGTAAATACATGTCATCTCATATTTGTTAAATAATACTAATAAATGCGTAAGTACATTGTCTCCAATCAAATTCTACTGTATATCCCTCTTCATAGTCCATTTAACAACTGTTAAGACAGCAGCGATAGCATCGTTCCCTTCCATCTAATGCAAAATCTATGTCCAAACTCGTGTTCATCAATCACTTACTAGTTCCAACTTAGAATCTCTTTCATATTATGCAGATGTGTCAAATGGCTCATAAGTAGTAAAGGGGAGAAGGCGAATTTTGCTGTAGAAAGAAGGCCATCAAGAATAACAAGACAAACAGGCAAGTAATCAGAATAAAATAAGTGCTGGAAAGGTCGATCAAGTATGACAATAGTATGCCCACTGAGTTTGTTGTCCATCTGATAAGCTGGTTAAGCTATGTTCTCCAGCAAACCACTAATACTAAGACATTGTCGAGCGGAACATTTTTGCGAATGGCAAAAGTCATAAGCAACCAGGAAAAAATGACAGCAGGAGAGAACTGCACAAATTCCCCAGAAAATGTAACTTCCTTTTTCTAAAGACAGCAAGAAGTGAGGAAACAGCAAGCATCTTTTACCAAACAAAGAAATTGCAGGGAAATTGTGGTTGCTATATAGAACATACCAACAAATATAGCAATACCTGAAAGTTTTTTGTTGCAAGTGGCAGCTCACACCTACTTATTATTACCATTCCCACGCTGCAAACATTCACCATTGAATACACGCGTATTGGCGAACAGATATATCTCATCCAACAATTTCACGGGGCAGAACATCTCCAAAATTGATACACAGATGCATCGGCTAAGCGGAAGAAGCTAAAAATGACATCTCAAAGTTTGCAAAGCAAACTCTGGAACATCACATTCTACCAGAATCAAGAGGATCCATGAGATGATAAGGGACTACAAAACCATTCGCCACCAAACAAAAGACACCAGAACAACCTCAGTTCTCTGTATGATTACGACTACGGGTAACAAAGAAAGATGGTTTTCAAAGCAAACAACCATATATACTTATCAATCGAACAATGGCCAGAATTGTGTATTTCAATTCCTCAACAACTATTCAGTGCCTTGTTCCTTCCTATAACATATTTGATCTACTATCAGTCGTCTTTGGAACCAATGGTGATGCAAGGTCTTCATGCTGTTTTGGATTATAACAGGATCACTTTTCACTATTTCATCAAAAAATAGGAACAAGTACTATCCTCAAATCATCATCCAACCTTCATATTGATGAAAAGAAATGATTAAAAAAACTACAATTCCAAGAATATTGAATATATTGCAAAACCCTCTAACGATCCAGTGCTAAACTATTCTCACTACATTTCACCAAAAGAAAAACAAAAGGCAAAAACAAAACCAGAGATTCTTAGCGTCGCGCAAGAAGGCTAAAAAGGACAAAGAAAGAACCGTTGAGGGGTTTTGCACAGTGAAGGACTCGAGGCAGATGCTGCAGGTCTCCTCACACTCGGCAGAGAAATCCTCCATCTCTTACACCCGATCTCGAAACCGGCGATTACCCAACTCGAGATTAGCTGGGGGAAGCCCAAAGATCGACCCTGCGATGCAGATGGTCGCCAGTGGCGAGATGGGTATCGATCAGAACGGAGTAGAAGGCAGATTTTTCATCAAGAAATTGGGAGAGTGTGAACAAAAACGCTACGGATGAGACCGGATCAGCGGGGGAGATTCGATCGCGACGGATGGCGTGGCGGTCGCCTATGCGCTCTCGAGCGCCGATGGGACCAAGTGCCCCACGCCTCTCTCTCTCCCACCTGCCCCTCTCTCTAGGTATGTATTTTAAGCTAAATTACAAAGAAAAAACCGCATGATTCCAGTTAAGGAACCCCTTTGCCATTCCCAATGTAATAAAGGGTCCATCTTATTTCTTTACATCCACTCTAAACCCTAAACTTAGGCCCTGTTCGTTTGGATCATAAGGAGGAATGGAATAAGGGGAATAAGCCCCCAACACGCTTCCCCGTGGTACGACTATTCCCCATTATTTCATCTTATTTCACTCTTATTCCTATCTTTATCCCACCTTACCTACCTTTATTTCACCTTATTCTCCTTATTCTTATCCTCCATCCGAACGGAGAATAGACCCTTATTCCCCTTATTCCTCATCCTTATTCCTGCTTATTCTCCTACCGAACGGGCCCTTAGGGTTCGTTTGGTTGCAGGGTTGGGCAGGGTTGGGTTGGGTATTATTCACAGGGCTGGGTGAATAGTAAATTGTGAGGAGGGGGTACCCCTGTGAATAGTACCCAACCCTGCCCAACCCTGCAATAAAACGAACCCTTTAGGGTTCATTTGGTTGGTGGGTTGGGTTGGGTTGAGGTAAACCTGTGAATAGTAAACTGTGAGGAGGGTTGGGAGGGTTGTAATAGTAGGTGTTTAATTGGGAAGAAAGTTGGGTTGGAGATGAATGTGACACGATGTGATGTTTTGATTTGATGTAATGACAGGTTTCATGATTGAGGGATAATATTTATTTTCTTATTGAATGGAATAGAAAGTATGAGTTTTCCTATTTAAACAAGTAGACAAATCCCGTCGCGCCACGAAAAAATCGCATACACAGTACTTTTCATGTACCGTCGATATATACAAAAAATAATCCGTACAAGAAAAAGCACTGAACCAAGCATTACTTGAAAATATTCGCATGTAAAATTATAACTTTTAATTCGGGAGGACGCCAATCCAAAACACGATCTCCAAAAAAGACCACTACATCATACGAAAACGTCACTGCATAGCGATTTTATCAGGACAACCATGTTCGATACAAGCGTGAGAAGAAGAAGGCACTGAATACATATTGACTTGTACAATGGATGCACTGAGTCCGGCCTGACATGGCATGACACATCAGATGGCGTGTTTGTCCACCACCTGTTCGTCCACTTCCGCTAATCCGGCGTCCCGCAGCTGCAGTCAAAGTGACTCCACCATTTCCAACAGGGAAGGTCCCTGCCCTCCTTCATCCTCTAGCTCCGAGTAAATGTGACCCAGTTCGAGCTCCTTTTCCTGAACCTCTCACAAGGTAGCTTGAATCTGCTGATGCAATTCTCTGTTCTCAGTCTCTTTTTCCCACAGACGTTGCGCTATGAAGAAAAACTCATCCGCCAAATTTTCCATCGTCCTTGAAGCTCGTGCGTACGGCTTCTGAGTTTTACATAGAATTACCGAGCAGACGTAGAATAGACGTCTCACTGGATGTTCTGACCCCTCCTCATACCGAAGAAGCAACGGATATCCACAACCGAATCTCTCCTCGGCGGAGTCCATTTAGACCGTTCGGTATCCTAGAAACTAAAATAAACACCACAATGTCATAGAAATAGAACATGTCTCCAACAGATTCAGGTAAAAGTTCTGTTAACCAACTACAAACAACATAAAAAACAAGCAAGACACATTTATATAGAAAAGAAGCCACCACATCTTCGCGGTCTATGATTGCCTTCTGCGTCTGTTATTCTACATAGCATTAGCAATTCTATCCCTCAACACCTGCCCCCGTCGTGTGTCGTCATGAAGGATGCCCACGGCCCTGTGTTGCTCCCCGTCCGGCTCCTCCGGCAGTATCTCCTCGTCCTCATCATCAGATATGGAATCCCCATCATTGAGACGTATGAAGTTGTGGTTTATACACGTGGACCTCACGACATCCCGTTGTATGTTGATTGGATACGATGGCATATTACGAAGGCAACGGAATCTTTTCTTCCATACCCCGAAGGTGCGTTCCACCACATTACGCAGATAGGCATGGCGGTTGTTAAATTTTTTTATAGGTCCTTATAGTTTTCGTAATGACTCCCACGAGCCCTCCAGGCAGGGAGATGATATAGGGAGCCTCTATACGGTGCTAAGAATGTATCAGTATTGGCGTATCCACAATCCACCAGATACTTGCAACCTTCTGGTACAACAAACGATCCGCTCTCCACTAATGAGTGCAGTACGGTCATATATGCGCATGAACCCTCCCAGTCTGTAACCACGTAGGTGAAACAAAGGTCGAATTCGACCGCGACCATCACATTCTGGGCCGTGAATAACTTCCTACACATGTAAGCTCCTTGGACCTGAGGATCGAGTTGAGCCGGGATGTATGGTCTGTCAATAGCTCCGATCACTCCCTGCGGTTCGGAGTGGATTGCGATAAGAAAGCATTAATTTCCTAGCAATACCTTCGTAGATAAAAATGCATTGTAAAGAAGAGCGTGTTGGTTAAATTACTTTGAAGTAGGGGTAGTAGTGTGGGTTCGACGTGATTATCTCCCGGGTGACAGGCGGTGCGAGTCGGATATATCTGACTCCAGAGTGAGTATCTTCGCGAGAACATTTCTAATGTGTCTTGATAGTCTCCGCACTATGCTGGAAGGCATCTTGAATGACTCTATTGGAATGTGCATTTATGAATGCATATAAGAATATGCAAACCTACTCATCGACGTCCACATTCCTTTTGGCGGTTAATCCATGTTCGGATAAGACACGAACGAACCTTCTAAGCACGTTAGGTTTCATTCGGAAGTTTTGGAAGGTACAGTCATCGTGTCCTTCAAGCATCTCCTTGATCCATTCTCTGCCGGTCAAAGGCCATGTATGCAATGGTCGAGGGATCTGTCGACCCTCTTCTACCCACTCCTCTACTGCCAGAGCTCCTACTATGCCGGCACATGCCACCAATATTGCATCCCCAATTTTCGCAAATGGGTTATAACTACAAAGCGACATCCCTGGAAATGGTATAGAAAAAAATGAAACGTATTCAGATAAGCAAGAGACTATCCTAGAAGCTCTATTCTTGTCAATAGTATTTAATCCATTTCGCGAGACATGGAACAAGGATTCGCATGTAATCTAAAACAAGTTAGACAATATCCCTGCAAATAGTATTTAGTCCACACCCCGAAGGCAGCCTGCAAGTAATTATGTTTATGCTGGAATAGCACCTGTACGCAAAAAATAACGATGACCACGCAAAATATATAACCATCAAACCACACTCCGAACATATAACCTGCAAAACATATGACCTGCACCTGCACGGAAAAAGAAGTTTATGCTTACACATGCACTTGCGATAATATCCCTCATATAGCACATGGGACCTGCTTGGCACCTGCATGCATTATGTAAAACATAAAACCCACATAGCACCTGCACCTGCACGAAAAGGTATGTTACGTTCGGCATACATCATCCTGGTAGAAGTAGCGAAATATTCAACTTAAGACAGCTATGCATGTTCTCTGAGAATGTTCGTTAGAGGAACGAGTAGGGGTAATGAATAGGTAGTCGTCAATGCGAGATGGTCCTTTCAATCCATTCGTTCAACTTTGATGGGTCTCCTCGAACAAGCATGTATATGTTCCGCCCGCTTGGTGTAGCCAACCTATCGGCAATTTTCTCGAACTGCTCTACGGCCAGGGTAGGTCGCATTGCGCCTATTTCTACGCATGCTGCATGTGCAACTTCATCAGCGCCACTCTTGGTCTCAGTAATCTTCTTCGACAAGTTCATCAAAAAATTCTCAAGCAGCTCCTGACCTACTTGGGCCCTGGAGCCTCCACTCCTTGACTTCTTTGTATTTCTTCCTCCGACGCATGAACTTCTCTTCCTAGATGAAGCCGTGGGGTAAACTCCCCGCTATCGTGCGCCTCTTCTTCGGGTTCTGGCATACACTCGTCTAGGTCCTCGTCAAAATTAAGCGCACGCTGGCTTGAATGAGGGCATGCGGTGGATGCTCCCGTTGTTGGATTGTCGTAACCTGGACGAGAGGAGGTGGCAAGCACCCCAGTGGCAACGTCTTTACAAAGAAACCTATGTATGTCACCAAAGTGCAAGAAGGGCTTGTTGCGATATTTGCGGTACCTATCTGCAAGCTATACATAATACTATAATAAGAGGACTTAAACTATCAGAAATAAGTGGTTAGTCATCTTCTGTTGCTTACCTCAAACCAGGCCGAGTCGGATGGAGGAATAGGTCTGTTGTAAACGGCATCCCATCCCCACCCGGATTTGTTGCCTAAGTAGAGGTAAGTTGCGTAGTCCCTTTTCAAGTTCTTCCATCTGCACAACAGTTGGGCCTTGCTATAATTAAGATAACTGATGTCGTTGAACTTGGTTACAATCATCCGCCATCCGGGCACCGTGAACGTGCTACCAGCCCACGATGACTCGTACTCTAGCGGGGTGTCTACGAAAATCCTGTCCAACCCAGGATTCCAATACGCATTCTCCGAAGCAACTGCGTCTGCGCACTCAGATGAATCCCCGACAACTCTCTGACCACTGCTTGCCCTTGGTGCCATCGCACTTATTTTGCAGGGAAGAAATTTAGATAATGGATTATGCACGTATAAGCAACAGAAAAAATTGAGCCAACAATATGCAACTAATAGCAGGATCAGTGTAAACCATAATACTCAATTTAGTGGAATATCGGTGGTGTCAATCAATCGGTGGTCTCCACCTTAAAGACCACCATCATCGGCCATCTCAAACCCCTCTACCGCATCTCCAGCTACCCCAACCCTCTACCGCACCTTCAGCCGCCCACGAAACCCATGTTTCCTCACCTCCAACCACCCCCCAAACCCCTTTACCGCTGCTCCTGGAATAATACATGACCTGACTATCCTACTCAAATTACCCACAACGTGTTCGGCGCTCACAACCTGAGTCGATCATGGATATGTTGGACATGCGAGCCCACGGCGAGCCATTATGCAATAAATGTTACTGCACATATCATTCCCTGATCTGAAATGAAGAATAAATAATTTGCATAATAAGCCCCTCTGTACAATTAGGGTTATGTACCATGGCCATCTTGATGATCATATAGCTGTTGATTCAATAAATGAATCATAGAGGCTGGTGTTTGGATGAATATCTAAAGATTTAGATAGAGGACTCATCAAGCACCGTCAAATGATTATTAAGAGATGTTCTCCAGCCTGAGCAGGAGATGGCAATCCTTTCTCACATAGGTTGATATCTGATCGACCTCCTGATGCATGTCCTCTGCATGGGAATAGTGATTCAGAGGTGTCAGATTAGTTAGGTCAAAGGGTTGACTTAATGAGATCGAGATAACCTAAGTCCTATGTTGAATACTATCACAGCATAGGCACACATCCTCTGACCAGAGACATATGTGTTACTATATATCTAAGTATGTACATTTGGCAAACCATTAGGTTGACGACCAAACCAAGGTCTATAAACCGGCGAGCTGGTGTGCATATAAGGGCATGTGAGTAATACGATCTCTCAAAGGGATCATACAGGTTCGCTTATGAACCAGAATACATGAGCTCACTCATGAGGTATTGGGACTGATCAAATTCCATGCATGGTCGTCGTGCTTTGGAAGCATGACAAGAATTTGAAGGTATGATATATGCTTTGGGAAAGCATATGATCGATACCAAATCCCAATGACCAAGATTGAGAAACTTGATGATCAAACCCTGAAGAAGATAGTGTAAAATTGATCTTCATCTTCAGGTTGATCATTGGTCTTCTAGTATGCGGGATGTGCATGTATTGGGAATACCTGAGGGTGATGTGATCATAAACGATTGTATAACCATGACGCTTCCAGTCCGAGGGAGTGATGAAACATGTCTGGATTAGTGACTCCTCTCAGTAGAGAAGTAACTTGATCTTAGTCCAAGTATTGGATATTGATCTGAATGTGATTAAGATGCAATGAGAAGATTAAGTATGCTGACTTGATTTAATCAAGCATCTGTGGGAGGTCCGTTAGATCTGGATTTGAGATGAGATCTCAACATCCAAGTCACTATACGTGGAACAATACAATCACCCTGTCCTTATCTCCAAGTATCTGCGGAGAAAGCACATTATTCTTAAAGGAGTTCAGGAATAATTCCTATGATGAATTTTGTATCCAAGCAAGAAGGTCTTGATGATTAAATGAGATTTAGCTATCAAGTATAATATGAATGAGATTCATATTGTGAGAATAATTATCTAAGATAATTAAATGGGATTTAATTATCAATGATAAGCAGATCATGGATAGTGCTATCCATAATATCTGTGTATATTATAAATGTGGTTTATAATATATATAACAAAGAGAGAGAAATTTTGTAAATAGCATTTGTTAATTATTAATGTGGATTGGATTCACATTAATTAATTAATTGGAAATGTAATTTACAAATTAGTTTGGGTTGTGAATATGATTCACATATCTTTTCAATGGCATGATTGAAATATTTACAAATTAATTTGGAATTAATTTGGTGGATATTATTGCAATAGAAGTTATTGTAATTTATTAAGAAATAATAGGATAAAATAAAAAGGAGACAAATCACCACTAAAAGGGGTGGTGTCACCAATGACTTAGTCATAGGTGACGCCCCCTATTTTTTAGGGGTGATTTGTTGTCTCCCTTTTGGTTATCTTGTTATCTCTTAATTATTAATTTATGTTAAAATTAAATTGTGTTGATAATAATGCAACATATATTTAATTTAATATAAATTAATGTTGTTGGCTTTTAACCAACAATAATCATGGCTGTTGATTGATGCATGGATCAACCTAGACGTTGGATCTATGTATGCCATGGATTGAGATCCATTGGAGCCCAAACTAATATATAAAGAGGGCAACCATAGCCCTTTAGAGTACATCAACACATCTCCATAGAGTACATGCCTACTCTACTCTCTCTCTCTCTCTCATTCTCGTCCTCTGTCTCCCTCTCTCTAAGGTGACCGTTCATCTATGTGTTGAGAGAAAGAGAGCTTCTCGCCTTTGCCTTCGACTACTCGAGGATCTCCATCTTCTTTGGGGCTGCTTGCTCTAGAGGAAGACGATGGATTTCGTTGGACAAAATCAGGAGATTCGAGGCTTGGATCTTCGTCGAGGATTGCGGGAGTCACGCATCTCATCATCGCGCCCGCAAGTGTTGTCTTTGTAGATCAGACTTGAAACAGGAGGATCTCGTGATCGCAACCACGCTTCGAGAGGTATTTCTAATACTTTGTGGTTTGATGAAACGATCCAAGAAACGTTCTTGTGATCATATGGTTTTATCACATGTTTTAAAAATTTGTAAATTCCGCTGCACCTTGCGACTAGTGCGACTAGTCGCCCAGATCGCATAAGATGCGATCGTCACGCTTCCGTGATGCGCTTGAGGATTCTCAATATCCTTCAGGATCATCACCTTCATTGATGTAAAACCTTGCAAGAATCACCTTCGAGTTATAAGCAAGAAACTCGCGCGGACAGTAGCATGCTTGTAATAAGTTAAACTACGTCTCCAGAAACAACCAGGATGAAACTACCTTCCCCAATATTTTTTCTGAGAAAAAGTTACTCGTCAACCACAAAAGTAATTAATAAGTAATCAATATTTTAGAACTCATTACACCAAAATGATACATGCTAAGCATATCTCATCTTTATGCATTAACGAAAACAACCAGGATCTATTTATATAAGACTTCATCATTGAAAACCCGGAAAATGATCATCACAAGGCAAATTTCCAGTTCGATTTGCAGAGAAGGTCCTCTACCGCATACAAACGAGTCATGGAAAATAACTAACAGCATGCCCTTCCATGATCCATCGGCAGGCAAGACTTGTATCCACTTCGACAAGCTATCCACCAAAATCAAGCTCCTTCGACTGTAACCCTTGAGCACCCTCCTATTGAAAATGGAAACCTTGTTTGACATGGGTGAAATATCCGCGAGGACAAAATCTTATTGGACATCAGATTATTGGGGAGTTGTTGGACATTGGTTTTATGCAAGTCAAGATTTCCAACGTATTAGGTTGAGTAGCTAAGATAGAAGACAAATTAAATTGCTAAGATAGACTTGTAAATAGTAACGACAAAGGATGATTTGGAGTAAAGTACCTTCCTACAATCCGGGCGATGGTCCTTGAAAACGCCAAGGTCTCCTCCTCTCCAATCTTGACACCAACGCGCGTGAGTTCGTACAACACCAGCAAGAAAGTCGTGCAATACTTAAAGGCGAGGAGCTCTTCGTCGACCTTACACGTTCTCCTTCCTCCCCTCAATGGACGAGGAGACATGCTCGGGGCTATGGACTCACAAGAGTCGCCCTGGTGCTCCTTGGAGGACATGATCCCTTCACTGTATCGACCCCAACCCCCATCGTGTTGTCAAGAAGATTGTGGCAGGCTTGGTCGGTACAGAGGATGACCGGTTGCTTTGGGAGGAAGAAGACATACGAACCGGGATGAAAAGCATCGAGAGGACCGCCGGTCGTTCTGCTGGTGGCACGTGCGTCGAGGTGGGATGGGACAGGACGTGTTGACGGAAGAAAAGGGCATCGTTGTAGGCGCGGGTAAGTAAAAAAAGGGAACCCCGCAACACGCCCGTATGACCTCCCCAACCCGCTCGGACGACGAAACAAACGCGGGTTTCAAGGGGTTGACCCGCTCTGACCCGGGTCACCCCTGCAACCAAATGATCCCTTAGAAAGTTTAGACTCCTCTCTGTTAATATTTAAAAGGGTTTTTATCACTTGTGTCCCTCTAAGATCTCGTAATTTCAGTTATATCCCTATCTTTTTGGTAATATCAGTTGTGCCCCTCACTTCTTTCTCCGTTATCACTTGTGCCCTTCCGTCAGATTAAACGTCAATGAGTTGACTTAACCATGGTTTTTTCAAACGTTGGTGCAGCAAAGAGGGGTATTATTGCCCAGACTTCTTCTTCATCTTCTTCCTCCTCCATTTGTTCTTCTTCCTTTTCTCTTCATAATTTCTCTCTTAGTGACACCTTCATGCATCCATCGAATCTCTAAATTTTTTGCATTTTCACGGTTATATCACTCATCGGATCAAAACAATGAATTTATTAAATTTTTTGATGAATTTTACTGATTCAATTAGTAAAAAAATTATCTTAACTTAAAAAATAATGAAAACCTTCATGTTTCAGCCCTTCCTCTCCAGGTTCTCGATGACGGCTGGCAGGGGGCGACCTGAGCGCGGGGGGGCGGCGGGGGCAGGAGGAGGCGCGGGGGCAACGAGGCAGGGGGAGGGGGAGGCGATGGGGCGGTGCGGTCTGGGGGAGGGGGAGGCGAGGGGGTGGCATGGGCTGGGGGGGTAGGCGAGGAGGCGGCGCAGGCCGGGGGAGGGGTATGCGAGGGGCTGCGGGTGAAGCAGGAGAAGCTGAGACCAGGCGAGGAGCTGCAGGCGAAGCAGGAGAAGCCGAGGCCGAGGGAGGAGCTGCGGGCGTGGGTTGGCGCGGGGGCGGCATGGGTTGGGGGGAGGTCAGGGGAGAGGGAGGCTGGGGCGGAGGAGGGGGCAGGCGGGGGCGGAGGAAGAGGGCAGGCCGGGGTAGGGGAGGAGTTCCGGGCGGAGAGGGAGGAGGAGGAGGTTGGAGGGGGAGGAAGAGGATGGGGGAAGAGGAGGAAGAAGAAGAAGATGAGGAAGAGGATGTCAAATGACCATTGAACCTTTTTTTTAAAATTAATTCCGCTTATGTCCTCAAAGTTAACGTTTGTTTGCACTGTGGATGGACAACAACTAACCCAAGGGGTACAACTGATAGACAGGTAAGAAGTTGGGGGCACAACTGATATTACCAAAAAGATAGGGGTATAACTGATATTGCGATATCTCGGAGGGGCACAACTGATAAAAATCCTATTTAAAAAGTGAGACCTTTAATTGAGAATCAATGCATGATTAAGATCTTTTTTTGTAATTTACCCTATATTTTATATGTATATATATATTGTTAGTTTTAGTAGGGAGAAAGAAATCCTCATTAAAAAAATGATGTTTGGGCCCAATTCGATCGTGCGATACAGAATACGGGTTATGGAGGGATTAAGTTGTTATATTCCTCATTTCCGTTCATTTTGTTCAGGGATGGAATTCTGAGGGATGAGGAGGGATAAATGGTAGTTATGTGTTATTCTCTATTCGATTAGCAAAGAAGAGATATGGTACAGATAGAAGATAGTTGCTTCTGTTAAGATTTTTTGTGCTTTGAGAGATTACATGACAACTATAAAAGATTTTTCGTGCATGCCTTAACTAACTCCATCACTGAAATGAAATGTACAAGTAATAGAATGTAAGTTGCTGCGGATGTAGCAGTTACAATGGATTATAATGTGATGTTTTTATTTCAAGACATAGTTTACATAATGCATTAATCGGGAAATTACAGGAGGATACTATAGACAAATCATGTTATCCACCATTTGTTGGAATGATGGGAATCGATGGTCTTTTAGCTCTTCATATCCATCACCAACATATGGATCGTCTGATGTGAGATAATGCAGGTGATTGTCGCATAATTAAGACCTTGTTGGTATAAGGTGATAGATCTAATAACCTGATAGATCTATAAACTTAATCAAAAATAAATTTAAGATACTAAATAGTTACCGGAGATCATCGCAACGGAAAAGAATCGATGAAGATGGGATTTCCTTTTCCTTCTCAACTCTTTCCTAATATGCTTGAGTAATGGATCCTCAACATTCATTAGTTGAGGGAGAGGGGACCCCAATCCTTATATTTATAATACATGATGGTTACCTATCCATTAAGGTAACTACCAAAGCAACTTCTCAAATATGCATCCTTTCACAATTAATCATGAGCCACAAAATAAGGAATTAAATAAAGTTGGCAACTACCATATTTGGTAGTTGCATACATAATATTTCTTACATTGTCCCACTTGGCTCATGTAACAAAATTGTTGCTTTACATTTGTCCAGTTAATCTCTATTAATATGAATCTTGGCGGTAGATATCTTTCAAGCAGATATATCCTTCCAAGCATTACAATACTAATAGTTTATTTAACATGACAAATCTTTATGTGTCAATATCCATATATTAACACGGGTCCTTTCTTTATGTCTGTTCATTAATTGCATGCAACTGAAATATAACAGACAATAAACAAGTAGATCATTATACCAAACTTAAGGTGTACACACATGGATGTATTGATATTATTACAAGGTATTAGATAGGTCCATTTCAGTTACATGATTGATGAATACACTAGGCGGCAAACTCTTTGTCATAGGATCCGCAATCATGTACTTAGTACCTATATGTTCAATCAATACTAAATGATCTTTAACTTTCTCTTTAACAACAAGATATTTAATGTCGATTCTCATTCCGGCACGCGTATACTTGTTGTTGTTGGCGAAAAAGATGGCTGTAGAATTATCACAATAAATCTTTAATGGTCTTGAGATTGAATCCACTATCTTAAGACCCGCAATGAAATTCTTTAGCCAAAGTGCTTGTGTAGTAGCCTCGTGACATGCTACGAATTCGGCTTCCATGGTACTTGATGTGACAAGTGATTGTTTCACACATCTCCATGAAATAGCACCTCCAGCAAGAAGAAAAATGTATCCATAGGTAGATTTTCTATCCTCCTTACTTCCTGCATAATCCGAATCCGAATAGCCAATGACTTTTAAGGAATCTGAATGTCGGTAGATTAGCATAAAATCCTTAGTTCCTTGCAAATATCGCAAGACCTTCTTTGCCGCTATCCAATGGTCCATGCCTGGATTACTTTGATGTCTACCCAACATTCCAACTGCAAAATATATATCTGATCTAGTGCATGTTTGGGCATACATTAGACTCCCAATGATAGATGTATATGGAATGTCTTTCATCTGTTCCTTTTCTAAATTATTTTGGGGACATTTGAATGAAAAATTTTTATCTCCTTTTACCATAGGCGTTGGAGTAGGAGAACAATATTTCATTCCAAATCTCTCTAATAATTTTTCGATATAGGCCTTTTGAGACAATCCAAGTACTCTATGAGATCTGTCTCTATAAATTTCAATGCCAATGACATATTTAGCATCGCCCATATCTTTCATTTCAAAATTATTAGAAAGGAACATCTTTGTATCTCGCAACATCCCAAGGTCATTACAAGCAAGTAAAATATCGTCTACATAAAGGACTAGAAAAGTATATTTACTCCCACTCGTCTTAAGATATATACAATTATCAACAATATTCTCAACAAAACCAAATGAATTATTGCATTATTGAACTTGATGTACCATTGACGAGATGCTTGTTTTAGTCCATATATAGACTTCCTTAACTTACAAACCAAATGCTTGTTATTATAAAAAATGAAACCCTCAGGTTGTCGCATGTAAACATGTTCATCCAAGTCTCCATTAAGAAAGGCTGTTTTCACATCCATTTGGTGTAACTCTAAATCATAATGAGCTACCAATGCCATGATTATTCGCAATGAGTCCTTTCGTGATACTGGAGCGAAAGTCTCATGGTAATCTATGCCCTCCTTTTGAGTGAAACCTTTAGCCACAAGTCTAGCTTTATATCTCTCAATGTTGTCTAATGAGTCCTTCTTAGTTTTAAAAACCCATTTGCAACCAAGAGATTTCGCTCCTTTGGGTAGCTCTACCAAGTCCCATACTTGGTTTGCACTCATAGAATCTATCTCCTCCCTCATGGCATTATACCATTTAGTAGAATTAATTCCATTCATGGCATGTGAAAATGATATTAGGTCCTCTGAAATTCCTGTATCGTAGTCACATTCTTGTAGATATGTTATGAAATCTGATGAGATTGTAAATTTTATTACCCGACCAGATTTAGTTGTAACAACACCTTGTTGAACATTTGGTGCTATTTCAACTTGATTTTCAGGTTGTGGAGGATTCATCATTTGTTCAACCAAAGGAATATCTTGGATTTGAGAGACAACAATGTCTTGATGTTGTGACTCATCCAAGATATCATGTTGAATATTTTGCTCCTCCCTTTCTAGTGGTATAACAAGATCCGGTAATTCATCAAGTATGATGTCTTTAATTACCGCCCTGCTCCCACTTTTCTCGCTATTTTCCAAAAATATAGCATTCCTTGATTCTACAATACTCGATTCCCTATTTGGACAATAGAATCTATAACCTTTAGAGCCTTCTGGATAACCAATTAAGTATCCACTTGTACTCTTCATATCCAAATTTTTCTCATGTGGGTTATAGATTCTAATATCAGCTTGACAACCCCAAATGTGTATGTGTTCCAATCTTGGTTTCCATCCCTTCCAAAGCTCAAATGGAGTGGATGGAACTGCTTTTGATGGAACTCTATTTAATATATACACGGCTGTCTTTAGAGCTTCACTCCAAAAGGATAAAGGCAATAAGGAGTTACTCATTATACTTCGAACCATATCCATTAACGTACGATTCCGTCTTTCGGCAACACTGTTTTGATCCGGTTCACCGGGCATTGAAAATTGATGTTCAATGCCTTCATCCTTAAGAAATCGTGCAAATGGTCCAAGTTTTTGTTCTCCTCCAACATACCTACCATAATACTCACCACCTCTATCTGATCTCACAATTTTAATTTTCTTTTCTAATTGTCTCTCTACTTTTATTTGATAATCCTTAAAAGCATTTATAGCTTCTGATTTTTCAAATAAAAGATAAAGATACATGTAACGTGAGAAATCATCTATGAATGAGATGAAGTATTTTTGACCACTAAAACATTCCACAGGAAACGGACCACATATGTCAGTATGTATAATTTCTAAAAGAGTAGTACTTCTCCTTGATCCTTTAGCATGTTTGTTAGTATATTTTCCCTTAATACATTCCACACAAACACTAGAATCAGTAAAATCTAGAGTATCAATTACTCCATCATTTACTAATTTCTTGATCATTTTAATGGAGATGTGACCTAATCTTTTATGCAAAAGCATTGATGACCGATCATTATTACGTTTTCGCTTTTTACCAACTACATTGCAAATAAGGAGATTATTTTTCAAAATGTGGATCTAAGTGTGATTTATATAAATAGTCCACTAAGCCACCTGTACCAATCAACTTATC
The DNA here is from genome assembly GCA_037367405.1 of Ottelia alismoides. NCBI lineage: Eukaryota > Viridiplantae > Streptophyta > Magnoliopsida > Alismatales > Hydrocharitaceae > Ottelia > Ottelia alismoides. Next base: position 385,154 of record JAZKJV010001136.1, read on the forward strand.
ATTCTTAAATATTTGAAAAGATGTACTTTCAAACGAAAATTTGTATCCAAGATTACAAAGTCTAGAAATTGAAATTAAATTTCTAGAGAACTTGGGTACAAAAAATACATTTTCCAAATCAAGTATATGACCAGTTTCCAAAATGAGCCGTTGCGTCCCAATCGCTTCAACATGTGAAGTCATGTGATTTCCCATATAAACGTTTTGCTCATTTTTTAGTGGCATCCTTGTTTTCAAAAATCCTTGGATGGAGTTGGAAATATGGATTGAAGTACCAGAATCAATCCACCAAGTGTTAATAGGAACATCAATGAAATTAGATTCATGACATACATGACATTCAACAATAGAAACAGAATTTAAGACATTGAATTGAAAAGACATGAAAGCTAAACTATCTGCAATAAATCATAACGAGACAACCACAATAAGCAAATAACTCAAGCATAAAACTTAATTCAAAACACTAACTTATTTAATATTTTGAGAAATCAATGTACTATCATTACAAGACTTGCTGTGCTAAAGAATTGTAATATACAATTGATTTTTCTTAATAAATGAGACAAATAATTTTCGAACATTCATTAGAAATTCCGTACCTGTGGGCATTAGAATAACTAACAAAAAAATTATTTTTCTCATTTAAAAAAATGTCTAATTAACTCCATCACTTAATATAAGTATTACCATTGTTATCGTAGATGCTGTGGCTACTCTTGGATAACCAACCAATAATTACTCATTACAAGAAATGATATGTACAATACGAATCGATCCGATGCTGTGGCTACTCCTCCCGATTCAATTACACACACTTATCTGAATACCTTATGATGGAATTAATCAAGCAATCTCCACTATGTAGACGCAATTTGATGCCATTAGTTTAAATAATTGAACTTTGCCACTTAATGTAATTATTGACATTGTTATCCAAGATGTTGTGGCTACTCTAAGATAACTAGCCAATAATTACGCTTTATCAAAGTAAAACAAATTACAGGTATTGGTAGGATGTTGTGGCTATTCCTCTCAATCCAGTTATACAAATCAAACCAAAATGGCATCAAACAAACTTAATAAAGTAATAAAAATGGTAGTAAATGTATGTATAAAACATGAATTAAAGCATTCACAGGAATCTAATCTGTTCAATCCAAAAAAAATTCAAAGGATTTAAAAAACACAGACAATGGTGGTTATCAACTAAAACATATTCATTGGCACTTAATAGTAAATAGTTACAGTCATCAAGCATGAAAGGACAATTCCGGTGAGGTTTGAACACAAAGTCTTCATTTTTTAACTTATTTTTTTATTTCATAATAAAACCCCATCCAGAAACAAAAAAAACGGCATATTCCTTTGGTTCCGAGACTGCAAAAACAACATGCCAGTTTAATTTATTTTGAAATCTACTTTAAAAAAATACCATTATCATCAAGTTGTACGACTGTGGTACTTAATAAAGATATAGCATGTGATTAATCTCATGCCATGTTCTCTACCCCCTCTCCGGTTACATAGTTCTCAGCATGTGGGTTGCCTCCGCTGTCTATTCCACCCCCTCCGTCGTTCTGGTCATCGACGAACGAAGACGGTAGCAGGATCCTCTTTGACAATTACCACGAAGCCTATCTCTGGTTCCACATCAACACCCCTCATGAGGCCAAGGTGATGGCTTGATGGGACTACGGTTACCAGATAAGCAACATGGCCAACAAGACCGTTATCGTCGATAACAACACCTGGAACAGCACGCACATCGCCGTGGTTCAGTGGGTGATGTGTTCCGGTAAGGAGGAGGCTTATGAGATAATCCGGTCCCTCAATGTCGACTACGTTCTCATCGTATCGGGGGGAGGCGTTGGATACGAATACGATGGCATTGACAAGAGAGACTATTAGTTCATAGTGATTCTTAGCAAGTGTAGTATTTCCTCTGTTCTGTACAATTCAACTTCTAATCCTCTTATATTTTCGTTCATTTACTAATTGTAGTTGGAACTGTCAACCTCTTAGATTTATGTGGATGGAGCGCATTGCCGAAGGAGTATTTCCGGAAATTAAGGAAGATGATTATCTTGAGGATGGAGAGCTTCGTCTTGACGAAGATGCAGCACCAAAAAAACTGAACAGCCTCACATAAGATCTTTTTCGCCAACAAAAATTAAACAACGAATATGTTTCCTCAAACAGATAGTGATTTTGTCCTTTAATCATCAATAATTATGTATAAAAAACCTGGCTCTGATACCAATTGATAGATCTAATAACCTGATAGATCTATAAACTTAATCAAAAATAAATTTAAGATACTAAATAGTTACCGGAAACCATCGCAGCGGAAAAGAATCGATGAAGATGGGATTTCCTTCTCCTTCTCAACTCTTTCCTAATATGCTTGAGTAATGGATCCTCTCACATTCATTAGTTGAGGGAGAGGGGACCCCAATCCTTATATTTATAATACATGATGGTTACCTATCCATTAAGGTAACTACCAAAGCAACTTCTCAAATATGCATCCTTTCACAATTAATCATGAGCCACAAAATAAGAAATTAAATAAAGTTGGCAACTACCATATTTGGTAGTTGCATACATAATATTTCTTACATAAGGAACTTTATCCTCATATCTTTTAAAATTTTCCATCATTTTAGAATCTAGTTTTGTGGATATCCAATTTCAAATCTTTCATTTATACCGATTATAATGTTACCTCAATCGAGTGGTGTAATTTTACCTGCCTCATGCTCTCATGTATGAGTTACCCGATCAATAAGTTCGATTAGGACAATATCGATTTTTGATGTCCCCATTGATCTCTCCATCGAAACTATACCGAAAAGTGAATTGGTCATATTCTGATAATATTGGGATGAATATGTATAAATGAAAACGAGATATGGTATCGGCCAACGAATGTTGAATGCAATCATAAACACCAATATCCGAAAGGATTCAATATAATATACTACATGAACGTATAGAATGAGTGATGGTCGCTTCCCGTCCCCTTTGGAAAAATGACCGCCCCCTTTGACTAGATGAGACGGTCACCATTCTGTCTCCAAAACTTGCGTCCCATTAGATGGAGGGGACGATGAGGGCAAATGTCCCTTATCTGCACTAGAGGGGACGGTCACCACCACCCCCTCTATGATGGCATAACCTTGTGGGACGGGCTCAATTGTCTGCTATGGATATAAAAAAGGGGACGATCGCGAATGTCCCTCTATCATAGTAGAGTTGATGTTAGCGACCATCACATATAAATCAGTGGACTGGCCTTGGAGTTACTTAGCTAAGTGAGAGTGGCTTTACAGGGGATGGTCGCAACTATCTTAGGAAGCTTACTAGACCGTCCCCTCTAACCCTGAAACGTCATTGGGGATGTGCTTTATTAATACAATGTACAGTCACGACCATCTCATCTAATAATCTCATTTAAAAAAATCATGTACCTCCTCATGTGAACTCGTTCGATACATTTACCTGCTAACACTTTAAAAAACAAACACGATAAGAACTTATTCTAATATACCAGATAATCCAAAATATTCAGTTCACAGATAACATAATAATAAATATTTTCAGGCATATATAGTGTTCCAATTTTTAAAGAAATCTACTCTACTTTCGATAGTCCAAAATACTAAAATATTAAATTACATTAAATTACATTACTAAAATACTCTACATTACTGATCTTCTACATCATATTCGCCTTCTTCTCCTCCTTATCCATCTTCTCCTGGGGCCTCGACATGATCACTCTAATACCTAGATTGTCGGATCCTCTCATTTGTGGGATCTGGTTACTTAGTAATAGCTTTATCCAATAATAGTAGCTAACATTTGAAACATACTGCAATACAATGCTACATATAAAACATCTCATATTTTTATTCCATTCACAAAATAAGGCTTATAGAGAAAAATTGCCCAACTATTTTCTTATACATGTACATGAAGCTAAAGGAAAATAACTCAAAAAACTACTAACTACCTTAGACTAGAAGCTACTATAGTTAGTCAGTTGGCTGGCTGATTAAGATCCTTGCAATGGCCCATCGATACATGCTAGGTTTTTCTGAAATAATAGAAAAAATGTTATCAAGTGCTAAGTAACGAAGAAGAGAAAAATAAACAAGCAGTGTATTTAAGCAAAACGTATTATATCGTTATGTTCCATTTCTTCTCATTACATTAAGTCATATTCCTTCTATTGTATGTCAAAGATTAGTTCAGATGCTATCTCACCTCTGATGGAGTCTGAAGATGTGGACACTTCGGGATTGGAGATTGCGTTGATCTGATGAGCTTATGTTACCACACGTTGCCTCAACCAATCATTCAATAGTATCCAGACAATTTCTTTTTTTTATTTTATTATCCATAGTTCCAAACCTTCAAGTTATCAAATAAGAAAACACGCCATCCTCAAGGACTCGGTAGCTTAAAACCACATGCTAACATTTAATCGTCTATACCAGCAGCTTTAAATACGTATTATCGTGACATAACCGTTAGTAAACCACCCATGCCTCCACATAGCAAGGTTATATCTTCAGTCAGTCAATCCGTCTAATAACAAGTGAGTGTCACGTATTGCAAATATTTTATTGCGTGCACTCAACATATCCAGACAATTGTGTACCACCTAGGTATGGCCTGGCAATACAAATGTTCTTTTGACAAATCTACATGTTGCATGCCTGACTTGTAGTATCTACTTCAAGTCATTCTTATCATATAAGTTAGTACGAAAATCATAATTGGATCCACTTAAGTCATATAAACTTTCACCTAATATCGGTATAGTATTGCATGTAAATCATAACAGCTACAAGAATGATTCATTACACCAACTCTATTTTAGCAATTATATGAGAGTAAATCATGAAGTAAGCATGCGAATGTTCTTTATAATAAAGAATACAATAAACAATAATTTTATCCAGTTTAACTTGAAAATTCAAAAATAAGGGTCATGATTTTGTTACCTAATGTGTTAGCTTTCGTGTACGTTGCAACATACTTTGATTTGTTTTTCAAATAAGATGATTAGCAGTTTCTAAAATGATTGAAATTCATTTTTGCATCAAGAACATGAAGAACACATGAAGAATGCGAAGAACACAAAGAACGTAATCACTCTGAATTTTGGCAGAGTTCCCCCTTAAATCAAGAGATATTTCATAAAAAAAATTGGCAGAGTTTTCCTTTACATCGGATGATATTTCAAAGAAAATTCGATAGAGTTTCCTCTTATAAAGCGATACTAGAACAGAAATAAAACTTGAAATTACAAATCAAAAGAAGAAATGGTGCATAATCGGTACACCTCGCATCATGGGTGGGTGACACGTAAGTTCACAGATGGCCTAGCTGTCCGCACCCAAGAAAGGTGTTGCTCAGGTTTCTACATCATATAGACTACTAGCATACAACGAAGAATCAGCTAGTCTCATGTCATGGTTGAGCGAAGCATGTTCACTGACAGCACAACCGCCTGCACCCAAGCATGGCTATACTTAGATATCTTCCTTATATGCTAATACTAACATAAGAAACGATAAGAACTTGAAAAAACTTGAAACCCTAGATCAATATAGACTTACTAACCTTCTACTCAAAGTCATCAAGGAAAGGAGCACACCGTTCTCTTTCTCCTCTTCTTCTCGATAATGTTTCGCTAGCACTTCTTCCATGCCTCCCTCTCCTTCTCTAAACCTTTCAACCCTAACCTCGGGGGTGGTGATGAATGGAATGAAACTTCGAAAGAATGAACGGGTAGGGGTGTATTTATAGGCTCCCAACCTCGGAAAATCATGGTTTAGAATACATGGTTTTTGTCCATGTTTTGCCCAAAACCATGCTTTCCTTCAATTACATGGTTTTGCTGCCTATGGTCTTTGCCTACTGTTTCGCCCAAGCTTATCATGAAACTCATGGTTTCATTAATGACTCTTCATTAACGTTAATTACGATTAATTAGCATTGATCACAATTAATTATTTATCACTGCGATTAACATCTACTAAATCATGATCAATATTCCTTAACCATGATCAGTAAGTTTAATGACTATTTGTACTATTTATCAAGATTTGTTAGTACTAATGATGGGGACTAAGAGTTGATGACGACTTAACCAACATCAGTCTCTTTTTTATTTCAAAATTCATAACAATTCAAAATGACTTCTAATTCTGACGAAACAAGTTTCGTTGGATTCATTTCATCAAGTCGGATCCAATCTCCATAAGAAGGGTAGAATCCGAAAAAGTTGAATTTTAAGACTTTATCATTATAAAAACCTTAAAGGAAATCTCATCCTCAAGATTTAAAATGGATGTATAAAAACCTTAAAGAGGATGTAAGCCATAAAAATCTTAAAGAGGGTGAATCGTTTTCATTTAAAACCAAGTGTATTACCAATACATGAAATTATTATATAAATAGATAGGGGTACTTCTCTATTATATATGCATCAAGTTCTCATGTAGCATCATTAAAATCTTGGTTTCACCGCAATACTTTGACAAGAGGGACCTCTTTATTCTCAATTTCTTAATATCTTTGTTTAATATTTGCACTGAAGTTATTGAGTATGTTAAGTCTAGCTTAACTTGTAGATCGTCATAACTTATAACATGATATGGATCCCTAACACACTTCCTCGGATTTAATACATAAAAAACATTGTTTATATTAGGAAGATAATGATGAAGTACAAGTATATGTAAATTTACCGACCCGTTGGAAAATTTCAAAGGAACCCATAAATCCGGACGCTAACTTTCCTCGCAAGCCAAATCTTTGTACCCCATTCATAGGGAAGACCATCGAGAAGACGAAATCACCCACTTCAAACTCAAGGTCCCTACGTCTAGTATCACTATAATTCTTTTGACGATTGTGGGAAGTTATCAATCTTTTTCAAGCAAGCTCCACGGCTTCTCGTGTCTCCTTGATTCTGACAGAGTCATATTGATTTTTTATTCCAACCTCTTGCCAGCACGAGGAGTGGTATACCTACGTTCATATAATGCATCGAAGAGTGGCATGCCAATACTTGCATGATAACCATTATTATAGGTGGATTCTGCAAGCGGTAAATGCTTAACTCATGATCCTTTCTACTCTAAGGTACTTGCCCGTAACATATCTTCTAAGGTTTGAATGGTACGCTCTGATTGATCATATGCTTGAGTGTGATAGATTGTACTCAAAGAAAGTTGTGTGCCTTATTCTTTCATAAAATTATCCCAATAGTGTGATGTAATCTTGAATCTCGATCAGAAACTACCTCTTTTGCAATACCATGAAGACGTATTATATGTGTAATGTATAGTTCAATAAGTTGATATGAAGTAGCAGTTAAACTTATGGCAATAAATGCGCCACCTTGATCAATCGATCTACTATCACCTAAATATTACCTTTACCACATGTGGTTGGTGTTAAATCAGTGATGAGGTCCATGTAAATGATTTTCCATTTCCATTCAGGGGTAGGAGGGGGCTGCAATAATCCTGGTAGTCGTTGATGAGAAGGCTCTACTTGTTGACAGGTAAAACAAGAGTTCACAAACTCGGCAACATCATTCTTCATTGTGGACCATCAAAAGTAGGAACAAATATCTCTATACATCTTTGTAATTCCAGGATGAATTGATAACACTGAATAGTATGCTTCTCACATGATATCTCTTCTTAACTCAGGTGTGTCCGATATACAAACTCTATGACGATTATACAATAAACCGTAATGTAGATTGAATCCACCGACTTCATTTCTTTCTACTTTTTCTCTTAAGCATTTAAATTAGATCATCTTCCTGACCTTTATTTATTTTATCCCAAATATTTTCTTAATATCAATGAAGAATGGTTATTGTATATGTGTCACTATCAAAAAGTTATCATTCACTTAATGAAGCTAGTACACCTCAAAATTAAATTGTTGTCACTATGTCTTGGGAATAAGTTCTTCTACTAAGGGCATTTGCTACCATATTCCCTTACACGAGTGGTAGGAGATTATGCAATTATAGTCCTTTAATAATTATAGCCATCGTCTCTATCTTATATTTAGTTTTTTTGTCAAATAAGTATTTTAAACTCTTATTATATATGAAGATATCAAAAGCGATGTCATAAAGGAAGTGTATCCATGTTTTCAAAGAAAAGACAACTGCGCCAAGATCAAGGTCGTGAGTTAGATAATTATGCTTATGTGTCTTCAGTTGTCGTAATGCACATACTACTATTTTTTCCTTATTAGCACTACCCAAGATCAATGTCGTGAGTTAGATAATTAGTACTGCCCAAGTCCTTCCTTATCAGTGTATAAAGTGAAGCCCTTGGTGCCTGAGGTAAAGTAAGGATACGTGCAACGGTTAAACATTCTTTCAGATTCTGGAAGTTGGTTTCACAAGTATTAGGCCATATAAATCGTACCTCTTTATGAGTTAACCTACTCAAAGGTAGGGCTATTCATGAAAACTCTTTCATGGACCTTCTATAATACTCGACTAGCTCCATAAAAGATCGTATTTATGTTACGGTCTTGGGAAACTCCCAACTTATGACCGCATTAATCTTTGCAGGATCAACAGAGATATTTGCTCCAGAAATAACATGGCCTAGAAAGGATACTCCAATTAACCAAAAATCACACTTGTTATACTTGGCATATAACTTATTCCTGCTTGGTATCTCAAGTGCCTGTCAGAGATGTTGTTCATGTTATTGCATATTCTTAGAATAGATAAGTACACCATCAATAAACACTACCGCAAAGTGATCTAACAACGGATTGAATACTCGATTCATAAGATCCACAAAGGTTGTTAGTGCATTCGTCAGTCCAAAAGGTATGACTGAGAAATCGCAATATTTGTATCTAGTACGAAAGATTGTTTTAGGAATATCGGAGTCTCTACTTCATAATTGATGGCATCCAAATCTTAGATTAATCTTCGAGTATACAGTGAAACCTTGTAATGTATCAAAGATGGCTTCTATTAGTAGAAAAGGACAATTATTCTTTATTGTCTTTTTATTTAAATATCAATAGTCATGGCATAGTCACAATGAATCATCTTTCTTTCGCACAAAAAATACAGGTGCACCTCAAAGTGAAGTACTGGGGTGAATGAATCATTTATCCAAGAGGTCATGCAGTTGCACCTTTTATTCATGTAACTCGGTTAGTGCCATACTTTATGACAGAATAGAGACTGGTCGAATATAAGGCACAAGAGAGATTTCAAATTTAATCTCTCACTCAGATGGAAATCCAGGTAGTTCACCCGAAAAAAATATCAATGAATTCACATATTATAGGTACATCTTCTATCATTCGCTCTATTTATGTGATTGTAGATATGTAGGCTAAATAGCCTTGTCACACGTGCAACGCCAATCGTTGTACCTTCATATAAGAGATACATGCCACTTCTTCATTGGAAGTTTCCCTACTGAAATGTAATTCTATCAAGAGTTAGGAAGACAAAAGGTTACTACATTCTCAAAACAGTCAAAGCATGCATGATACTTTTCCAACATATCCATCACAAGGATTAGGTCAAAATCATCCATTTCAATAAGTAACAGGTAAGTAGGTAACATATGTTCTGCAATCTATACCACACAGTCATCTAAGATCTCTTGAATTATAAATACTTGACCTCTTGATCCCTTAATCAGATAAGGATTTTGCACTTCTATCGGAATCTTGCCCAAAGTGGGCAATAGATGTCGAGCTACAAATAAATATGAAGCACTAGAATCAAACAAGGCATGCACGGAAAGACCAAGGATAGTAATAGTACCGCGAACAATAGTGCCTCAATTGTAAGCTTTTTCTTCAGTGACGGCATTAAGCCGACCATTAAGAATAGGCAAGCTAGAACCACCATCGCTTTGTGGTGGTTGTTGTGTAGGTGTAAGACCTCGAGACTCCGATACATATTAAGATATCATTATACAGGTTAGGATACTAAATTCTAATTCAAATCCGATCTCGATACGGACCAAGATCCGAATTTTGATACAACTCTCTTATATCTTTATTCTCTTATTTTTATATTTCCGATTCATCCAATATCCAAATAAGGTATTTAATATTCTATTGTATAGTACTCGTCGAGATCTTTTCGACGGCACTAAGAACGTCAAAATCCAACATCCGATGAGGGAGAAATGATCATTTTACGATTGAGTGTCAGTAAACAGATTTAGATTCGAACTCATATCCGTTTAAGAACCTGCGTATGGGGGAGGCTTAGCTAGGGTTTGATCGATCATGCCTTATTCTCCACCTCCTAGCCACCGGAGCTCCATCTTAGAGCTCACCGGAGCCCTGCCTAAGATTGTCATAATCGTCCGATCGGGGAGCCGAGCACGCCGATGCGGAGATATCGTGGGGACTCGTTCCTCACCTTCACAAGGTAGGGATCATTCCCTCTTACTGTCATTTTCTACATTTTCATTTACCTCAAATTGGGTGTTAGGCTTTTTGGTTGGATCTATGATTTAGGTTTCGTTTTCAAGGTCGTATTGTGTCGTATTTGCGCACACATGCGCATGCAACCTCACCCCTTTCCATCCCTACACATAATCCAGCCTCCCGTTTAACAAAGAAAGAATTGATGATATTTTGAAACAATGTGTGTGATATTTCTGAAATTTGGTTATGTTTACAACATTGTGAGAGTGCCCATCTTCTCATTGATAACCCTTCACGAGTTACTGATATTCTTTCTTAACACCACGGACATTTTTTTATGGATTTTGACCAAGTGAATAGAAAAAAGAGGATTCATGTGGTTGGCAGTATGAACTGATCTAATTGTTTCATTTGCATTATTGTGTTTGTCTAAATACGAATAATCATCTTAAAAAAATCCTAATAGAGGATGTCTTATGTTGTCATATAAGTTTCTAAAAGATTTTTTTCTTTAGTCTCTGGAACTACTAAGATGGCTACTATTAATAGCTAAGAATTAGGAATAGTTGCATTTCACTCGCCAATACTTTTGTAAAAAAACAATAGTACAATCTTAATACATAGATGATGCAACTAATGAAGGACAACGTACAACTCAATAATGAAAGCAGCGCATTCTTCTTTTTTGAAATAAAAGTGGTCTATGGACCATTGTGTTCCTGATCCAGGTCAACCCAGTAAGTTCGCGTTAGTCCAATTCAACCGGTTGATCATGCCATATTGGATTAGTATGAGTTCAACGGGGCTGCCCCTTGGGGGGAGCGAATTTGGCTCCCCCTGCGCAATTTAGCCTTTTTTTTTTAAATTTCTTCCATGAATATTCATCACTATATCACTATATTATGCTATTCAAATTTCGTGCGAAACAGAGACTCCTAGGCCTTCATCCATAAAGTCATTTTTAACGGTAATAGAATTGCTAAAAATGACCCTTCTGGATGGAGGTCATAGGAGCCTCTGTTTCGCGCGAAATTTGAATGACATAATATAGGGATATATTGATGAAAATCCACAGAAGAAATTTGAATGACATAATATAAGGATATATTGATGAAAATCCACGGGAGGGGGGGGGGGCAAGTTGGTTACCCCAAAAGGGCAGCCCCATTTTATCCGATTAGTATATGCAGTAATGAGATAAATTAGCATGCTCAAAACAGGTGGACAAATGCCGTTAAACCATTTACTGAATGCATATTCTTGTTATTTGATTTTCTCTAATCATGTTTGTATTAACTAACTAGTGGCCACATGACGCTCAACAATCAATGAAATGCATAGTCATGTTTTGCCATCTTCCCCAATCCTGTTGTAATCTAGCTTGCAAGTGTTCAAATACCAGCTGTCAGAATTCTATATTTGTATCTTTTAGAAAACACTTAGGCCCTGTTTGGTTGGAGAATATGCCTGAAATATGAGAGATCTCTACGATGTACATCTCTTTCTCTAGGTTGCGAGAGAGCAAGAGATCGATAGAGAGGGATTTGGGATGAGAGGGGGCTCCCTATGGCGAGGTAGATCTCGGGATGATCTTTCCCTCCTTATGGAGATAGTTATATATAGGGACGTGAACGTCCCCTCGTCAAGTTCTCCCCTCCCCCACGTCCGACGGTTACGGTCCTCCCCGAGACCCGGCCACGCCCGCAACTGCCGCCCCCCTCGGATGGTCGGATCGGGTGGCGACGATTTTTGACCACTTGGTCAAAGGCCGTTCTACATCTCCCACTTGACCAAAGTGGTCAAGACATATACTCCCACTATTCGTGTAGTATATATATGGAGATTTATCATGTGATGATCATTATCTATGAAACCTCTTTCTTGACTCATGCATTCCTGAGTCCCATTAAACCAACATGTTTAATGTATGTTCCTGTTGTTATTCCCTTGGTTAGGGAATCAGCTAACATGTCACTGGTAGGTATGTAGGTTACTGTGATTTCTTGCTTTGCCACTATATCTTTGTATATAGTGATATTGGATCTCAATGTGTTTTCCTTTAGAACTATTAGCCCCACTATTAATCAAGCTTATCACAGTTTGATTGTCACAATACATTTCAGTTGGCCCTTTGACCAATTCGAGGCTTAGATCCTCTAGAAAACGCCTGGTCCATACAACATGAGTGGTGGCCATGCTACATGCAATGTACTCAGCCTCCTGTGTATGTCGAGATACACATCCTTGTTTCTTGCTACCCCAAGAAACGATTGCACCACCAAACATGAACAGATAACCTGATGTGGATTTTCTATCATCCACATCCCCTCCGAAATCGGCATCGGAGTATCCTACCACTTCAAGCAATTTTGTTTGATACACAAGTTTCAGATGTATTATCCCTTTCAGATATCGAAGAATCCTCTTTACAACTTCCCAATGTGCCGGACCGGGATTGCTTTGATATCTACTGACTAAGCTTACTGTATAAGCTAAATCAGGTCGAGCACACATCATTGCATACATTAGACTTCCCACCGCTTGTGCATATGGTACATCTAAAGGTTTCTGCCCCTTTCCGGGACACTGACTCTTACTGAGTCTTTTTCCCATCACAAGTGGTGTTGGAGCTGGAGTGTTGTTCTGCATTCCAAATCTCCTTAATACAGTATGCAAATATCTTTCTTGACTAAGGCTCAATGTCCTTGAGTCCCTGTCTCTTGTTATTTGAATTCCAAGAACATAGGATGCTTCGCCCATGTCCTTCATCTCAAATTCATTGCTCAATTTCTATTTGATTTCATTGAGCATTTGTATGTCATTACCTGCAAGCAGAATGTCATCTACATACAATGACATGATTGCAAACATGCTCCCACTCTTCATGACATACACACAGTTATCCAATTTATTCGAAACAAATCCAAATTGAATAACTTTCTCATGAAATTTGAGATACCATTGTCGTGAAGACTGTTTTAAGCCATATAATGACTTTCTTAACTTGTAAACGTTTTTCTCCTGACCTTCAACCTGAGATCCATCAGATTATCGCATATAAATCTCCTCCCTTAATTCTTCATTAAGGAAGGCTGTCTTCACATCCATTTGTAATAATTCCAAATTCATATATGCGACTATGGCTAAGATCATCCGAATGGATGCAAACTTAGCCACTGGAGAGTAGGTTTTCTGGAAATCTATTCCAGCTTGCTGAGTATAACCCTTGGCAACTAATCTGGCTTTGTATTTGTCAACAGTACCATCAACTCGATACTTTTTCTTGAATACCCACTTACATCCTATGGATTGCCTACCTTCTGGCAAATCATATAATTCCCAAACACCATTTCGCTCGATTAAGTCCAATTCATCTTTCATGGCGGCCGACCATGATTCCGACTCAGACGAAGCCATAGCTTCATCAAAGGATATGGCATATGTACAGTTCGTGACATCCTCATCCACGGTGTAGCATGATGCCTCGCATCCATAAAAATGGTAATCTTCCATCCATGTGGGCCGTGTTCTGGGTCTCTTGTTGCTGATTATACTCGTGGGTTGTGTGGGTCCACCCACTTCCTCTAAAGGATCATCATGTTCCATAGGTTCATTCTCTGCATTTGGATGATCGATATCATCCTCAAGTTCTTGTCTAATGCTCAAGTTGTCTTTATTGTCATGTAGGACAATCAGAGGATCTGATTCCTCTACTTCATGCTCCTTTTCTTGATGAATTTCAAAAAAAAATGCATCATGACTTTCGATCAGACCTTTAGTTTTTTGGAAGAACCTATATCCTTTAGAATTCTCACTATACCCAATAAACTTACACTTTAATATTCTAAAGTCTAGCTTGTCTCTAAGCTAACTCGGTACCAGAACATGTGCAATACATCCCCATTTCCGAAGATGGCCCAACTCGGGCTTTCTGCCATTCCATATTTCACATGGTGTTGATTCTACGGACTTGGTGGGAATCTTATTCTGTACATAGTTCGTAGTCAACACTGTCTCTCTCCAGAATTTCTTGGAGAGTCCTGAGTATGAAAGCATACACATTATTGCATTCATCAAAGTTCGATTCTTTCTTCTTTCTGATATACCATCCTGCTGTGGTGTATATGGCATTGTAGTCTGCCTATGAATGCCTGCTTGAATGTAATAATCCTCAAATTCCTTTGAGGTATATTCCCCACCTCTATCTGTCCTAAGAGTCTTGATTGGTTTTCCCAATCTTGTCTCCACTTCTGTCTTATATCTCTTAAATGTTTCAAGTGCTTCCGACTTTCTTCGTAAGAGATAGACATAGGAGAACTTCGAATAGTCATCAATGAATGTTATAAAATATTCCTTATTTCTATGTGTGCTGACGCTCAGTGGTCCACATATGTCTGAATGGATCAAACCTAGTAACTCTGTTGACCGAGTTCCGATTGAGAAGGGTCTTCTCGTCATTTTACCGATCAGACAATGTTCGCAGGGCAATGTCCTTGCACCCATGATCTTAGGCAACAAATTTACCTTTATCATTTGATCCATCTTAGAATTTCCTGGATAACCCAGTCGCATGTGCCACAAGTCATAATCAGACAAATAACACAAATAATAATCACAAGTGACATTCGTTGATTCACTAGAATTTATTACAAGAAGACAAAATAGGTCATGCTCGAGCACAAACTTTCCCATCACATAGACCTTCGTATTCTTGCCAATAGAAACACGGTTATTGTAAAATCTAACTTCAAAGTCTTTCTTGAGCAGCACCGGGATAGATATCAGGTTCCGACATATCCTTGGGGCATATAGTACATCATTCAGTACCATAATATTATCCTCCAGGTCAAGTCTGTATGTCCCGATACCTTCTACTTCTAGGTAGGTGTTGTCCCCCATGAAGATCCTCTGTTCACCTTTGCTCAGCTCCTTGAAGTCCACCAAGCCTTCCTTCATCTTAGCGATGTGTCTGGTTGCTCCAGAGTCGATCCACCATCCATCACTATCCGTGATGATGGAGTTGCATTCCACGACAGCCGTGAATTCCATTTTCTTCTTGCCTTTGTTTTCAGGCATTTTAGAATTTCCCGGCTTCTTCTTGTTGGGGCAATTGACCTTGAAATGGCCATATTTGCCACAACCGTAGCAAGAGTCGCGTGGGTATTTCCCACTCTTTCCTTTGAAATTCACCTTGGAGGAGCCTAGTCTTTTCTTTGCGTACACGACATTTGCTTCTTCTTCTTCCTCGACCTCAAAGATCTCAGCTTTTGATCTTTGTTTGGAGAGGTCCTGCTCAATTGCCAGCTGTGCAGGTAGGTCTGTCACAGACTTAATATTGCCATTTATCCTCAGAGATGTGGCAACCATGTCAAATGACGGAGGGAGACTTCCTAATATGGATGCGATCTGCATCCTCTCCGGAATCGCACAATCAACAGCCGCAAGATCCTTGGCCATCACGATCATCTTGTTCGCGTGCTCGAGGATGCTTTCAGATTCCCTCATTCTACATGAGTTGTACTTGTGTAGAAGAAGCTAGACGCTCACTTCCGACTTGGAGTGATATTTCTTCTTGACCGCGGTCCAGAGCTCGTAAGCTGATTTGCAGGTCTCAAAGACCCGAATCAGATTCAGATCCATATGGGTCAGCATAAAGCTCCTAGCCCTATTATATGTTTTCTCCCACCGTTCGCGGGATCTAATTTCCTCCATAGTTGGATTCTCAGATATGGTTGGCTCGGGTTTATCTATGATGGAGTGTATACTATCGTGCAACAGGCCATAGTAGATCTTTCTACTCCATAATTTGTAATTAGTACCATTAAGGTACTCTATTTTCCCACCTCAGTAGCAGTGGTTTTGCTTGTCATATTAATTTTGGATCTAATAAATGTAGGTTTCTGTGAGAATAAGTAAAGATTTAAAAAAATAGCAAAATAATTACTACGAACGGTTTAAGATGAAGGTGAAGCCTACTGTACTAAAGATAAGCAATGAGGTTCTAGAAAAAAATACAAATAATGGTGCAAGTGTGTTTTTAATAACTAAGTTAACAATTGATTACAGTTAAAAAAATTTAACAACAAGGAACTACAAGCAATAAATCGAAGATCAATGTTGGTATGATATTAAGCAACTTTAATAAAGATACTTGGTAATTAAAAAAATTAATAAGAGTATGCAAAGTTTTTTTATAAAAAAACTTGATAAAGCAAAAACTAATAAAACAACCAACAAGTCAAAAAAAAACTTCTTTTTTAAACAAACAGTGATACAACCAACATGCATCAATTTAAAGAGAAAAAAACTCTATGTAAATTAAACTTTAATTAATAAGCTTTATCCTTTTTGTTTTTTTAATCATTTAATTATACGTAGTCTAATCCTTCTCCCTTTACAAAAAAACTTAATAAAAATTTTATTAACAAGGTTGACGGTTACAAAGAAAATAAAAGATATTATCTTCTCTTGTTAGTCCAAAAAAAACGTGTACTCAAAAAAATTTAAAGAAGAAAAAAAACAGGGTGTAATTACTAAACAAGACAATAATCACTGAGATTTAGTTTCCAAATAAAAGATGGTAATGAGCCCCTTTAAAAGCACGTGTGTTTTATACCCACTACCAAAAAAAGTGATTGCTCACAAGAGTGTTTTATCCGGTAAGAGTCTCAGTTTCTAGGGGATAAATTAAAAACGGACAGAAACACAGGGGTTTTTTTTTAAATTACCTCGGCTCCTGTTAGGGTTTGGTGCTTCTAGGGACGAGGGGGCCTTTATCTTCAAAGTCACCAGCCGCAAGATGCCGAGCGTCGACGGCGGCGATTCCGGAGATGGCTGGTTGCGGCGGAGAAGACATCGATCGGGTGGTGAAGACGATGATCGGAGGCGGAGCTCTGATACCAGTGAGAGATCTCTACGAGGTACACCTCTTTCTCTAGGCTGCGAGAGAACGAGAGATCGAGAGAGAGGGATTTGGGATGAGATGGGGCTCCCTATGGCGAGGTAGATCTCGGGATGATCTTCCCCTCCTTATGGAGGTAGTTATATATAGGGGTGTGAGCGTCCCCTCGCCAATTCCGCCCCCTCCCCCACGCCCGGCGGTTACTGTCCTCCCCGAGACCCGGCCACGCCCGCAACTGCTGCCCTCCCCCCCCCCCCCCCGGATCGGGTGGTGACGGTTCTTGATCACTTGGTCGAAGGCCGTTCTACAAAATAAGGGGACAATTCTCCTCTCGACACGGTTCTCAGTGGTACAATTATTCCTAATTATTCCATCTTATTTCACTCTTATTCCTATCTTTATTCCACCTTACCTACCTTTATTTCACCTTATTCTCCTTATTCCTATCCTCCAATCGAACAAAGAATAGACCCTTATTCTCCTTATTCTCCGTCCTTATTCCTGCTTATTCCCGAACCGAACGTACCCTTATTGACGGTACAAGGCATTTTTTTTATAAATAAGTGATGATATTGCTATTTGAATAATGCTGCACTGTCTTCTTGAAATTCTTAGACATTTGAGACATTTTTGTTGAACACAAATTTACTATCATGTATTTAATAAACACAAAAACAATACAACCTCAATGAAATGCGATTATATATCTCTATGGCCATATCTGAGTATTGTGAGAAACATATAGAGTGTAGGGCAACAGTCTAACTTGTCACTGTAAGACTCATTTTGTCAATGATTTTGTGAGAAATGTGTTTTTCGGAAATCCCAATAAATCCAAACTTTTTTGTCACATGTTGTGACGTATCGTATACTTACATATTTAATTGTATGATTTTTATGAATTTGAACATTGTCTAAACGTTACTCGAATAGATTATTTTTGGAAAAGTTAGTTTTGATCAATTGTGCTTTTTCTATCTCTTGACATCTAGGTAAAAGGAACACATTGTCTATTATTTTACTTTGTATTTTTATCAGTATTTTTATCATATTTAATTGTCCATTCTGAATCTGTTGTTACTCTTTCCATGCAAACTTTCTGTGTTGGCCATTGTTGCTTGAGATCAATTCAAACTTGTTGAGCTCCAATGCTATCTGTGCGAACTACTCTACGAAGTATTACAACAGGCATGATACCAATAGTATTATGTTTACATAGGAAGGTACTTGCCCAAGTGCAGTGCAACATTCGAACTTGTCATTGTATGACTTGCAAAGTGAATGATTTCGTGCAGCAAACAACCTCTTGCACACTCGCAGCATGATAATAAATAATAACTAGAATATGATTATTGAGTCAAGTTGGCTTAATGTCTAATGATCTTTTATGAACCTACATGTTGTTTGAAACATGATAAAGAAAGGGTAAAAGAGAAATAAACTTACAAAGAGAAGCATGCCTTTTTGGAAACTTGGACAGAGACTTAGACAACTGTAACAATCCAATGAAGAGATTAATGTTGTCTTAATTCACCGTGAGTTGTGTGCACTGCTTAGTGCTCCTCTTGACGTCTTAGTGATTTTTCTGCCATGGCGCCGAGTGACTATGTGCCCCCGCTTACGCACTATTGTGCTTTGTGTTGCATGGTGTGTTCTAGTGTTCTCCACCTGACAATGAGACATACATGCTCGATGTGACTTCTCTTGAGAATGTGTGTTACTAATATGGGGTATGAATGGTGACCCTAAGCAACATTAAACTACAGTTTAAGCTCTTTCTTTACCAATGTGTCTTATAGTTATTTATAGGCGTTGGCCTCACGTATAAGTAGCTGGATTTACCTCTGTGAGGAAAAACACCGAGATTATTAAATAAAAAATATAAAACTATTTATTAGTAACGGTTATCCATGATCAAATGTATTGAATCAAATCGTGCCCTTCCATCGGAAACTCTATAGATGGAATATGAACTTGGATTATATTTTCTATTGTGGTCCTAATCTCTTTATGGTTAGAATTGTTGTTCAATACATGTCTATATTCGGATTGGATTTATAAGCCAAGTTGGTAGAAGAGTTTAGAATGGGATGATTTTTCTTGTGAGGTCTTGTTTCTAAGTAGATGTTGGGAAAGGGGGAGTTCAACTATACACTATCGGCTTTCATATTTATTCTTGTTCACACTTTTTATCCTTATAGTTGTTTTACATCCGTACTGGATGCTTTGCTCATAAACCTATTTGTGTGAATTCGACAGGTTCGCAGGAACACAACCACAACAGTAGATGGTCAGTGGTTGATTTATTTAGTCCTTTTTGTGATATAGTTGGTTCATATCCTTTTTGTTTATTTGTGCATGTACTCTTATCTTTTGAGAGACATCATGATGAATCTATGCATGTTGTTATACATCTATGATATTATACATACTTTTTGGTGGACATGATATTATAAAAGAAAATGGAAAATTATAGTTCTTCTTTCTCTATTATTCTCCTGCATGTTTGGTATAGTTTGGTATTTCGACTGTGGAATCGTATGTTGTGGATGTGTATTGATGAGTATCTAGTCCCTAGAAATGTCAGAGCTTGGTATCAAAGCAAGGATACTCCAGTACGCTCCACGAATATGATTCTTATGCGATATTCCAAATACGGAGAGTGTATGGCTCTTGAGACAACATGAGCCTTAGTAGACTAGTATATTCATTTTCATGTCCACATGTCTCTCAAAAATATAAGAAGAAAAGTAATGCCATGGTTCTCAATGTTCCGGGTCGTCGGATCCTCCCATTTACCTAATTTGGTTACTCAGCAATAGCTTTATCCAATAATAACAGATAACATTTAGAAACATATTGCAATAAAATGCTACCTATAGAGCCTCTCACATTTTTATTCCAATCACAAAATAAGGCTTACGTAGAAAATATGTCTCGCTATTTTCTTATACATGTACATCAAGCTGAAGGAAAAGAATTCAAAAAAAAACTACTAACTACCTTAGACTAGAAGTTACTATTGTTAGTTGGTTGGCTGATTGATTAATATCCTTGTGATGACGTACCAATACCTGTTGGATTTCAGAAATTATAAAATAAATATTAGCGAGTGTTAAGTAATAAAGAAGAGAAAAATAAACAAGTAGTGTATTTTAGCAAAATATATTGTAACATAATGTTTAATTTTCTCTCATTACATTAAGTCATATTTCTTCTATTCCACGTCGGGGATTAGTCCAGGTGTTTATCTGACCTCTGATGGACTCCGAAGTTGTGGACACTTTGAGATAGGAGATTACGTTGATATGGCGAGCTTATGCCGCCGCACATCACCTCAGCCAATCATTCAATACTACCATGATAATTTTCATTTTGTTTTATTATCCAGAGATTCAAATCCTCGGCTTGTCAAATAAGGAAACACCGTCCTCGATAGCTTAAAACCACATGCTAACATATAGTCATTTATATTAATGGCTTTAAATACATGTTATCGTGACCTAGCCTCTATTAAACCACGCGTACCTCCACATAGCATGGCCACATCTTTAGTCAGTCAATCCGTCTAATGACAGTCGAGTACCCTGTATTGCAAATAATTTATTATGCACGTTCAACATATCTGAACAGCCGGGTACCACCTAGGTATGGCCTGCCAATACAAATTATTTTTTGAAAAACCTACAAGTTGCATGCTCGACCTGTAGTATCTACTCCAAGTCATCCTTATCGCATAAGATAGCATGGAAATCGTAATTGGATCCACTTTAAGTCGTATAAATTCTCACCTAATATCGATATAGTATTGCACATAAATCATAAAATCTGCAAGAATGATTCGTTACACCAATTATATTTTATCAATTATTTTAGAGTAAATTATGAAGCAAACTTGTGAACGTTCTTTACAATAAAGAATACAATAATCAGTAATTTTATCCAGTTTAACTTGAAAATCCAACAGCAAGAGGTAGAATTTTTTACCTAATGTGTTAGCTTTCGCATGCACTGCAAGTTACTTTGGTTCATTTTTTAAATAAGATGATTAGCGGCTTCTGAAATGATTGAAATGCATTTTTGCATCAAGAACATGAAGAACACATAAAGAATGCGAGAACAAGCGAAAAACACAAAGAATACACATAATATAATCTCTCGGAATTTTGATAGGTTTTCCTTATATCGAGAGATATTTTAAAGGAAACTTTAACAGGGATTCCCTTTACATTGGGTGATATTCCAAAGAAAAAATCAATAGAGTTTCCTTTTATAAAGCGATACTCTAAAGAAATAAGACTTGAAATTATGAATCAAAAGAAGAAATGATGCATAAGCGGTATACCTCGCATCATAGGTAGCTGATGTGTATGTTCATCGACAGCGCAGCTATCTGCACCCAAGTAGGGTGTTACTTAGGTTTCTATGTCATATAGATACACTTTTAGCATATAACGAAGAATCCTCTAGTCTCATGTCATGGGTGAGTGAAGCATGTTCACTGACGGCACAGTCACCCTCACCCAAGCAGAGCTATGCTAAGATATCTTCCTTATATGCTAGTACTAACATAGGAAAGGAAAAGAACTTGAAATAACTCAAGATAGACTTACTCACCTCCTACTCGAAGCTGTCGAGGAGAGAAGTGTGCCGTTCTCCTTCTCCTCTTCTTCCCGGTAGCATTTCGCTAACGCTTATTCCATGCCTCCCTTCCCTTCTCTCAACCTCTCAACCCTAGCCTCAGAAGTGGTGGTGGATGAAATGAAACTTGGAGAGAATGAATGTGTAAGGGGTGTTTATAGGCTCCCAACTCCTGAAAACTATAGTTGAGAATCCATGATTTTCGCCCATGGTTTTGTTCAAAATCATGATTTCCTTCAATACCATGATTTTACAGCGCATAGTTTTTACCCATATTTTCACTCAAGCTTATCATAAAACCCATGGTTTCGCTAATGACTCTTCATTAACGCTAATCATGGTTAATGAACATTGATCGCGATTAATTATTCGTAACTACAATTAATATCTAGCAAATTATGATCAATATTCCTCAATCATGATTAGTAAGTTTAACATCATTAGCATTCGTAATCAAGATTTATTAGTACTAATGATGGTGACTAAGAGCTAATGAGGGCTTCACCAATGCCAACCTCTTTTTGCTTTCAAAATTCATAACAATTCAAAATTACCTCTAATTCAGATGAAACAAGTTTCATTGGATTCGTCTCGTCGGGTCAGATCCAATATACTTACGTACAGTAGGATCCGAAGATGTTGGTTTTTAGGGCTTTACATTTATGTTTGATACTTGGCTCCTTCTCCCTTTGGGTCTTCTGAGAGGATGAAGAGTTGCCTGACTCACTACATCGTAAACGTCAATGGTGCTATGGTCCAATCACCTGGAGGAGGGCAATATCTAGAGTAAGAGGTGCTTGACTCAAGTCGGTTATATCTAGAGATGCGATAGTTGTGAGTTTGATTATCTCCTCCTGAAAAGCTTTTCAAATAAAACTTAATTAATCATTTTAAATGTAATAATAAATGCAAAAATAATATCAAATTCTTACATGGCGTAGGTTGTAAGCAGGGTCTACCTAGTGAACTTCTCCCCCCAACATCGCAACTTTTGAATGTTCGAAAAATTCTATAGGGTTTGGTTCACAATAGTTCTACCTTACCCAAATAAATAAATAACAATTTCAACGGAACATTAAAAAACACCCACGGACGATTAAATAATATATACAGTAGAAAAATTTACAAACTCATCACACAAGTGATTTATATTTTTCAGACCCCCCCCGGCGTCGACAACGAGCTCTCCTCGAAGACCCCCCGCATCGATTTGCCCCCCTCATTGAAGCCGAGTCTGCGCTGTTGTGCTCCCTCGTCCAAGCCCACACGCATCTGCTCCGCCCATGTCGGCGCCCGAGTTGCTGCTTCCCTTCATGCTCCCTGTTGCGAATCGCGGAAGCGAACACGCACAAACACGATCAAACAAGCAAGAACGCAAACACACGGATTTACAAGGTTCACCCGTAACTGGGCTACGTCCTTGGGCGGCGGCGATCGGTTTCACTATGTGGAGAAAAGAATGAATACAGAGGATACTTAAAACCCTAACCCTAAGGAGTTTATATAGCACTCCCATACAGACGGATCCCTAAAAATAGAAGGATCCAAATACCCGAATACAAATAGAACCGCTCCATAAAATTTTTGCCGGGGGCGCTGCCCCTACACCCCTGCAGGGGGGGCGCACCTGCTCCCCCCCTAGACCCCCCCCCACAGGCTCGTTGACCGGGCAGCGAGACCCCCATCTTGTTGGGGTATGGTACGGCAGGGGGATGCATATGCAGTTCTTCAACCTGGGTCAGATGGTTAGGATTCAAGGCATATCAACAATCTCCACCTTGAATTGAATCCTCTGAGAAGCTTCGCTAAGCTTCGTCGTGCCGCCGCCAGCCCCTCCTTGGGGCTACTCCCAACTGTCGACATTGAGCAAGTCCAAACAATGTTTGAACTTACTCCCAGGAACCGCCTTCGTGAACATATCGGCTGGATTATCTGCTGTACCAACCTTCTTCACCTTGATCCTCTTCTCAGAACGAATGAAGTGATATCTAACATCTATGTGCTTGGTTCTCTCATGATGAACATGATCCTTGGCTAAGCATATTGCACTAAGACTGTCACAATATACTATAGCCTGATTTTGTTGCAGACTGAGGTCTCCAAGTAAGCCCTTCAGCCAAATGCCTTCCTTTGCAGCCTCTGTCAGTGCCATGTATTCTGCCTCTGTAGTAGACAAAGTAACCGATGGCTGTAAGGTAGCCTTCCAACTGATGACCGAATTCCCTAAAGTGAAGACGTAGCCTGTCATCGATCTCCTCCCATCAATATCTGCTGCATAGTCTGAATCTGAATATCCAGCAACCAAGCACTCTGAATCACTTCTATAAATGAGGCCAATGTCTGTTGTTCCTTTCAGATAGCGGAAAATCCGCTTGACTGCCTACCAATGCTCCTTTCCTGGGTTACCCATGAATCTACTAACAACGCTCACAGCATGAGCGATGTCAGGTCTTGTGCATACCATGGCATACATAAGACTCCCAACTGCGCTGGCATAGGGAACACGTGACATGTATTCCTTATCAGCATTTGACTGTGGTGCAAAAGAAACTGAGAGATGAATATTTGAAGCGGATGGAGTACTTAGAGGCTTGGTTGTAGACATCCCAAATCTCATTAGAACTTTCTCAATGTAGTTCTTCTGAGATAAGAAAAGTTTCCCTTCTGCACGATCTCTAATGATCTCCATCCCTAAAATCTTCTTCGCTGCACCAAGATCCTTCATGTCAAATTCTGAACTAAGGAGCTTCTTCAGATCATCTATGGTACTCCTCTGTTTGGCAGCAATCAGCATATCATCGACGTACAGTAACAGATAGATGAAGGATCCATCCTCCACCTTCTTGTGGTAAACACAGCAATCGTATGGGCTCCTGTTGAACCCATGATCAATCATGAAACTATCAAACTTCTTGTACCACTGCCTGGGAGACTGCTTAAGCCCATACAAAGACTTCTTCAATCTACATACATGATCTTCCTTACCCTGAGATAGGAATCCCTCTGGTTGGCTCATAAGAATGTCTTCTTCGAGTTCACCATGTAGGAAGGCTGTCTCACATCTAACTGCTCCAGCTCCAAGTCTTGATGTGCTACAAGAGCTAGTAGCACCCTGATGGATGTATGTCTTACAACAGGATAAAATATCTCGCTGTAATCCACACCTTCCTTCTAACTGTAACCCTTTGCAACTAGGCGTACTTTGTATCTGATGCCTTCACTGTCTGAAATTCCTGTTTTTTTCTTGAAGACCCATTTGCATCCAACGATCTTCCTCCCCTTTGGCAATTTGACAAGTTCCCATGTCTGATTCTTGTGAAGAGACTCCATCTCCTCACCCATAGCAGCAATCCACTGCTCAGATTCTGCCCCAGATATTGCCTCCCTGTAAGTGGAGGGTTCTGGTGACTCTGCCTCCTCCGCAACCTGCAGTACAAATGCAATCATGTCTTCGAATCTGTATCTCTGCGGTGGATGTATCTCTCTACGGGGCCGATCAGTAGCAATACTAGGTTGCCTCTCTTCTGGTTGCTCTGCTTCAGGCTGTTCAACAACAGCCTGATCAGGAGTGGTGTGACCAACTACGTGATCACTACTTGGTGTTAGTTCGGACACATCATCACCTGTCCCTGCATCAACAGACTCACTACTCGAGTGAAGCACGGAATTCTCATCAAAAGTAACATTCCTGCTAACAATAATTCTATGCTCAGAAGGGGACCAGATTCTATACCCATTCACTCCTGCACCATATCCTGTAAACACCCCTTTCTTTGCCCTTGGTTCTAACTTTCCTTCACTAACATGATAATAAACAGCACAACCAAAGACTCGTAAAATAGAATAATCAGCATGATTACCAGACCATACCTCCAAGGGTGTTTTGCAATCAATGGCAGACGCGGGACTCCGATTCACCAAGTAACAGGCTGTATTCACAGCTTCAGCCCAGAATGCTCTACCAAGTCCAGCATTAGAGAGCATGCACCTTGCTCTCTCCAGAAGCGTTCTGTTCATTCGTTCAACAACTCCGTTTTGTTGTGGCGTATCTCTAACGGTAAGATGTCTCGCAACACCCTCCTCCTTGCAGAACTCATTGAACTCCGATGAACAGAACTCCAGTCCGTTATCTGTGCGAAGACGCTTCACCTTCTTAGAAGTCTGATTTTCCACCAAGATCTTCCACTGCCTGAAGGTCTGAAATGCTTCGCTCTTGTGCTTCATAAAATACACCCACACCATCCTGGAATAATCATCAATAATAGATAGAAAATACCTGGCGCCTCCCAAAGATGGAACCCGTGAAGGGCCCCAACAATCAGCATGGATGTAGTCAAGTGTCTCCTTCGTCCTGTGGATAGCTTTACTGAATTGCTTTCTGTGTTGTTTCCCGAACACGCAATGCTCACAGAACTCCAGCTTAGATCCCTTGAGATCCACGATGAGACCCTTCTGATTGAGGATATTCATCCCCATCTGACTCATGTGTCCTAGTCGCATATGCCACAATTCGGACACTGATCTTACGGCTTGAGACACCACTGCAACAGAACCTGTAACTGTAGACACTTGCAGGATGTATAGAGTCTTCTGCTTGTTGTCCTTGATGACAACCACCCCGCCTTTGGCAACCTGCATGACTCCACCTTCAACACTGTACCTATATCCTTTAGAGTCCAAGACTCCAAGGGATATTAGGTTCTTCCTCAAATCAGGGACATGGCGTACTTCTGTGACCGTCCTCACGACTCCATCATGCATCTTGATCTTCACAGAGCCGATCCCTACTATCTTGCATGCTGCATCATTCCCCATGACAACGTTCCCACCATCTATCTTCTCGTAGTTGTAGAACCAGTCTTCATTGGGAGTCATATGGTAAGAACAGCCTGAATCAAGAATCTATGTGTTGTCTGTGGTCGTCTGATCTGTGACGGTGAGAACCAGGTCATCTTCAGAATCTGCGCCTCCATGAGCCACGGCAGCAACTGTGGCTTTCCCTTTCTTCTTCGGGCAGTCCTTCTTCCAATGTCCAGGTTCCTTGCAGTAATTGCAAATGTCTCTAGCATTGTGATTCTTCAATTTGGACTTCTGCTTTCCCTTCTTTGCGTAGCCAGAATCGGCATGACTCTTCTCATGAGTCATAACCAAACCGGCAGCGTTAGAATCCTGCTTCCCGGTAGCCATATGTCGAAGTTCACGCGTATGCAGACTCACGCGAACTTCCTCTAGGGTTATCGATTCTCTTCCCACAATGAACGATTGAACAAAGTTCTCAAATGATAATGGAAGAGAAACTAACAAAATCAAAGCAGCATCCTCATCTTCAATCTTAACATCTACGTTTCTTAAATCCATCAACAATGTATTTAAGCGATCTAGATGTTCTTTAAGAGATGTACCTTCCTGCATGCGGAGAGAGAACAAACGTTGCTTCAAAAGCAACTTGTTGGTCAAAGACTTCGTCATGTATAGACTTTCGAGTCTCAACCACAGACCGGCCGCAGAAGTCTCATCAGCAACCTCCGCGATAATCTCGTCCGCCAGACACAACATAATCGTCGAGTGCGCCTTCTCTTCCTGCACCGTCAACTCGGAGGGTTCGAGTGCCTTCGCACGCTCCTGGTCCAACGGTGCCCAGATGCCCTGCTGCTTCAGAAGGGCACGCATCTTGATCTGCCATAGACTGAATCCGTTCTTCCCTGTAAACTTCTCGATCTTCATATTGTGTGACGACATCTTGCTGGATGATCCTGACGGAACCCGAAGCTCTGATACCAGTTTGTTGCGAATCGCGGAAGCGAACACGCACAAACACGATCAAACAAGCAAGAACGCAAACACACGGATTTACAAGGTTCACCCGTAACTGGGCTACGTCCTTGGGCGGCGGCGATCGGTTTCACTATGTGGAGAAAAGAATGAATACAGAGGATACTTAAAACCCTAACCCTAAGGAGTTTATATCGCACTCCCATACAGACGGATCCCTAAAAATAGAAGGATCCAAATACCCGAATACAAATAGAACCGCTCCATAAAATTTTCGCCGGGGGCGCTGCCCCCACACCCCCGCAGGGGGGGGGCGCAGCTGCTCCCCCCTAGACCCCCCCCCCACAGGCTCGCTGACCGGGCAGCGAGACCCCCGTCTTGTTGGGGTATGGTACGGCAGGGGGATGCATATGCAGTTCTTCAACCTGGGTCAGATGGTTAGGATTCAAGGCATATCAACACTTCCCCCCCCCGAGTTGTTCCTCCCCTGCTCGCCACCCCGCTGCCGAGCTGAAAGCCCCCCTCCCCCCGCGGTCGAGCTAAAAGCCCCCCCTCCCCCCCCCCCCCACACACACACACGCGGCCGAGCTCAAGGCCCCCTCGAAGTTGTCCCCCCCCCCCCCCCCGAGTTGTTCCTCCCCTGCTTGCCCCCCTCCCCTCGCGGTCGTGAGTTGCTCCTTCTCTGCTCACCTTTCCGCAACCGAGCTCAAAGCTCCCCCCGCAGCTGCTTCCCTTGGTTGAAGCCCCTCCTGCTCCCCTGCTCGAATTCCCACCACATCAGCAACACTCCCCTGTTTGAGACCCCACCCCAGTAGTAGGGTTTTTTTGTTTGTTTCCCGACCGTTGGATTGATGATGAGTTAGATTAACTCGTTCATACAGTTGAGTTAAAATATTAAACTAACATAGGGTTATAAGTGTGAGACGGGGTGACTACTCAGGATTTTTCAAGTAATTCGCGATTATGCATGGGTATGAATGTTATTGCAAAATTACTCAGGGTTATGGTTGTAAAAATCCCTATATATTAATGTCATCCATTGTTCAACAGGCATGTTTGGAGGATAATTCTGCAAAAGAGTCCCCAACGGAAGCGTCATTCAAAATACTGGAAAAATATTAAAAATAGTTACAATCATCTAGTTAATGGTTAGCCGAAAACTTGAGTTATCACTCGTTATTTACTTAAGCTTTTAGATTGCTTCATGTACCAATATCATGGTTTTAGTGGTTGGATCACTATGGCATGAAAAACTAGCCTAGAAAGAAAGATATGATCTAAAAACAACATTAAGACTACTATATTTAATTAAAAAAATCAAGTAGCTTTAGACCGTGATGTACAACATCCTTGATTGGTTGTTTAACTAAACGTCAATCAGTCATGTGTATGGGGATATGTGCTCAGAAGAACTATCCCAAATAACTCTTAAACATTGTAGAATTCTCCCCTCCTATGCAACCCCCAAGAAGTGTCTCACGTGGACCTAGACGGTCCAAAATCTGATATTGTGATGGACCTCTCGATCTACCTGAACTGCTTGCCCGTGTAGGGTCAAACAAGTCACCATCTACAAGTAATGCAGGTGGGACAACCTAGATACATCTAGAACATGGAGCCATTTCTGCATAAAAGATGAATTATTAAAAAATTTTACAATTCAAATGAAGCGTTATATGTCACACACAATATTATGAAAAAAGTCTACTCAACTTACATATTAGGTATTTATGATGTTACCATAAAACCTTGTACATTTTATTACATTTCTATCTATCACACCAGACGTGTGATGAATATGTGATTCGTCATCGTAATATTTGAATCTCGGCTTGAATCCCTGAAGAAAATACCAAATAAATGTTCATAACAAAATAGTAGCAGCAATAAAATATACTAGTAACGCATATTTATCTTGTTAATAAGTTCATGAAATAGTTCTAAGTAAAAACTACAAAAATAAAGAGCTGAAATTGTGTATATATTCACATGTAAAAACTCAAACTTCTTTAGTTTTTAACAAATTCATACTAACACATTTTTACTTAATTATTTATATGATATGTATATAAAAATGTATAGAAAATTACGAAAATATAAAATAAATTCCATATTGAATAAATGCTCTTAGGTCTTGAATTGAAAAGGTTATAAAGTCAACATTCTCGGATGAGTTCCCACTCTATATGAATCCAATTTCACTAAACTCACTTTAAATGTTTAATTTATAAAGTCTATCCAGTGAAAGTAATTTCATTTAAATCAGATCTTGTTTGCAAAATGATGATTTTGGGACTTATTTGTACTTTGTAAATACTCACAAACTTTGCTTTATTATTTCACGTACATAATTATTTTTTTAATTTATTTTTTTCTAGTTTATTTTATTTGATTTATGTTATAATAAATACATTAAAATGAAAATCCAAAAAATGAGAAAATATTATGGTGTAACCATGTATATATTGTACACACTCCTCCTTCATTATTTTGTTTCACCTTTTCATCGTTATTAAAAATTCAGAAAAATAGAATAGTGCTCCATTTTATTTCTAGTATTTAATTTTATTTATTTAGTTATATCTTTTATTAAATATAAAAATATATAAATTGACAAAATTAGTATTTTAATACTTTAAAATACCTTCTAAAATTATTTTTTAGGGATATTTACACCCATAACTCTGAGTAATTTTGTACTTACAACCATACCCCCACGTAATTGCGAATTACACGAGAAACCCTTAGTAATTCTTAACTCTTACATGACATAACCCTTTGTTATATTCCATTTAAGATGCCAATTATAGTTGACGGTTTGTATTAGAAAAAGTCAAAATTGCCCATAATGCTCAGCCTTATTTGCAAATCATGCCTATAGTTCTCTTCCTTGATGTGTCGATGCCACTCCCATCTCCTTGG
The DNA here is from genome assembly GCA_037367405.1 of Ottelia alismoides. Taxonomy (NCBI): domain Eukaryota; kingdom Viridiplantae; phylum Streptophyta; class Magnoliopsida; order Alismatales; family Hydrocharitaceae; genus Ottelia; species Ottelia alismoides. The sequence continues at coordinate 415,860 of JAZKJV010001136.1, forward strand.
CTCCATCTTCGCCCACCCCCACCTCCGCTCCTACCTCTTCCTCGACAAGACATGCAGCTACCTCCACCACCACACGTGACGATGCTCTGGGAGAGGCGTGGAGGATAACGATGGTGAGCGGAACATGACGATGATGACGTGGAGGACAGAGAGCTTGATAGAGTCGTCGCTGAAGGAGGCATAGTGGTAGGCGACGTCGAGGGGAAGGGATACGATTGAGTTGGAGGAGAAGGGGTGGTCGAGGAGGACTCCATTAGAGAGGAGTTTCTGGATGCACTCGAGGGCATGGTCGAGGAGCTTGGGGAGGGAGGTGTCACGGGCGGAGGAGACATGGAGGAGGAGGGAGGGGTGTGTTGAACGGGTAGAAGGGAGAAAGGGGAGGCAGGGTCGGGTTGGGGAAAAGTGTGGAGGGTCTCCAGGAGGTCCAAGACGGAGAAGACGGGGAGGAGAAGGGAGGGGTGTGCTGAACGGGGAGAAGGGAGAGAGGGGAGGCAAGATCGGGTTGGGGAAAATTGTGGAGGGTCTCCACGAGGTCCGAGGCAAAGAAGACGGGGAGGAGGAGGGAGGGGGTGTGCTGGACGAGGAGGGAGAGAGGGGAGGCAGGGTCGGGTTGGGGGAAATTGTGGAGGGTCTCTAGGAGGTCCAGGGCAGAGGAGATGGGGAGATGAGGGAGGCTGGAGGATGGTCTTGAGGAGGGGGCGGCGGAGCTGCGTTGGGGGCTGGAGGAGGGGCTTGGAAGGGGCAGCGGAGCCCCGTAGGGGAACTGGAGGGGGCTGGAGGAGGTCGAGGTTGGAGAAGAGGGGGTGGTGTAGAGGAAGGGGGAGGTGGTCCGCAAGCATGGGGGAGGAGGGTGGGGAGGTGGTCGGCGGACCTTGAGGAAGGGGGGTGACAGCGACTGGCTTGGATGGAGGGAGGTGGCGGCAGTGACAACAACTGTCCTGGAGGAGGGGTGAGGGTGGGATGAGGAAGGAATTTTTTGAATTTTTTAATAGTCATTAGATAGACCATGGGTTAGATTAACCCAATGGTATGGTTGGGTTAACGGGAGAACTAACTGATTGTTATGAGTGTGAGACAGAGTGACTATTTGAGGTTTCTCGTGTAATTCACGATTACGCAGAGTTATGATTGTAATTACGAAATTACTTAGAATTATGAGTATAAATATCCTTTTTTAAATATATTGACATATTTAGCTTTTGAGGTCTTCACGAAACTTGTGCATAGATATAACAACCCTCACGAATATCATTTTTTTTCATTTGATGTTTATTTTTTTATTTTATTTCATTATTTTTATCTTCGGTCAAAGTCAACACCAGTTGGCGTTTTCCCTTTCCACTTATCCACATCAGACCACAATCCCTTCCTCTATCCGACTAATCACACTCCAACGAAATTTGACTACTGGGTCAACTCTCCGTCCTTTTCTCTCACACGTTCTGCACTCCACAGACAGAAGTTTATAGAATAAATAACGATTTAACTTCCTTTAATAAACTGTAAGTTTACATCGAAACCGAAGGCAAGCGGGCAACAAGCTGCGCCGCTAGTGGGGAGGTGGTCGGTGGACCTTGAGGAAGGGGGGCGACAGCGCCATAGACCCAACTGCCCACTTCTCATCCCTTCTCCCTCGTCATTCCAAACCGCTCCCAACGCCTCATGGTAACAGCCCACATCACCGGAGTCTGCTCCATGATCTCCCATTTCGTCGAAACCCAACAGCCAACCTCCATCAAAAGCCACTGCACCTCTACATGCCCAATCATCCACCAAACGAGAGGAACTCAGCCACCTGCTTCGGTACCCCGACTTGTGATAGACCTCGGGGTTTCTTTGTAGGCGATAACGGCCCCCGTTCTTCTCCGAGCGAGATCCGTGGATCTCCTCCACAGTGCAAGCTCCACAGCTTGTGAAGCTTCGTTGCACGCCGGCAGCTCGAGGCAAGAACAGAGACGAGCTTCACCAAGCTCGCTCGACCCCCAGGCGAACCTACAGGTACGGTTTCCTTCTCATCTCTTTCTTTCTCTTCTTTTCTTTCTTCTTTGTTCCGATTCTCCATCTTTGCTACAGTTCTCTTCTGCCCCAAATCTTCCTTCGGATCTTGAAAACCACCCTCCTCCTTCTCGACCTGATCGCTCCTCTGTAATCTCTCCAGACCACCCTTCCTCTCCGATCATATTCCGAGATCGGAGCATAGGTTCCAACCTTCCACTCGCACGGAGCCCCGCTCGCCCACCTCTCTACTCTTTCCACTCTGAGCTCTTGCTCGAGCAGCCAGATTCACCATCCCATCGTGCTTGCAGGTCCAACATCAGGAGGTCATGTGTAAGAATGACCTAACGTCAACAACAGAACATCTCCTGAAGCAAACCATCCTGAGCAGCAGAATCCTTGTAGGAGTTCGTCCATCTCCCTCAAGCAAAGTCCCACCTACAACAGCAACCTTCGAACTCCATTTACAGCCGAGCCGCGATCAGCTCGGCGACACCTCCCTTCGCATGCACAACGTGCCAGGTTCAGGCATGGTGTTGCTGGACGCCGCTCCGTCCCCTCCTTGTGCCGAGAAGCAGTCATCCGATCCATAGAGAAGGCCCATCTTCACGATAATATCTGGAGTCCTCTGATGAATCCACGATTCATCATCTTAATATCTTGATCTTAGCAAAATCCCCAAATAAAATTCTAAATAAATGTCCATAAAATTAATAAACTAACAAAATATCTCTTGTAAATAAAACTCACTAATTACTGTATATTAAATTGTACAAAATAAATTACACATAAAAAGCCGCAAAAATAAAGGAGTTTTATACATGTAAATAGCAAAAAATTTCATGTATTTTTAATAATTTCATTTCAACTCCTTTTTACCTAATTCTTTCTCTAACTTGTTTATAAAAATGTATATAAAAATACAAAAATATAAAACAAATTTCAACTCAAATAAATGCTCCTAGATCCCAAAGAGAAAAAGCCGTAAAGTCCAACTTCCAAGCTAAATTCCTGCTCCGTATGAACTCCAAATTCACCAAACTCACTTTTAACGTTCAAGTTAGAAAATTATCCATCCAACGGAAGTGGTTTCATTAAAATCGGAGCTCTTTTGCAAAAGTTGGGTTTTGGGACCTAGATTTACATTGTATACCATGCATATATTAATTCTTTCTTTAATTTTTATTGTATCTTTCTTAATTACTAAAAATACAAAAAAACCATACTTGTGTTGTATTTTAATTGTACTATTTTATTATATTTATTCATTGTAAATATCTCTTATTAAAAAGACAAAAAATTACATATTAGAAAAGTAAAAAAAATATGTATATGTTGTTTGTCTTCCCTTGTAAATTCTCCACTATTTCTCTTCTCTTTTTATTTTATTGTATTTAAAGTAGCCAACTTTATTTATTTATTTATATATTATTTAATTTTCATTCTCTACAATAACCACCAATTCAACTCCATTATTCCACCATTTTTCCCAACTTCCCATTCAACTCCATTAATAAATCAACTTCCCATTCAACTCCACCACTTTAATAACCTCTCATTCCATTCTCTTTATATACCTCTCATTCTCCTCAATTTTGCCTTTGATCCATCTTTATGTGAGGAGAGCCTAGTTCCCAGAGTTGAATCGGTGACAGCGACACAACCGCGGTCGAGCGACGACGGCCCTCTCTCCGGTGTGATCCGTTGGTTTTTTTGGCCAACATCGCAGCCGCAACCGTGCGCTGCCCGAGCTCATCGCACGCCGACGATTTGAGCGAAGACCGTGCTCACGAGAGCACTCCATAGGCGCCCGTGTTTATCGTAGGTAATTTCGTTTCATCTTATCATTTTTTTATCGTTGCAATTTTTTAGTCCATTATCACCCTTCGTTTATTTTGTTTGTTATCACGTCACCACCATTCATCTTGTCCACCACCTCCCTCTACTATTTTTTTTCCTTTCCTTTTGTATATATTTTCATTTCCTTCAATGTTTAAACCAAATTAAAAAATATATATATAAAAATCTAAAACAACAAAAACGTTTTTTTATCATCACAGTAGTAAAAATAAAAAAAAACAAAAAAATAAAAAAAAAGACGAAGGAGGCAGCAGCCCGCCGCCCCCCTCCTTCCACGGGTAGGCGGCGCCGGCCGCTACCTCCTTGCCTCCCCTCCAAGCGGCTCACCGCCGCCCCGCCTCCGCCGCCACCTTCACAGCAGCCCGCCGCCCCCCTCGCGGCGCCCCCGGCCGCCCAGCGACCCGCCTCCAACCTCCTCCAACAGCGCCCTCAGCCCTCCAGCCGCGGATCCGCCACCGCGCCGCCGGCGCGACCCCGCCGCCAGCCACCGTCGCGGCCGCGCGTGCACTGCCGCGCGTCCGCCGCCCTCCACCAGCTCTAGCGATCGAGCCCGCCCCTGTGTTGGGTTCTTCTCCTCCCACCTGCGAAGCCAAAGGTAGAAGAAAGTCTTCTTCCATTTTTTTATTTTATTGTAAAAATTGCATCTCTTATTTCTTACGTTTTTGTAATTACTGTTTGGTCCCTGTATATAGTTTGCTTGTGAATTTCTTTCCAGAAATTGCAAAGACACCCTTGTATTCGCACTTTGATTTGGACATCATCAATGCATCTTTTTAATCAATGAAAAATGGTTTGATGTTGAGCAACTTATCCTCTGTCATGTGATTGTTTATTTATATTTTTGTGATCCTTGGGTAATTAATTAAAATTGTTCAACTGAAATTTAGCATACTTTACCCATTCTGTGCTCTTAAAACTATATCTCACAAACGGTTGCTCTAAAAATTCCAAAAAAATTATATATGATGCCTTAATATGTGATGACCTTACTATCCAAATTTCAACCAAAATGGAGTTGTCATGTGCCTGAAATAAATTGTAGAGTGTTTTTAGTATTTGATTTTTAATTAAATCCACATAAATCATTTTTGCAAAATTTCAACTCTCCTGGATTGCTTATCTAAATATCTTTGTGAGATAATTCGCACTATGATTAACTTGATAAGGTGGATTTATTAGAAATTATTTACTCACTGTCACTCTGTTTTCACTAAAAAAATCCATAAAAAATTCATAACTTGTCAAAAACTTCTAAAACAATTACTGTAGCTTCTTTTAATCATGTTTTCATTTTAGTATTTTTTCATAATTTTTGCTTACTGTTTGTGTGAGAAATTGCGAAAAAACCCCATAAAAAGTGCGCATTTTTCATTGTTGCATTTTAACCCCTAAAATTCTAAAAAAATGTGTGTGTTCCCCACTAGATTAGGACTTTAGAAAAAATATAATTTGGCTGAATTGGATTAATTTGACATTAAAATTAATTTGGCCTTATTGTATGCTTTCTTAGTGTCTTAATTCACGTGCATTTGTCTTTCACCTTCGTCTTTGCATTAAAAAAATCTAAAAAAAAACGCATTGGATATCTAGATCTACGTTTTTTAAATTAAACCCAAGTTGTTCCTTTACCTCATTGAGTTCGACCCCGGACTTGCCCGGGATATAAATTAAAGCCGAGACACTCTTTAGTAAGATCTTCTCTCGGTTCTGACAGAATCGCTAAGTACACGTATTACAACGACTACGAATTAAACATCGTATTTAGCGGCTCGTCAGATGGCGTCGTTGCTGGGGAGGCAAACGGCTTAGGGATTAGTTTAAAAATTTAGATTTGGATTTCCATTTACTCGGGTAGTCTGACCCCCGAGCCACTTGTATTTATTCCATTTTTTGCAATTATTTCTCTTTGTATTTTTGCATATATCTTGTTGTTTATCTCTCTAACATAAATCTCATTTTCCTTGCGAGGGCCCGGTGGACTTGGAGTACATCGGAGGTCGACGGACGCGACGCGTGCCGACTGCTGAAGAGCGAGGAAAAGCAATTTATTTTTGAGAGAAATTTTGTAAATTGTTGTAATTATTTAGGCAGTTGCTCATTTATAGCGGTTCTTGTTTGAGAGCTCGCGCGTGTAAAAAGACTTGGACATTATTTATGGTATGTCGAGCCTGTTTCACTCTCCGGCGAGGGTGGGGCTCGACTTGAGTGGCGAACTTAAGGATTAGGCACACGGTAGTTTTAGAATCAAATTTGTTTGTGCCCATCGTAAGTTAGGCCACACATATCTTAGAAGATTCACTTATCTGATAAGATTCATAATGAGACGCACATAGACACATACTACTTAGCTCAAATTCAGTCAATTCTTCCCCGCTAATAGTATATTGTTTAGGTGCGGTTTTCTCGATCTGCATGCATTTAGTGTAATATTTATAAATCCTGTTCTGCATAACGCATGAAGAGTGCTGGGATTCACTGTAAGTATACCTTCTTCTGAGCATGCATCATAGTTTCTCGTTTGCATTCTGATTTCCGATTCCCCTCTTGTTTTACAACTTAAGGTCAAAAGGAAATTGGGACTGAACGGTAGACGTGCTTGTGTCTTCACATAAAATTCAAGTGATAACCTAACTCTAAAATTGGGACTGAATTGAGCAGGTCGATTAAAATAATTGGAATAAAAAGAACCTTTGTTCTCGGGTGCATAAAGCCCTCATTGTTTGTTTTAATTGCAAGTGAGAGAGAGATGACCCTAGGATAGAGCCAAGTCTGGATTTCTTACTTACTACTGGTTCTTTCTTTTTAGACGATTAGCTACTTTTCAGTGAGGATTTACGGGTAGCCGGTAAACGGTCCGGACTTCCTTAGCAGAGTGGGAGGTTTAGAGGACGCATTAGTCCTCAAGGAACGGGTAGCCGTATTTATACGGTCCGTACTTACTCCTATACTGGCTGAAAGTAGGTCAAACTAGTCGTAAGAACCGGGCCAGTCTGTAGGAAAATACGGGCACCCAACAGCTCGTTAATCTTTCCAAGATTGTATTCTCACCAACTAAAATTGACCAGATAATTCGGCCGAACTCTTACGGCCATCACGTGTTGAGTTGGTGAAATTGAGGGTTTGAATTGCGTTTGTATTGTGTGAGTTCACTCCGCACATTTACATGCACCGTAGAACTAGTGCCTCATTGACTATTGTGATCTAATCGGTTCTTTTGATATCGAAGATGACTGATTGGGGGATATTTATTCGGACTTCGTGAATCTCTCGTTGAACCCTTCAAAAAGTACGTCTTCAAAGGTCCAAGCGCAACTTGGACCAACCTGGGCTCATGACCCTCTTGAGCCCAGGATCACTCACTCTCGGGATGGTTACTCTCAAACCATTCCATTTCTCTCTTCCCACCTCACCGAGGAAGACCATCGCCTAGGTGAGAATATTTTGATTCATAAATCCTCTTCTAATCAAGAACATATTGCTGATTCAGGACATAAAGAAAATTCGAGTAAAATGCCAAAGAAGAAAGAAGATGAAGAAGAGAACCATGAAGACCCGATGAAAATGATACTAGCCCGATTAGCTGCATCTGAGCAGCAACATGCATTAATGAGAGCTCAGTTGGGACAGTTAAATGTTGGGGTCCAACTACCAATGGATGCGGCGTATAACCCCGGACAATATCAAATTCATAACTACTTGAGTCCGGCCGAACCCACTGTTGACTTTGAATTGAAGCCGTATTTTCTGAACTTGCTGCCACATTTTGATGGGAATGCTTCTGAGGAGCCATATGCATTCCTAAGGGACTTTGAGCTCATCTGTGCTAACCTCAAACATAATAATGTTAGCCAGGATTATATTAGGCTCAAAGCCCTTCCATTTGCCTTGGGTGGAAAAGCCGATTACTGGGTGAAGAATCTTGAAATCATCGTCATATGCCCAGTTCAAGGACCTATTCCTAAAGAAGTTCTACCCTTTGAGTAGAACTAACATGATGAGGACGCGAATTACGAGTTTTTCCCAGTTACCCCATGAAGCCTTCTGTGATGCTTGGGAAAGATTCAAGGACATCCTGCAAAAGTGTCCCTGTCATGGACTAGATGACAACATCTTGGTCCAATCCTTCTTTACTGGTCTCAACCCTGAGATGCAGGGTTTAGTGAGCGCTGCCTGTGGAGGCAGCTATACATCACGTGGAGCGGATACCGTCTGGAGGGTATTCGAGCAGATGGCTGAAACTAGCCGCTCACAGATGGCCAGCAGGGCCTATACACCATCCCCCAGTTCACTCTCATCTGGAGGGGGAAAATCAGCTATAGTCGATCTCTCTCAGGACGTGATCCCTAGCATGGGACTCCTTGCTGACAAGCTTACTGTAGTCGAGAGGATCGACAGGAGGATTGATGAGTTAGACCGGAGCGTCTCCAAACTTACAAAACAGATGGAGGAGTTGACTGAGAAGGTATCTAAGATACGGATACTCGCCATGACTGCACCCTCTGCTCCCGTATACCGAGTTCACCATGTTCAGGAGCAGTTGGTGACAGGGCAACCCCAGCCGTGGGAGCAGGACCAATCCTACACCCACTCTTTCCAGCAGCCACCTCCAGTAGCAGAGATAGTCCAGGAGGAGCCTCCTCCAGTTTGGGAGGTGAATGGGATATGGTATACTCAGGACCCTGCCAGGCAGGGAAGTACGGGAGACCGACAGACCTATCAGCATCCCCCGACCTTTCACAACACCACATTCACCTCCGCACCACCTCCTTCACAGCAGAGCCCTGGATTCCATCCACCCCAGCAGCAGAGGCAGCAGTACCAGCAGTATGGCCGACAGGGCCATTACCAGACGGGCCAGCAGGGCCCGCAACCCCAGCAGCAGCAGCAGCAGAGGCAGTACACTGGCCAGCAGGGCCAGTCTTCCCGTTCTTCTTCCCAGTCTTATCCACTTCCTTCATCGTCTAGTCCCGTGGATATTCAGCAGCAGATACTCGACGAGCTACGTTCCTACAGGAACGAGGTTCAGGACTTACGGGTGGATGTCAACCGCCTGTCCAGATGGCGAGACGAGCAGACTGCACCCTCTACCTCGATCCTAGCCCAAGTTCAGGCTAACCCCAATAGCCTGAACCGTTCTAGTTCTCAGCAGCACTTTGGTCAGGTATACTATTCAACATCTCCTAAATCTGAACATGAGATTATTTCGTGTGACGAGGCTAACTACATGTCACTCAGGAGCGGAAGGACCGTGGTCGTACCTGACCGGGCGAGGGACACGAGGAGGGGCATCTCTGGAGCTCTACCTGAGGAGTCTTCAGAGGACGAGGAGGAGAGGCATCATATTTCAGAGCCCCATCAGCACCATTTGAGGATTTCCACTCAGGGAGCCAAGAGGAGGAGGAGAGCACGTATGCAGCATCGTCAGCATGGATATTCTTCTGAGTCTACGGAGGACTTTGCATCTCCGGTTGTGACGGATACCACTCCATTTTATATTCCACAACCTGTAGTAGATAGTTTAGATTTTGAGTCCATGTTGCATCAAAAAGATTCTTGTATGAAGAACTCTGTTTCCGTTAATGCAATGAATGATCTTTCAGTTCCTGATTCAGATTCTTCATCCTCTGTTTCCCTAGCTTCAATCCCTTTCCCCCGTGCTCTTACGGCAGGAAAGCGCATCAAAAAGATTCAGAAAGATGACCCCGATATGGCACGGTTTTGTAAAGAAAATATCACAGTTAAGGTGCCATTTGATGAATATGTGGCTAACCATCCTGCATTCCAAAAATACCTTAAGGTGAGATGCACACCTACAAGGGTTAGCAGGAAGAAAGATAACCGAAATATAAAGACACATGTCTTATCAGTAGCCACAACCTATTGTCTCAAGAACCAGACTTTGCCAAAGAAAAAGAGAGACATGGGTGCTCACTGTGTGGAGAGTCGTATTGACGACATTGCGTTTGCACGCACACTCTTAGATAACGGTTCTTCAATCAACTTACTTCCCTTATCATTATATCAGAAATTGGAGTTGGGACCACTTCGTAAATCTAGAGCTTTACTCCAATTCGCAGATCGTTCAATGAAGAGACCTAAGGGAGAAGTGAAGAACGTCGTTATCTCGATTGAGGGGAAGAACTATCAGGTGGACTTCACAGTCTTGGACATGGAGACCCCCAATCATTGGAGAGAATCTCAGATCATTCTCGGGCGACCCTTCCTTAGGACCGCAGGCGCAGCTTTCGATTATGGTACGGGAATGATGAAGTTCCGTTCTCTAGGTGGAGAAGTGAACCTTGAGATGAAGCAAACCAAGTGTCAGCGACCTGATTCAGAGAGTAGTACAGAGTACTCATCTTCAGAGGCAGACTGCAGTTTGATTAGCACAGTTGGGATTTGGGGACAGATTCCTTCAGGACAGAGCGAGACCCTTTCATCTGGAGAGGATATAGTGCATGATGCAGTTTGCCAGGTGTTGTCTGATCTTACTAGAGATGCATCAACCTATTCTCATGATGACATAGAGATCCATCAGGATCGGTTAGTTCCATCCTCTTCGGAACAATCATGGGACATAGAAGACGAGTCGGACGTGGCTTTTGCCGATTGTTTGGATATTTTTGACGATCTGACTCCCGATACTTCTGATTTGGTGGTGAGTACTACTCAGTTTAGCCCACCTTCATGCAGCACGGAACCATATTCAGATTCAGTTCAGCCAGATCTGCTTGATGATACCACATTGCCAGAACTGAAATCACTACCTCCTACACTCAAGTATGTCTTTCTTGCGGGACCCAAAGAGAGATATCCTGTCATCATTAGCTCAGACTTGACTTTAGAACAGGAGTCTAGGTTGTTAGAGGTCTTAGAGAGGAACCGCAAAGCAATTAGCTGGACAGTGTCGGATCTCGTGGGTATCAACCCCGCTCTCTGCTCGCACCACATTTTTACTAAGGATAATGTGAGACCTTCCCGTGAATTCCAGAGGAGACTTAACCCCAATCTACGGAAAGTGGTGAAGAAAGAAATTGAGAAATGGTGCAAAGCAGGGTTTATATACCCTATTTCAGACTCCAAGTGGGTGGCCCCACTTCATGTTGTCCCGAAGAAGTCGGGGATTCAGATGGTCACCAACGAGGAGGGGGTAGAGATCGCGACACGAGTACCTACGTCGTGACGTGTATGTGTTGACTACAGGCGCCTGAATGCCGCGACCAAGAAAGATCACTTTCCCTTGCCTTTTATTGATCAGATCTTGGAGAGACTTGCAGGGAAAGAGTTCTTCTGTTTTCTTGACGGGTACTCAGGCTACAACCAGGTGGCCATAGCCCCTGAGGACCAGGAAAAGACCACATTCACATGTCCATTCGGCACTTATGCTTTCAAGCGCATGCCATTCGGGCTCTGCAATGCCCCTGGCACATTTCAGCGGTGCATGATAGCCATATTTGCCGAGATGGTGGGAGATTTCCTGGAAGTGTTCGTGGATGACTTCTCGGTCCATGGTGATTCTTTTGATACATGTTTAGCGCACTTGGACCGAGTCCTCACGAGGTGTAGATAGGTGAATCTGGTACTCTCCTAGGAGAAGAGTCACTTTATGGTGACGGAGGGTATCGTGTTGGGGCATGTCATCTCCAAAAGGGGAATGGAGGTTGACCCTGCCAAGGTGGAGGTGATGAAGAAACTCGATCCACCTACCAACGTGAAGTCAGTGCGGTCATTCTTAGGGCATGTTGGATTCTATAGGAGATTCATTCAGGATTTTTCAAAGATCGCCCGCCCACTGACTGAGCTCTTAGGGAAAGACACAGAGTTCGTTGTAGATCACAGGTGTCTGGAGGCCTTTGAGCTCTTGAAAAGGAAGATTTGTGCCTCGCCTATCCTACAAGCTCCTGAATGGTCTCTCCCCTTTGAGATCATGACTGATGCTTCAGATTTCTCTATAGGAGCTGTGTTAGGACAACGGCGAGAGGGGATTCTGTTTGCGATTCACTATGCGAGCAAAGTTTTAGATCCTACACAGAAAAATTATACAGCGACTGAAAAGGAAATGCTCGCAGTAGTATGGGCCCTCGGGAAGTTCAGATCATATATTTTGAGCTCTAAGGTGACAATTTATACGGATCACACAGCCATTCGATACTTAATGGAAAAGAAGGACGTGAAGGCGCGTCTTCTTAGGTGGATTTTACTCCTCCAGGAATTTGATTTGGAGATTAAAGATAAACCTGGAGTGAAGAATGTTGTGGCTGATCACCTTTCTCGGATTGAACTTAAGAATTCTCCTGATCATGAGCGGATTAGAGAGACCTTCCCAGATGAGTCAATTTGTGTTATTGACTCCCTCCCGTGGTATGCCAACATGGTGAACTATCTTGTCTCCAAACAGGTTCCCCATGGTTGGACTAGGAGCAACATTGATCGACTGAAGTCGGATTCGAGGAGATACCACTGGGACGATCCTTTCCTTTTCTTCGAAGGACCGGATTGTGTTTGGAGAAGGTGTATTCCTCAGGAGGAATACCATAGTGTCCTCACATATTGTCATTCACTTGAGGCTGGAGGACACCATTCGGGAAAGAGAACCGCTCACAAATTACTTCAATGTGGATTGTATTGGCCGACCTTGTTTAGAGATGCTATTGATTTTGTACGGTCGTGCCCGATCTGTCAAAGGATGGGAGGGACAGTTGGACAGAGAGATGAGATGCCCATGCAACCGGTGATTATTTGTGATATTTTTGATGCATGGGGCATAGATTTTATGGGTCCCTTTCCCAACAGCCATGGACATGAGTACATATTGTTGGCGGTTGACTATCTATCTAGGTGGGTGGAGGCTATCCCAACCCGAACCGCAGACAGCAAGACTGTCTATAAGTTTGTGAGAGACCATATTATTGCTAGGTTCGGGATGCCAAAAATTTTGATATCTGATGGAGGTAGCCACTTTGTGAATCGAGATATGAGATCTTTAGCTAAGGACTATGGATTTGAGCATAGAGTTACTAGTCCTTACCACCCACAGTCCAACGGCATGGCAGAGGTTTTGAACAGAGAGATGAAGAGTATTTTGCAGAAATTGGTTCGCCCCGATAGGAAGAACTGGTCTCAGCTCTTGGACCAAGTTCTGTGGGCCTATAGGACAGCCTACAAGACACCATTGGGTACTTCACCATTTAGAATGATCTATGGCAAGCCATGCCATTTGCCCGTAGAATTGATTCATAAATCCGAATGGGCAATTAAGAAGATTAATTGGAGTTGTCACCTAGGGAAGCTGTGCCGAGACTTGAACTTGAACGAGCTCGTGGAAATCCGAAACAGGGCCTATGACAACAGTTTGATTTATAAGGACAAAGTAAAGAGATGGCATGATCAGCACATTAGGTGCAAAGACTTTGTTCCTGGACAAAAGGTATGGTTGTTCAATGCCAGGTTGAAGATGTTTCATGGGAAGCTTAAATCTAAATGGACGGGTCCCTTTGTGGTTAAGAAAGTGCACGAGAATGGAAGTGTAGAGATAGCTGATCTCATAGATGGTGCACAATCTCATGTAGTGAATGGACACCTATTGAAGCATTTTGTTGATTCGAAAGAGCAGTTAGTCCAAGTCGAGGTCATCAACTTCATACAGAGTGAGCACAAAGCAGATACATCTTATTACTCTTCATGAAGATGCAGCATCAAGATTCAACTTCTTAGAAGATTCAATCACTCTTGTACATATTCTCCCTTCTTTGTATATTCTCGAGATCACATCGGTTCTCACACTTACTCTTGTCCTATACTTAGGCTGACCAAAGCCTAAGTATAGGGGGGACCGATGCCTGCCATGTGTATTTACTCATCATTTCTCCTCTTGACCTCGTCCACCCCATTTTTTTTTGCTCTTCTTCTACACTTAGGCTGTCCAGAGCCTAAGTATAGGGGGGCGGATCGACTTCTTTACTTTTTATTATTTTAGCTTTCCTACGCTTAGTACGAGCTATGTCTTTTTGTCACCTAGTGCCATGAGGACATAGCACAAGCTAAGTATAGGGGGGCGTGTATATATTACATATATACTTTACCCATACCTCGTACTTCCACGTATTTTTTGTATATATTATACAATAATTATGGGGTGGGTAAAAAAACAAAAGTAAAAAAAACTTTTTCCTAAAAAAACTCTTTTTCTTTATTTGCTTAAAAAACTTTTCAAAAAAATCCTCTTTTGCTAAAAAAAACTTTTTCAAAAAAAAGTCTTTTCTTATTCACCTATCTTTTTTAAAAAAAGCCTCTTGAAAAAAAGCAAAACTTTTCTAACAAAAAAAAACTTCTTTGCCTTTGTTTGTCAAAAAAACAAAAAAAAACCTTTTTGAAAAAAAACTTTTTCTTTAAAAAAACAAAAAAAAACTTTTTCTAAAACTTAAAAAAAACAAAAAAAAAACAACAAAAAACATTCATAAAAAAAACTAAAAAAAACAAAAACTAAAAAAAAACTAACTAATAAGCTGGTTTAATATCTGACACAATTCACTTTCACACAAGACTAGTGATGTTCAAGAACACTTGGTTTATGAGGTCTTGAGATTTTGAGTTAACCAGCCTTAGTCATTAGGGTCCTTGACTTAATTATTCACATTTCCCTAGTTTGAAAGATTTGTGTGCTATATTGCATGCTTAGTCTCTACCTTAAGAATATGATCAGCACCTCACGAACACGACTGCAGTTATGATGAGATGAGTTGAAATTTCACTTGAGGAACTGGGATGAGGGATTTGAGTTTGGACTTGATTTAATGATGCTCGAGGATGGGATAAAATCAATGAAGGCTTCATGAAACCTGAGTGTCAGCATCTTTAGCCAGTATGAGAACATGGTTCTTGTACTATCTCTTGACATTTACCTATGTGCCAGGGTGTGATAAAATAAAAAAATGTGTTGATCAGTGTGCGCCAACTCTTGGTAAAAGCAGTGGAGCTAGCCAAAAATACTACAAAGCAATGAAATGTCAAAGAAAAGCTCTCATTCCACAAATTAAATTATCAAAAGAGCTTCCACCAAAGGCGAGCGCTCCCAACCATTTCAAAGTGTCCACTTGGACCACCGCTATTAGGACCAGGAGTCGGGCTTGCACCAAAAAAGGGCTCTGCATCGTAAATGCTACAAGTCTGGGTGTAGAAGGTACGATAGGTACTCAAAAAAGGCACACCCCGGTGTACTCCCAGGAAAACAAGTGCAGACGGCTCCAACTTCTCTTGACGGACGCACTGATCAACACCAAAAATATGCGTTGCGTAATAAGGCACTTGAGAGGATCCTTGTTCCAATGAGAGGGAGAGAAGAAATGACACAATCCTATGCCCTCCATCAACTGGCCTTCCATCTACACTTTTAAGTCTGACAACTAAAGAGACGGTGGACTGGTTGCAAGAAATGGTTTATTCCCTAATGTTGAGGATCGGGTCCTTAGGAGAGTCTCTTGGACTGGAATCTTGTGTGACGTTGTGACTCTACTCTTGTAACTGCAGTCAACACTTAAAGTCATATCCCTTATATATACGTATACAACGAGAGTCTGATGATTAGGGGAATTGGGTACCTTTTGACTAGAGCTTGGTTCAGCTTAGAATTTTAAGATCTCTAAAATCGAGAGTTCTTGAACGAATCAAGTCTTGTATTCACATGCACAGTCAGGGGTTAAGCCAACTTATTCATTCTTTATTTGCTCGAGGACTAGCAAAGTTTAAGTACAGGGGGTGATGAATCCACGATTCATCATCTTAATATCTTGATCTTAGCAAAATCCCCAAGTAAAATTCCAAATAAATGTCCATAAAATTAATAAACTAACAAAATATCTCTTGTAAATAAAACTCACTAATTACTGTATATTAAATTGTACAAAATAAATTACACATAAAAAGCCGCAAAAATAAAGGAGTTTTATACATGTAAATAGCCAAAAATTTCATGTATTTTTAATAATTTCATTTCAACTCCTTTTTGCCTAATTCTTTCTCTAACTTGTTTGTAAAAATGTATATAAAAATACAAAAATATAAAACAAATTTCAACTCAAATAAATGCTCCTAGATCCCAAAGAGAAAAAGATGTAAAGTCCAACTTCCAAGCTAAATTCCCGCTCCGTATGAACTCCAAATTCACCAAACTCACTTTTAAAGTTCAAGTTAGAAAATTATCCATCCAACGGAAGTGGTTTCATTAAAATCGGAGCTCATTTGCAAAAGTTGGGTTTTGGGACCTAGATGTACATTGTATACCATGCATATATTAATTCTTTCTTTAATTTTTATTGTATCTTTCTTAATTACTAAAAATACAAAAAAACCATACTTGTGTTGTATTTTAATGGTACTATTTTATTATATTTTTTTGTTGTAAATATCTCTTATTAAAAAGACAAAAAAATTACATATTAGAAAAGTAAAAAAAATGTGTACATGTTGTTTGTCTTCCCTTGTAAATTCTCCACTATTTCTCTTCTCCTTTTATTTTATTGTATTTAAAGTAGCCAACTTTATTTATTTATTTATTTATTTATTATTTAATTTTCATTCTCTACAGTAACCACCAATTCAACTCCATTATTCCACCATTTTTCCCAACTTCCCATTCAACTCCATTAATAAATCAACTTCCCATTCAACTCCACCACTTTAATAACCTCTCATTCCATTCTCTTTATATACCTCTCATTCTCCTCAATTTTGCCTTTGATCCATCTTTATGTGAGGAGAGCCTAGTTCCCAGAGTTGAATCAGTGACAGCGATGCAACCGCGGTCGAGCGACGACGGCCCTCTCTTCGGTGTGATCCGTTGATTTTTTTGGCCAACATCGCAGCCGCAACCGCGCGCTGCTCGAGCTCATCGCACGCCGACGATTTGAGCGAAGACCATGCTCACGAGAGCATTCCAGAGGCGCCCGTGTTTATCGTAGGTAATTTCGTTTCATCGTATCATTTTTTTATCGTTGCAATTTTTTAGTCCATTATCACCCTTCGTTTATTTTCTTTGTTATCACGTCACCACCATTCATCTTCTCCACCACCTCCCTCTACTATTTTTTCCCTTTCCTTTTGTATATATTTTCATTTCCTTCCATGTTTAAACCAAATTGAAAATATATATATATATATATATAAATCTAAAACAACAAAGACGTTTTTTTTATCATCACGGTAGTAAAAATAAAAAAAATAAAAAATAAAAGACGAAGGAGGCAGCAGCTCGCCGCCCCCCCTCCTTCCACGGGTAGGCGGCGCCGGCCGCTATCCCCTTGCCTCCCCTCCAAGCGGCTCACCGCCGCCCGGCTCCACCGCCACCTTCACAGCAGCCCGCCGCCCCCCTCGCGGCGCCCCCGGCCGCCCAACGACCCGCCTCCAACCTCCTCCAACAGCGCCCTCAGCCCTCCAGCCGCGGATCCGCCACCGCGCCGCCGGCGCGACCCCGCCGCCAGCCACCGTCGCGGTCGCGCACGCACCGCCGCGCGTCCGCCACCCTCCACCATCTCTAGCGGCCGCGGTCGCCGCCGCCCCTGTGTTGGGTTCTTCTCCTCCCACCTGCGAAGCCAAAGGTAGAAGAAAGTCTTCTTCCATTTTTTTATTTTATTGTAAAAATTGCATCTTTTATTTCTTATGTTTTTGTAATTACTGTTTGGTCCCTGTATATAGTTTGCTTGTGAATTTCTTTCCAGAAATTGCAAAGACACCCTTGTATTCGCACTTTGATTTGGACATCATTAATGCATCTTTTTAATCAATGAAAAATGGTTTGATGTTGAGCAACTTATCCTCTGTCATGTGATTGTTTATTTATATTTTTGTGATCTTTGGGTAATTAATTAAAATTGTTCAACTGAAATTTAGCATACTTTACCCATTCTATGCTCTTAAAATTATATCTCACAAACGGTTGCTCTAAAAATTCCAAAAACATTTTATATGATGGCTTAATATGTGATGAACTTACTATCCAAATTTCAACCAAAATGGAGTTGTCATGTGCCTGAAATAAATTGTAGAGTGTTTTTAGTATTTGATTTTTAATTAAATCCACATAAATCATTTTTGCAAAATTTCAACTCTTCTGGATTGCTTATATAAATATCTTTGTGAGATAATTCGCACTCTGATTAGTTTGATAAGGTGGATTTATTAGAAATTATTTACTCACTGTCACTCTGTTTTCACTAAAAAATCCATAAAAAATTCATAACTTGTCAAAAACTTCTAAAACAATTACTGTAGCTTCCTTTCATCATGTTTTCATTCTAATAATTTTTTCATGATTTTTGCTTACTGTTTGTGTGAGAAATTGTGAAAAAACCCATAAAAAGTGCGCATTTTTCATTGTTGCATTTTAACCCCTAAAATTCTAAAAAAATGTGTTTTGTGTTCCCCACTGGATTAAGACTTTAGGAAAAATATAATTTGGCTGAATTGGATTAATTTGACATTAAAATTAATTTGGCCTTGTTGTATGCTTTCTTAGTGTCTTAATTCACGTGCATTTGTCTTTCACCTTCGTCTTTGCATTAAAAAAATCTAAAAAAAACCGCATTGGATATCTAGATCTACGTTTTTTAAATTAAACCCAAGTTGTTCCTTTGCCTCCTTGAGTTCGACCCCGGACTTGCCCGGGATATAAATTAAAGCCGAGACACTCTTCAGGAAGATCTTCTCTCGGTTCTGACCGAATCGCTAAGTACACGTATTACAACGACCACGAATTAAACATCGTATTTAGCGGCTCGTCACCCTCCACCGTACATAGCAAGAGTATCCTCATCTGTAGTACAGAAGCTTCCCCTCGTGGTTCACAGCAGAACACGATCGCTCCTTCAACAAACACCGGAGCTCGCAGTCCGAACACATCACCGGCGAAGGATCACCCTTCAGATCTTTTTCCTCAACCATTAAGAAACAACATAATACTTCCTCGACCTCAAGTCCCCCAGAATCATCACCGATCATCTCAAGCATGATTCCGTCGTGCACCATTTACATGGGGAAGACGCCACACATCTGGACCCAATTTAGGAGCAAGCTTTGTCGGGCTTCATCTTCACGTCCAGAGCTCTTCCGTGCCTGTGTCTACACAAGAAATCTTCGACAGAGATCAGACCTTCATCTGCTCCGTTGTTCAGAGCACAGCTCCATCAAGCATCCTCGTGAGCTACCGCGCACCGCAGCTGCGCACCATCTCCCACCGAGCCCATCGAAAGAGGAAAGAGGAAGAAAGGGTCCCTAATCACGTGACTGACATGCCCCTTCTAGGTTAATTGCCAGAAGCCCCTCAAATTTCCAACAAATTGCAGATCCGGACACGCCTAGAACCTCACGCGCCCAGCCCGTGCCCGCGACCCAAATTTCAGAGGGCTACTTCTTCTTCTTTCTAATTAAAGAAGCATTGCGTGCGCTACTTTTCTTATTGCAATTTTTAATTTAAATATTGCAATCAGACACCTGCATTTGAACTATCTTTTAGACAATTAAAGCTAATCTTTTCGTGCTGATTAAAAAAGATTTACGCTCAGCATTTAATTTCCTATCTATTGAAACTTGGATTTTTATGATATTCTCTAAATTTCTTAAAATAAAAGAGTGAAATTGATCTATAGTTTTCCCGTTAATATTCTGAAAATCATATTGAACCATCTTGTACTCAGACGATTATCATAAAACCAGGAATTGTGTGATTTAGTCGTATTTTATTATTTTCCCAAATTTCTTCAGGTGTCATGTGCTATGAATACAATATCTATTGAGATGCATATTTTTTTTTGCTAAAATTCCAAGTCTAATAGATTTCTTATCAAGATATATGTTATATGTCGGTGATAATTTTGGTTTGGCTTGAGTTGATGTTGTGTATTTATTTAGAAATTAATTGCTATGAAATGCTTTGTTTCAGTAGAAAATTTATAAAAAAATCATATCGTCTTCAAAATTTATTAGTGTAGTTGTATTTCCTTCATGTTTTCGTCTTGCCAAAATTCCATAATTTCTGTATACTTTTTCCTTCAAAAAATGTACAAAAACCCTGGCAATCATCAATTTCTCATGCATGCACCTTAGCTCCTAAAAAAATGAAAAAAATACATTCTGTATTTTTATTATAACGCAGGATTTTCGATAAAAATGTCACATTAGTTTTATATAAAAAATAATTTGGCCAATTGAGTTTGATTTTCTTAAGAATCATTCTAATTTTTTTCATCTCGCGTCTCATTATCATGTGCATTTGTATCTATTTTGCATATAGAATACCAAACAAATACATTCCTTTGAAAATCGATTCACTAAGTAAAATGAATTGTACCTAAGTAGATATTTTAGCTTCCTTGAGTTGACCCTGGGGCTAACCCAGGTTAAAAATACATGGATTGCACATTCAATATGATTAATTGTTTTTTTGTGTGGTTATTTTTGATCGATCGCTAATAGCTCGACTACAACAATTCGACATAATTAACATAGGACGATTTCCGATGCATCAAAGGGCGTTCTTGGATCTCATTTTGATATGATTCTTGATATTTGATAAATTGTCATCATCACCACCATCGAGTGAGTCTTTTCCACACATACGAGACACACAAGTTTGTTGTTGGTGCTTAATTCCTAAAAATTTGCCTATACTGGGAAGTCGTTTATAGTCCATAATAATGCGTTGCGCATTGTAAATGTCTCTTTGATAATGGTGTCGTACGTCGGTATTCCTATATACCGTAACAACTTCAACTCTTCCATCAACGAATGCATGTAACCATCAATTGTATTTTCAGGACCTTTAAAATATCAGCAGTGTCAACATTATAAATGGCGAACTCGTGGATATTTATTGTGAAAGATTATAAGCCACAAGAAAGTCATTTCTTGATATATCATAGGGTAGCTCCACCTATCAATTAGCCAATCCATTATTGGGAAAAAGTATGTATTTTAATGAAAGCGCTCTTCTGTGCAGAAGAAATCTTCTGTGTTAGATGAAAGTTTGACAATCGAGATTTTTATGAAACAGCCCAATACATCCAATGGATGGACCCTCCGGAGAGAAGAGTATGGAATACATGCGACATATTTTTTAGCATATACGAATATGAATATAGTAAGGAAATTATCCTCATATTATCCTTAAGGTCCTGTTTGGTTGGAGAATAAGCCTTAAAATAAGGGACCAATTCTCCTCCCGACACGGTTCCCAGTGATACGACTATTCCCCATTATTCAATCTTATTTCACTCTTATTCTTTATCCCACCTTACCTACCTTTATTTCACCTTATTCTCCTTAATCCTTTCCTCCAGCCGAACAAAAAATAGACCCTTATTCTCCTCATTCTCACGGGCCCTTGGTTGCAGGGTTTGGCAGGGTTGGGTATTATTCATAAGGCTGGGTGAATAGTAAACTGTGAGGAGAGGGTACCCCTGTGAATAGTACCCAACCCAACCCTGCCCAAACCTGCAACCAAACGAACCCTAAAGTTATCTTTTTGAATTTCATCTTACCCTGTAATTATCTGGAGTATCCTTGAACTTTGGTTGTTACACCGACGTCTCCAAGTGCTTCGGCGCTGTACTGCTGCTCAACAATCGTTTGATCCATTGCTGGACAGTCAGCTGCAATCGTTTTACGTGTAAATCATCACCTACAACTCGATTCTCTTCATTCAACTGCCTACAACATCAATCGCCGTCCTCAATGTGGTTTCATTTAGGAACATACCGCTGGTTGCCACTGCCACCTCATGGCATTTCATAGTGGAGCAAATCACACAGTGGAGGTAGGGATTTCTACCTGGAAGAAGAAGCCTGTAACGCAGGGGCCTGCATGCACTGGAGGTGCCAAAGCTCAATCAAGAGCGAGCAGATCCTCTGCTGTACAACATAGGACTGCTCTAAAACCCTCGATCGTTCGAGCCGCTCGATCTTGATCGAACAGTTCGCACGAATTCCTATGGTAAGGACTACAAAAACATCGATTTCATGCGAACCGTTCGATCAAGATCGAACGGCTTGGACAGCCGAGGGATTTACAGCAGTCCTCTGCTGTACAGCAGAGGATCTGCTCTCCAATCAAGAATGCATAGGGTGCGAAGTTGCGTGATGAGCACTAACATGTACGACTAAGGTGCACAAAAGAAGTTGTAGATACGAGGACATATGTGCGCAGGAAGGTAACGTGGAGCACTGAATGACGTTCCAAATTAAGGGAGGATAAGTTGTTGGAAGTCCATGAGGATAGAGTAGTGACGAACCGCCTCGCCAAAATCTCGCTCGAAGCGAGATATTGAAGATGCTCGACGTACACGAGGCATTAAATTCTCGAGCTACTGGAAATGCAACAAGAATCGACGGAGATCAACAATGAGCAAGCATGGAGATGTCTTCTCCACCAGTGGAGTTGAGCTAACACTCTCCAGCTACGGGATACTCTCATTAAGTCAAGATGGATACATCAAGAATGTGAGAGGGCACAGCAACACTTGTTCTCAGGGCAACAAACAAGTCAAGAGGGGACAAGGGAGTTCGTGGGAAGAATGACAGGAAGGTAGTAGGTGGTGCATACGAGCGGAGGCGGATCCTCTGTTGTTCCAGCAGGTGCTGTAATGCAGGGGAGTCACTGAATCACCATTGAGATGTGCACCAACCATCCCTGCCCCCCTTCGAAGGTCGTCCGATGGTGATCTAGTAGCTTATCTGCATTACAGCACATGCTGTGACAACAGAGGATCCCCTCACCATACGAGCACCTTCTTTGTCTTTAATGAACTACCAAGAGGAAGCTTACATTTGAGAATGTGACGAGACACTAATTGAAGAATGGATTCTCAGTTGTGGAATACCGACTCTTCATGTAGGGGAGGCTTGGCACACCCTTAAAATTTGTGAGCGAGATTGTTCATGCATGCATGATGACAACAATGTGACACTTCTAGAGTAGTTGCAATGGGTGAATAGCTCAGTTATCCACAAAAGTAGCAGAGGACTTGACTTATCTTCAAAGTACATGGTAACTAGGACTGTCGGAAAATTTACAAATTCGATGTTTTGCTCGTATTTGATTTATTAAAAGTCTGATTAAAATTTGTTTCGAAAATTAACGATAAATCTAAGCATAAGTTTAAGCTCATTTTATAAATGAATTGAACATGAAAAAGGTAAGTTCACTCATGTTTGGTTCAAAAAAAATTCGATGCATACACATACACAAATTTACAAATCCTTAGGGTATTAAAGTATATTATGTTGTGAATTGTGGAAGCACACACAAACATGATCAATCATGCAAGCACGAGGATACACAGATTTACAAGGTCCACCCGTAACTGGGCTACATCCTAGTGCGGCGGCAATTTGCATGCACTGTGCGGAGAAAAAAGAATTCATAAAGCCATAACCCTAGAGCGTTCATATACTGCTCCCCTACAAATCGGATACCAAACTCAAACGAATTCGAATACTCATAAATAAAAAAAAACCAGGACGAAACCGTTGCCCCTTGCAAGGGAGGGGGAGCCTACCTACTCTCCCACAGTCCCCTCAAGCTCGCTGACCAGGCAGTAAGACCCCCCGTACTGATAGGGTATAGTAGCGGGGGGAGGAATTAGGTCATTCTTTATCCTGGATCAGATGGTAATGATTGATTTACTCAGGTTTGATCTCTTTACACCCGTAACAGGAATGGACGAGCATCACATGAGGACATTCGATTGGAGATAGTGTTGTAGAGCTATTGGGAAAGTACAATAACTACATACAACAATGCAGATAGATACGATGGTGGATCCATCCGTCGACACGTAGAGGAGTGTACTGCTAGTATGTGGAAGTATGCACCATGCACTATATGCAGCGAGGATGCATATACATGGAGGCACAAGAGTATGTATTGGTGCAAGAAGATCTATGGAGGCGTACGGAGAGCTACCACAATTAAGAATGATCATGGGTGTTCATGATCGGTGATGTACATACATGAATGGTCTAGAGGTCGACCAACATGTCTTAGAGGTAGGGCTGTCAGGAAAGCTTGAGCTCGATGAGCTGAACTCGGGCTCGGCACGTTAAGGGCTCAAGCCTGACCCAAAACCTTAACGAGTCCGAACCCGAGTTGGGTTTTATGGCTCGTTAGCTTATCGAGTCGAGTCCGAGTTGGACGTTGTTCAACTCGGAAACTCGACTCGATAACTCATTTTCCCTCTTAGTAAAAAAGTTGAAAACATATATACTGAAACTTCCCCAGACTATATACCGACGGTTCCTATTTCCTATCCCTAATGACTCGTCAAGAGGTTCATTTGTATAATTTAATATATAAAATGGAGCAATGACTCGTTAAGAGGTTCATGAGCCAACTCATTTGAGGCTCATGAAAACTCATGACTCGATAAGAGGCTCATGAGCCAGCTCATTTTGAGGCTCGTGAGCCAGCTCAGAAACTCATGGCTCGATAAGAGGCTCGTGAGTCAACTCGAACTCGACGAGTTCGAGTTCGAGTTGGTGATCCAGGGCTCGACCCTTATCGAGCCCGAGTTCGAGACTTAGGTTTCGTATCGAGTTCGAGTCCGAGTTGGGGCCAACTCGGCTCGTTGAACTCGATGGACACCCCTACTTAGAGGGCTTTCCTTAGTCCATTGACGACTAAGGACGTACCATGCACACGGCTCGAAAGATGCATGGTGTCTTTGATACAAGACCAAGAGTTCAGTGATGCATGGCGGAACAATGGGTAAATCAATGTCATCAACCGTAGAAATGCAAGGGATGCTGATGACTAGGTAGATAATGTGGCATCATTTGCGAAAGGTATAGGGATTGCAGGAGAATAGAAAAGACATTGAAGATGGAGAGTTGTTATGGGACACGAAGTGTACGCGTGTCATATTTCATTATGTGTAAATGTAATAATGATATGTTTCCTTAAACTCTTGTATACAAGGGATGTGGCTCAATCTAACAATGATCTATCCTCACATATTGTATTTTCCGTTTTGAACGAGAATTAAGAAGCTTTGTGTTCGTCCTCGTGTTTATGCTCGTGCTTGTGTTTGAGCGTGTGTGCAAGCAGGGTAAGTACAAGGAGGGTTGAGCACCCTCATGACTTTTATACTCAAGAGAGACTGATCAGCTTACAAGGAGCTAACACAACATCTAGCGAGTCCTAAAGCTTGATATTCAAGATTTTCACCCCATGACAACACCCTTGGCCATATTTACCATCTATAGCCACAAACAAATGCAGTTGGTTGATGAATTGGAGACAAGTGAGACATTCTGATTTTACACTAAACACAAACACACACATACATACGCAGACACATATTAGGCAAACACGGAGCTATAAGTGCTACGACAATGCTGTCATAACCAATAATTTACAACTATTTTATCATCATATCATAATAAAAAATCAAGTTAACCAATAATGTGTGTGTTGGAGATTGACTATGTGGGTAGTTCGATCTTTCTAGGATTCAATTACTACAGTATGAGAATAGTCCACATCATCTATGAGCGGGCTTCTGGTGAGTAAACAAGGCTATATAGCCAGTAATCACTGAGAGAATGAAATAAAGAATCCGTCCTTTTAAGCGCTCTCTGGTGATTTCATCTTGCTCTTCACGGAGTAAGATTCCATGTAAAATCTCAAGTGTTCATATTATTTATCTTGCTCGTTCTTGATTATGTCTTCCGCTTTACTGTTTTTCACACGGTATTGGAGCAAGCATGTCTTCGAGAGATTTGATTCCTTTTTTTTAAAAGTCCTTCAAAAGTTACAATTTGTTCTTGAAAGACTATGCAATACTTGCAGTTTGATTTTAGTACTTGATCTTGCAGGAATACAAGACCTTCTCCATCGAGTATCTCTAGCATCGTCCAGGGACCTTCCCGTGCGGCACCGCACCTTCAGGCGCTCTGTTCAGGCCACCACCTCTCCTCCAAGCCAAACACCACCATAGTGGCGCTCCAGGAGGTGCGCACGTCCACACCCCTCCTCCATGTCTCATACATGATCGATGCACTTTCTTTTATTATATAGAAAATGAAAGGGATGAAAGGCCTATTCAACAAAAGGTGTAGGAATTTAGGGACCCATAAGTAGACTACTGATGTATTCAAAAAAATGAGAGAGATAGGTTGTAATAAGGAAAGAGAGAATGTGAAACTTTTTGGGATTAATTGGGTCACTATTGTATGCAAAAAAAGAAGAAGAAAAGATTGCTTGCAAAAAAAATGAGAATAGCTGAAAAAACAAAAGTTGCGAAAAATAGATATGATTTGTGCAAAAAAAGAGCACAAAAAAGGGGAAAATTGATGAAGTTTTTGTTTCTCTCCTTTTGTTCTCCTAACTTAGTGAGTAGCCCTCCGAATTATAGCATATATGGGAGAAAGGAGGAGCGAGAGATTGTGTAAGGCACATATTTATGTTTTCATAGATTCTACTCAAAGACCGATACAATTAGTCAATGAAGACTCCAATAACCGTGAACTCCAGTAGGAGATCCTTCTGAGGTTCCCAAGAGAGAGAGAGAAAACTCACTTAGAGATACCAAGAGAGTGTACACAATTAGAGTTCTATTTATGATATTCCCGCGGCATGAAGAAATATGCATTCGACGACAGATCCTCCCATAGGAGATGTGCCAACCCCCATGATTTTTTTGACAACAGAGAGACCCATTATAGAGGTCAGACCTCCAATTTATATTCACCAACATGACATGTGAAGCACTGTTCTCAGCCGCAACCGATAGAGTATGCGTTAAGTTGGTATGGTCCATACTGTCATGTATTCATCAAGTGATTCATGTCTTCTTATTATTTGTCTAAGTTGAGCATTGCATGCTCTAGTTTGAGGGGGTGTGCTAGAGAATAAACTAGGTGGGTAATTGGATCTTTCTAGTATCCATTTACCACAACATGAGAAAAGCCTCACAACATATGTGAGTAAGAGTCAGTGGGGTTATAAAAAGTACCTCACACCCATGTACTCATTGAGAGAATGATACATAAGAATCCGCTCTTTGAGGCGTTCTCCCATGATTTCATCATAGTAGGATTCCACGTAAAATCTCTTGTGTTCTTCATTGTTTATCTTATTTGTTCTTGATTATCGCTTTCCTTTATCATTTTCACAACATATCATCCCATACGTCCATCACATATTGATATGAAAAGAGGAAGATGACTTTTAATGGTTATAAAGACATGGAGGCACATTATTTGTTGCTACAACCACTTAGTTGTATCCTTATTTTATCCCATTGCCTTCCCTCTCTATGTGTGTAGACTTACATACAATATACACAGAGCATGTTGTTTTAAGAAGATCTTGAATATATATGAAAAATATTATCATGATTCTTTAAATATATTTTACAACATAATTTTTAATTATTACGATTATTTTATTATGCTTTACAGTGTCACGTTTGTTTATTACAACTATATGTCCGGTTCGTATTTATCTACAACTCCATGGTTATTTTACAACTCTACTTTTTTTTTACAATTTGTGAAGTCCATTTTTTTGTTTTTATTTTCCAACTTTGTGTTGATTTTTACAACTACATGTTCTTTTTATTAATTCATGTTGATGGTCGAGTGTTATAATCATCGCCAACTCGAAACCCATTGCTGCATTATTGCACGGTAGAACCATCTTCCTTCCCAAGCCATTTTTCGATGGACGATTACCTACAATCTATCGAGATGAAACCCAATATCGCTTCCATCATAGGAGTAACTCCAACACATGATGTAAATCATTCTCATTTGTCGCTCGAGGAACTTGAAGATGCAAATCTTATAGATCTCGACATTTTTATCCTTCTTCTTGTTGAAGGATGGACCCTCCTTCGAGATGAGCAGCCGTGGGCTTCTTCTTGGCAGGTCGAAGGGGAGTGCCTTCTCGAGCTTCTCCTCCTCCTCCTCCTCCTCCATGATGGTGACGGTGCGATAGTGGCAACCAAGCCTTCTTTTCCATGACCTTCTTTTCATCTTTGAGGGCAATAGGGATTTGGGATTAGATTGAATCACTATCCTAGTCTAACTTGAGAGAAGAAAACAAACCATTAATTGGAATTAAACGGAAAAACAAATTGATTGGTGGATTTCAAAAAACCACTAGTGACATTAACATGGATTTAATCTCTATTGTTGGATGGAGATTTGATAGATCAGATCACATGCTCATCATTTTTGTACAATGAGTTATGTATGTATGTGTGTGTGTTTATGTGTGTGCGTGTGTGTATACACACTCATGTATGTACACACAGATACGACGGAACGACAAGCCCATATCTACGTCCTCGAGGGAGGGAATAGTTCGATGTCAGTCAATCATTTTATTGAATTATGAAATTACAGAGTTAATGGAGATATGTATCATATCATTGAAGTAAATAAAAATTGAGATCATAAAAATGAGCTTGTCATATGGCTGCAACTAATTCAAGAACTATAAATAAAAGACCCAGATCTCCTCTGAACTATAAAAAACATACATAGCATAATCCAAACCATCACTTGAGCAAATCTAATCTTAATGCACGTCAACAACGAGGGATTATCTCAAGGAGCGTTAAAATAAGTGTCAACGGCAGTAGAACTCCTACATGTAATAAAAGCTCAAAAAGTAAAGTCTATTTCTTTGAAATTCAACTATTGTAATCAATGTTTTTGAAACCCAACCAGGCCTTGAACAAGAAACCTTGTCAAAATAATTGGATCGGGCTGAACCATGTATTCAAATCGGTTCCATCAAATGATGACATTGTACTTATTTAAAACTGAATTAAACCTGATCGGTGAGAAAAAAGCGATTGAACCGGCTAATCAACTCGAAATGAAAAAAATGTATATAAAATGTACACTTAAATAGAAATAAAATACATAGACAATGTATATATTTCACACTATACATATAATATTTTCTCGTATACACTATCAAATGTCATGCATATCATATATACCATTTGGACTAGATGCTCTATAATATAATAGCAGTTTAATTACATTTAGAACCCATATTATGTAAAAAGTTGTGTTAGAGTAGGTTGGTTAGAAGCTTGAAATAGATAACCAAATGTCATGTATTCAACTTCGACTACCAGCATCATTTATAAATAAAATAGAAATAATATGTTTCAACTATTCAGACTGCGACTTTTCAAGAGAAATACGGTTCAACTCTTGAAAAGTCGTATTCTAAACAAGATGGACCGTAAAATAGAAATACGGTTCAGCTTCGGTTGAACTTGGTTGAAAATAATATGTTTCAACTTCCGCTACTAGCATTATTTTTATATAAATTAAAAATTAAATGTGGTTCAACTTTGGTTGAACCTGATTAAATCAGGTTAAAAATAATAGGTTGAATCGACAGATTGATTAAAATTTAAACATTCAAACCGAATCGAGAAGAACCAATTAACCGGACCGGTCCATACCCGATTCACCAGTCAAACCGACTGGTCCGATTTTCAAAACAGTGATCGTAATACACCTACATACATAAATATACACACATGTATCGTTAGTCCATATATCTTAATTAGAAACTATAATTTATTAGAGTATTGCTTTCACCACAAACTATCAACTATTCTATGGTATGACTTAAGGACCATCATGTTTAGAATGCGACTTTTCAAGAGATGCTAACCTTACATATTGCTTTCAATATGTAACTATCAACTATTTAAGTAGGTTATCGATAACAACTACCACAGCTGTCGATAAATAAACTATTCAATCTATTCCATTAATTTAATGTTATGGAAAATACAGCGTCTAAGTTATTGACATTCGTAAATTCTCTGGAAACAATGAGATGTGACCCCAACATAGATTTTATTTTGCCATTTATATCATGCTGGAATGATTGGTCGGAGAAGGAACGTTCTTTGGACTTGAGGTTTTATTTTATGGCCTTCTATATATATGAATGACAACTTTCCATTCCTTACTTAAAACGAGTTCTCAAATTTTCACGAATGAGATGAACCAAACTGATGTTGAATTGTTGGCTTAGAATCTAATTTTTCCATCACGTGAAATTTAATAATCCAACAAAGAAAACAGTTGAAACGTGCTATTTGAGCAAAACAAATTAAAGAATAAACAATATGTGATGAGAGTGATAATATGTGATGCTTTATATGCATGTAGCTTCCAAGACCTTCGAGTGTATTGTTAGTCAATGCAAAATAGAAAATTATTTGGCGAGGGAATTTACATGTTTAAATATTTAAGAGATTTGAAGGTCATGTATGATAATTCAATTTCATTTGGGTTTTTATTATTTGTGCCTTTCTTAGATTTTGTAATATCAGTTATATCCCTCCTTTTTTCAATATTAGCTATGCCTCTTATATTTTACGAAATTCAACTTTTGCTCTTCCGTTTAGGTAAAGTAGGGGCATAACTTATATTGTAAAAAGGTAAAATTGCGAATTTTGCACGAATATACGGGTACAAATTATATTAAAAAAATGATATTGCAGGATTTAAGAAGGGCACATGTGATAAAAACTTCGTTTCACTTTAAGGTCGCGTGTTAGTATTCTAGAACACAGGTGCGAGACTCCCTCAAGAATGGATTGTGCATTATTTGGGTCCACCCAAATAACCCACCTAAACCTTTTTAAAATGGTTGAAATGGGTTGGGTTATCTGGATTTTGGGTCGGGTTATACCCAAACCATAATAGTTATTTGATTTTTGGGTTGGGTGATGGATTCGAGATGTTCCATCTGACCCGCCCAAAAAATCTGAATTACTAATTTAGGCGATCCTTAATTCTAATCTACCCGACCCAACCCAAACTATCTCATGAAAGCCATAGTTGTTTGTCATTTGTGTCTCTTCATTTCCTTAGAGTAAATACCCTCCATCCACGGCTCAGTACCCAAATTTCATGGTGAAACTAGCAAAGAAATACCTATATTTTGGTCCCCAGTCTCCTCCATTTCAATTTTATGTTTCTTTGCGTGCTGGCTTTTCTTGTTATATAAGTTAACGTCATATTAAAAACATCTTGTCAATTAATTCGGCACAAGCTAATGAATTGTTCAGATGAGAATAGGGAAGCTACTACATGGAGTAGCTAACCTTAGCTACTACATGTCCATTTTTTCCTTTTATTGATTATTTTTTTTGGAAAATATCACTGTGCATTTTCATCATTATATCCATCTAATATGTCATTCCAATTTCATCAAAAATAGAGACTCATATGTCCTCCATCCATAACATGTCGATTACAACAATTCTAAGACTATTAAAATTGCATATTCTGGATGGAGGGTATATGAGTGTCTATTTCTGACGAAGTTGAAATGACATATTATATGGATATAGTGATGGAATTCCATGGTGGTATTTTTCAAAAAAAATTAAAAAGGTAAAAAAATGAGCATGCAGTAGATAAGGTTAGCTATTCTATGTAGTAGCTTCCCTATCCACTTGTTTAGATCAATATATCATAATTTACAAACTTATGAATTGTGAGAAGAAAATAAATGAGTAACATAAAACTAATATGATATTTTAGCATATCAGAATTAGATTTCTAAAGTTTGATTTTGACCCAACTCAATTGGTCTAAACCCATAACTCGAATTACTTCATCTAATTTAATTTGACTGAATCATTGGTGGTCATTTTTTAACCTAAATCGAATACCATCCGAATTATTTTGACCCAAACCACCCAAGCCGATCGAATGCCCATCCTACCTCAAGAGGAGTTGGATGGAGAGGTTAGAATTTGACCTTCGTCGATGTGGGCTTTCTCTTAAGGCAAAAACCTTGAGACAATCTTCTAATGAACCACAGGAACAGTGCCTTCTTTTCCTATGGACATGATAGATAGCTCGGAAAGTGTAGAAAAGTTCGAGAATACACTAGAAGATGCGGAATACCACATATACGTAGTTGTGGACACATTCGAGATTATTTGCTCTACTAGACTAGTATTACATGTGATGAGGGAGGAAAAGTTACTCGTAGAGACAAATATTCACAAAGACGAAAGCGATCAATACAGATCTATCCATAGTCAAAAGCAAGCTTGTACCAAGCACAAAATTAAACCTGCAACATTGTATAACTTTTCTTGGTCATTGTCTAAAGGAATATTTACACTAATAATTTTGAGTAGTTTCGTAATTATCTCAGGAACTCTTGATAATTCATAATTACACCCAAGACCCTGAATAAGTGTGATGTTTTACACCCATAATCTTCCATTAGTTTAGTTCATTAACTCAACCAGACGACTGAGTTAATCTAATCAATACACGATCTAACGACTGAAGTCAGATAAAATTTTAAAAAAAGAAAAACGAAAAAATACCCCCCCCCCTCCGCGCCGACCACCTCCGTCTCCTCTTCCTCCTTCAGCACCCCCTCTCTTCGCGTTGCTGACCACCTCCCCTTCCCCTCCCTCTCTCGTGAGCAGCAACAACAACTCCCCTTCCCCTCCCCTCACACGAGCAGTTGTTGCTCCTTCCCTTCCCCTCCCCTCATGCAAGCAACAACAACAATTGCTTCTACTCCCTTCTCCTCTCTCTGCCTTTCCCTCGTTGCGAAACATTCATGGCTTTACCAATGTTGTGAGCAGGGGCGGGGAGGGGGGAGGAGTCGAGGATATCCGGGACGTGGTAGGAGCAGGAGATCCAAGGAAGAGGGAAGGGAAGGAGTGGTATCTATTGCAAATACATTGAACTCAGAAGTAGATTATATAACTGATTTCATCACAATTAATGGAGAAACAAATGGAAGTTACTCGTCAGATTTATGTATGTAGTTAAGAAACTACTCAGAATTATGTTATATAAGAGTTAAGGACTATTCAAGATCCCGAATGTAATTATGAATTATAAATGATTCTTAAGGTAATTAAGAAACTATTCATATTTATGGTTGTAAATAACCCTATATTATATTAGAAGCATTAGACGCATTCCTTACACTATACTTGATTGTTATCAACATCACATCGTATATTGTAAATGTTATATGTTTAATTTTGAGAATTGTATATTGTCAAACTATTATTTTCTTTAGTTGACATATGATGTGTGCTTTGTTGTAAAAGGAATCTTATGGTACATTTTTATATGTTTTTAATTGTGATTGTATGCACATGTTTCTAACAAGTGGACTCAATTGAGAAGTTTCCAAGGTGATGCTAAAAAGCCATCCTGAAGGAGCCCCCATAAAGCTGACTCCAATCCCTCTCCAAAAACAATTTGTGAGATATTTTACTTATTTCTCTTGCAATTTCATCCTTGGCTTTAAATATTTTTACTTCGCAGTTTTCTTTGGTTGGACAATTTCAGGGGTTGTGCTAAATACTCCATGCTCATATATAATTTGTCTCAAGTTTATTGCATGTTACAGTAATTTTCAGAATTTTGTTTATGTTAAATACACGGTTATCTATTCACATACCAAACTTCGTTTATAATCATTGAGAATTGTGCAATGTAGATTTTTTCTTAGTTTTTCCTTCATTGGTTTTTTTTCCTTCAGTGATTTTTTAGCCTATATTAGTAGTTGTTTTCCCAAATAAGGATACCCTTAAGTAGTTCATTAGCCTATATTACTAGTTGTTTTTCCAAATAAGGATACCCTTAAGTAGTCCATCTATGTAGTTATCTCCCATATTTTTAGTTTTCAAAATTACAACTATTTAATTTTCAATATTCAAAAACTCAAAAATAGTGAAAATAGATTTAGAAAAATACTAAAAAAAATCAAATATACACAACAAACTTGTAACATTCAGGTATGATAAAAATATTTCAATTATATTAAATTTAAGGCTCAAGGATGTCAATGGTCGGATACAAGTATATACATACCATATTTTATCATAGAATATGCACACAAACACCATATATATTTGAAACCTATAAAAAAAGAAGTTACCCACATATGAGTTCTTGGTAATGAAATACAGTTGTCTATATATTTTAATACCTAATGATGAATAGGACTTATTTTGTAAACTTTACTTCAAAAATAAAATTTATTATATGCTAATGTCACATGGAGAGTCGTACAACACTAAATGTGATTTAACTGGAGATCGAAAATGGTATATAACGGAGTCTTTTATTAGGATATCAAATATGGTTCAATCCACACCAACGTACCCTATAAAATATTTAAGCATCAAAATTCTATCGAAAGTGCTAGAGGGAATAAACCGACTATCACAGACCTTTTTTAGTGATTGGAATATATTTAAGGGTGGATGTGTGGCAGGGAACTGCTACGTGGTGACATCTATGAGAGGACCCATGCATGATTTTTAAGTCTTTTGGAAGGGAATATAGCCGACGGTTTCGACAGAGAGCTGGGAGAAACGATCCCCGTCGAGCATCCCATGCCCAGGTTCTGACGAGGGGCTCATAATCTAGGTAATACTTATGATAGGTATGATCCATATAATTGCATTTGTTTCATACATGCTACACAACGTCATATATACATAGGTTTTGTGATTCAATCCAAATTACTTTTATTATTATAGGTCATATTGAGACTGCATGAATGCATCAAATACTTACGATGGAAAGATATTTCAGTATGCTAATTGTTACTCTTATAATATCCTTGACTATTTTTATAAATCGATCCATCCATGTTATTAATTATAGTATAAATTAGAGCAGAAGAAGGAATCTTAACACTTGTGTTGGCACATACGAACCATTGAAAGTATAATATAGTATAGTTCTATAAATATTATAAGAGAAAGGGTTTCCTTAGCATTATCAAATGGATGACGTATGAAATAGATTTGATCGTATTAGTTGAAGGGGAACTTTGGATGAACACACATTAATTTTATTTTGATTTTTGGGTTACAGGTTGGATAAGGAGATACTGAGTATTTACTTAAAGATCTGTTAAGAATTTTTTTTGTAAACAGGGTTCCAATTTCATGAAACACCAATGGTAAACTTGAAGGTATAATCAACATGGCTAAGAGATTGAGCTAAATAAATTTCAATATATATATATAATAGAAATATTAAAGGAATTATTCAGTGCTATATTTTTTATATATTTGTGGACAGATAAATAATACTCATGACTTCTCTTTTGAATCTGATCCTATTTTAACATACAGATTTATTGGTCACATGGATAGATATAAATCCTGACTATAGTTATTTTAGTTAAATAAATCAATAAGAAATAAATGGTAAAAGTCTGTGTATGAGTATTGGAAGGAATCATGCTTTGCATATACCTAATCAACTTACCATAGTAGACATGGAATTAATAATTGGGAATCTGTATTAACCTAAAGACACTATCTTTATTGATGAATAAGGGCGTTGATAATTGATAATATTTGTAGATCACTGACAGTATACATATATTATAGGAAAAAATCAGGAGACCGGTGGAGGTTCAAGCATATGCGAACCCTTGGATACATGCAATAGATAGGTGAGAAATGCATGTGAGTGATCTCAAGCCTATTTTAAGATTTAACCAATATTTTCTCAGGTACGTTGCAATGTTACAGTCATTGGTTTACGTATTGAGAATGCTGTATACTAATTATGATTTTCAGTATTAATTAATGCTGCTTTAGTACCATAGAAGTTTTCAGACATTACAGATAAGTTCAGTATGATGATATGATTCAGATATCATAAATTTCTTTGTTTACATTTATATTTCTATGAATCAGACAATATGTTAAAAACTATGACCACCACAGTAGCTCTCAGACATGGCCATGAACTAGCCATCAGATACGGTGATGTCATCAGATATGACCCTGAAACATGCCATCAGATATGGCAGATATGATTCAGAGGACTTTGGATCCGCATTCTGTATATACATAGGCTTTGGGTCGTATGCATGGTGTTCTTTCACCTTTGGGGTTGTCTACGCATATGGCTCAGTTGGTTTCAGTGTTCATGAACTTAGTATGTTAGCCACGGTGATGTTCCTATAACAACCAGAAAAATAGAAAATATCATTTCAGCATGATTTTCAACAGTCAGTTAGTAAATTAATTTTAGCTGATTTGTTGACATTTCAATATCCTTACAATGTTATTATTCTACAAAGCTTCAGTTTATATTCTTTTATGCAATTGTCATATTGGATCTTTTCATTTTATTTCACATAGCAAGCAAAGTCATTTTCAAAATAGTCGATATATATTTTCTTACCAAAATGCTTGAGACCCACTCGCTGGGTCTAAGCTCATTTTGAGTTTAGACTCAATCCTCTATTATTAAATACTATTTACAGATACACCTGAGAAGGAGCTGTAGGATGCACGGAGGAATTAAGTCATTTGCTGACAGTGGGGACCTTTACTCCATTTTGTGATATTGCAGCAAAGTTTTTGGGTTCTTCAGGTAAAATGGTTGGTACTTGGTGTTTTGTGAAATAGAAAGACTTGTATTGAAACTTTGGTAGTAGATAACGGTTGTACATAAGGAGCAAAGAAAATATGTTTGATACTGTGAATGTGGATTATGACTTGGGTGGTTGTGATGGAAAATGTTAAAGGAGAATTTTATGCAAAAGTTCTATAAAGATTGTTTCAGGTACGTGATAGCATTTGGGAGTCCATAAAATAGAGGAATTGCTGTCGGGTTTTAATGGACATACTAATTATGGTTAAGATGATGAGATAGTTTATCTGTGGCACTCGTCCTGGCTAGCGGGGCAGGTGATAACCAAGATATCTTGCGAGGGTCACCATAAATAATATGAAAAGTGTCGCTGAGGCGACCACTCACAAAACACCCGAGTTGATCAGCAATTAACCCACAATAAAAGAATACAACAATCAATCTCAAAAAGAAGTGTGAATTAATCTTTATTTACTCTACCATAAAATGTATAGGGAACAAGCATGTAGAGGTCGAACCACAGAGAGCAATACAAAAATGCAATAGCCTACATGTATCTCAGAGTCATCCTGGTGTGTGAAGTGGGTTTTTTATTTATATATATATATTTTTTAATAGTATAATTAGGTAATATATATATATAATATAAATATAAATATATGTATACCCATAAAGGGTTAGTATGTAGCTTATAATACATACAATATATATATAGGAATATAAATATAATAACATATGTATATATATATATATATTTTAATATTCAGGTTAATAAATAGATATAAGAATACATATAAATAATTAGATATATATATATATATATATTTCTCTTTTTTTTTGTTAGGAAATACATATATATACATAAAGGGGTACTATAATATTTATAGAAATACTCGAAAATGGTCAAAAAATTCAGGAATAAAGTTTTTTTGGGATTTTCATGGTTTTTTACTGTTTTTGTGATTTTTGGGCATTTTTGCAAACATTTTTAGTATTTTTAAATAGCTAAATAATAACAAACAGTGGAATAGGTACTAGCTGTCACAAAAATAGACATTAAAAATAGCTAACAGCCTCAAAAATTTTCCACACTATTTTTCTAATAAAGATAATAAAATATAGCATAAATAGGGCCTGAGTTTATATTTTTCTGATTTTTCTTTGATTTTTTATATTTTTTTGAAGTTTTTTGGTATTTTTGATTTTTTAAGCTTTTCCTTTTGAGATTTTTAGGGATTTTTGGACTGACACTAAAATGGGTCAAAGTGCACCATAGGGATTTTTTTTGGAATTTTTCAAGGCATTTTCATATTTTTTTGGAATTTTATAAGTTAGACAGTGAATAAAAGACATGTTTTTGATTTTTAATAAATGCAAAAATTCAACAAAATGCAAAACTAAAAATATAGCGTTCAAGCACAACCAAACAGGAACTTAAGTCTATTTTTGCAAGATTTTTCGAATAAATATGGAGCACAAAATAAATAGACAAAGCATTCAAAAATTAATTGGCCTGGCAGAGGTATTTTTGCAAATAAAATAGTTCGCAGGGGCATACATGCAAAAATCACAATAAAAATACACGTGGACTTTTATTTTCATGACCATTTGATAATTACAGGAACACGGCGGGGTTTAATTGCAAATTTCACGTGCCTCACGTGGGTGCTGCACGTGAGGCGCGGAGGGACTAAAAAGTAAATAACCAAACATAAGGGGGTGTTCTACAATTTTTACAACTTATTTACAACTAAAACTTTTATTTTGGGGATTAAACTCTGAATACAAAAAGCGGGGGGGGGGGGAGATGTGAAATTTACCCCCAAATGAGGCGTGTCATCCAACGGCACTGGAGGCGCCACTTAACCACGTGTCAAGCATCGGACGGCGGATGTCGGTTCGGCGATGAAGGGCCTGGATTAGAATCTCCTGGCTGATCTGACGGTGGACGTACGTCTTCATCGAACGGTCGTCGTTCAATCTGGGCCTCCCCTCTCGATCCAACGGTGCGGGAGGCGTCTGGAAGAACGGGGAAGAAGCCCGCCCCCGGCGAGCTTCGATCGGGCAGCTCGGGCTCCTCCGGGTACCTCCCGCACATCTGAAGTTCTCTGATCGTAGCTGGGAGGCTTCCGCGTCGTCTGACGGTTCTTTCATGGCTCCTAGAGGTCCGAGTCGATGGAGCGAGGTCGGAGAAGAAGGGGACCCCCAGGAACCTCTTCTTGGTTCAATGCAAGCCCAGATGGGCTCTATTCTTCGATATACCTGCATAGGAAGAACCGCGGGCGAGAGAGCTTTCTCCTCGACCCAGGGTTGTGAAGCTGCGATGCAAGATGAAGGTGGGCGGAGGGGCTCCGGCGAACGGCGGAGGGGGAGCCCCGATTCGCCAAGACCTAGGGTCCTGGGTTGAACAAATGTGTGCGATAGATGGAGAAGGCGCTGAGGTTCGAAATGGGATGAATGAGGCGGTCGGAGACAATCGAGACAACGGTGGAGAAGTCGCCGGAGCGGAGCTCCGGCGAACTTTGAATTTTGATTTTTAAGCTAAGGAGATTAACTAATAACTAATCTAACTACTAGACTGAAAAGCTAACATTAAAGGCTAACTAAAAACGCATAAAGGGGCAGCTCTTATACCTGGGGGCCTTCAGGGAGCAGGGCGGACGCCGGAGCTCCGCCGCGTCAAAATTCTCCGTCATCCGGCCAAGTCGAGGCGCTGGGCGACTCCCCCTGTCACGAGGAATGGTCCAGGAGCAAGAACACGACGTTTGGGTGGAATGAAAATGGCCAAATCTGAGGAAGGATGCGGAGCTAATTATTTATAAACATTGGCAAGAGGCCTTATTACCCGGCGATTATTGACTGATCCAATGAATATCTCGTTGATCTATGATTTTGGCGGGCATCATGGATGATCAGAGGACAAATCTTGTGAAGGAAGCGAGCCAGGATGATGGAAGGGATGGCCGCGAAAAATGGAAGAAAATCAGGGATTTGATAGTCCAGAGGCGCCAGACGAGGGCTGGGATAGTTGACCAGGGAGTCAACGAAGGCCGGCGCCTCATTGGGCCACGTCAGCCACTACAAGACAAAAGAGAAAATTTGATTGGGAATTGATTTATTTGACACCTTAAACGATTTTATTAATTTTTTCTTATAAAATAAAAAATGTGTATTATTTCATCTAGTATTTATTTATGATTTTTATTGAATTTTTCGAGGTGTTTTATTATAGTTTTATTTGAATAATGTGTATATGTATGTATTTACATGTATTTTTATGTATTTTATTTTTAGTTTGTTTATTTTCTTTTATTATTTTATTAGCTTATTTTATAAATTTATAATTTATTTTTGTGAGTATAAAGGTATTTTTGTTTGATTTTTATGAGTTTATTTATATTTTTAAATAAATAGGTATAGGTGTATGTAGGTATACTTATAGGTGTTTTATCTATGTATTTTATACACTTAATTTATTTATTGTATTTTCTTGATTTTTATTTTGGATTTACATTTTTAATGAGTTATGTATAATGTATACATTATTATAAAAATTTAAAAGAATAAAAGAACCAAGGAATAAAATCCTTTTTATTTATATATAGGTATATAGCATAGGTATTTTGTCTATGAATTTGTAGACTTATTTTATTTTACAAATTATTTTGGTTTTCTTTTACTTTTAATATATGTATGCATTATATACATTATTTACAAAATTCTAAAAATATGAATTTATACAAATAATGAATATTGAATAAAATGAATATTTTAATCAGTCCTATATGCAAGAAGGGCCAAAAACCTAACTTCTGCATATGGACTCCAAAAATTATGAAACCAATTTTATAAAATAGTTCTTGGAATGCTATATACAATTAAAGGTGAATTTGGGTGATTTGGAGTTTTTATTTGCAAGATATGGGTCTGTGAAGTTGAAATTTTGGCTTTTTATTCTGTGCATAAAATGTACACTGAGTATTATTTTTACACAAACTCAATTTTGTAATTTTATTCACATGATTATCTACAACTTTCATGTACACAGTTTCTTTATTGATGAAGAAAT
This sequence comes from Ottelia alismoides, assembly GCA_037367405.1. NCBI lineage: Eukaryota > Viridiplantae > Streptophyta > Magnoliopsida > Alismatales > Hydrocharitaceae > Ottelia > Ottelia alismoides. The sequence continues at coordinate 456,216 of JAZKJV010001136.1, forward strand.
AATTATGTACAAAATAGGTGCCAAAAATGCATAAATGAATGAATTAATAAATGAGGTATTTATTGTATACTAGCCCTTATCTCCCCCTACTTTATTCCTTGTCGACCAATACTATGCTGTCCTTGGTCTAGGGGTTTGGGTCATAAAATATTTACAATATTTTATTCCTTTTTTTCTTTTCTCCTCTTTATTCTATAATTTTGGCATTAAAACCTTATTTACTGTGGAATTAATACATTGAATCATGAATGCTATTATATACAATTTGATGCTATTTACATGCATTTGCTGGAGTTTTTGAGGCCAAAATGATAGAATAAAGGTGATGAAATGGAGATTCATCAGCAGGTAATGTCGCACTCGTCCCGGCTAGCGGGGCGGGTCGTGACAAAACTTACAAAAATAGACATAGTATAATGTCTCAGGATAAGGTCCTCGAACCTTTATCGAGGAAAACTAATCCTGATAACTTTTGAGGTTCGGGTCCAAATAAACTCATTGACAACCACCCAAAATAATTAAATTCAACTTGTCAAATATTAATCCCCACCACTTGTAAACCACTCTCACAATTTGTGAGAATCTGGTGTGGGACTATGTTGGGCCCCAACATGGTACCACATCAAAACTCACAAAGTGTGAGAGCGAGATATAAGAGTGGGGGACTACAACTAGATAGTTTGGGCTCAAGTATTTTGGGTGATTGCTGACGAGATCATTAGATCTCGAACCCAACAAGTTGTCAGATCTAGGTTTCCTCGATAATGATATGAGGATCTAAGCTTGAGATGCTATAAATTCTTGTAACACCCCAACATTATCCCATATCGGATTCTCACAAAGTGTGAGAGCATGTTGTAAGTTATGAGAATTACTACTTGATAGCTTGAGCTTTAATCATTTTGGTGGTTGTCAATGGATTTAAGTGGGACTGACCCAATAAGTTGTCAGGGTTACTTTTACCGATGATGGTTCAGGGACCTAAACCCAAGATGTTACAAATGATATTAGAGCGAGTTCCCTAAGATAGTGGAAAGGGCTATCCGAGAGATGGAGGCACCCTATAAAGAGATAGGAGGAAAGGCTATTATGAGTGTGCAACTTCCACTATCACATTGAATAAGTGATGGGTCATATTGCAACGAGAACGTTATGAACATAAGTGGGGATGTTATAACACCTTAACATAGTCCCACATCAGATACTCGTGAAGTGTCAAAATGAGTTATAAGTGGTGTAGATTACCATTAGACAACTTGGACTTAACTATTTTGGATGGGTCTCAATTGGACCGACTGAGCCTGACCCAACAATTAGGGTCAATTCTCCTGATACCGGACCGAGAACCTTAGTCTGGGACGTTACATACAATGAGTTTTATATCTAGTATATAACATAAAAAATCCAAAAAAACACAAAACTTCTCTTTTTAAAATACACAAAAAAACTTAAAACATGCTAAAATCATATAAAAATCCTCAATATTCAAATATAGTATATATATAGCTATTGTAACCCCCTTTCTGAGAGAAATAATCAATTAAAGTTACATAATGCATAGCCATTTTTAAAGCTTCTTAAACACATATTTTTTAAGCCATAACCATTTTTAAAATACCCTTATTTTAAAAATACGATAACTTTTTTAATATCCTTTTGTAATCCCGAAATACTTTAAATATATATAAATCATAAAAATATTTTATTACATATTATTTAAATATATTGATATCCTTTTGAAAAAATCAGATCATTTATTTATATACCTCAAATCCTTTTTCGAAATTTAATATAAATTTATAAAAAAATAAAAAAGGCTAAAAAAATAAAAATCATAAAATCAAAAACAAAAAAATAAATATAAAACTCATAAAAATTCAACATACTTATAACCTATCCCCTCTACATATGGGTATAAAAAATCATAAAAAATATATTATTAAAGAACTCAGAAATACTTAAAAAACTCAAAGAACTCCAAATGTTACCCTATTTTGCCCAGATTAGTTCCTAACTGAAAGTCTACATTTTAAAGTCAGATCCTGAACCTCCCCCAAGTGAATAAAAGTTAAATTTTGTTTCATTAATAGCACAATTTCTTGTAAAATAGAAACCCCCCATTTAATATATTCAAGGTCTCAACTTTTCCCTTTAATTATACTTTCCATGTTTTCATCCATAGCAGAAATGGTTCTTTTGCGAGCACGAAGACAGACCTTATCGGGCATGTATATGGATGCTAGTGATTACTCTTCTTTGCTTACCATAAGTTATTAATCGACCTGAATCGAAGCTCATATCCGAAAGATCATTAATGTGGAACAAGAAATTTTATCCACGTTATCATCCGTACTATGTGTCTTCCACTTTGTTCGAACCAACCCATCAACAAACACATAAGAACAATAGATTTTATCTATTGTGCCCTCCTTAAATATTACATATCAGTTATCCCCTCTGTTTTTTGGAATGTCAGCTGTACCCTTGATTTCGTGCACCGTTATCACTTGTGTCGTTCCGTTAGTTTCACCGTCAATGAGGTTGAAGTAAACCATGATTTTATACAAATCATGATTTGATTAACCAGGGCATAAGTGTCAAAACAACTCTTCCAATCCTTCCTTCTTCTCTGACAACCTCCTCCTCTGTCCCTCATCCCAGACATTCCTTCGACAAACTCCTCCTCGGCTCCTCCCCTCAACCTCCTCCTCCTCCGCCCCTCCCCTTCCAGCCCTTCCTCTGACAACCTTCTCCTCTGCCCCTCCCCCTCCAGCCCTTCCTCTGACAACCTCCTCCTCCGTCCCTCCCTCTCCAGTCCCTCCTCCTCCTATGCCCCCCCTCCAACCCCTCCACCAGAATTAAAAGAGACTAGCTCGCCCGGGTGGGTTCCCGAAGAACCAGGTCCTTGCCTTGAGGAGTCGACGGCTCCTCGAAGGCCTTGTGACCAACAAAGCTTACTACAGAGGAGTAACTGCTACTCCAGACCATGCCTTGTCCCAAGCTCACTTGCTCAACCTAGAAGCCAGGGTTGTTACTCTCAACAAACTTATGGAATGGAAGAGGAACTCGAGAGCAAATAGTGGCGGTATTCTTGGGGATGACTCTCCAACAGGTGATGGGTGATTAGTTTGAGGTAGAGGAGGACTCTCTCCTCCTCGGGTCCCCTGAAGATGGCTAATGAAGGGCTGATGTTTTGGGAGATCCTCCGATAGTTTATCATAACCGGAGGGGGAGGGGCGAAGGAGGAGACGGTCTGAGGGGAAGGAGGAGGGACTGGAGGGGGAGAAAGAGAAGATGGACAAAAAAATTCCCATGCAAGGGATTTTCAGATATTTGTTTAACAACCTCAAATTTGCGATCAATTGGTTCTTGAAAACTCTCCAAAAAAATCAATAAATATCATCATTAGATCCGCAATAGGGGGTTTATCCATGAAAATACAAATGTTTCTGAAGATTTGGTGGATTGATGAGGGTGGAGTAAAGAGAGAAAATAAAAAGGAGGAAGAAGAACAAGAAGAAGAATGGAGGGGTGGAGGAGGAGGAAGGGTTGGAAGGGGAGGGGAATGGAGGAAGAGTGGAAGGAAGAAAAGGAGCAGGAAAATGCGTGTCTATTCTCGAATTTTTAATCTAATTACCCTTGTATCCTCAACGTTAACGTCCGTTAGGATGGAGATGGATAGCAATTAACTCAAGGAGCACAAGTGAACATTGTAAAAGAAACGTTGGGATTATTGATATTTCAAAAAAAATGAAAAGACATCACAAATATTGCAATATTTAAATAGGACATAATTGATAAAATCCCTAAGAGAAAAAATGGTCAAAACGGAAAAGTATACACAATTACCGATTTGTAACTATTCAACAATGTGGCATGATATTGCCAATATTCCGTTGGTACATCTGAAAATTACCCAAGTAACCTTTATACTTTATACATGAAAATCAAAAGCTAAAAAGAGAGAAGAGATCCCTTCCAATATACTTTTTCTTCTCAATTGATGATCTTGCTAAGAAAAGGCCACACGAAGGGCTGTGTTGATTTTTCCAGAACTTATAATCACGTTGAAAACAGATACAAAGAAGGAGACAAAATCAAAGTACAATTCCCAAATTCCACCCGTGTGGACAATTAACCCATCCCGTGGGAGTCCGGCCCATCCGAGCGAAAACGTGTGCCATCCCCCCACTCGCCCATTTACTCCCCCACCACCACCCCCATATAGCCTCCACCTACCTGTCGATCCCCCCCCCCCCCCCCCATCGCCATAAAAAGGAAAAAAAAGCGGGGGAGCTCCATTTCAAAGCTCCGCAGCCTCCCATCCCCCGCCGATCCCCCTCCCCCCCTCCCCAAATGACGAGGCTGTGGGTCGGCGCCCCCGCGGCCGCCGAGTTGCTGCTCAGCGCGGCGGTCCACCTCCTCTTCGGCTTCTACATATTCAGCTCCGCCGTCGCCTCCGACCTCGGCCGCCTCTGGGCCGCCGAGGACCAGAGGTTTCCCCGCGCGGAGCCGCCCGCCGACGCCCCCCCGATCGTCCTCGTGCACGGGATTTTCGGGTTCGGCAAAGGGGTGAGTTGGATGCGCGTTTTTATTCTGGTTATGTTTTGACGTATTTTTAGTAAACGTCGAGGGTGCGATCATGTGGCGCAGAGACTCGGAGGGCTGTCGTACTTCGGCGGGGCGGAGAGGAGGGACGATCGAGTTCTGGTGCCGGACTTGGGATCCCTGACGAGCATTCACGATAGGTGGGTGAAGGCGAAGCTTCTAGACTGAACCCCTTTTTCTTTCCTATTCTATTTTAATAGATAAAAACGAAATTGGATTTCGCGATCAGCGGAATATATCTTTTGTTTTTTTGTCTTGGCGTACATATTGGACGAGCGGTTTTGCAGCCGAATGCCTTACGGCTTATCGTTTTTTCGCGTTTGTTTGGATGCTTTGGCGTGTGTGATGAACGATGGTCTGGTTGTGCATATTTATGACGAGGGTAGATATGCGTACACGATAATCGGATGTATGTGCGCACGACAAGGGATTTATATCACGTAATTTATATTTGATAAGATAAAAAAACCGTGAAGAATCTTGGATTTCGTTATCAGATGCATCAATAAATATTCTTATTAAAATGCCAAAAAAAAACTTTTATCCACACCTCTAATTAATTTGTTTTGTAATCTTGGAATGTTTACTGGAACACAGCTCATCTGAATTGTAAAGAAGCTATCCGTTTGTCCGGATCCAGGTAAAATATATTAAATTTCGAGATTTGCAAGTCATGACACTCTGTCGCGTATTGAATGCGCAGTGGAGGATCCATGTTGCTCTTCTGGTCCCAACTCCATGGTGGCCACAGATCTATGTAATTTGCTTCCCGAAATCTTTTGCCTGTAAAAAACTGACACAATTCAGATTGAAGTTTCCATATTTAAGTTGGACGGATATCTTACTTTTATGTGCGTTCATTTTCCTTATCACATCATTTTTTATTGAGTGCATTGTGACGTATTGCTATTTTTTTAGTTTTGTGGAGGATTACAACAGAGGTTATAGAATCTATCTAATAAAGGAACAATCTGTGATATATTTTGTTTTTAGATATTTCTTAAGTGAAGGAGGGGGTGACATTGTGGTCGGGATTCTGGAGGATGATTTTTGCAGGTGCTTGGAGAACAGAGTGTTGTTGTTGAGGAAGGCATCCATATTCTTAAAAATAATTTGATGCACATGTTGTTGACTCTGAAACTTTTCCCAAGAAGGTAGTCTAGAAGTGGTGAGAACTTTGGTTTTAGCTAAAGGATTGGTCATGGTAATGGGTGTTGACGAAGAGGCTACTGACACTTGTGGATGACAAATGGGAGGTGGTGGTTAACTGGAAGGATAATATGTTGCTCCCTCACTTTGTGGCGCCAGTCTCAAATCAGAGGGTAGCGTCGCAATCACATTGCTGGTCAAGGTGACACTAGTATTAGGTGCCTGACTTATGGGATTAGGAAGGAAGGGATTATTCTATGGCAAGGGCTCATGAAGCTATGAGCAACCATGAATTTGCTGCCGATAAATTGGAGGGCAAAGATGACTCTGAAGGTGAAGATGCATGCTTAGTTGGTAAGGTAGTCTTGTCACCAAGCAGGTGGGATGGGGACTTGGATAGAACATGCCAGATGTGTAGGGATGGGGAGGAGGATACAGATCACATGCTCTTCTCATGCTCGCAGCATGCGCCAATGTCGAAAGAGATTGGGATCATGTGGGTTACTGCAAGTGCATCACATACTTTCCGGTGAGCTTCAAATTCACAAGAGTCGGCAGTAATGATCGGATGCACATAAGATGCTAAGACCATAGCGGACAATTGATAGTCATTTGGGCTTTGGCAGAGGAGAGCAATGGCATTCAGAGGCAGGATACGCTGTAGAGAACATGGGGTGCAATGTAAAAGGCTAAAAGCATTGCATGTGTCATTGGTATCTTTGCACTGTCACTAAGTTGTAAATGGTGGTTAATTGCTTGTATCACCGTGGTTCATGGAACTCTTTAATTAATAAAAATTGGATGACACAATGCGCTGGACAATCATCTTTTGGCTTCTAAAAAGTAATAAAAAGAGATATTTAGCGTCTCATTCGAAGTGCAAGCAGAAATATCATGGGTTTTTATCACGTGTGCCCTTCTTAGATTTTGCAATATCACTTATGACTCTCTTTTCTGTAATATCAGTTGTGCCCCTATATTCTTACACAATTTAAAGTTTTGTCCTTTTGTAATATCAATTATGCCCCTACTTTACCTCAACGGCTCAACGGAAGGGCAAACCTGTGAATTTTGTAAAAATACATGGGCACAACTGATATTATAAAAGGGAGGGGCATAATTGATATAAAAACCCCAAATATCATCACCTATTTAAGATGCTTCGGAAGGCAAACAAAGCAGAGAGAAGGTATGCGGAGCTCTACAAAGGGCAATAAATTAATCATATTGGAAATAACATGCTGGTTTTCTTATTTGATTTTTTTATCGGCCAAAAAATCCTATATGAACTTTGGGAACAGATGTGAAGTGTTTATTTTACTGACTGTTTTAAAAATCATCCCATGCATCCTGCATTTTCCCTTGCAATATTTACATGCTTGATGAGGCCCAATTCAACCTAGTCTCTCTGAATAACAATCGGTAGTTAAACAGCTGAAATCTAAACCGTATGGTCAAAAGCGTTGCATGCGCCATTGGTATCTTTGTATTGACACTAAGTTGTAAGAAGTTGCCAATTCCTTGTAACACTGGAGTGCTTAGAAAACTCTTTGATAAATTTGGATGATGTGCTGCATTGGACAATAATCTTTTGGCTTCTAAAAAATAACGAAAAAAGAGAGCTGTTTATCGTCACATTCGAAGTGACATCAATACCCATTTAAGATGCTTCGAAAGGCAAACAAAGCAGAGAGAAAGTATGTGGAGCACTACAAGCTTTTTAAGAAGCCATAAATAAATTATATTGTCAAATAACGTACTTGTTTTCTTTTTAATTTTTTAGCGACCAAGAATTCCTAGATGAACTTTGGGGTCAGAGCTGGAATATGAATTTCACTGACTGTTTTACATTATCCTGTGCCTTCTGCATTTTCCCATTGGAATATTTATGTCCTCGATCATGCCCAGTTCAACCTAGCCACATCGAACAACAACGGGGAGTTAATTAGTTTACTTTCATTAAGTAAATTAAATAATAGTAAATAAGTTCATCTAGTAGACTGTAGAAAACGTATAATATTTCTCATGCACTAATATTTAAGCTAGAATGGTTCAGTATATGGAATTCTGTAATTTGCTATATGAAACAAGTTGATGCATATGTGTTACATGAAATTAAGACACTGGCCATACATTAACAGGGCACGAGAGTTGTTCTACTATCTAAAGGGTGGGACAGTTGACTATGGAGAGGATCATAGCAAGGCTTGTGGGCACTCTCGATATGGACGGACCTATAAAGAAGGTATGCTAAATGCTTTCAGGAGAAGAATAAAATATGTTGCTTCTCTTGAAGATAGAAGGATTTTGATTGTCACTTGCAAATTAATCTTGTGGATCTGATTTAACTAGGGCACTATCCAGAATGGGATCATCAGCATCCCATGCACTTTGTGGGGCATTCAGCTGGAGCTCAGGTGGTTAGAGTCTTGCAGCAAATGCTATCTGACAAGGTGAACAATATGTTTTTACGTCTTTACAGAGCTAAGTTTTTTTTATGCATTCTGATTTATTGTAATAAGAACACCCGAGATCCTAATTTTGATCCACAATGACCAGTTTATAATTTAGCTGGAGGCTATTTGGCAACCATTCTCCAATTATAATGTTTTTTTAAAGAAAAGCAATTTTGATTGGTTTCTGGGGAGCTCAAATTGTTGGTGTGTACAACCATAGTTATAGCTTTTTTGGACAGACTAAAGGATGGGTTCTTCTCCCAAACACCTGCAAGAGTCGCAATGTTGCAGTACGTGTTTGCCTATGTTTCACCAATAGCTCCAACCCTCATAAATCAAGAGGACGAGTAAGAGGGCGAAAATCCACAAAACACACTGCCATGTTTGCCAAAAGCAACGCAGTATTTCCAAGGGGTGTTTCCTCAGTCCCACTTGTAACTGCAAGATACCAATATTGCTATGAAGTAATGTTTTCAAAGGGAAAGGTTGGAATGAGAAGCATGGTTTGGGATGATATTTTTCTCTCTAACTTGGATCCATTTTCCTTCCCAAATATTTAATTCAAAGGCTGAAACCATCGATAACAATATGTCAATGACAAAGCCTTTTCCCACTTAAGTGGAGTCAGCTAAAGTGGCGTCGTTGATGTAGATGATTTAATGTATCAAAGTCATAGTTCAAGAGAGTGATCAATCAAAATTTCCACTTCAGATAACCAAATTTCCTTAATCTCGTAAGTTGCTGCTGATGAAACAGGCATTTGAAGGTTATGACAACACCTCAGAGGACTGGGTGTTGAGCCTCACTTCTTTGTCAGGTGCTCTAAATGGCACCACAAGAGCTTACATAGATGGAATGGAGTAAGTATTCATATCATTCACAATTGTCAATTCATGCCACTATCATCTTAATCTTATATCTTGATTTTAGGCCTGAAGATGGGAGAAGCTTGAAACCCATCTCCTTGCTTCAGCTTTGTAGGTTGGGGGTCATTTTCTATGAATGGCTTGACATCAAGTGGCTCAAGAACTATTATAGTTTCGGATTTGATCACTTTGACATGTCATGGCGCAAATCCGGTATCTGGGGTTTGATTGACTGCATTCAAGGCAATGCTGGACCCTTTGCTTCTGGAGATTGGATACTGCCTGACCTCACAATACAGGGCGCATCACAGGTAAAAATGGATACGGATAAGGATTTTCATGCGTATGAATTTTACTGGTCATGGGAGCACATGTGCTAGTGCTAATATAATCATATCCATCTCAATTGCATCCTTTGTTACAGACAAACTCCAAGCTCCAAACTTTCCCAAATACATACTATTTCAGCTATGCATCCAAAAGAACCATGAAGCTATTGGGATATGTGGTGCCATCCAGTTTGCGAAGCATTCATCCTTTGTTCTTCATTAGAGTTTTGCAGATGTGCCAATGGCGTCATCCGTCTGATGTCTCCTCCATACAAGGGATACAGGTAGGCGAAGCTTTCCTTATTCGTCTTTGGCTAATTTACAAAATGCTTCCTTGGATTGGAGAATGATAGTATTTGCGCCATAATACAAAGATGGGTCTGATGCAAATTATGAGATAATACTAAGTAAAACATATGGTTTACAGTGCTTGGAAAATAAAATGTAGTTCTATCATGAAATTTAATGCTTATTTTCAACTTATTTTTTCATGAACTCTGATCTGGTTTCCTCATTTGACAGGTCTAACCGGAATCTCTTTGGTTTTTTGTTACAGTATACTTACATTTAAATTGATTCCCTGTAGGTGCTATAAACTGAAGTGAATAATTTCAGATATCAACGCAATATTTGTTAGATAAATGTAATGTTCCCATAACGAGGAGTTAAATTGCAGGTGAAATGCAATGTGCTTACATCTACCTAGTCTTTCCTTATCGAAAAAAGTTTCTGCTCTCTCTCTCTATGCAGAACTAAGCTAGTGAGAAGATTAAAAGAGGTGCCAATAATCAGGCTGTTTCATGACGTTGACAGTTAAAGAAAATTATCATTTTTAATCAAAGCTTGAGGTCCTAGTCCTGAGTTTTCTTTCTTTCCTTCCGGACCTTTTGAAGGATGTACACTATCTATAGGCGATGCAATCTAGGAGTCATTGGCATTGTACTTGATTATCTCTCTTCGTATTAATAATTGAAGAAAACTCAAACTAAGTACCCAATGTTCTACTTTTTAATTGATGGTTGGCATCTTTACCTCTGTTGCAGAGGAAAGATTGTTACATACCTCAGATTTTTTTCCTGCTATTTGAGGGTGGGATTAACTAATTTAATCTTTTTTTATTGCTGTTTGCAAATCACAATGCCATCGATAAATGTCAATGAAGATAACATGTTTCACAATTTTTTGGTATTTGGTATTTCGAAGGGATGAAGATTGGCAGGATAATGACGGTGCTTTGAATACAATAGCCATGACCCATCCGCGGATACCTGTTGAACACCCAAGCCACTTTCTATCGGATAATTCTGAGTGCCGTCCTATGAAAACTGGCATTTGGTATGTGATACCCCAATCTACTGATGTTTGTTGGAATCTATTTACGAGCCCTTTTTTAAGCTTTTAAGATGATCTGTCTCCAAGGTTATCATTTATTACCTCTGAATTACTTATGATTATTTGACGTGACAAGGTCATATATGCATGAACTTTTTACTGTCTTAATCATCTCTATTTAAGTTCTGCATGTTACGCATTGCTTATATGGATCTTCATACATTTCAATTCACATGTAAGATACTGTCATATGGGTGCAAGTGAAGCGAATGTTTCTTTGAAATGCACCTTGATGACCCATGTGTAGTTAACACACTCCCCGTAATTTTAGAATGATGTGGTAGATGTCTATTGATCATAAATACGGGAAGAACGAAATTATGCTTCCCTTATATTCCTGGCTCTTGATCGATTAAGATATAGTTTACAATATAAGGAGAGTAAGAAGACAGCTTTGAGATGTCAACGGATAGCAACTAAAGAAGACATTTTTGAAATTGTTGTAGTTGATAGGAAAAAAACTGATCTGCCATGAAGAGGATCCTAATTCCTTTGAATTAATCCATTCCTTTTTTTAATATGGAACTTGGAAATGAGTAACCGGGGTTGATGATTTTGAGGAATCTCCCCGTCAGTCGACACGGAATATATATGCTTTCTGAGGCAACAAAATAAAATCTAACAGAAATTTGGGATGCTTTCTTGAAGGTTTAAAGTCGATGTCCCACCTTCGGTCGTTTACAATTTCAGTAACGAATTTTGCTGCATTTTATCTCTGTTACCGCAAAAAGAAATGGTACATAATGGATAGTTAAAGGTTAATATTTGAAGCTCATTCTGAGATGGTCATTTACATGAAAATTTGGTTAAATAACACTAGGAATGTCGTCATTATCTGCATCAAAAGAAAACCCTTGCAAGGCATGAAACTAGAAGTGCTTATAAACTTGGAAGGTCCGCCGAGTCACATCCTAGCAGAGGGACTTGAAGTAAATTAACCCATTGATCGTCATAATTTGTTGGGGCGGAGGTGTTAATTCGGTGTAGCTGTCTATTGTTCTGTATCCTATTCAATTGTCAACACCAAAGCTGCTGAAGAAAAGAAGGGTTTATTACAAATACAGCAAGAAACTTCAGTAGGATGTCATCTTACCTAGACCAGTTTTCACGCTAGTAGTTAGAAAGAATTGTCCATGGGAAAACTGCTTTTAGTAGGTTGAGAAAACGGAATAACATAGTTACACAGGTCAAATGGCACACAACATTGTTACTTTTTCTAAATCCAGTTCATTTTTTGGTCAACAACCAAAACACCCTATTATTTTTTAGTGACCATAAAAAAGTCTTCCTGCTAAAAAAATGTGGAATTCAACTTGTCTACAATTCGTACTCATAGTAGCTAATCTAGTCTAAATCCATACCCGGTATTTGACGGAAGAAGTCTAAGCAAACCAATTTTATATCTCAGTTGGTAAGCATGACTCTTGACAGCAGAAATTGGTGTTTAGCTGTGTTGAGTTATTATACTTATATGGGTAAACGGATCTTTAGATGAGAGACCGTTTACCCATCCTTCTCTATATATTGTACTCATCTCTCCTCATTTGAAAAGAGTTTTTAGTGAAGAGTGCCCTAATCTCTAGTGAGGGAGATTAGGGATTGAGAGCCCCCGTGGTTTTTGGATGTGTCTGCTTTCTTCACAATTCTGGACTAGGTTAGCGTAAGTTAGATCCAAGAGCTACGAAATGCATCTTTCTTGGGTATTCTGGAACTCAAAAAGAATACAAATGTTATGACCCTGTAGCACGTCGTCTTCATGTAAGTAAGGATGTTACTTTCTTCGAGAGTGAGTCCTACTTCTCTAAGAGATTTCCTCAAGAGGAGTCCGTGAGTACAACAGCTTTCCCGCTCTGCAGCTCTATGCTTCTTGGGTTAGACCACTTATAGGAATCGCGACAGTTGACTTGTCCCAGTGCTATCGCGTCGCGTTTGCTTCTGGCGCCTGTCTACGCTTCGCTTCTTCCCCCGCGGACGTACTTAGATGAGATCTGCTTGGTAGAGTTCTGCACCTGCGGACAGATGTTCCTAGCTCCCTTTTTTTCTCCTCCTCTTCCCCGGTGGAGTTCTTCGAAAGTGAGTCCTGCTTCTCTAAGAGATTTCCTCAAGAGGAGTCCGTGAGTACAAATGTTGAGAAAAATGAGAATGAGATTTACTTTCTTGGTGACATGCCAGAGACTATCCATGTGGGGGAGAATAATGAACAAGATAGAGACAAAGACAGTGAAAATGCATGCAGATTTGGACAGGCTTATAGCAGACGAGAGGGATCAGATAAAACGGTGGAAGTTGAAGAAGAGATGATACCGAATCAGGGTGTCAACCTTTTCTCCGACCATGACGTCAACCCTTTCATGGGTGATTTTGGCCATGAAAGCCCTACAAGTGTTTCTCTCCCTCCTGATATTCATACTGATAATGTCAACCCTTTACTGGATGAGCGTCCCATTGCTATGAGAAAATCTACTAGAACTGTTAGAGCCTCTACTCGTTATCCAGTGGAGGACTTTGTTGCTTATACCAATATGAGTTCAACATATAAATGCTTTATTACCTCTCTAGATGCTCATCATGTTCCCAAAAATTTTGATGAAGCCAAAAAGGATCCGTTTACCTATATAAGTATAATAACTCCACAAGCTGTATGTTGGGTGCAGGAAACACTTCCTATTGTGGTGTTTGTTTTTTGTGGTTGTGATGAAGGCGAAAGGCGGACCATGATGATGAGGTGGAGGGGAAAAACAGAAAAAAATGCTCAGTGAATGTGCATAATGTGGACTGTGCTTAGTTTCACATGACTAGGCATAGGCATAACTCTAACTAGGTATAGCTCACATGGTTGTCACCTCTTCCAATTTCTTCTCCATCAAGCATTGGCTTTAATTTAGTTACGACTATAAGAACATGAAAGGATTATTGAAAGGCCTTCAATGATCAGGGGCCTGCCAGCCAGTGTAAAAATCCTACATTCGAGAAGCTTCTTCGATGAACATCCCGACTATGATGACATCAAGGGAAGAGCCAAGGAACTTCCGGTTCACTCACCGAAACTTCGGCCATTTCGGACAAGCTGCTTCGCACCTAGCCTTCTTCATGTTTAAATCACGCTATGCACTACATATCCTCCGATTTTCAGTATCCTACTTAGCTTCTCATATATAGTTCCAGCTTCCAGACATGTAGTCTTCCTGCCCACTTGGTAAATAAATTTCAGTTTTAACATTTTCCATTGAACTTCTTAAAGGGTTTGGGAAGAAGATGAACCAAGAGGTCAAGTTGCAAGAGTTGGGAAGATTATAATGGCATGTAGCTTTTTTTAACCTATACATGAAGTTTATGATAGTTAGACCCTGTTAGCATGGTTAGCCCAAGGGTTGCCTAGTTAGCTGGCATGGAAGGCTGGAAGTCCTTGTGTTGCGCAGAGGTGTTAAACTGTTTTTGAGCCCCCACATTAAGTATGTTTCGCCTGATCTTAATCATTTAATACTCATCCACATCATTGTAACAATCATTCACATATCACAACACATATTACAATCCTTCACTAGCACATCATCAGCATTCATTAAATACCATTCACTTCTAACACCCTCACAGTAACAAGGCTTATGTCTGGTTTGGATTTGTCCAACATGTTAAGCCATAGGGTACATGTTATCAGAACTCCAACCCACAAACAAAAGCATCCTTTTGCAGGCTCTAATAATAAAAATTGACAGGGACAAACATGTAATATAACCGCAACTAATTAGTTCGTTGCATATCTTTCAGTTATCCTTAAATCTTGGGTTGCTAAGGTGTTGGACATCTCATACTCTACATGAGCCTCTGCTGACCTTTTTTATCTGCAAAAGTTTGAAATAGTTTCTGATCATCATATCCAAGGTACTGCAAGATCGTCGAAGCCGACCACATCTTCTTCATTATGAGCCGCGAGCGGGCCGGCATGCAGTTCGATGTGATGTACGACGACATCTTCGGACGATGTCGGAAGCATGCTGTCCGAACAACGTTGCCGCTGCTGTCACAGGAAACTCCAAGCCAATAGTCCCAGAATCCGGCACTTCAAAATCTGTATATAATAGGCCGCGGTTTATTAGTTGGGAGGGGTATGCGAATCGTGATTATTTTTTCCGAGAATCTGTAACATAGTGTATGTGCTAAGTTGTTGCAAATTGCCTCTTTTTTCTGAGGGTTGTTCTGTTGGGAGGGAGTTACTGTGTTCTTGTTCGGTTTGACATAAACCGGTATATGTTTTTAAAATCTAAAGAAGGGATTCTCAATTAAACTTAGATTGTCAGATTGATCAAACTACGATCGAATATATCAGATCAGCATAAATTTGTGTAAATTTAAAGGTGCTTCATTTTAGGAGTTTATTATCCTGCTGCTATGCAAATGGAATTTTACACCTATAACCCTGTATGTATCCATTATTACAAGCATAACCCTCCATAATAGTGAATTCTTGGAGATGTAATTATTAGGTTGACACGAACAAAACAATTACAGCTGAAGCTACACATTATGACCAGGGAATAAGAAGCCAACAACTACTTGTTTACAAATAGCTGGACATAGATTTTAAGTTCTTACGTCTCACAGGTCGGATTACGGATAAATCTATAATCTGATCTAAGCCAATGTTATTGGATATGATCGGTTCAGTTTTGTCATTGTAATGGATTGGAGCGGATTGAGATTTTGAAAAAAAATCCATCAATGCCCACACTATTTGCCGTCACTGACATTCTGTTGGGTTTTGAAAATATTACTAGTTATATATAATATTAACGGATTAATGGATTGAATCAGATCGGATTTTGAAACTATTGGATTTTGAGTGTCCTGATCTCTTAGCTAGCTACAACAATGCCCGCACTATTTGCCGTTATCGACATTCATGATGTCAACAATATTCCTCGTGCGGTCAAGGTCAACACAGATGATAGCATATTAGATGTTACTTTGTACCCAACCATAACTATCCGATCTCAAGCACTTTCAATGGCACTCCAACCACTATATAAAAGCATGGGCCATCCTTGCTGGTTAGGAAAGAATAATTTTTTTTTAAGGAAGTGATTAATCTAGATTTTTGTTCTATATTTAAACCTATATTCTCATATAATCCCTTCCATTTATGGGCCTATAAAACAAAAAAAAATACTTAAGTGTGCCATTATACAATGGAAGAAAACACAAACTCTTATTTGACACGAGATCATTCATACTTAATGTAACACCCATACCCAAAGATAATCCCACATCTAAAACTCACAGTGTGAGAGTGTGTTATAAGTAGTAAGAAGTACTACTTGCCAACTTGAGCTTAAGTAATTTGGATGGTTGTGAACGGATTCATTTGGGCTCGAATCAAAGAAGTTGTCATGACCAATTTTCTTCGATAACGGACCGATGACCTAAGCCTCAGACATTACAAATGGTATCACAACTAATTTCCCTCTGATAGTGGGAAAGGGCTATCCGATAGGTAGAGTCACCCCTACAAAGAGATAGAAGGAAATGTCTACCTGGAGCGTCCGACCGTTATTGTCACTGGGAATAAGTGATGAGTTATGTCGCAACGAGGACGTTGCAAATATAAGTGGGGGAGGTTGTAACACTCATATCCCCAAAGAGAGTCTCACATCTAAAACTCACAAAGTGTGAGAGTGGGTTGTAAGTAGTGGGGATTACTATTTGACAACTTGATCTTAAATATTTTGAGTGATTATCAACAGATTCATTTGTGCCCGAATCCAACAAGTTGTCATGATCAATCTTCCTCGATAACGAACCGAAGATCTAACCCGGAACGTTACACTTAAGCTCTTACTGCAGTAAAGGAGCAATCTTTGAATCAACGATGCAACTGAACTAAAGTTGCTACATACAAAGCTAAAAGAGTTAAGAAAAGATGACTTTCGCTGGTGGAACCAAAGAACGAAAATTCAATATATCGATGAAGGTTATGAGAATATTAGATTCTTAAGAATATGGCCTCCTCCAAAGAAAATCGAAACCACGATGTCGCTCTCAAGAATGATAATGGTATTCCATGGTCGAATTTTCAATACTTAAGTAGAATCAAAACCATCTTTTTATCAAATTATTTTCCAACATCTTGTTGTGAAAGACTATGATATCCAAATGCCAACAAAATTATTTGCAACCATGATAGATCCAATGATGCTTGTGGCACTTTTCACCTTGATGGAGGTTGAAAAAACAATGTGTTTTTCAAAAGAAAAAAAGGGGCTCAATGCCTTCATGGTTTTAGCGTGGAATTTATTCAAAAAGTTTAACGTATTATAAATATGATTTCATGAATGTTGTGAATGACCTTCTTGGTTCATTTTTTATTCTAATTTATGATATTTGAATAATATGCGGGTGGCATTAATCTATAAATCTGGGGATCCAATGGAAGTTGAGAATTATTGTCTCATAAATTTACTAATTTGAATTATTTCCAAGATTTTTGCAAACTACGAGATCCAATTCTTCAAATGACAATTCACCCATGGCAATGTGCTTTCATCAAGGGCCAGTCATCCACTGATGCCTTATGGTTACTTCGGCCATTTTAGACAACTGGTCTGTCGCATTCTGGGATCTGGATTATCCGTTTACACCACAATCGCATTATTAATTCACGATTTATCGTATCAAGTTACGAAAATGAGAGTTTTTTTTGTGAGATTTGAATGACATTCATATGATATTTCAATCCACATCAAGACATATGTCACAAAGAAACAATTGCATTAACTTTCATATAGTAAAACATGTATCAGAAGAAAATTTATTGTTCTTGTACACGAATCCCAAAAATATAACAGAAGAGAGTAAGCACAAAAAGAGATACAAGTATCTGTAACATCTCACTATTGGCACCAGTTTATGTCAGCACTACAGACAGAGTTGAAGATGAGTTCCGCCTAACATCAACAGACCAACGGACAGAGCGAGTGCACCATTCAAACACTTGAGGACTTGTTACACACATGCGCTCTTGAGTGGAAAGGTTCTGGAAAGAACACCTACCATTGGTAGAATTTACATACAACAATAGTCATCGTTCTAGTATCGACATGGCATATTTCGAGGCTCTATGCGGGCGGATATGTCTCACGCTTCTCAGTTGGTGTGAGGTAGGTGAGCACACTATCTTCTCCATAGATCTCTTGGAGGAGATTGCGAAGGCTGTTGACATAGTGAGGCGGAAGCTTTTGATGGCCCAAAGCTACTACAAGAGCTATGCAGGTCGGTGGAGAAGAGATTTGGAATTCTAGATATATAAATATTCTTCTCGCACTACTTTTCAAATGTGACTTCTTTTGATCTTCGACTTAATCATACATACCTATGGAATCTCTGTAAACACGGGTTGGAGATTAGGTATTTTTAGAAGTATCTCCCATGAATGGAGTACATAGATTCGGTATTCGTGGTAAATTAGCACCACGATATGTTGGTCCCTTTGAGATGATTAGCTGGGTGGAGGGGGGAGGAAGGTGGCCCATCGAGTAGCCCTTCCTCAACATCTATCAACCATTCTTGATGTCTTCCATGTATCAAACCTGAGTAAGTATGTGCACGTCCCCCACCACATCATCAGCTATGAGAATCTTGATGTAGATCATGATTTGACATGCGAGGAGATGCTAGTACGGATACTTGATAGTACTGTGAAGAAGCTTTGCATTAAGGAGATTCTTTTAGTCAAGGTATTATGGCACTGACATGGTGTCAAAGAGGCGACATGGAGACTGAAGCAGGAATGCGGGTGCAGTACCCGCAACTCTTTTCAAATAATTTTTACAATAAGCCTATTTGATTGTATGTTTTGTGATATGGCTTGTTGAGGTTTTATGGGTTCAAAATCCTTTGACGTTTTTGGCAGGAAATCATAGATGAGATCTACATAGAGCACATAATCACTCATACCTTGACATGAGATTCTCTTTGAGGGTTTTATATTTGTAACACTCGGGTCCTAACCATCCAAATATGAATCGGAATCCGACCCGACTTGGGTCCTCCTGACCCGATAAAAATTCAATTAAAGACATGTAAGCCCGGATCGATCCATAAATCGCGGATTGGATCTCGTAGGAATGCAATTGACAAGAAACCGATTACATCGTACTTTGTGTCGCAAAAAGAGTCCATGACACGATCTGAACGACAAAATAAACGGGGACTCGCACTAATTTCATTTCAACGAATCGGAATCAATGGAATTTATCGTTTATCGATCGGAGGTCGTTTGACCGAATTTAATCGTAAAATTTAATGATGAATCTCAAGAACAGTATTCTCATATTTTTGAATTCATTTTGTGTCAGACAAATATGAATATTCGATCCATTTTGATTCGTCACTCTGAGACGGTCGAAACGATCATTATATGCCTGAATCGGAGATCAAAGATGATAATTACGGTGGTTTTTAGTGTTTATTAGAATTAGAAATGAAAGTAGAAAAAACGTACAACTTTTCTCAAAAAAAATCCAGCACGTCATTAAAATCGGGGGAAGCTTGACACATACCCTTCTTTTTTTATACCTACCTTCTTTTTCTCCTTATTTATATCACTCATTTACCCTCTTCTTCTTCCCATATTCTATTTTTCTCCTCTCCTCTTCCCAAGCAAGAACCCATTCTTCCCCTTGTTGTTGATGCGGTACTGTTGTAGATCTATTCTTCATCCATTCTTAAGATTCCAAGCTACAAGCTAGATCTTCCTCTTGTTGTCATGCCTATATTTCATACACATTTAGATCCCATATTTGATGTTCTTTTCTTGTGTAACATGTGGTGGGATTTGGTTGGTAATGTATCTTGTTGTTCTTTTGATTTGGGTTTATCTTGAGCTCTGTGTAGGATTTTAAAATGGACAGTAATCCAAGACAAGTCAAAATTAACTCAGTGTAATTTATCCATATGGAATAAAGTGACAGTGAGCATACAAATAAGCGTAGAATGTAGTATAACTACGAAGAATACAAGGTCTCTATTTAGTATAAAATGCATATGTTGGCATATAGTAGTCTCTTGATTTTTTTCCTGAAGCAGTTCTTTTGCAGTCAATTTGTACTTTTACATTTACAAGAGTATTACAGAGTTTTGACATTTCAAATTCATCCGACACACCCTTTGTTATTAGGTAACTGCATATATGACCTTAGTTAAATGCAAGAAACAGATTGATTTAGGAAACCTGATTAGAAAGGGAAAGCCTCTCCCATCTTAGGTGTCTGATTTTAATGTCATACTATATGGTGCTAATACAACATTTCTTTGGTGGGACAACTCTTGATGCGACTTGTTATGTATTTGTGAATGTCATTCAATCTCGTAAAAATTTTCCCTACTTTTTAGTAACATGATGTTGTGAATGTTGTGTAAACGGGTAACGCGGATCTCGGGGCACCATACTCTTCTACCCGTGGGTCAAGATTTTCACCATTTGTTGATTTTTTCGCACTCTTTCCTTGAAGTATTGTATTGAAATAATATTTTTCCTTAAACGAATTAGTATTTATCAAACAAAATTTGTAATAAGAATACTAAACATACACACGTTTCAATCATGAACCATAGTGCTAAAAATGACAAATATTGGCGATATATCACTGATATATCGGTATGAATGACTGGAGTGTAGAGATATTCCCAAACATATCGATTTCCCATATATCAGTGAGACATCATCATATCGATTCGTATCAGTCGAAATTCGAACTTTTCAATATTACTTTTCTCTGATATTGATCGATATGGACCGATAGCATCGATATTGATGATGAACATGAAATCTGCCTCTTTAATAGTCGATAATTGTAGTATAGGAGGTGAAAAATGATTCGCTAAATCCACAATCTTTGAATATTGTGGAGTATTTATACTTGGCAAGTCTACCAAGGTCGAACACAGGGAGCATTGATTTTTAGTTGCGTGATTTTAAATTAATTTAAATAAATAATTAATTGTTCGATTGAATTTTGTGTCAGAAAATAAAAAATGAAATGTAATGATGAAAAGGACTATTAAGCGCAAGATCTATGACTTTGATTTTTAATCCAAATAAGATTAATCACTATCCTCGAAGTGAAATCACATATCAAACCGATTGAAATTCAAATGCAGTCAAGAGTCCAGATAAATCTATGAGATATACTGCAATAATCCTCAAATAAAGACAATATTTACAAAAATTCTCTTTTATTGTAGTCCTTAGATAAATCAAATTTGATTAGATAAATTATTGAAGTTGAAATTAATTCTGTCATAATTGAGCCCCCTGTAAAGATTAGATTGCTAAAGAATACGATCAATAATTCCTCTTTCTTAAACAAGCTCTTGCACATGATAATTCATCAATTTAATACATTCCAATTGTCGCAAGAAGCTTAAATAATTTTCAACATCCATTATCGCTTCCCTACAAAATTGATCAGTAATCAAGTCATAAATCAACTTACATTTATCAAGAAGCTCAAATAAGAATAACCATCACCGACCTGCCTCAGATTTGTTAACATGATATATAATAAGGAAGAGCACAGAATAAGCTTCAAAACGACATATTATATGCTAAAATCGGAGTTCGGATGGACAAGATATGCTAAAATGAAGATCCAGAGACTACAATGTAAATAAAGCAAAGTTTTCCCTTCAAAGTGGTCCCTGGAGGGACTTATCTGCAAATAACGAAATCTAGAGGGGCCTCCCTGCAATTTTCCCAAAGTGCCACGTGCAAGGCACGTGACCTAGCTGACAGGGAGTCTTTCGAAAATTAATCAACTTACGGGGGCATCTGTACAATTTACCCCAATGCACATGCAATGCAATTTACCTCAATGTGGTTTTACAGCAGGAGAATGACAAAAACACCCTTGAATTCATTAATTTTTTTGCTGTCAGAGGGTATTGGGGACGATTTTAACCGTCGCCTATTGTCCTCCAGAAAGGTCCCCTCTCTATCAAAATAGTTCACGGTCTGCATTTTTGCCTTTCAAAACCGTGCCCAAAGATCTTAGGCCCTATCATGCGGAAGGGATGGTTACAACCGTCCTCTTTGATTATCAATGGGGACGGTTCTAACCGTCCCTTCCGCTTGATAGGACCTCGCTTTTTGCATTTTGTGCCCATGGGACCTAAAAGGGACAGTTTAAACCGTCCCCAAAGGTCTTCTGTTGGCGTCGCTATAGGCCCTATCAAGCGGAAGGGAAGGTCGTAACCGTCCCCTATGATTATCAAGGGGGACGGTTGTAACCGTCCCTTCCACTTGAAAGGACCTTGTTGTCTTCATTTATACCAACGAGGGTTAAAAGGGACGGTTGAAACCGTCCCGAAAACCCTTATGTTGGCGTCTCTACATGTCATTTTGACAGAGGGGACAGTTGCAACCGTCCCCGTTTCTTAACGAAGGCGACGGTGCGACCATCGCATCCGTTTGACATCGACTCCCTGTCGCCGTTATCGACCCGTGGGACCTTATGGGGACGGTTGTAACCGTCCCCAAAGGTCTTCTATGGGCGTCCCGAAATAATCTTCGAGCGTAGGGGACGATTAGAACCGTCCCCTATGTTCTTATAAAGGAGACGGTGAAAATCGTCCCTATTATTCATGGTAGTATGAACAGTCGTAACCATCCCTATTCTTCGTCGTAGAAGGGACAGTTACAACCGTCCCCAATGGGTGGATAAAAGGGACGTTCGTGGTAAGCGTCCCCTTTGGTCAAATGAGACGGTGGCAGAGGGGACAGTCTCGGGACCGTCCCCTCTGATCAGAAGGGATGATTATTATAGCAAAAAGGATGGTTCTCGACCGTCCCCTCAGGGTCATCTGCATGTAGTGTGGCCAGGGGGCGGCGATGCACGACTGTTACGGTGATTGAGGATGGCAGATCTGGTTGGCATCGACGTGGAACTCGAAGCAGCCCGAGGCAGTAGGGATGGTGCTCCGATGGTTGTGCGAAGGCAGAGCGAAGGGAGGCGTCAGATGGAGCGGGGACGACACTGTCTGCGGTGTAGTGCGACCCGCTGGAGCCAAAGCGAAAGGAGTTGATCGAAGTCGAGGAGACACAGAGTCGATGGTGAGCGGAAAGGTGTGGGCTCGTCTGACGGAGCGGAGGTCGATGATGGACCCGCTCCCTCGTCCGACACACGACACGAGGGGCGGTGGCAGCTAGAGGAGCTGGAGGTGGAGGAGTTCGCCTGGGAGTACTAGAGAGGCGATGTCTTGCTCCTGTTGTCGCTCAAGCTCCTCGGCGAAGGAACGAGCTTGGCCACTGGTGGAGTAGCAGCCATAAGGTCGGGGAGCGACCTTGGATCACATCGAGGAGGCTCGGAGGTGATACGGAGGGCTGCTGTCACCAGCCCTATCACGGATCTCTGGACGATGGCGGATGAAGGAGAAGGTCGTCGAAGGGAGTGTTTATAGAGGTTGTTGTAATGGGTGGTGGGGCTGAGAGGGTGGAAAGGCGTTACGCGGGCGGGGGTGGAGGCACATAATGGCGAGGGTGATGGCGGCGGAAGGGGAGGGGGCATTTCATGTAAAGGAGGAGAGGGAAGAACAACTGGAAGGGGAGAATGACGGGGTCGCGTGCTGGGCATGTGACCCGAGGAGGAGAGAGGGAGTGGGGGTGCCATGTGGCACACCCAGGGGCTACGACATGTCACCCCCAAAAAAATTCAAAATAAAAAGATGAATAAAATTAGAAAAGAAATAGAAGGAAACATCGAATCGAAAAATTTCCTTTACAAAAGTTATTCTTCTTAACGAGATATACAACTTTCATGAAGGACCTGGAAGCAAAAGAGGTCATCTGTATAAAGTGATATTTTTAGTGGTCTCCATGTGTATAGACAACCGAATTTTTGGGGTTTTGTAATTTTTAGTGGTTTTAAAAGAGGATAGAAATTCTATAAAAAATACAATGAAATAAAAGAAAATTAATTACATACTAATCTATTTTTATTTTAGCAGATAAGAAAATAGTGAAATAAAATAGGAGTATGAAACATGCAATTTTTGTACTTACTCACAACAGGCACTAGGAAACGGTTTCTTTGATTTCAGTCTTGATCTAGATTTGGATTTTTCTGCTTAATAAAACTTTCATCAAAGAACACAAATGAAGAAGAAATAAAATTAAAAGGGTTAATTATATACATAAAACCTTAGGTTAAAAATTGCAAAAAGATAAAATGCGCAAAAGATGCCCAAAACCCAACTTTCACTTGTGAGTTCCGAATTTTATGAAATTGATCTTGTTTTGAAGGTATTTGAAAATAGAGTACTTTAAAAGTGAGTAGACCAACATCGGACACTGTATGAGAGAGATATGCACATTTTAGTCCGTCAGATGTGAATTAGACTTTGGGGTTATTTAACATATTTAAGTTAGCAATTTTTTTGTATTTTTTATTTATTCTTGTTAGTAATATCTACACAGTATAAGTGGTTTGTGGTTAACTAGAGTTAGTATGAATTAATTAAAAATAAGGGAAGTTAGCAGCTTTTGGGGCCAATTTACACATGGATTTTTGATGCAATTATGCATGATGAAATGCGAATATTATATTTATGAATGCTAATAATGTTATATTAATGATTAAATGCAAATGAATTATGGGAGACATATCCTAATTGACCAGTTTTAGCATGATGAATATGATAGTCATCAATTAACCATATATTACTTGATATCAACCTCTTTTACTTTTAACGGTCTATTTTTGTTCAAGATTTTACTTTCTTACATACTTAATATTAAAACCCCTCTTTTGACAATAGAGAAGAAACAACTCAAAAGCTGATTAAGTTAGAATCACATATCTAGAATATACTCCAATTAGTAGTAGAAGTGTACTGATCCAAAATCACGGACTCATGACACTAATTTGTATTTTTTTAGTTCGATGAGAAAAGTTTTGTTTCCAATATATTTTTACTCATCTTCTTTCAGTAAAAAACATTACTATTATGAATTATATTTGTAAAAAGTATATATTATTATGCTCATTTCTTGTTTGGATTTTCGATATAGCTCAATATTTTAGTTATGTAAATATGCGATGTAACATAAATATAATGTGCTAAATATATGCTATTTATATCTCTAAGGTCCTGTTTGGTTGGAGAATAGGCCCTGGAATAAGGGGCCAAAATTCCTCCCGACACGGTTCCCAGTGGTACGATTATTCCCCATTAATCCATCTTATTTCACCCTTATTCCTATCTTTATCCCACCTTACCTACCTTTATTTCACCTTATTCTCCTTATTCCTATCCTCCATCCAAACAAAGAATAGACCCTTATTCTCCTTATTCTCCATCCTTATTCCTGCTTATTCCCGAACCGAATACACCCTAAGTTGTTATTATTTGAATATTATTATTTTATTTCTAATACCACTCAACAATTAGTAGTCATCAGTTTATGATCAACATTGACAACTACAGGAGATATGAATGATATAATGTGCATTGCTACGCTAAATATAATGTGCATTGCTACGCTAAATACACTTTATTCTTATATACATGTGTGTAATTGTATGCTATTTATTATTTCTGGAGAGGAGATAAGATAATCTTTATTCATGAAAAGCCTCCTTCTTTACCATTTCAGATATTTCTACCTATATCATCAATATATTAGGATATATATTTTTTCGGAATTAACTAATAAGATATCGATATTTCTAACTTATGTGATCTTCTCTTGTAATCCGTCCGTGGAATTTTTATTTTTTACCCTACTGCGTTTGGCCACACCCACACGGGCCACACCTTCTTGGTGCCGCTCTTCACCACAAGGTCTCGAACCCGTGAGCTCCCTCAGCTCCAGTCGCTGCCGTTCGAACTCGAAAGGTCCGATCAACTCGATCGACTTCGATCGGCCCACCTCGCGACATTCGCATTCTTAAATCTGATCCCTTGTTGCCATATAGATCCATCGGCAATGGCGGACGCGGGGGGCGATCCGATTCCGACGTCGTCGGTGCTGATGGCGGCGGCGAAGCACATAGACGCGGGTTGCAGAGCGGAGAATCTCGCCTTCATCAACTGCAAGAAGAAGGATCCCAACCCCGAGAAGTGCCTCGAGAAGGGACGCGAGGTCACCCGATGCGTCCTGTCGCTGTAAGATCTTGCTCCCCATATCTCCCATTTAAATTGAATTCGGTCGGGGCGGGGTCCGATTCCAGGGTTTTTTCTAATTTTTGGCGATTTTTTAGTTGAAATGGCAAAATATTGAACGGCATTGGTCGAAAATCGTCAACTGAAATTCCAAATGGATTTTGATTTTGATTGGCTTCGAAATGATAAGGGTGGGGACTTAGGGTTAGGGTTCTGCGCTGGGGATTTCTGGAGCGGGTTCACTTCAGTGCCTCTTTTTGTTTATAAGGTTGGAGTTGGTCTTGCTGCACATTACGACTAACTTTGCACATTACATAAAACTGTAAAATGGGTGCAAAATTTGGCAGGAATAATATATACCACACCAGTCCATGGTCTCCAAAGGTTATGTTTTTGGCAAATGTATTTTCTTTACAACAACAACAAAGCCTTTTTCCACAATAAGTAGGCTCAGCTATATGTATTCTTTGTCTCGATTCATTTCTATCTTGGGTCATTATTGGGCTTGGATCCAAATAAAAAGATCCCTTCGTATAATCTCATTCCAACACTTCTTGGGTCTTCCTCACCCTCTCTTAGTTGGCTTAACATTCCAAAACTCACATCTCCTAACCGGTGCATCAACTGACCTTCTTTGCAAATGGCCAAACCACCTTAAGTGGTTTTCTTGCATCTTATCCTCGATCGGAGCTACACCAACTTTCATTCTGATTGCATCATTCCGAATCCGATCTTTACGTGTGTGTGTGTCCACACATCCACCTTAGCATTTTCATTTCTGCTACTGCCATTCTCTGCACATGTCTGTGGTTCACAGGCCAACATTCAGATTCATAGAGCATAGCAAGTCTCTCGGATGCTTTGTAGAACTTTCCTTTGATTTCAAATGTATTTTCTTATAATTTTATTAAAATATTGGTTTTAAGTAGTATACGGCACTAGATTGCATGAGTTTCTTTGCACTTGTAGCTTGTGTGTCTTACAGGTGGGAGTCTGGGAGATCTGAAAATGAGTGATTTTTTTTATCGATGGTGCACCCAACAGAATGTATAATGGCCGCAATGTAGCAGGATGTGTCAGTGGTTTTGGCAACCAAATAAGGGGTTTTTTAAATTTCAAGGCTAATTAGGTAGTTTATTCACTTGTAAGTCAGTTTTATTTCTCGGACATAATCATCACAAAGAGGGAGAGTGTCTTACTTTTCCCCTACATCTATTCTCTACGCCCTTTTGGTTGACGAATGATGGCTAAGGAATAGAGACTAATTTGGAGGGGGAATACGGAATTTGTATTTGAGAGATAAGGTGCATTGAATCCTGACTTTTTCTCTACCGTTTTTCGACCAATGTTAGGAGAATTTTTTTGAAAGAAAAAAGGGTCGCCACAATCTAGGTGAGTGCTCAAAAACTTCACCATTTATCACCCCATGTTAGGAGAATCACTGAAACTTATTATAAGGTCTCAAGTTGGAGTGAGGATGGGTTGGAAGGGGATGGAGAACATTCTACGTTGCCGAAGTCTACAAAAAAATTGAGACCCCCGAGGTCTTTTTCATCCTTCTTTTCTACTAAGTTCGCATTTGGCGGACTTGTGAACACTTTGAAGGTTAAGATTTTGACGCGTCTGTTGAGAAGAAAAAGACTATCCACTAAAGTCTAAAGAGCAGATTCATTGAAGTCTAAATGAGCATATTGGCTCAGGGTGCAGACACCACCTGCCCTGGTATTATTTTGATTTTGAGGATATTGGGCATTTGTTCTATGTAGCCGTTTATCAACACAGGTGTTGTAGAGTGTAAACCCTTGGCTACACATTGGCTCATGGGATGCTTTGTTGTCATCTTTCAGGGATGACAGCAGGTTAGTTCCTTAGACTTACCAGCCCCAAAATGGAAGCACATCCTTTGCTTTGATATGTGTTATGGATGTGAAGAAATGGTGTCTTTAGATCTAGTTTCCACGTGGAAAGTGTTCACTCTTTCCTAAAGGTTGTGGCTTGTGTAATTTTCTTTTCAGATAAACATTGGATCATATTAAACCCCAATGGTTTACTTGTAGCATTTCGGAAAAAGAAGCTAGAGTTTTTTTCTTTTTTTGAAGCCAAAAAGTAGGAAACACACAGTGGTGTCTTCCCCAAAATGTTATTGAAAAGATTTTAAATAGGTTTTTTACAAAAAACATGTGACATGAGCCAGGATCCAAGCAAGCGCTTATAATGGAAGCATACATTCTCACAATAGAAACGATGGCCCGAAAAGAGAACATCATTGCAGGCCAACCAAATGGCTCACAACACTGCCACTGGGGAGAGGATCTCTTCTCTGCATCGACAACGTGCCCCAAAAAAAGAGGACTGGAAGGAGTCGAAAGAGCTGGTGCAGATCCATTGCAGGTCAGCCTCGGACCAAACAGGCGAGGAAACATAACAATGAAAGAAAAGGTGCTCCAAACTCTCAATCTCAGTGCCATACATAGGGCATCTATCAGAAACCACTGTGAATAACTTAGCACATCAACCCCTAGTCATAATGATCTTTCGTCTGAGCAGCCACAAGAAGAAGCCAATCCTTTCCGGAAGCCGAAGTGACCAAATCAGCTTGCAATCTCGGATCAGACTGTCAGAAGGGGAAGGAGGTGGCCTACAGATGGCACCATATGCCTTTCTAACCGAAAACGACGTATCCTTTCACACCCAATGATCTTACCCAGAGGAGGGCCTGCCCACCTGCCCGAGCGAGTCAAGAAGACGGAGGAATTCCTCGAGGCACTGATCAGAAAAGGAGGTTCTGAAAGACAGCATCCAATTACCATTATCCCAGCAATCCGCAACACACGCCTCAGTGTTAGCAGCAAAAGCAAACAGACGAGGGAAACGACTATGAAGGGGGCCGCCCCTCGTCCAATCATCCGTCCAAAAGCCAAACGTGGTGCCATTCCCCACAACCGGCCAGAAAAGATCATGAAAGCGAGGCAACACCTTCAAAATCCCCTTCCAGAACGCAGAGTGGTTCGAACCTTGTCGCGACAAGCCTGGACCAGTCAAAGAAACACCATTGATGCACTGTATCAGGCTACATTACAAACCCTCATCTTCACCCCAAATCCTACTCACCCACTTGAGCAAAAGGGCCTCATTGAGGGTCTCCAGACTCTTGATCCCCAACCCACCACTCTTCTTAGGCAAAGTAACGATCTCCCAATCAACTAAGTGAATACCCTGACCCTCCTGGCCATACTTGCTCCAAACGAATCTGTGCATCAATCGCTCCAGACGTCGCCTCATACCCACTGGCAGGAGTCTAGAGGAAAGGAAGAACACCAGAATCGCATACAAAACCACCTTGATCAGCACTAGACGTCCCCCACGCGACAGGAGAGAAGTCTTCCAACCACTCAATTTCCTTTCCATTTTGTCCACCACCGGTAACCAGTCCGACAGCTTGATTCTGCCAGTTGTGAGAGGAAGCCCAAGATAGTGAATAGGAAAAGAACTACAAGCCGTGCCCACGCTGTGCTGCAAGAAAGCGCCTCCTCCTCAGACACGCCGAAAGGAACCACAATGGATTTGCCTTAATTCAAACCGAGTCCGGACATCTCAAAAATTTCAAGAGTGAGAGCCATGCCGCGTGCCTCTTTTTTATCGCCTTCAACGAATAGGATCATGTCATCCACATATTGAAGTAGGGTAATACGTATCTCCCCGCATCTGTATCCAGAAAAACTCTGCCACTCTGTACCTGATCAACCATGCAAGCAAGAACATCCGCCGCAAGAACAAAAAAGCATGGGGGAAAGTGGGCACCCTTGCATGACCCCTCTCTGTGGCTGAAAAAACCTCCCTCAGGACGGCTATTAACTAGAACCGAGAGCGATGTCGTCGTGACGCACCGCTTCATCCAAGAGATCCAAGTGTCTGGGAAGCCCCTCCTGCATAGAGCCGCCCACAAAAAAATGCTAGTCCAAGGTATCATATGCTTTGGAGAAGTCTACTTTCCAAAGCATAGCCTGTTTGCCATTGTGTTTCTAATCCAAAATAATTTCATAGGCCAAGACAAAACTGTCCCTAATCTAACGGCCCGGGACAAACGCCGACTGCACCGGTGCGACGAGGTAACCAAGGACTCCGTTGAGACGTACCGCTAACACCTTCACTACAATGAGGTATATGGCATTCGAGATAGCAATTGGCCTGTTGTCCTCTATCCTCTCTGCCGAACTCGTCTTGGGAATAAGAAAGATTAACGTCCTATTACGCTTATCGAACCCTGCATTGCACCGGCAAAACTCTTCTACTACCTCCAAAACCTCACCACGCACCAAGTCCTAGAACTCTTTATAGAAGCAAATCAGGAAGCCGTCCAGACCCAGCGCCTCCCCCACGTTCAGGCACCACACGATTGCCTTAACCTCCTCTAAGGTAACCTGCACAGTCAAGCTATCAGCGTGCGTCGGAGAGAGGCGGGACGCCCCAAGGCTGCTCCATCTCCATGGTCTGGAAGCAACCCGCCTCGAGAAATCATGAAAGTGAGCGGTGATCGGACCTCCCAGCTCCCTATCTCCTTTAATTCTATTTCCATTGACAGTCACTGACCATAAAGCACTGATCCTACGTCTTCCACTAGACACCCTATGGAAGAAAGTCGTGTTCGCATCTTCCTCCTTCAGCCAAGCAAGCCGCGATCTCTGTTTCCATTCCATCCGCTTCCTATCTTCTTCCACTATCATTCTTTGGGCGGACGCCCTTTGCCCCAATTCCTCTGCATCTAGTTGCTTGTCTTCCTCTACTTTGTCAAGTCTCTGAACCTCCAGATATGCAGTAGTACTCCGAACTCTCCTATACTCTCTGATCTCCTGCTTATACACACAAATTCTCTGACGTAAATCTATTAGCTTTTTTGCAAATCTCACCGCCGTCGAACCAGACACTGTCATAGAGGACCAATGAGAGCTCACTAGTTCTATGAAGGAATCCTCCAAAAGCCAAGCATGCTCAAATATGAAAAAATCCCTCGCCGGAGAAGTGTCGTCGGAATCCCAGATCAACGGGGTATGGTCTGATCTAGTGCGGGGTTTGCACGAGGAGAAAGAGAGGAAACACTTCCATGAGGTCCGAAGAGGCGAGAAAACGATCGATGCAGGAGCGGGACCCTGAACTCTGCCAAATGTACTTTGTATATGCTACGTCTAAAACCTCAAGCTCCAAGTCTTCAATCACATCTGCAAAATCAGAGGAGCCCTGGTCCTGGCTGCCCCGAAGTTGTGGACGGTCAGAAGAGAACACCGAGACATTAAAGTCTCCCCAACAAGCCATGCACACTTCGGGAAAGCATTCCTTGCCGCACAGATATCTGTCCAGAGTTCATGCCACAACGTCGACTAAAAAGGACCATACACAGACGAGAAAGCAATGAGAGCCAAAGTTTTGGAGCACTCTAATAGGACCGAAAGGACGTGAGAACCCTTCACCTCCAACCGAAACTGAAAAGAAGAATCTTTCCAAGCCACAAGTTGACCTTCCGAGGTTCCCGAAGCATCAAACGCCCGATAGCTTGAAAGAGCACTCGCTCCAAAAGAGTCCCATACACCCGTATCGCAAGAAACAAGCTTAGTTTCTTGAAGAAGAACAACATCACAACCCCACTCCACAAATCTTCCACCTAAAGCCCTTCTTTTTCAAGGTCACCCAGACCTCTTACATTCCAAGAGAGGGCCTTCATCTAGGCACAACCTGCGCACTCACAATCCTCACAGCTCCTGGTAATACTGCCACCCGAGCCTTGCGTTCAGAAGTTATCTGCGCCTCCTCATTCATTAACTTTTTCTTCTGATTTCTCCTATATCTTTTCACAACTCATTTTCTGCCTCCCGAACAAGATAAACTTCAGACTCGTACCAAGGAATCTTCAATCCTCGCATCCTCCTCAGTAGCAGCTGTTACAAGTAGTGTATTCGTAGCTTCCGCCTCAACAAGAGTCTCACCGTGCGGGACCTTGGTTGAAAGGAGGCCACTCCCAGAAGAGGGCCACCTGAAGGAACCGCTTCCTGAAGAACCCAAGTCCCCAGTCAAACATTCCACTAAGAGAGGCCCTGGGATCGCCTCGAATACATCGGGGGGATGTCTCTAGGAGCAACTTGCGAGCAGTTCAGATCCGGCAGAGAAATCCCAACACCAAGACACACCCCAGACGAAATCTCATAAACTCCCTTTATAATCGAATATGGGTTAAACTGAATCGAATCGGGGCCTCTAAGTTGCAGTCCGGAAACCCGGATCCGGGCCCGCGTGATTGGCTCTTTTCCGCCAACCCGATAATCAAAAGACCATGATCCGTCGGGCCACGGGAAAAGATCACTTGACTCCCCCTTTCCAGAAACCTCTACCAACGTTTCAACTTTCCCAACATACAACAACAACAACAAAGCCTTTTCCCACAATTAAGTAGAGTCAGCTACATGGATTCTTCGCCTCCATTCAGATCTATCTTGGGCCAATCTCGGGCTTATATCCACAAAACAAAGATCCCTTCGTATGGTCTCTTTCCAACACTTCTTGGGCCGTCCCCACCCTCTCTTAGCCGGCTCAACATCCCAACACTCGCATCTCCTAACTAGTGCATCGGTCGATCTTCTTTGCAAATGACCAAACCATCTTAAGCGATTTTCTCGCATCTTATCCTCGATCGGAGCAACACAAACTTTCTTTCTGATTGCATTATTCTGAATCTGATCTTTACGTGTGTGTGTCCACACATCCACCTTAGCATTTTCATTTCTGCGACAACCATTCTCTGCGCATGTCTATGGTTCATATGCTAACATTCAGATCCATAGAGCATAGCATGTCTCACGGATGCTTTGTAAAACTTTCCTTTAAATTTTAAAGGAATTTTCTTATCACAGAGAACAGCAGAGGCTCCTCTCCACTTTAGCCAGCCCACATTTATTCTATTAGTAACATCTCTATCAATTTACCCATCATGTTGCAAAGTAGATCCCAGATATCTAAAAGAATCTCTCTTCTGAATGTTATTATCATCAATCTTCACCTTAATTCCTTCACCATTGCTCGTCAAAGGTGCACTCCATATATTCTGTCTTAGCCCTACTTATACGAAATCCTTTACTCTCTAACTCATGTCTCCAGACCTCAAGCTTCTCATTTACTCCATCTCTAGTCTCGTCAATCAACACAATATCATCAGCAAATAACATACACCAAGGTAAGGTAACTCATCTTGAATGTGACTTGTCAACTCGTCCATAATCAAAGTAAAAAGAAATGGACTTAAAGCTGAACCTTGATGTAAACCAATGTTGATGTCAAAATAGCCAGCCTTCCCAGATGGGGTCCTCACACAAGATAAATCTCTATCATACATGTCCTTTACGATGTTAATGTATAGGACAGGCACTTGTCTCTTCTTCAAAATTCTTCACAATATCTCGTGGGACTAAATCATAAGCCTTCTCCAAATCAATAAAGATCATATGGAGGTTCTTCCTTTTAGCTCTATAAATCTCCATTGTTCTCCTCAGCAAATGGATGTCTTCAATAGTTGAGCGACCTGGTATGAATCCGAATTGGTTTTCTTTTACGTTGGAAACTTGCCTCAACCTTCTTTCGATCACGCGTTCCCAAATTTTCATAGTGTGACTCATCAGCTTGATACCTCTGTAATTTGAACAATTTTGAATGTCTCCTTTATTCTTATAAAGAGGTACCACAATACTCCTCCAATCTTCAGGCATTTTCTTGCTTCTCCAAATAACATTGAATAGATTCGTAAGCCAAGTCAAACCGCGCTCACCTAAAACTTTCCATACTTCTACAGGGATGTCATCCGGTCCTACACCTTTCCCATGTCTCATAACCTTCAAACCTTCCTTTACTTCCTTTCTTTTCCGTCTATAGCTTGCACGATTCAAGTAACTTTCACTACTAGCTAGATCACTCAAAGTGATCTCTCTATTTCCTTCCCCAGTCAAACGTTTATGGAAGTACTGCTCCCATCTAGTCTCTATATCTTTCTGAGTAACAAGCACGTGACCTTCCTCGTCCTTAATGCATCTCATTTGAGAAAGGTCTTTGGTCTTTCTTTCTCTTGCTTTGGCCAACCTGAATATATCCTTCTCGCCCTCCTTAGAGTTGAGATTTTTATATAAAGCTTCATAAGTTTTTGACTTAGCTTCGTTTACAGCCTTCTTTGCTTCCTTCTTCGCTATTTTGTAGTTTGTGACGATTTTCTCTATTTTATTCCTAGACATAGTTTTAAAGCATGCTCTTTTAGTTTTTAGCTACTCTTGCACCCCTTCACTCCATCACCAAGCCTCCTTTTAACTTGGGGCTCCTTCCTTTGACTCGCGTAGCATCTCTTTGGCTACCTTTCGGATACAAGATGCTATTGCCTCCCACATCTCATTTGCACTTCCACTACAATCCCAAGATAAGTCTTCTAAAACCTTCTCCCTGAAGCTCGATTGCTTCAGTGGAAGATTCCACCATCTAGTTCTAGTGATCTTAGGAACCCTCCTTTTCTTTACCAGTCCTTTTATTTGTACATCCAAGACTAACAAGCGATGTTGGGTTGTCAAACTCTCTCCTGGGATTACTTTGCAGTCTTTACAACACAACCTATCTCTTTTCCTCTACGCAAAGTAATCTATCTGTGTTCTAGTTGGCCCACTCTTATAAGTAATTAAATGCTCCTCCCTCTTCTTGAAGAGAGTGTTTGCTATGAAAAGATCATATGCCGTTACAAAATCCAAGATGACTTTTCCCTCTTCATTTCTATCCCCAAAACCATGTCCTCCATGGACACTAGCATATCCTGAAGCATCTTTTCCCACATGTCCTTTAAGATCTCCCCCTATGCAAATCATCTCTCTTTGTGGGATTCCTTGTAAAATCTTATCTAGATCCTCCCAAAAAGCTTGTTTAGTCATTTCATCTAAACCAATTTGCGGTGCATAAACTGAGATTATATTCAAAATTTCTTCTTCAAGCACCAATTTTAGCAAAATAATCCAATCCCCGAATCTTTGCACCTCAACCACACAATCCTTCAAATCCTTATGAACAACCACACCAACACCGTTTCTACCCTTATCTTTACCTGAATACCAAAGTTTAAAGCATGTCTTCTCGATCTCCCTTGCTTTCTCTCCAACCCATTTAGTCTCTTGAAGACATAGTATATGAATCTTCCTTCTTTCCATCGTATCCACTATCTCCATCAATTTTCCAGTCAAAGTGCCAATATTCCAACTACCAATCCGCAACTTCCGTTGCAATCTCTTTTGGACTAACTTCTTTACTCGCATGCGTCTATCATGCGAGAACCCTTGTAAATTTTGGACTGCATCCGAGCGGTGATGCAGCGGAACTAGCTTAATTACCCGCATGCGTTCCTCGTGCGAGAACCCTTGCAAATTTTGAACTACATCCAGGCTGCGATGTAGCGGCCCTTGCCAATTTTTCATTGCATTTGGGCGATGCAACGCGTCACAAGTAGGGAACGCCTCAACGATATGTTTGCTTAAATCCATGTTGAAAAGATCCGACTGTCATGAGACAACTTTCTAAATAGTATTTTTTTTAAAAAATATATTATTTAGGAAGTTGTCTCCGACTGTTTTACGCTGGTTGTCGGCTACCTAACGCAACTCTCCTCATTTACCCGGGCTTGGGACCGGCCATGGCTGAGTTTCAACTTTCCCAACATGCGGACCAAAAATAGAAATATCTCGAGTTGATGAAAGGTTCGCTCCTTTCGCCTCTCCATGAGAAGTCGCCTCGAGTTCTGGGATTTTCAAATCCTCCTCATGCTGTTGTGTCTCGGAAGCGGTTGGTGAGGTTAACTCCACCACAAACCGTGGCGGCAACGTCAAGAACCAGACTGAAACATTGAAGATGACCCAACCAACTTTTAGCACGATCTCCGGTGGATATCCCAAAATATCTTTGCAACAATCCAACAACACGAGAGTGGCACTGGAGTCCGAGCCTGGTAGGCAGCCATCCGCCCGCACCTTCCTCACGAACCCAATCGGCCTGAGAGCCATGACTAGAGCCGCAATGTTACAAGAAAGGAATGGAACTCCTCTCAGCTGGGCCACCCGCATGGTGAGCGAAACCTCTCCCCCGTCCGCAAAGCGTGGAAGCCGCCAGAGGACATCATTCTTGCCCTTCGGGTTCAACAGTCTGGTCACCTCGGTGCTCGTCAGCCCCCACACACAGCAGCTTTTGGGCTCCAGTCCCACGACGTCTCCCAAAAAACTCTTCCCGACGAGCAGCACGACTCTTGCCCAAATTGACTTAACGGACAAAGAGTCCTTAGCCATTGTCCTATCAGCAAGCGAACCTTCGGCTCCGAGACACCTTTTCCGACTACGGCATCCGCAAAGGACCAACCCGGTCTTACAACACTTCCATTAACCATGACCGATCTTCCGCCATCTATACGTCCTGCTTCTTGCTCTTGCACGCAAGTCGACCCCACTTCCATGGAGGGACATGACACCCAGCAGTGAACAGTCTTCTGGCACTTAAAGCAATGCGGTGGCTGCGAACAACACGACGCAATATGACCTGCCCCACGACAGCGGAAGCACCTACGACCGCTTTTGCGATGAGATAAAGAAGTCCAACCTTCTCCCTCCTCGTTGCTAGCGGCTGGCCCCGTACCATCATGATTGCGCCAAGCACGAATTCCTGACGCGACCCTCCAACGCATCGACTCCCGTCGATGTCTCTCCCTTTCTCACCCCATCCGATTTTCCTCATTATGCGTTTGTTGTTGTTTTGAAGAGTGAGGTATAAGTAGCTGTGAGGTGGTTAAAATGAAGGATAAATGATATTTATTTTGGGAGAGGTAGTTGAAATGAGGGATGATATGTCGACCGCCACCATGGGATCAATGGATAGTTGAGTGATATGGATTCATTTCAACGAGCCTTTCTTCATGCAACCCTGCTATTGCCAAAGCTTTAGCAATGGTTAAAAAAGCTATTCAAAGAGCATACGAGTACAGGAAGAGAGCAACCTTAGTTGCAATGGATTTCTTAGATGGGAGTTCCCCTCCCCTCAGGTTTTTTCCATTTCATTCCACCTGATCTGCCTTGCATTTAGCTGTAAGCTAGATTGACGTATGAACAAAGAGGGGAATACATCCTTGTCCTTGAAGGATAAATGATAATATCGTGGGAGAGTTAGTTGAAATAAGGGATCAACTGCAACTATCATTTAAAGGAGGAATAAATGAGATGAGGGTTATTCCACCTTTTGGAAGGATAAGTGATGGGACCTGTGCTTATATTAGGACAAATGTAGGCTTAGTCGTTATTCCAAGGGCTTGTTCTGCCTTATTCCCCAACGAATGGGCCCTCATGGGCTAACAATAGTGGCTCATAATTAATGCAACGTGAAATTGAGAATTAAGTTTAAATTCGGGCTAGTCATCTGATATTTCCATCCATTTCGAGTTTTCAATTAAAAATTAAGGCTTGGCATTCAATTTGGGTCCTTACATTTTGATTTATATTTAAATAATGATACGTACTTAGTTATTAGGTTGAATAATTTTTTGATATGATGCTTGAGTAATTTTAGTAGTCTAATTAGGATTGTTAAGGTTAGTTTAATTTTCTTTTTTATTTTATTTTTGTAATATCACTCCTTAAATTCATGTTGAAAGATATCAGGGCTTGGGATCGACAATGGTATGTTTAAAAATCAACCACATGTTGAGTTTGACATCTCAACATCGTTTGTGATGTAAAGACTGCAACATAATCCCATGAGAGAGCTTGACTTTTTAGCATCACTTGCTAGTCATGGATGTACACATAAAAGGGTTGGAAAAGAAAAGGAAGGTTCCTAAGACCAATTTTTCAAAAAAAAAAGGTTCCTAAGACCAATAGAACTAGGTCGTGGAATCTTTAGTTGAAGTAAGCATGCTTCAAGTTGAAGGTTTTACAGGACTTATCTTAGAAATGTAACGAAAGTGCAAAGAGGATGTGGGAGGCAGTGACATCTTGTATCTGAAAGATAGCCAAAGAGATGCTATTGCGAGTCTAAACGAGGAGTTGCTTGCCAAAATGAGGCTATATAGTGAAGTGAAGGGGTGCATGGGAAGCTTAAAATCAAAAGAGCTTGCTTTAGAGCTATGCATAAAGATAGAAAAGAGAGAACAATCATGAACTATAAAATAACGAAGAAGGAAGCAAAAAAGATTGCAAGTGAAGCTAAGACAAAAGCCTACGAAGTTCTATATAAAAAACTTGACTCCAAGGAGGGTTAGAAAGATATATTCAGATTGATCAAAGCAAGAGAAATAAAGACTAAAGATCTTACTCAAGCAAGATCCGTTATGGATGAGGAAGGACATGCGCTTGTTACTTAGACGAATATTGAGAGTAGATAGAAGCGATACTTCCATAAGCTTTTAGGTCACTCAACTATTGAAGCTATCCACCTGTTGATGAGAACAATGGAGATTTATAGAGTTAATGGAAGAACCTCCGTATGATTTTTATTGATTTGGAGAAAGCTTATGATTCAGTTCCACAGGAGACTTTATGGAGAGTTTTGGAGAAGAGACAAATACATGTCCTAACATTAGCCTTATAAAGGATACACATGATGAGACTTCATCTTGTGTAAGGATCTAATCGTGGACAAAGCCATGCTACTGGTCTTTTCGAATGGGATCGGGCTTATGGTTTCGATTGTCAGACTGTCCACAGTTTTTCACCTACGAACCCGTCAACAGATGAGATGATCACCTGCACCCTCACACCTCTGTTGATCTGAAGATCTTTCTTCTAAGCGCTTGTAGACTTCTCTAATCCCTCTCCCATGGTGTGATTTTTATAATCCTTACCTACCTTAGTCTTTCTATCACTAGCTTTATATCTTTAAGAAGACGGATGTCTAAAAGAGGAGGGAAGTAGTCAATCAACTTCCTTCCGTCCCCTCTTTCTAGTTTAAGAAAATGAAGGGAGGAACTAGAGAGTATGATTAGAAATGGCTTTCTGTGAGAAGATAGTAGCTACTCTGTCATGGTTACCAATCAGACCCGTAGGACTAGTTGGAAAAGGGGTAGTAGCCGGGTCAGCATCAACTCGAATAATATAGTTCTGCCCCGTCGTTCACCAGTTGATCTGATTTAGCTTTGAGTCATTTCTTTTTTGCTTTGATTATTGATGAGTTGACTAGTTACATTCAAAACGTGATACATTACATTGGTGTATATTGTCTGCCAAATGATATTGTGTTGATTTATTGATGAGAGTTGAGATGGAGTAAATGTGAAGCTTGAGGTTTATAGACATGCTATAAAGGCTAAAGGATTTCGTATAAATATGTCTAAGATTGAATATACGAAGTGCACATTTGATGGAAGCAATCATCAAGGAACTGATGTGAATGTTGGAGAAAATGACATTCAGAAGAAATGCTCTTTTAGATACTTAGAATATATTCTGCAACATAATGGGGAAATCATTGATGATGTTACTCATAAAATAAACGAGGTTGGCTAAAGTGGAGAGGAGCATCTACTGTTCTATGTGATAAGAAAACTCCTTTAAAAATGCAAAGAAAAGTATTACAAAGCAGCCGTGAGACATGATATGCTCTATGGATCCGAGTGTTGGCCTGTGAACCATAGACATTTGCAAAGAATGATGATAGTAGAGAAACTGCTACGGTGAATGCGTGATTATACATGAAAATATTTTTGATTCAGAACTATGTGGTCAAAAGGAAAGTTGGCGCAACTTCGATTGAGGATAAGGTGATAGAGAATTGCTTAGGGTGGTTTGGCATTTTGCGAAGGAAGTCTGCTAATACACTAGTTAGAAGATGTGAGATTTGGAATGTTGAGTCGGTTAAGAGAGGACGAGGAAAACCCAAAAAGTGTTGGAAGGAGACTATCCGAAGGGATCTTAATTACTTAGATCTAAGTCCGAGAATGACCCAAAACAGATCTAAATAGAGGCAAAGACTCCATGTAGCCGATTTAATGGTGAAGGCTTTGTTTTTATAATCCCATCCCTCTCCATTTAAAGGGGCTAGTAGGCATTCTTTATGCATAAATTTGGTTATTTATAAAATTGGAGTTATATTTGCACATCTTCCCTTCTTCCTCCCTCTTTCATACATATTTTTGCGCTTTCTATATCAAAACCCCTTGCAACAAGAATGCCTTCTTCTTCCTCCTCCCTTCTCCAAATTTCTTTCCCTTACAATTTTTTCTGCATCAATTGGTATTAGGGTCAGCGTTCAAATCCCCTCATGTGGATGTAGTCGACAACCAGCGTAAAAAATAATCGAATATTTGAACATGGATTTGAGCAAGAATACATGTAGCCGGCCCTACTTGTAGTGGGAGAAGGCTTCGTCAATTGTTATCAAAGCATGATGTACCAAGGCCTTAAATGTCGGTTTCGGTCACCATTTCGGTGACGACCAAAGCAGAATTTCGATGGAATTTCGGTCAAATTTCGATCGAAATTTCGATCATTTCGGTCATTTTTTGTACTAGGTCCCCCATATTTCGGTCGAATTTCGATTTCGACTGGATATCGATATTCGACAGAAATTCGACCGAATTTCGCTGAAATTTGAGGCCATGTGATGTACAAATCATTCTTATGATTTGACGATCCTTTAAGGTATTTGATGAAGCACATATCGAGAAATTTTCGTTCAAAGTGCTTTCAAGTGTGCAGAAATTAAAGAGTCATTTTCAAATATGCACAACATTTTTTAAGGTATACATGATACATTGAAATTAATGCGAGATCACATATTCTTTCAATTGCTAAGCCACCATGAAGTCATTTTTCTAGAACCAACATCGATGTTTGAAGCTCTTGGCCGTTGTTACGATCCTAAATATGGCCCGTTCAATCGTCCCATTTATTGGATCTGGTTACTCATCAATTCTTTTATTCTGTAGAGAATATTATGTAGTCGGGGTATCATTTACTCTATTTTTATTTTCCCGATAACCTCTTATGTAATTTACCCGTGGGTCCTCTCTATATAAGAGAGCCTAAGGTTCTATGGAATAAACGGATTGCTCATTTCCACTAACATAGTATCAGAGCCAAAAACCCTAACCTTAACCCTAAAACCCTACCACCGCCGCCCCTCTCTCTCTCCCTTCCTTTCTCGACGTCGCTGCCGCCGCCACTCCGCCCCTCCCCTTCTCCCGCCGCCTCCCCGCCCCTACCCGCCGGCCTATCTCTCCGCGGTCGGCCTCCTCCACTCCTGGCCTATCTCTACGCCACCAGCCTCTCCACCGCAGGGAGCCCTCCGCCGCCGGCTCCTCCCCCAACGCCGGCGTCTCCTCCTCCGTCGGCTTCTCTCGCTCTCCATGGATTTGAGTGTGTAACGTCTACATATGCACTCAAATCCCGTCCAGTTGATGTAGATAATTCTATTTTGGTCTACGGATCCTAGCTCTTCGTCTCCAACGTGATGTCTAACAACAAAGTAGATATGCCCTCCATCGGCACGTTCAAAGCTCCCACGCCTATAGTCAAGATGGATGGAACGAATTATGAGCTCTGGGCGATGCAGTTCATGAGTATGAAGTAGAACGGTAAGAAGTACATTCTTACCGAGGAAGAACCGGCAGCGAAGACTGGATTTATGCCTCTTGGGAGGCTGATGATTCATATGCCAAAGTTTGGCTCTCAGGCACGTTGACGATGGAGATTGCAAATGATGTCCTCCATCAACCCACCGCTAAGGCGATGTGGGACATCCTGACGACCACTTATTCGTAGGTGCAAAATGAAACAAAGATGTTACAGCTCCAGCATGACATATTCACCATGAAGCAGAATGGTCGGCCACTACATTCCTTGTATACATCCCTACAGGGGATGTTTGAGAAACTTTACAGTACTATACCTCTCACGGCTACCACTGAGCAGCATAAGATCTTCCGGAATGCTACCATGGTGGGGGTATTGCTAGCAGCACTTGATCCTGAGTATGAGGCATCCCGATCTCAGATACTTGCCGATGCTACCATTTCTCCTATGGAGGAAGTTTACCGGAGGCTTAGTCGCATCTCTGTTCCTTCCAACACTTCTACTCCACCTTCGGCGATGGCTGTATCGCGAGGGAGAGGTGGTCTGTATCGTCCTTCCAGCACTTATTTTTCAGGACATACTAACGGGCATGGTGATTGGTTATGGCTCTGAGTAGAATGGTTTCTATCGTCTAATCCGGAATTCATATGCTGGCATCTCTTCCTACTTAGCCGAATCAGTCTCTCCGTACACCTGGCATCTACACTTTGGTCACCTCCCGTTTCAAAAGATGCGTCATCTCTTGCCTCAGATTTCTCCAAGTTCGTCGTTTTGATGTGAAGCCTGTCAGTTGGGAAAGCATCATTGAGCTAGCTTCCCTAGTTGTCAGTGTCAGAGCAGTAGCTCTCCTTTTGAATTATTTCATGCTGATATTTGGGGTTCGAGTCGTGTTCCTGATCATCAGGGACATGGGTTCTATCTTGTAGTAGTTGATGACTTCTGTCGTGTATCGTGGGTGTTTCTTTTAAAGAATAAATCTGAAGAATGGATGTTATTAGAAATCTTATCATTGAAGTGCAGAATGTTTTTCCCGCTTCTGTCAAATATGCTCGTACGGACAATGCGTTGGAATTCTGCACTCGCTCTCTCTCCCATTTCTTTTCATCCAAAGGTATTATTCATCAAACCACCTGTGCTTACACATCTCAACAGAATGGAGTGACAGAGCGAAAACATCGTCATCTCCTTGATATTACTCAAACCCTGCTTATCCAGAGTTGTGCGCTTATCACTTTTTGGGGAGATGTTGTTCTTACGGCCTGCTACCTTGTCAATCGTATGCTGTCCTCTGTACTCGATGAGAAAATTCCTCTTTCTGTTGTTTTTACAGAGAAGGAATTATTTTCTCTTACCCCCTCGTGTCTTTGGTGTTGGTGCTTTGTTCACCACTTGTCTCCTGGACTTGACAAACTCTCACTTAGAGCTGTCAAGTGTGTCTTTGTGGGTTACTCTTGGACTCAGAAGGGTTACCATTGTTATGACCTTGTAAAGAGGAAATATTTTGTCAGTGTTGATGTTACATTTTTTGAGTCAGTTATGTACTTCTCCCCTGCATGTGACAGGTTGGCCTCTTCCACATCTAATGATGACGTCTATGTTCCTCCTCCTAGTCTGAGTCCATCTTTATCCATTCCTGTCCGGGTCGTCACGCCAACGTCATCTCCATCACCACCACCACCACCACAACCACCTATCATGCCATTACCTAAATTCTATACACGTCGGTCAGGTCTTGCTCAGGCAGCACATCAATCATCCATCACGCCTCAGATATGTTCAGATGATATTACTAACGATGGGTCGGATAGTGTGCTTGTGCAGGATTCTTCTTTGCCGGAGGAGTGTGCACCATCGAGTACAATGGATGATGATCTTGATGTCCCTATTGATATTCGGAAGCAGAAACGGACTTGCGCGTCTTATCCCCTTGCTTCCTAGGTTTCCTTTCACCGTCTCACAGGAGACTTCCAGAGATTTGCTGCGGTTTTGTCTTCCGTGGAGATACCATGGAGTTATCAGGATGCTATGAAAATTGACTGCCGGGGTTGGCTATGGAAGAAGAAATAGCTGCTTTATAGTCCCGGGTACATAGAGCTTGGTTACCGCTCCATCCGGCGCATCTATTGTTAGCTGCGAATGGGTATTCACAGTGAAGTACCATGCAGATGAGAGCCTTGACCGGTACAAGGCACGACTAGTGGTGAGAGGCTTCACTCAAACATATGGTGTGGACTATTTGGATACATTCTCTCCAGTGGCTCGTCACTCTACTCTTCGCATTCTTCTATCTGTTGTTGTGTTACGTGACTGGTCCATATTTCAACTTGTTGTCAAGAATGCATTCTTGTATGGCGATTTGCAGGAAGAAGTCTACATGCAGCAACCACAGGGGTTTGTTGTTGAGGGGGAGAATCATATGGTGTGTAGACTTCACAAGGCAATATATGACCTTAAATAGAGCCCAAGGGCGTGGTTACAGAAGCTTTCCCACCTAATTGAACGACGGGGATTCAAAAGATCAAATGCAGATCACTCGTTGTTCATTCAGAAGACTTCTAGAGGTACAGTTGTCGGCATGGTATATGTTTATGATATTCTGGTTACAGGAGATGATGCTCAGGGGGTAGAGATGGTAAAAGCATTTTTGGGCCGTCAGTTTGTCACGAAGGATCTTAGTACCCTATGATATTTTCTGGGGCTTGAGTTTGCCAGGAATGCACCGGGTCTGGAATGACCCAAAGGAAATATATTACAGATTTGCTGGTTGAAACCGGCATGGTTGGATGTAGACCATCGAGCACTCCTATGGATCCAAGTATGAAATTATATGACAACGATACTGAAGAGGTTGACAGGAGAAGATATAGAGAGATGGTGGATAAGCTTCTTTACATCACTATAACTCGATCTGATATTGCTTTTGCAGTAAGTCGAGTGAATCAATTCATGGAGCAGCCAAGACAGATACATATGGATGCTATCTATATATATGATACTAAGGGCCTGTTTGGTTGCAGGGTTGGGCAGGGTTGGATTGGGCTGGGTTGGGATGGATGAATAGTAATCTGTGAGGAGGAAGTACCCTTGTGAATAGTAACCAGGGTTGGGCCAACCCTGCCCAACCCTGCAACCAAACATGCCCTAAGGTATCTAAAGTCTTCTCCAGGCTCGGGACTGTTGTTTAGAAAGAACACAAATTTATCTATTTCGGCTTGTGCATGCAGACTATGCAGGATGTCCTAAGGATCGTAAGCTACTTCAGGCTTTGCAGTTTTTGTGGGTAGCTCTTTGGTTTCTTGGAAAAGTAAGAAACAAACTGTTGTGGCTAGATCTTGTG
This sequence comes from Ottelia alismoides, assembly GCA_037367405.1. NCBI lineage: Eukaryota > Viridiplantae > Streptophyta > Magnoliopsida > Alismatales > Hydrocharitaceae > Ottelia > Ottelia alismoides. The sequence goes on from JAZKJV010001136.1 coordinate 501,117, forward strand.
CTGAATCTGAATATAGGGCAATGGCACAAGCAAGCACGGAGAATGTGGGTTCGAGCTGTACTAGAAGACTTGCATATAGATGTACCTCTACCCATGCAGCTACAGTGTGACAATCAAGCTGCTTTGTTCATTGCCAATAATCCAGCATTTCATGAAAGAACAAAACATATTGAGGTAGACTGCCACTACACTAGAGATATGATCCAGAAAGGCTTAATTTCTACTTCATATGTTAGTTCAGGGAGCAGACTGTCAACATCTTCACCAAGCCATTGCTCAGAGGACTTTTCCAGAGATGTTCTTCCAAGCTGAGCATGATTGATATCTATGCTCCATCTTGAGGGGGAGTGTAGAGAATATTTTGTAGTCGGTGTATTAGTTACTCTATTTTTATTTTCCGGATAACCTCTTATGTAATTTGCCCGTGGGTCCTCTCTATATAAGAGAGTCTAGGGTTCTATGGAATAAACGGATTGCTCATTTCCACCAACATATTCAATAGTAATAATAACTATCATTAAAAACAGTGCAATATAAAATATTATAAAAGAACATTTAACATTTCTTTTATTCTCATCAATTCTTTTATTCAATAGTAATAATAACTATCATTCAAAAACAGTCCAATATAAAATGTTATAAAAGAGCATTTAACATTTCTTTCATTCTCAAAATTAAAGTTTACGTTGCACATTACCACAATGTATTCATTTACTTGTAATCAAGTTGGAAAGCAAGTACCCACCGTTTTACTATTAACTAAAGGAAATAATTAGTGGTTGGCTATTGTTCGTACGATGGCTCACCGGTGGGTTTTTAAAAAACATAGTATAAGGGTAAGCGAGTGCCTAGCAACAAAGAAAAGAAAAGTAAAACAAGTAGAGTCAATTTGGGAAATTTTGTATAACAGAAAATTTTATTTCTCTTTATCAAATTTTTATTTATTCCTATTTATCCTATTTCATGACATGGATTAGTACTTGTGACATTATGTCTCCTATCACATACTCTGAAGTTGGAGTTACTTTGGAATCGGAGATTACATCAAGGGTTTAAATATCGGTTTCGGATATCGTATCGATACCCTTTTGATACGATATTTCGTCGAAATTTCGACGACATTTCGCCCATATCGACCATCATTTATGAAGAAATGATTGGAAACTACACTCATATCGCCATTTCACTAGAAATTTCGTCGAAATTTCGCGAAATATGAAACCATGGATTACATTGAACTGAGCTTATAACATCACACGTTGCCTCAATCAATCGTCCAATACCACCTTTGCAAAATTTCCTTTATTTTATTATTCATGGGTTTTAAAACCTCAGTCTGTCTAACAAGAAAGTACATCGTTCGCAAGGGCCCGATTGCTTAAATCTACACGCTTTAACTGCCTATTCTCTTTAGCAGCGGCTTAACACACATGTTATCATGTTGTAATCGCTACTTTTCCTTCCTTGTGCCTCCACATGGCACGATAACTTTTCGCAGATATGGCTGGATGCGGGGATTGTGTGGTGCCGGTCCGACGACTTCCTTGCTTGCTTTCTGGAATGCGTTGTATGATAATAGGACGAGGTCGAGAAGAGAACGACTTCACCCGATGGCTATTTTGTGGGCGATTTGGCGTAGCAGAAATGATTTGGTGTTCTCGGGACAGAGATTTTACAAAGAAAATATGCAGTGTTATACAAGTAGGCTGGTAGACGAGTGGTTGTTGCGTTGAGCCTCTTGTATTCTTTTTGTTTTTTAGGAGATTTTCGGTACTTTGTAACCTATCTACTGGTTTTGTTATAATTATATTTTGATGGGGCGGGCACCTCCGAGTGTTTCCCCCTACCTTGCAGCTTTCAAAAAACTTTTCTATTTATTTTGTTTTCATTATGTAATTTGTCATCTAGGGTTTCTCCTCTCTATATAAGAGAGCCCTAAGGTCTCATGAATAAACAAGTTGTTTAGGGAAAAGAATTGCTTTCATTAGAAGGGACCCTAGGGCTCTTTTATATATGAGAAAAGCCTTGGGTTAATTACATGAGAGTTACACAAAGAAAATAGAAATGAGAAATAGATAATATGAGATACAAATATCTCAACACTCCCCCTCAAGCTGGATCATATATGTCTATCTTGCTCAACTTGAAACAACACCTCTAAAACGGACCTTAGCAAGAGCCTTGGTGAAAATATTAGCTGTTTGATCTCCATTGGGAACATGGGAGGTGGATATGAGATTCTTCTGGATCATGTCTCTGGTATAATGACAATCCACCTTTATGTGCTTGATTCATTCATGAAATGCAGGATTATTGGCAATAAATAGATCCGCTTGATTGTCACGTAAAAGCTGCATAGGAAGAGGGACCTCAACAACACGGTCAGTTAAGACCGATTTAACCCACATCATTTATGTGCTTCCCTGTGCTATGGCTTTGTACTCAGATTTTGCATTGGATCCAGCAACTATTGTCTGCTTCTTGCTTTTCCATGATACGAGAGAACTACCAACGAAAATAGCAAAGTCAGAAGTAGACTTCCTGTCTTTAGGGTATCATGCATAATTTGCTTCTGCACAAGCTGTCACCTCAAGAGATGTACCTCTGTTGAATATAAGACCAGTACCAAGTGAAGTCTTCAAATATCTCAAAATCATATAGATTGCATCTATATGAACCTTTCTGGGTTGCTCCATAAACTGACTAACCTTGCTCACAACAAATGATATGTCTGGTCTAGTGATGGTAGCATATAGGAACTTCCCAACCAATTCTCTATATCTCCTCTTATCTACCTCCTCGGTGTCATCATCATATAATCTCAAACTCGGATCCATAGAGGTAGTAGCAAGCTTGCACCTTGTCATACCTGTCTTTAGAAGATCCGTTACAAACTTCTTCTAGGTCATCACAAGACCACATTGGTTCCTGGCGAACTCTAATCCAAGGAAATATTGAAGATTGGCAAGGTCCTTAGTCACAAATCGTTGACCTAGGAACTCCTTGGCAGCCTGAATGCCCTGCTCATCATCACCCATGACAATAATATCATCAATGTAGACAAGAATAACAACGATGCCTCTGTGTCCTCTGAACAAAAAAGTGATTGATTTGCAGTAGACCACGCAAAAATCCATGTTGCTCTATCAACTCTGATAGCTTCTGGTACCAAGTTGGACTATGCTTCAGGCCGTAAATCGCCTTATGGAGCCTACAACTTTTCCGAGACTCCCCCTCAGCAGCAAACCCTAGTGGTTGCTGCATATATACCTCCTCCTGTAGATCGCCATATAGAAATGCATTTTTCACATCGAATTGGTAAAGAGACCAGTCCCGTGAAACAACAACCGATAGAAGAATGCACAGTGTCGAATGTTTGGCCACCGGAGAGAAGGTATCCTGATAGTCCACCCCATAAGTTTGGGTGAACCCACGTGCTACAAGCCTTTCCTTGTAGCGATTCACACTGCCATCTGCTCGTTGCTTCACCGTAAAGATCCATTCGAACCCTACCACATAGGCACCTGCTGGAGCAGGAACAACACTCCAGGTGCCATGAGAACGTAAAGCGGCCATCTCCTCCTCCATGGCAAGTCGCCACCTACTATCCTGTGCGACCTCCTGATATGTTCGTGGGATAGTAACAACAGAGAGTCCCACAACAAACCTCTTGTACTCCTCGAAAGATGGTCCAATGAAACATGCATGACAAGAAGGTATGTAGCACAGTTACGACGTGGCTTCCTCAAGGCAATAGGTATATCCAGGTCATCATCCTCTTCGTTCTCCGGTATCAACTCCGTGCAATATCATGAGGAACACTCAAATCTCCAGTGCCATCAGTAAAAACAATGTGTTCATTACATACCTAAGGTGTACTAGATGATGGGGAAGGCGCATGAGCAGAGGGGCAAGTAGAATATATGTGAATGTAAAACCGTGGTAGTAACTGTGTCATGGTAGACAGAGGTGGAGGTGGTGGAGGAGGTGGAGGTGGAGATGGACCGAGGCTCAACATGGGATGTAGATGGTAGAGATAATGGAGGTGGAGGAACGAAAACATCCTTCCCCAAATCAACGTTAGACAATCTGTCCCTTGTAGGAGAAAAATACGTAATAGACTCAAAAAATGTGACATCAACACTAACATAATACTTTCTCCCTACAGGATCAAAACATTTATACCCTTTCTGGGTACGAGAATAACCAACAAAGACACATTTGACAGCTTTAGGAGAGAGCTTGTCATGACCAGGAGTGAAATTGTGGGCAAATGCCACATACCCAAAAACCCTGGGAGTAAGGGAGAATAGGTCCTTCTCGGGAAACGCAATCAAGAAAGGAACATTTTCTACAAGGATAGTGGAAGGCATGCGCTTCACCAAGGAGCAAGCAGTGAGAACAACATCACCCAGAATGAATGAGGAGTTTGACTCTGAATCAAAAGAGTCCTCATGACATCCAAAAGATGACAGTATTTACGTTCAATAATACCATTCTGCTGCGAAGTATAAGCACAAGAGGTCTGATGAATAATACCAAGAGATCTGAGAAAATCAAATAGCTATAAAATGGAAAATTCCAAGGCATTGTCAGTACGAATAAACTTTACATTAGCAGAAAAGATATTCTTAACTTCAATAAGAAATGATTTAACATGACCCGTTTCAGACTTATGTTTTAACAAGAACACCCAAGATAATCTAAAAAAGTCATCCACAACAATCATATAGAACCGATGTCCCTGATGATCGAGAACACGACTAGGACCCCTGATATCAAAATGAAACAACTCAAACGACGAACTACTATGACGACTATGACGACTCGGAAAAGAAGAACAATGGTGCTTCGCAAGCTGACAAGCCTCACATTCCAAGGTAGCACCGTAGAACATGACACAACTTCTGTAGAGGAAGGTGTCCGAAGCGAAGATGCCACATGAAAGGAGAAACAGATCTTGACGGAATGGTAGCAACATCAGCACACCGAGGTTGGACAAGTCTGTAAAGTCCTTTCTACTCACGGCTACATCCAATTACCATGCTCGTGAGTATGTCCTGAAATACAAGAGAAGAAGTGTCAAATATGGCACATCAATGTAACTTTTGTAATTTGGCTAGTAGACAAAAGATTCGTCTAAAATGCTGCAGCATGTAAGACATTCTGCAGACACATCGAGGGAGCAAGAACAATCTCCCCCTTACCAACAATTGGTAGATGAACCCCATTAGCAATCACAACTGATCTACCAGGAGGGATAAACCTCTAAGAACTAAACTGTGCTTGATCACCACACATATGATGAGATTCTCCAGAGTCCATGATCCAATCCGACAAATCTGAACTGCTACAACTGGTAAGTGCATAAGCAATACCCGACGAACTCAAAGAGGCCCTGGTAGCTGCTGCGACATCTGAAGAACCTGTAGCTGAAGTGGTAGAAGTAGTCATCATCTCTCAGTCTGGAAACAATATCATCAAAACGCGCATCCTGAGCAGGAGCAGAAGTAGGCTCAGTCTGCTCAGCAACACGGGCAGACGCTTGATACCCATGCTTCAGATAACATGTCTCCTGAGAATGACTGGGATGGTGTCAATGTGAACATGGGCCACGTTGATGTCCTCCTTTACCACGTGGTTCACGCCCTCGAAACTGTGAAGTACCCTCTCTTCCACGAGAAGCTGCCATAGCAAAGGGAGTCTGGGTCATAGTAGTAGAGGAAGTAGTGATCCTGCTCAACCTCTTGTAGACCTCCTTCATTAGATGTATCGTCTCTCCAACAAATAGTTGAGTACATAGTGCATCGTACTTAAAGTCAAGAGATGACATAAAGACTCCTGTCATAGTGGCATTCCGATATGCATGTTGCTGCTCAGTACTGGTAGTAATAGGCATGAAGCTATGCAGACGCTCAAACATGCCTCTAAGATGCGAGAAGTGTGCATGAAGAGGTCGACCATTCTGCTTGGTCGAAAAAATATCATACTGCAATTGCAGAATCTTGCTCTCATTCTTTGTCTGCCCATATGTGTCTGCTAAGATGTCCCACATAGCTTTTGTTGTGGGTTGATTAACAATATTGTTGGCAATCTCTGTGGTGAGTATCCCGGAGAGCCAAATGCGAGCATAGGCATCGTCTTGCTTCCAAGAAGCATTAGCCCCATGCTTGTCCGTCGGCTCTGAATCCGTCAGAATGTGCTCCTTTTTTCGCTCCTTTCTTTTTTTGAATAAAATTTTTGGGGAGTGCACCATCGAGTGTATCCCCCTTGTTTCTGTATTAAAAAAAAGAATGTGCTCCTTGTTATGGCACTGCAAAAGGGTGCGAAACTGCATGGACCACAACTCGTAGTTGGTCCCATCCATCTTCACGATGGGAGTCAGGCCCTTGAAGACACCAGACGATGAAAAAACGTCACCCTACGTGGAACCCTACTCCGTGAGGAGCGGGATGAAACCACGGGAGAAGCCCTCAAAGGGGCGGATACTTCATTCCTTTTTCTCAATGAGTACAGGAGGTATGGGGCTCCTTATATAGCCTCTCCAGAGCCTCCAAGTCCCACCACTAGACGATGTGGAACTAAACACATGGATGGGGTAAATGGATCTTCTCCAGGATCCATTTACCCTGCTACAACTCATGGGCGCATAACCAAATACTCTAACACTCCCCCTCAAGCTGGAGCATGCAATGCTCAGCTTGGACAAACAGAAAGAAACTCAACTCAACGCTACGAGACACTACGGACAATATCAACCCAACGCGCACATTGCTGCAGTCAAGGACATTGCTTCTCATGCCGTGCAGGTGAGGAGGACGAACGGGCTGGAGTGTGAGTCTTCTGAATCTCCTCGTCGGAGGGCATGTGCTCTGAACTGCGCCTGTCAGAGTCACTGCAACTGAAATGAGTCTCCTCGTCGGAGTACTCTGGCCCGCCACAATAATGTGGACAACTGCTCCATCTCTGAAAAGGGCCGAACTGAAAAGGCTGTGGCTGTGCAATCCTCGTCGGAGTCCACGGTCGCTAGAGAATGGAGTCTGAAAAATCTCCTTGTCGGAGAACTGGGTCTCTCCCATCTGGCTCAGAGAATGGTGCACTGCTCTGGTGTACCTATGACACCACATGAAAACCCTTGCCCTCAATGGCATAGGGAATGGTCCTCTGCTCTGGAGTCTCTATGGCTCACATGAAAACTCTGGCCTGACAACAAGAAGAATGATGGGGACCGCGAAACAAATGATGGCAACTTATGCACATCTGAAAAATGACCGCAAACTCGCGCGTGTCTGAAACTGGAGACTCGGAATAATGATCGTCGAGTCTGAAACCGAACCGTAGGGTCTGATCATCTGGTTGGTCTGGAGACTGACATCTGAATCTGGAATCTGTATCTAGACCTGTGACTCTACATATATACTCCCCCTTTCTCCCATACTTGTCGGAAAACATGGTCGTCGATCAAGTTGGGAGAAGACAACAATGATGGGGATAAAACAAAAACCACTTAGCCGACTACACATTTGTCGGCTTTCGAAACATTCATTTTTTTTCTCGAAACATTTTTTTAAGTCGTTTTTTTCCAGCTTTTCATCAATATTTTTTTCTTTTTTTTCCCGGCTTTTGCATTTTTTTAAGCCTCCAATTTTTCTTTGTGTATGGTTTTTTTTCGGTGTACGTGCCTTTTTTTTTAAAAAAAACTTCTCTCCTTTTTTTTTGAAATCTCTCTTTTTTTTCTAACAAAATAAATCTAGCCCAATTGGACCCAAAGATACTCAGCCCAATTAGGTGTTACAAAATATAGCTCTCTCCCTCTTGAAATAACTCTCGGCCTCTCCAATTTTTTTTTGGACTGCCGTAGCCCACCTGAGCCTTTTCTTTCTCTCTCTTTTTTTTCTTTATCATCGGCCGTAGCCCCCCTTGAGCCTCCTCTTTTCTTTTTTTTTCCTTCTTTTTTTTTAAATGAGCCCACAGGCACATTTAGGGTTCCCCATCGATTTGGGAACCCTTCTCTTCCTTCAGTCGCCCCCGATGGGGGACCTGCACATTCGCGGGCGCCGCCACAATGGAGGGGCCGCACACGGAGGGCGCCGCCACGATGAAGGAGGGAGCGCCGCCGCGTGAGGCTTCTTGAAGGAGGTGCGCCGCCGTGAATCTGGAGAAAGGAGGGGAGCAGCTGCCTCTTGTGTTTTACCCTGATGCGGCTAGGGCTCTGCCAGATGGAATCTCGCCGCCTGGGGGGCCGTCGTGGGAGGTTGTGATGGAGTTGCAAGGTCACGCGAGGAGATCGCCTAGAAGAGGACTTGGAGGCGCGGCAGAGTTGCGCCGCTAGGGCTGGATGACCCACGCCTGGATGTGTGCCTTGTGCGCCGGGATGCGCGCCTGGGGGTGCGCACCCTGTTCGCGAGATCGCCGCACGCCTGGAGGGCTGGAGCGCCGAGAGGCGTAATGCACCTGTGTTGGTGCTGGAGGCATCGCGCGAGGACTGGAGGGTGCTGGAGTCACGATACAATGCAGAGAGGAAGTCGCGCCTGGGAGCGCCCCTGTGAGTGCGGCGAGCGTGGAGGCGCCATGCGTGAGGCTACCACCTCCGCCTGGAGAGAAGGGAACGCCGCCTGGTGGGGTTGAGAACTCGCCTCCTGGAGATGAGGGAACACCGCCTGCGTGAGGCTAGAGCTGCGCCTGGAGACTTTGCGGCTAGGAGGAATACCGCAGGCGTGATCTGGAATCTGGAACCCTTCCTTAGGGTTCCACATTGGAAAGCCAATTGCCTCATGAAATCGATGACGGCCGAGATTAGGGTTTCACAATAAAAACCCCAGTTTCCTTCGAACAACATGATCGGAAAAAAACTCCGGATACATTGATAATGATCTCATATCTTGAAAATAAATAATCAAAATGAGAATTCAAATCGAATCTCGACCAAATAAATAAAACATGATTCCTCGAGAATCAACCTGGCTCTGATACCATGTTAGAAAATCGGAAGCGGAAGCGGAATGATAAAACAGAGCATAATCTAGAATGATAAACATGAAGAACAAAATATTTTTACGTGGAACCCTACTCCGTGAGGAGCGGGATGAAACCACGGGAGAAGCCCTCAAAGGGGCGGATACTTCATTCCTTTTTCTCAATGAGTACAAGAGGTCTGGGGCTCCTTATATAGCCTCTCCAGAGCCTCCAAGTCCCACCACTAGACGATGTGGGACTAAACACATGGATGGGGTAAATGGATTTTCTCCAGGATCCATTTACCCTGCTACAACTAATGGGCGCATAACCAAATACTTTAACAGAAACCATGTTGAGGGAAAATAATTGCTTTCATTAGAAGGGACCTTAGGGCTCTCTTATATAGGAGAAAAGCCTTGGGTTAATTACATGAGAGGTACATAAAGAAAATAGAAATGAGAAATAGATTATATGAGATACAATATCTCAACACCAGTCACTTTTTTTCCATATGGTATTAGAGCGATGGTCCTATATCAAAGTTTTTGTACTCTCGTCCTAACCCTACCCGTCGACCCCTTTCTTATTGTTGGAGTATATGCCTCATATGTACTGATGTGTAAATAGATCTCTCCAGGGTCCATTTTCCACATCCAGAGTTTAGTCCCGCATCCACCAGTGGTGGGACTTGGAGGGTCTGAGGAGGTTATATAAGAAGCCCCGAACCCCTGTATCCAGTTAGAAAGTTCAATGAACAATCGACCCTTTGAGGCGTTCTCCCGTGGTTTCATCTCGCTCCTTAGGGAGTAGGATTTTACGTTAAAATCTCGTGTTCCTCAATGTTTATTTTTCTATCTTTGATATTCGCTTCCTCATTCTTTATTTTCTAACATGGTATCATAGCGGGTCGATTCTCGAGGTTTTTTTTGTTCGAGATTCGAGATTTGATTCTGGGGTTTCCATTGAAACCCTAATTATGTTCTTGGAGATTAGTTTGAAGATCTATTGTATATCAAGACCATGTTTCCTTAATCATCAAGTTTGAGAGATTTTTTAAGGGTTTTCGAAACCCTATCCTTCATCTCCCATGAGGTGGCATGTACTGCAAGCCCTAGCAGCTCCCACGAGGCGGCGAGACCTCCACCTCCCTCGAGGTGGCATGTACTTCAAGCAGCGGTGCCACACCTCCTGGCGTGCATGTTGCGCGCATCACCTCCAGACAGTCAAAGAGCTCCTCCGTTTCGGTGGGCAAGCGCCCTTTTCTCGATCTCGCGCAGGTGGCGCAATCCAGGCGACTCCCCCTTCGCGCATCATCTCCATGCCTAGACCAATCTCCAGGTGGCTTGCGCTGCCCCTCCGATCTCCAGACGGCAAGATCTGCCCATGCGAGGGCACCTTCAGGCCGCATCTGCTCGCCCTTCTCCTCTCGAGTCCAAGCAGCGACAACCAGAAAAAAAACAAAAAAAGGCGGAGCCAAAGCTCTACACTCCCCCTGTCGCCACCTTCATCCGCATCTCCAGCCTGCTTCAAAGCGGTGGCAAAATTTCGGTGAGCAATCCCTCCGCACGTTCCAAAGCCCTCCAGGTACCTCCATGCGACAGTCGCCACGCACTATACCTCCAGGCGGAGGCATCCTCCTTCGCGCCTCCAGGCCGAGGCCTCGCCTTTGTGCTTCCAAACGGAGGTGCAGCTCCAAAGCCCTCCGTGAGGGCACCATCGGCGGCGAGCCTTCCTCTTCTCCTATGGTGACGATAGGAGAAAACCCCAGCAGGGTTGGCTTCTTGATTTTTGGTGAAAAGGGTTCCCACGAGGGGAGCCCTAAATAAGCAGCGCTACATTTTTTATTAAAAAAGATATTCATTGTAAGGGCCCAATAAGGTCTGGTGAGCTCTTTAAAAAAAGGACCAGCAAGAAAAAAATGGACTGCGAGTGAGTGAGAGGGGTTCCCTAGCAGGAACCCTAAATAGGGGAGAAAAGGTCTGGTGAGCTCTTTAAAAAAAGGGCCAGCAAGAAAAAAAGGGACTGCGAGTAAGTGAGAGGGGTTCCCAAGCAGGAACCCTAAATAGGGGAGAAAGGGCCCAATGGGCCGAAGCGTTATAAAAAATTGTGTTTGTTGCTCATGTGCCCAAGGTAGAAAAAAAGAAGAGGCATGGTTAAAAAAAGAAGGCCGCAAGTTTCAAAAAAAGGAAAGAAAAAAGGAAAAGGAATGTGTTTTGAGAGAAACCCGCGTACAAAAAAGAGAGAGAGAAGCCGTTAAAAAATATTAAAACAACTTATTTAAAAAAGAGAGAGGTGACGGCTAAAAATGAATGAAATAGCCGGAAATGTTAGAGTATTTGGAGCATGCGTCACTTATGTAATATGTGGGTAAATGGATCTCCAGGATCCATTTACCCCACCACTGAGTTTAGTCCCACATCTACCAGTGGTGGGACTTGGAGGCTCTGAGGAGGCTATATAAGGAGCCCCAGACCTCCTGTAACCATTGAGAAAGTCAACAGACAAATACGACCCTTTGAGGCATTCTCCCGTGGTTTCATCCCGCTCCTTACGGAGTAGGGTTCCACGTAAAATCTTTTGTGTTCTTCATGTTTATCATTCTATATTATGCTCTGTTTTATCATTCTGCTTCCGCTTCCGCTTCCTATTTTCTAACATGGTATCAGAGTGGTTCGATTCTCGAAGAGTTTATGATCATCTTTTGTTCGAGATTCGATTTTGATGTTTTATTTGTGAAGATTATGTTTAAGGTCTGTTCATCGATGGAGAAAGTTCTAGTCGATACTCGTTTCTGTTCAACATCAGGATGATCGATTCCAGAAGCATGCTCTTCTCCAGAACATCTGAGAACTCCAGCCGCATAGTGCGGCATATGGCGATTCAAACAGGCGAGACTCCAATGGCGCCGCGAATCATCTTTGCGCCCAGGCATGCGACCCTCCAGGCAGTTCGCCCTCTCGTGCACCAGGGCATCACGATTCACTCAGTGACGTCATCTCACGATACAAGCAGGTACAGGCAGAGCCGCTCCGCTCCGCACGATGATGCAGACGCAACACATGCGCATGCGATGCCCTCACGTACGCGCATCCAGGGCGGTGACCTCCATATGTCCTCTCTCTCTCGCGAGTCCTTTATGCACTGCGATGCCCCCACAGTTGGTTTGACTTCCAGGCTGCGGGTGATCATTCACATCCAGCGGTGGCGTCCTTCATCTCCCTGCCACACCTTCATCTCCATCGAACCAGGCGGTGGAGCGACCCACTACCTCTTCAACACCTTCAGCGGTGGAGCCCCAGGCGTGGGCACTGCTCATGCTCCAGCTTCGTCGCGTCGCCCCTCCAATAGAGCATCGATCTTGTGAAATCACGCCGCACTCATCGCGTGTCCCAAGGATCCATCTCAGCAGGCGGCGCAGGTTCCCAATCGGGGAGCGGGCCCTTGTGCCCGATCTCCTTAGATTCTCACGGCAGCGGCGGCAGGCAGGAAACCCCGTCGGGGCGGCGGGGTTTTCTGAAGGAAAAGGGTCTCCCGTAAGGGGAACCCTAAATAGGGTTTTGCATGCCTAGGGCCCCGATGGTCCTTAGTGTTTAAAAAAAATGATTGAGGTTTTTGTGGGCCCAAATGGGCCAAGGTTTTCGTTAAAAAATCGAAAAAAGGCGCGTATAAGAGAAAAAAAGAGTCGTGCGCAAAAGGAAAATTTTTGGATGGCTATTAAAAAAAGGAAATAGCTGAGAAATGGTTGAAACGGCTTAAAAAAATAAAAAATGTGTGATGGCTAAAAAGAAAAAGAGAAATAATGAAGAAAACCCGCAAGTTTTTTGGATGTTCATGTTTATCCCCATATTTATGTATTATCTTATCTTCTCCCAACGCGGTCAACAATGTCATTCCGACCAGTATGGGAGAAAGGGGGAGTATATATAGAGTCACTTGTCTTGTTCTAAGATTCAGATATCAGATTCTCCAGACCGGTCAGATGTTCAGACTCTACAATTTTCATATTCAGACTCAACGACGACACATGCCAATCATTTGTTATTCTTGTTGATCGGCCAGAGTTTTTCTTGTGAGCCATAGGAACTCCAGAGCAGAGGACCATTCCCTATGCCATTGAGGGCAAGGATTTTCATGTGGTATCATAGGCACTCCAAAGTAGAGCACCATTCTCTGAGCCAGATGGGAGAGATCCAGTTTCACACTCCAGCCCGTTCGTCCTCCTCACATACACGCCATGAGAAGCAACGTCCTTGAACTGCAGCAGTTTTGCGCGTTGGATTGATATTGTCTGCAGTGTCATGTATTGTGAGTTGAGTTTCTTTCTGTTTGTCCAAGCTGAGCATTGCATGCTCCAGCTTGAGGGGGAGTGTTAGAGTATTTGGAGCATGCGTCACTTATGTAATAGGTGGGTAAACGGATCCCTCCAGGATCCATTTACCCCACCACTGAGTTTAGTCCCACATCTACAAGTGGTGGGACTTGGAGGCTCTGAGGAGGCTATATAAGGAGCCCCAGACCTCCTGCAACCATTGAGAAAGTCAATAGACAAACACGACCCTTTGAGGCCTTCTCCCATGGTTTCATCCCGCTCCTCACAGAGTAGGGTTCCACGTAAAATCTTTTGTGTTCTTTATGTTTATCATTCTATATTATGCTATGTTTTATCATTCTGCTTCCGCTTCTTATTTTCTAACAGGAAAGAAATAAAAAAATTGAAAAAAAATGAAAAAAGAAAGAAAAGCCGAAAAAATGAACGACTTTTGTGATGTTATGTTTCTCCCCATCTCCATTTGTTTTCTCCCAACTTTGTTGATGCCATTATTTTCTGACAAGTATGGGAGAAATGGGGAGTATATGCAAAGTTACATGGTAGATTGTCAGTTTCTTCTGATTCCATATTCCAGGCCATTCAGATTTCAGACTCTACAGTTGTTCAGACTCGGCATTCAAATGTTTTTTGAGTCTTCACTATTCAGACACACACGTATGCAGTCTTTTGTTTGATGTGCCCATGTTTGCCATTACTTTTTCAGTGGTCCCCATTTTTTGTGTTTTGGCATGGGTTTTCATGTGATTTATAGGGACTTCGGAGTAAAGATCCCATTCCCTGTGCCATATGGGCTAGAGTTTTCATGTGGTTTCATAGGGACTCAAGAGTAGAGATCCCATTATCTAAGCTGGTATGGGAGAGATCCAGTTCTCCAGAGTAGAGATCCCATTCTCTGAGTTAGTATGGATAATTAGCAACATTCTTTATTCGGCCCTTTCAGAGATGGAGCAGTTGTCCACATGTTGTGGCGGGCAAAAGTTCTCCGTGTAGAGACTTAATTTCAGTTGCAGTGACTCTGACAGACGCAGTACATAGCGCATGCTCTCCGACGAGGAGATTCAGTTTGATTTAAACTCCAGTCCATTCGTCCTCCTTACCTGCACGGCATGAGAAGCAACATCCACTCTTCCATGAAAACAGTGAACTGCCTACAAACACTGAGAAGAATGTTGTGGATTTCCTATCCTTGGGGCACCATGCATAACCTGCATCGCCACATCCTGTAACTATAAGAGACATGTCACTTCTGAATAAGAGTCTTGCTCCTGGAGAAGACTTCAGATATCTCGTAATCATGTTAACTGCATTCATATGAACCTGCCTGGGCTGCTCCATAAACTGTCTGACTCTACTAACTGCAAATGATATATCAGGCTTGGTAATAGTGACATATAGCAGTTTCCCTACTGGCTCTTTGTATCGTCTCTTGTCTACCTCCTCAGAATCATCATCATAAAGCTTAGTATTAGGATCTATGGGAGTAGTGGTAGGCCTACTCCTCTCATGCCTTTTTCAGTTAGAAGATCAGTTATATACTTCCTTTGCATCATCACCGTGCCACGTTGATTCCTTACAAATTCAAGACCAAGAAAGTAACGAAGATTGCCAAGGTCCTTGGTCACAAATTGTTGTCTAAGGAAATCCTTAGCTGCATGAATACTCTGATCATCATCCCTTGTAACAATGATGTCATCTACATAAACTAGAATAGCAACCGTACCTCTCTGAGATCTCTTAACAAAAAGAGAATGATCTGCAGTAGATCTGACAATCCGTTGTTGTTCAATCAACTCTGAGAGCTTCTGAAACCAAACCCTCGAACTCTGCTTAAGGCCATGAATAGCCTTGTGAAATCTACACACCATATGAGACTCCTCCTCAGCAGCAAACCCTGGAGGCTGCTGCATGTAGACTTCTTTCTGCAATTCGCCATACAAGAAAGCATTCTTGACATATAACTGAAATAGAGGCCAGTTACGTACCACGTCTATAGAAATAAGAATCCTCAGTGCAGAGTGACGAGCGATTGGAGAAACGCATCCTAAGAATCCACCCCATTGGGTGAACCCACGAACAACAAGTATAGCCTTGTATCCATCAACTGTACCATCAGCACAATGCTTAAATATAAATACCTACTTGCTCCCAACAACAGATGTGCCGAGAGGAGCATGTACAATACTCCACGTGCCACGAGACTGTAACACGACCATTTCTTCCTCCATAGCTAGACGCCACTGACTAACCTGCAATGCCTCCTGATACGACCGTGGTATCTCCACAACAGACAAGCCCACAACAAACCTCTGAAACTCTTCTGAGAGACGTGCAAGAGAAACATAAGAAGCAAGAGGATACATAGTACATGCCTCTGCTTCGGTGGGGCAATGGGCATGTTAAGGTCCTCAACCTCCTCAATGGTCGAGACTGGGACATCTAAGACCTCCTGCACATCATGTTGTAAATACAAATCACCAGTGCTACCAGTAGAAACCAAGTGCTCAGGACATACCTAGGGCGTGCCAGATGATTGAGGAGGCATATGAACACGAGATTGGCGTTGGTAAACTTGTGAAAAATAAATGGGTGTGGCAGGTGGAAGTGGTGGTGGTGGAGGTGGAGAAGATGATGGGGAATGTGATGAAGAAGTAGAGCCTGTGGTTGACAAAATCGGAGATAGAGGCATGTATACCTCTTCTCCAGACTGCAATGGAATCAACTTATCACCTGTATGAGTGAAAAACATAATAGACTCAAAGAAAGTGACATCCACACTAACATGATACTTCCTACGAACATGATCAAAACAATGGTATCCCTTTTGAGTTCTGGAATACGCCACAAAGATGCACTTGACAGCTCTAGAGAGAACTTATCATGTCCATGAGACATATGATGAACAAAGGCAACTGGCCTAAACACACGAGGAGTGAGGGAGAAAAGGTCCTTCTTGAGAAATAGTTGAGACTGAGATCTTCTCTTAGTTCCAATACAAATGAGGGCATACGATTCACCAGGTAGCAAGCAATTAGAACCACATCTCCTAGTATGAGTGAGGAGCACGACTCTGGATCAAGAGGATCATGGTAACATCCAAAAGGTGACGATGTTTGCGTTCAACCACCCCATTCTGTGGGAAGTATAAGCACAAGAAGTCTGATGAACACTACCAAGGGTACTAAGAAACTGTGAGAGTTGAAGGCTACAGAATTCTAACGAGTTGTCAGAACGAATATATTTTACATTCGCAGAAAAATATTTTTTATTTCATTAGAGAAAAACAGAATAACATGACCAGCATCAGACTTGTTTATAAGAAGGAACATACAAGACAGTCTGGAAAAATCATCCACAGCAACAAGATAAAACCTGTCCCTGTTGGTCTGTGACACGACTTGGACCCCAAATATCAAGATGAAACAACTCAAATAGATTATGACTACTTCGACCCTCACAACTCTGAAAGGTAGCTCGGTGATGCTTCCCAAGCTGGCAGACCTCGCACTGAAAGGTAAAGCGAGGTGAAATCTAAGGACATGACACGACTTTTATAGAGGAAGATGACCAAACCGGAGGTGCCATACGTAGGGAGAGACTGATCCAGTTTGAAGAGATGAAGCACCAGCATATGGAGATTGGACCAGTCTATAGAGACCTCCTTGCTCACGATCAGATTCAATCACCCTGCCCATAAGAATGTCCTGAAACTTGAGAGACGATGGGTTAAATATGGTACGACAGTAAATCTTTGTTGATTTGACTAATCGATAGTAATTTCATAGAAAATCAGGAGCATAAAGAACATTCTGAAGGCGCATTGCTGAAGTTAACTGCACCTCCCCCTGACCAGTGATGGGAGAGTGTGTCCCATCGGCTATTATTACCGATCTACCTGGCCGTGTCAGTCTGTATGTACTAAACTGTCCTTTATCACCACAAAGATGATGTGATGCTCCTAAGTCCATAATCCATTTTGACAAATCTACCATGTAACAGTTAGTAAAAGCATATGTTGTACTTGATGCGGATGCAGATGCTGAGGCGGCTACCTCTGTGGATCCTGAAGGAGAGCTGGTCGACCCAGGTGCGAGCATAATCTCTCTGAGCCATGCTACAAGCTCGTCGAACCTCTGATCAGATGCCAGAGATGGAACATCAACATGTTGGGTCTGCTCTGCAACCTGTGTTGAAGCAGGAAAGCCATGCTTAGAATAACACGTATCCTCAGAGTGGCATGGCCTGTGGCAGTAAGTGCACAGCTAATGGGGTTGCTACCCCCTCCCCTACTATGGTTACCACGACCACGGTACTGTGTATAGGTCCCTCTACCTCGAGATGCAGCTATAGATGAAGAGGTATGAGACTGCTGAGTACCGCCACCAGGAGCTATAGAGAGCCTGCTCAGTCTGCGGTATGCCTCCTCCATTGGAGGTATAGTCGCATCAGTAAGGATCTACGATCGAGCTGCATCATACTCAGGGTCAAGAGTTGCTAGAAAAACTCCAATCATCACCGAATCTCTGTACGCCTTGAGTTGGTCTGGTGTAGCAGTCAAGGGAATGAAATCATGAAGCTTCTCAAGCATACCCCTTAGAGAAGTGTAAAGGGTATGAAGAGGATGACCATTCTGCTTCGATATGAACATATCATGCTGAAGTTGAAGTATCTTCGACTCATTTTTAGCTGGGGATTATGTAGCGGCGAGAATATCCCACATAGCCTTTGCAATAGGCTGACTCAGAATATCATTGACTTTCTCCATTGACACGATCCCAGATAGCCCATACACACGCATATGCGTTATTCGTCTCCCACGAGGCATTAACCCCAATCCTGTCGCTTGGTTCATCCTGTGTGAGGATGTGCTTCTTACCGTTACACTGCATTAGGCTCATGAATTGCATAGGCCATGTTCATAGTTTGTTCCATCCATGTTGACAATGGGTGTTGGACCTTTGAATGCACCTATGGATGAGACATCGACTTGGAGTCAACTCTGTTGTCTAACATGATGACAATAGTGACACAATGGGTTTGTAGACAAGAATGACTGCGTCTACATAAGCATGCAAGAAGACGGTTGTGGGTGTAGACTCATACCATAACCTCTTCCATCTGTTTGAGGCATCTCTAGGTAACTAGGGTGATTTCAGATGATCAAATCACACACTCGAATCCCAAAAATCAGACTGAACAAGAATCAAATCTCCTGTTCGGAGCGATTTTCAGACCTCGTAGTATGTTGAATGGGGAGCAACAAGTGCGGCTAATGGCTAGGGCTGCTAGCGGCGACGGCAACCCTGGGTTGCTTCGGCAGCGGGACTGCTGCTTCTTTCCCCGGAGATCGCGGTGGCGATGGTGAGGTTAGAGCAGCGTTAGGGTTTTGGTGGGGTGGGATAAGTAGGGCACATGCTTTAACCAAAGACCATTGCTCTGATGCCGTGTGAAAAGGCGTGGAAAGCAATTGTTTATTCATCGTAACCCTAGAGCTCTCTTATATATGAGAAAATCTCTACGGGAAATTACATAAAGTAGACAGAAGGAATATGGAATATAAAATAAAGTACCGGGAGATACAAATATCTCAATAATTGCTTTTTTCGATAATGATCTTTCATCTCTAACATTTCGTGTTTTTGGCTCTGTTGCTTTTGTTCACCATCTGAGTCCTGGCCGTGACAAGCTCTCTCCTAGAGCTATCAAGTGTGTGTGGTGGTTACTCGCAAGGTTCGAAAAAACGAAAGGCGGAACGAGGCGTTTTCCCTGGAAGCGAGGCGAGGCGTAGCCTCGAGGCGGTCGAGGCGTAAGCCTCAGTTTGTATAGAAAAATAATTATAAAATATATAATAAATATATTTATTGGTGAAATAATATAATCTGACAAACATATAGTATGTAACAATGTAATATATGATGATATTACGAAGATAAGAGCATGAAAAAAGAATATGTTAATGCCATAAACCTTTCTACTAAATTTCTACCCAATCAGAAGGAAATCATTGGCTGTAACTATTGCTAAAATTTTTATCTAAAGAGGATTGGCTATAGTTGTCATTATAGATATCCAAGTTGTTGATATGAATCATATGATTTGAATACTAACTATATGTTATATGAGTGTTTAAATTCGTATACAGTTTTTTATATGTTTAAGGATGTAATAGTAAGAGTTCACTGAAATAATTTGGCATGTTAATGGTAAATATGAATGTGAAAGAGGTCAAAGAGGTCAAATTTAAGCATTCATCTTGCATAAATATATACTCAACAACAAGACCTTTATAAACATATGAAAATATGAATAGGAAAAAAAATTTCCTTTAAAAAAATACTTGAAAAAGCCCTCACGCCTCACCTAGCGCCTCGCCCCGCCTCAACGCCTCGCCTCGCCTCGACCGCCTCAGGCATCTGAGGCGCACGCCTCAGCCAGGGGGTCTGAGGCGGTCGCCTCAGGGCGTTTTCTCAACGCCCCGTTTCGCCTCGACCGCCTCAGCGCCTCGAGGCGCGCTTTTTTAAACCATGGTTACTCGTGGACCTAGATGGGGTGTGTTTTGATCTAGTTATATAGAAGTACTACGTTAGTGTTGATGTCATCTTCTTTGATTCGGTCATGTATTTTTCTTGTACATGTGACATGTTGACCCCGTCTGACTCTGGAGAGGAGGATTGCATACCTCACACACCACCATCACCTCCTCCTTTGGTTCCTCTTTTGCTTCCACCACCTCCGTCACCTCCTTCACCCCTACCTCCTACTGTAGAGCCTAGTACTTTGGCTCAGTTTTTGCCACATTTTTACATTCGCAGGCTCCTTATGTACCCCCTTCTCATAGGCCTTTCCCATCATTTAACACGCCCCATATATGTTCTGAGCACTTTGTTTCTACTGATGACATTTGTGATTTGTTTATACAATAAGCTACTTTACTGATGACATTTGTGATTTGTTTATACAATAAGCTACTCTACGGGATGAGTTGGTGCCTCTTTAAGAGGCTACTTTACATGATGCATATGATACAAAGGACCTTGATATGCCCATTGCTTTCCAAAGGCGAAGACATATGTGTGCTACGTGTCCTCTCCCTGCCCATGTTTCCATGGACGTCTTTTAACGGATTTCAGGAGGTTTGTCATAGATCTCTCAGTTGTAGAGATCCCACGAACATATCAAAAGGTTATGCAGAATAATCAGTGACGTCTGTCTATGGAAGAGGAGATGGCAGCAGTCCAGTTGTGTGGCACATGGAACTTGATAACTGCACCTACATGGGCCTTTCTGGTTGGCTGCAAATGGGCGTTTGCAATGAAGCACCATGTAGATGGTAACATTGGTTGCTACAAGGCTTGACTTGTGGCTCGTGGATTCATTCTCTCATCATATCATAAAAGCCATTGAATTAAGCATTTTGGTGCAGGACATTTTATATAGGTCCTAAGCATCTTGGTGCCGGATACTTTATATAGGTCCTATATTAGCTTTAGCCATTTAGTCACTAACGGGTGTCTACACAGGGTGAGTTGTCTAGGCAGCTCTTCCCAGGTAAGGACCCCATGGCAGGTGCTGAAACAACCCTGGGCACCTTATGTTGGTTTTTTTGTTATAGTTTAGTTGCGATTTTATTAATGTCATTTGCATGTATTTTATTTGTGCATGTATATGATTTTTGGGTTATTTGGATTTAAGTCTGAGAATGACCCAAAACAGATATGAATGGAGGTAAAAAAATCCATGTAGCTGGTTGTAGTTGTGATGTATACGATTTTTGGATGCAATTAAATGCGTAGAAGGCTTGCTTTGTCATTTTTAAAACAGGAAGTATCTCCACTATATAAAATATTTCACAACTAATATTACAAGGCATCCCATTTATCAATGTGCACCAAGTTTGAGCAGGACTAGATTTTGAAAAAGTGACAAAATGAGAATTTGTATATTTAAATATGTTTTTTTAAAGCCAATCGTACTTTTACTGGTTGCAAATTTCACCAACAACTAAGTTTTCCGTACTTTTATTGTGCTTAGCTCCATTTTTCTTTGCCTCCGAAATCATCCAATTTGGGTTATACTCAGATTTAGCTCAAAAAAGGCCATATTTTTTCATCCGTCTCCTTCTAACATTTCTTTGTCCTTTTTTGCCTTCCTGCAAGGTTCTTCATATATCTTTGAATTCTAGCACATACCCTTTTAACACGTTAAAGAAGTTTCCTCGTTTTTTTCGGCTGGTTTTACCAGCCTTTTACCCGTATTGCAGATTTTTTTTGATTCAGCAGAACATTATTGTCTTAGCTGCGGATTTTCTATTTTCGCTGCCAGTTGTTTCATTATTGAAGACCTGACACTTCTTGCCATTGAGCATCATAATGTTTCATTACAACTCTACTTTATATCATTGTTACCTTTAAAAATATCTTCTTATCACAAGAAACGTTTGAAGCTCTTCCTTCAACACTCTGCATCAATTCTTTGAATATTCTCTGTATTGATTTATTTATTTCTTATAAAGATTAAACCCAAGTGTTTAAAATATCGTTTACTATGCAATGTGCTCCATCTTTGTGTTTGTCTTGTTTCTAACTTTCTTGTCAACTTGTATTCGACGCACTCCGCCTTTTATATGTCACCTTTATACTGCTTAGTCATAATGACCTAACGAAGATTTTCCTCGAGATTCGGGAGGTCGATATACACAATGGAGGATGTAGAACTTGCACGAAGAAGATGTAGAACTTCCAGGAAGAAGATTACGGCTCCTCTTGACGTATCTGGAAAATCAACTGAACTTCACGAGAGACCACATTTGTAGAATGGAGAGGATGAGTAAGGAGGGTAGATGGAGAAAGGGCCCCATCTGTCTTTGTTGTAGTGGACATTGACTCTGGACTATAGAGTGCTGTGATCCGGTTCAATGTTCGGGTTCAACCACCTTTGGGCTAGTTGTCCGGCTTGTTGCTTGGGAGAAAATTAGGCAATCACCTATCCAAGGATGGGCGGTGCTAGGGCTATTGGCCGACAACGGGAGAAAATGTAAGGGCTCCCATGGGACTTGTTTGGTGGGGGGAGTGATCAGGCCTCACCATCGATATTAGAGATTGGTGTGACGTTGAGGCTTCTCTTTGCATTTAGGTAGGCCTGTGATGTCTCGTTGATATCGCTAAAGATCCAGTTCTTGCGAAGGTTGGATTCGGTGCAAGGGATGTTGTGCGATAAAACCATGCTGATGGAGGGATGGCATAAGATGCTTTGGTGGTGGCCCCAGAAGGTTGACGGAGCGTTCCATTGATATACGAGGAGCCAATAACTGTAGCTTCCACTCAGTGTGCCACTGGGCCATGATTCCGAGAGGCCCTCGAACCTATGTTCTTTAGTGACATTTAGCAAGATCGTGTTGCTAGGTCTGTTTAATAGTGATGCTTCAGACAGTGAGGTTGAAGCTGGTTGGAGGGCAGTGGGGGGATCATGGACGAAAACTGTTTCAAAAATATCCACATCGATTCATATCTGCATTTGTTAAATAGAGGGCATGCATGCCATTTTTCTTATATCTTGCAAGTATGAATGCACGAATATTGAAACTCAACATCCGATGAATACGAGTTCGAATTCATCATACTTAATTTTGGCAGGTATGGATAATAATACAAATATTAAAAAAAATTAAGATTACTCAATTTTTTCTATTTTTGAGGATTTAAATACATATATAATTAGTTCCGATCTTCTTTTCAATTGGACTCTTCTATAACGACTTTCTTGTTTTCCCCACAACAAAAAAATCGAAACCCCCTACGATGCTGCCTATCATTCTCTCAATAAAAGCATATCCCCTTGATCATCGTTGCTGCAACCCTCTTGTGCTGCTATCACTGGTGTCATCATTGTCGTTGATGTGTGCTCCTTTTACTCCCCTCCCTCGCCACTATCGTCGGCAATTCCCCCCATCTTCTTGCGTCATCGTTGACACATGTTCCTCCTCTATGCGGTCTGCTCTACTATCATTGACATTGCCCCATACACTCTTTCTACTGTTGTTAACACTCACAATGCTGACTTCCCTCGTATTACTGTATATCCCTCCTTACTTAGGTATAACGACCCACCATCCCCATTTTAGTATTTTGTATGTTTTTGTATGTTCATTTTATGTTATACTTTTAAATGTGGAATATAGTCACTTGCATTATGGTTATTTAATATGAAGATTTAGTTTGAATATCAGATTTGTTCAAAGTTTAGTTCTGATTAAGGGAAGTCTTGGCATAATATAGTTGCAGTTGCACAAAAAAGCATTATTTTAATTGAAATTGGGACATGTTCTTTTAAATTTAAGTGATGAATCTCATTTTTTGTAGATCTTTAACAATTTGTTGATGCAGTGACTATCAATCCATCAATTAGAGTTTCAAGTTATGAAGTCGCGAGCTGTAAATCCCAAACAAAAAAAGAACTCACCTTAAATATTTAGTTGGATTTTTATAGAAGTCAAAATAAGGAAGACGTGTCTATATAAAGGATATATGAGCTTGACATATTATATGCTAAGTGCAAAAGGTGTCATAAATAATTACTTCACGATTTCAGCATGTGAATAATTCAAGTAATCACATAAATGATGTTAGAGCCGGATAAAGGTAGCATAGTCAATGTTGAAATTTGATGGAAATAGTTTAAACTCAAATTATACTTTTTGCTGAACAGAAGATTCAGATGCTACTTGCCAAAGAAATCATTATCATGAGTGTCCTTTGAACATGATTTGTCATTCTACTTTCAAGCATGTACTTTGCCATTCTACTTTCAAGCATCTTCGTCATAGGTCAGTAGTAATCAAGGTAAAGAGGACTCAGAGCTCGAGCTTTTCCCACGCTTGTACCAAAAAGATAGGAAATCCAACTTGGTCTCTTATAGAACACATTTAGATGATCTAGTTGTTGAGCAATGTGCCTTCCACCCAAAAGCCGAAGGTTCAAACGTCACCAATTACCCTTTACGTAAAAAACTCTCTGGTATGATTGAGACTTCTCTCAACCTTCACTCAATAATCTGCTTCAATAGCTTCTTCATATGGCTTATTTCTTTGGTAAGTCGATAATTTACATGGGTTTTTCTGTCTTCTTTCTTCTTGATAAGGGTGTCACGATGTTTTTTCTGTCATTTGATATTTTCTATTTCACCAAGTATTATTTTTTTGGAAAAATAGAAAAATGACTAGTAGAGGGTAGCCCATCTATCCATATTAATAGTCACGGAAAAAGCATACAAACCCACACCTAGCATATAAGGTAGGAGCAGAGGACACTGACATTCTCACCATATGCTCACTCATTCCTAAAAGCATATCATCATACTGCATTGCTATCATTCAAGCACCACTGTGGGACGTGATTTGTCTATTATTTGACCATACAAGTTCACGCCCCTTGTCTGTTGCTCTTGTATGAAGGTTTATGCAATCAGGAGGAAAAGTCTAGCCAGCTTTTTGGTGTATTGGTCTGAACTTCCTGAGAAAATGAAATCGAAGAAAAGATGGTCTGCGTTCTCCTGGCCACTATTACAAAGTGAATATCTAGTGTCAACCTCTGGATTTTCGACTTCTAAAGACCTTCGTCATCCGACTTTTTCCTCGCAGCAACCATATTATAATCTTTACCTTTAAGCTTTTATACCTCCACATGTTAGTCATCCGAGAAATTTCATCCTCCGGATTATATGGGACACATGGCACCTTATACACAGCAACATTTGGAAACTGCTGAATGTGGATATACACGAGTAGTACATTCCACTGCCAGTCAGATGGATACACTTGTACTCTGCAACTGAGGTCTGGGTGTCCATTACCAATCTGCCAGCTTGGGAAACATCTCCCCGAGGACACCCTCACCTGACCAATCCTCAATTTAGAAGTGCAAGTCACCTCCATATCCTTGCATCATTCTTATATTGTTAACTACCTTCATGCATTTCAGGGAAATAAATGGTATCTATTCTTGTGAGTGAATTATCAATCGGAACAAAGAGGGCTATTTATACTTCCAATATCAAAATGAGGCGTGGGCCCCCTCTAACCCTTACGGGGTGTCTTCCGTTCTTTATTGACCTTGCTTGGATTGGTGTCTTAACCAAATCTGTCCTCAGAAATGCACTACTGTGGTCCACAAAAGGAGAGGACGACTATCGAAAATCTGTATACTTGCGGCTCAAATAAGAGCATACATTACCGTGGATAATCGGGGAGGAGAAATCTTGATGCATATTTAGATTGGGTCTCGTGGAACGACCGTGTAGTCAAACCGCCGCTGACGGTTGTGTGAGGGTCAGGTCTCGCAGAGACCCTTACTGACGGTGGCGTGGGGGAATGGGGCGGACGATGCAAGGGCATACACCCTATATATACCTCCATTGGGAGGTGGAATGGGTCATCACATCGCGATCCGTCCTCGCTCACAGGGAGCCCCTTCTCAACTTTCCTGATCCCATCTCTCTCTCTCTCTCTCTCTTCTCCCATTCTCTCTCTTAAGAAGGCCATCGGCAATGTACCTTAAACCATCCCCAAAACATAACCCAATGAGGGGGCATGGTAAGAGTTGTATAAACATGCCTGTAAGGTCTCCAATAAAATATACTAGGACCCTTTTTTTTCAGTGGGCTGTTTATAGGGCTAAAATTTCTTAACCAACGGGCTAAGCCATGGCTAAGGGCAGGGTTACATACCTTTCGACCCTTTTTCAAAGATCCCTCTTTCTCATCACATCTCAGTCATTTAGTATCTGTCAGTTGTCACATTAGTTCTTTTGATATATTCTTATGCCATATAAGTATTTGCTCAATATTATTCTCTTTTAACGACAATTCATCTTATTCCAATTAGTTACTGCACATTAGGTTGTTGCATCATCACTTGTTTAAATCTTATTCTCCTCTTACACCACACTGTAACAAGAATTGCGCCATGGATTAGCCATAGTTTACGAGCTATCTCTTATTGTTAACCCCACTTTCCTGAGGAAACAGCTTTAGGGGTGTGCACTCCAGGTACAGTCTAGCTTTCTGAGAACGGAAAGGTCGTATTTAGATGTCAAAAGTTCGCCAGAAAAGTTCCGAATGCCTTAAATTGCAGGGGTCCGTTGCTACCAAGTCCAGGACTTTGTGACATTTTTCATTTGCAAACTAAACATAGTAGATATCTGGAACTCTTGCAGATTGTTGTCCTTTCTAACACATACATGAAAAAAGAAATGCAAGGTTATTTTCTTTCGATATTACCTAGGCACAATTCCCTATTGAAAGTTGAAAGTTGTTAAACTAAGACCAGTGAGTGATATATATTCTTCCAATGCTGCAGGCTAAAAGGCCTCCACCAGAGGTGCACCAAAGAGATGGATGCTTATGCAAGTTGCATGTACTACTACACCAACGAGTTTGATTTTTGTCGCAAGGAGCAGCAGGAATTCGAAAAAGCGTGTCCTATCCCAAAGTAGTCAGTCGTCATCCGATTTGTTGGTCGCGATTTGTCAGTCGCATGAATAAACCGTTGAGCACCTACAGCTTTGGCCCTTTCGATGCTATTCCTTTTGCAGGACCATTTTTAATTTCCAGGGACTGCTCTCCGCAAGAAGCAGCCATTGCCTTTGTTTCCGGTAAAATTTACCGCAAATGTTGTAGGAAGATGATTTCTATACCTCTTTGCAACATCAGCTGGAAGTTATTCGAACTTGTTTATACTTCTCTGGATGTATCCTCCGATTGAGCATCTAGAATAAGCAACCTTAGGCTCTTCAAGGTAGAAGATCAAACGCGTGTTCGACTTTCTTTAGAGTTCCTGCGAAAGAAATGAATTGATTGCTTCAAGTATTTGCTTCGGTCCATTTTTGGTTTCTCATTATGCTGTTATACATTCAGGGAGAGCAGATTCTCAAGTGTCATTTTTCCCAGGTATTCCCTTTTGATTTGCACCAAGAAGGTAGTGATGTGTAGTTATATATGCCCCATTTGATTGGATCTTACTTTGGGGGGGGGGGGGGGGAAGGCATGTCATAAGAAAAGGATTATCAGTGAGTTTATGATATCAGATATGTTTGTGATTGGCATTTAATTAAATTAAACTAAGAAAAAAATCAGGATAAGTTTGACTTTTGTGTTAAATGACAATTAAAATAATAGAATCCTTTTGTTCTTGGCAAGATAGGTGATGGTTTGAGGAGAAATAAACAATGGACATCTGTGAAAAATGATTTTGACCTATTAATGATGAGGTTAGCCTATTGGGTGTTAGGGGGATATCAAGCACCCATTTGAATTTTCATATATTCATATAGGGTAAAATGGACTGCCCTAGGGGAGCTAACTTGGCTCCCCTGTCACATTTTCCCCATTTTCCATTTTTTGAAAAAATATTTCCATGGATTTTCAGCATTATCTATCTATATTATGTCATTCAAACTCTGTGTGAAACAGATTCTCACGGCTTCCATCTAGACGGGGTCGATTTCAACAATTCTGCGATCATTAAAAAATGATTGTGTAGATGGAGATTGTAGAAGTCTCGGTTTTTCATGAAATTCGAGTGACATAATATAAGAATATAGTGATGAATGTCCACTGTTTCATTTTTCAAGAAAAATAAGAGTAGGAAAATGGGGCAATCTTGACCTAGCTAAGTAAATGAATTCAATTTATACCAGCAATAAAGTCTGAGAGACAAGTAACTCACAACTTATTCATAACAGTTAAATTCTTATTAGTAACATTACACACATAAGTCAGTAGCCACGCAAGACAAAACATATAAGTAAAATTTATATTATTAACCATGTAAAAACGTCGTGATAATTCTTCCAGTATGAACGATTGAGAGACAAGTAACATAGACGTAACTAATCAGTAAGAGATATGTTTTTATGGTAACTTTTGATGTATATTACATGTAATAAATTGTGATACTTATTTAGGTCTGATAGACAAGTAATATACAACAAATAGCAATTAACAAAGACGTAGATGTAATAAGAATCAATCTATTGATGGTGTCATATAATTACTTTTTGTTAACAGATTTAGATAACATAAGTAAGTTATTTCACTGCTTATACATCAATTTCAACAAATGAATAAGTAATCAGAAATTGGAAAAGACATTCTCATTAGAAAAGCAAAAGATATACACGTTTAAAGGTTTATACCAAAATCGTGTTTCTATTACTACAAAAAAGAAAATAAACTTTCCTATTTAATTACAAGAATTCCCATATTAATTACAAAAAAATATTTTCCAAACATAATGTTAAGAGAAAATCATTTTCCTGAGTTCTTCTCGTCTCCGTATTTCAGTAAAATCGCAGCTATCTCGGTGCGGAATTTTGGTATTGCATCAATTTAAAAAATTGGCTCCATTCCATTGCAAATGAATTCCATATACTTACAAACTCCGCAATCTATTGAATCATCGAGCTGCTTCAGAATGTTGTGTTGTTACCACTGACCACTTCTCAAACTGCCGACCCGTAAAAAGCATGAAATATTCTACCAACCAATCCACCTTAAAAAAATTTTGGAATATTTGGTCATAAGTAAAATTAGGATCAAATATACAAGTAATGTAACATCTAAGTAATTTAACTCCGTACCCTTTTTTTCACATCCATCTAATGCTTTCGGTAAGAACTTTTGAGTATTTACCGCCAAATATAAAAATGAGGTTAGTAAGTATTAGATATAGCAAAATAATAATAAATAAAGCATCTAATATTTTGACTTATTTGGCAAGTGACGTTTCAGTTATTCAAATAACTACTATATTTTTACTAGTAGTTCTATGCCAAGTAAAAGTAATTTTATTATACTAATAAGTAATGTTAACAATAGAAAAAAAAACAAAAATAAAGATTTCTATACAAGTAACTATCCAACATGTATCAAGTAGTGTGGACTTATATTATCCGTAATACTATGCGAAGTAAAATAAATTTTATTTTACCACTCAAGTAACGTTAACAATATAATTAGTATCAGTAATAAAGATTACTATACAAGTAACTATCAACATGTATCAAGTAACATGAAATTATATTATCGGTTATACTATGTGAAACAAAAGTAATTTTATTTTACCACTCAAGTAATGTTAACAATAGAAATAGTATCATTAATAAAGATTACTATATAAGTGACTATCAACCTGTTGTATCAAGTAACATGAAGTTATATTATCAGTTATATTATACGAAGCAAAAATAATATGGACGATATCATCAGTAAATCCATGCGAAGCAAAAGTATTTTAATATTGCTACTTTAATAAATGAGAACAATACAAATTATAATAGCAAGAAAGTTTAATATACATGTAACTAACAACCCGTATCAGGTAACATAGTATTCTATAGTTATATGATTCATTTTACGAATTAATTAATTCTTTTAGTAACACCTATTATACGATTCAGAGCAGCCGATATTTAGTTTTGCATAACTATTGAAAAAATCTTCTTTTATTATTGTTACAGATACGATTAAATTGCTATCACAATTCATAAGATCATAAAACTCATCAATTGCAGGTAAAAATAAGAATAAAACTTACATATTAACGTCCTAAATATCTCTTTCGTTGATCACCAACGGAACTGAAATTGGGGTTTGTCTTTCGTTGATCACCAACTGAGCGAGACAGATATCTCAAAGCCTTTTTTGGGAAGAGCAATGCGCAAATTAATCGAATGGTGATTACGATTCAAAAAAGGAATTTATCTTCCGAGCTTTTTGCAGCAGTTTTGACAACTCAAAATATATCAACGTGAAATTTATTTTTCTAATTATTTTTAACCGCAGGATTAGATCCCACGGTCATCAATGGGTGCTCACCTAAAGCCAAATGGGCATAGGGCTCTCCCTCCCCCCCCCCCGCGGGATTAGAATTTCGTCAGAAACAGAGACCCCTATGGCCTCCATCCATACATTCATTTTTTAACCGTAACAGGATTTTTTAAATCGACACCATCTCGATGGAGGCCGTATGAGTCTCTGTTTCTGATGAAATTCGAATGACATGTAAGAGGGATATATGGATGAATATACATGATGATATTTTTCAAAAAAAATAAAAAAATTGACGAAAATAGGGCGGGGGCAGCCATGTTTGGCTGCCCGTAAGGGGCAGCCTCATTTTTTCCATATATATATAACATGTCAACTTCAACTCATTATTTTGATTGCTTCTATTGTCACACATTCATGTTACCATGTGGGAACGGGTCGTCTGCTGTAGCAGGCATTGCAGCCGATTCTGCAACACCCGCTTGAGCCGCTCGATCGTGATCGAGCGGTTCACACGATTTTGCACTTTTTGTGAGCTCGTACCGTGCAAAATCGTGTGAACCGCTCAATCAAGATCGAGCGGTTCAAGCGGTTACTGCAGAAACAACACTGCGGCAGACGATCCATGTTAGTTACCATGTAGGATCCTATACTTTTTTATGGATTCGCATCATTTTAGATGCATCTCACATCCTCGTAGTTACTCCTAACCTTTTCATTTAAAATCCTGCTTTATTTTTGCAAATCCTGATATTAGTACGAACTCTTCCTGCTATTGCCTCCTCCTGCTATTTTTTAAAGTGTTACGGTGATCATATTGGATATTCGAGGCATGTTATCGTCTCACGCCTCTCCTATTATTTTCAAAGTTATCAGTAGCACCATGCTATCCTTGGGAGTGATCCTGCTACATATTTGTTGCATGCTATTGACTCACATCTCTCTTGTTGTTTTCTAAGCATTGGTAGCAATATATTGTTATTGGGAGCATGGAAGGCCGTATCGATATCGATATCGTTTCGATATCGTATCAATACAATATTTCGACGATATGTCCATGATATATCGCTGAAATATCGCCCATATCGACGAGCCTTTGTAAAGAAAATGCCTGGAAATCGGGATATATTGCCATATCGGTGTCCATATCGGTCCCATGTCGATATCAATATATCGGCGATATATCGCCGATATTTCCTTCCATGATTGGGAGTAATCATGTCATACATTCGCGACATGTTATTGTCTCGCATCCCTCGTGCTATTTTCGAGGTCGTTGCGTTATTATTTGTAGTAATCCTTTATATATTTATGGATTGTTATTGTCTCTCATCAATCATGCTATTATTGATGAGGTCATTTATGTATCATACTGTTATTTGTAGTGATCTTGATGAATACTTAGGCATCCAATTGTCTCATTCAAGGTTACAAAAAGTGGTAGTCGACACTCGGTCGGTTGGGTCACTGAGTAAGGATTAATCGGCAGTCGGGCTACTAATCTTATTTAGTCCGACTTTAATCGATTTTAAATTTTTTTAATTATTTTAAATATATAAATCATTTTTATACATATATTCCTATATATTTACGAAGATTTGTATATTTTTTATAAGGGATTTTTATCCGACAGACCCTATAAACTTTGCCAATTGCCTCCACGGCCTTTGAAACAACATAATTCTCCCCTCGACCCTGTAAACTTGCCAACTCTTACCCTATGAATCTTGTGGTTACTCCGTTTGAAGCTCGTGAGGGTTCTTGGGGTAATTTATAGGGTCGATAGCGTAATTACGTTATGCAAAAGGTCATGGAGGTGATTGGCAAAGTTTATAGGGTCTACTGGATAAAAATCCTTTTTTATAATTATCATAATGAAAGAAAAGAATTAATTGAATTTAAATAAAATATTAAGCATATTAGAATAAATTTGCTTTTAAAAAAGTGAAATATGGTATCTCCAAGCAAAAATCGATCAACTAGTCGATCTAGTCGGAATTAGTCAATACTCGATCGGCCATCCCACCGACTATACTAGTCGGGCCAGTCGGGGGACTTGTGCAACAATGGTCTCATTTATGCACAAAACTTCTTGTTGTGACCCTGCTAGACAACCATGACATGAATCCTGCTTTTCTCAAGTGTATTAGTAACACCATGCTATTTTTTTAATGATCTTGCTTGATATTCACAATTTGTTGTTGTTACGTGCATTTTATGTTATTTTCGAGGCTGCTAGTAGCATCGTGCTATTCTTGACATCGACCATGCTTTTGATGAACGTGTTCTGATAGTAATTCAACCTAGTACGGGAGGAACCGTTGATTCACACAATTAGTCATCGTGCTTGGTTAAAAAGCTAGTGGCGGAAGCTACCGTGTGTCAGATTATGACTGAAAACCTCTAAGTCAGAATTCAAGCTAGTTATGGCCCTTGGTCATGCCGTCACGGTGAAGGAGCCGCACATGACAATTTTGTAACACGATTTAGTTGAACTCTAGTCGATTTTATTTTTTATTTTCAATATATAAATCAATGTCTATATATCCTTATATATTTACATATATTTGTACATTTTCTACAATAACATAATGAAATAAAAGAAATAATTGAATTTAGATCAAATACTAAACATCTTAGATTACGTTTGCCTTAAAAAGCACAAATAAATTAAAATATGCTCATGTAAAAGTCGGCCAACTAGGCCAAGTAGTTGGGTAGGCCAATTGACCGATAAGTTTAGTCGAGTCATCCAGCCCGTCGACTAAGCATAAACCGGCCAACTGAACAGCCTAGTAGGCTATTTTTTACAACAGGGGTGGGATCGAACACCTGCAGACCTAAAAATCCCAGTTGCTCAACAACCACAGAAACATTGTCCATTCCACATCAACAGCCGTGTATACCTTCTTGGGTAGCGAGCGGATCTTCTGCTGCGCATCAAGGATTTGCAGTAATCCGGGAGTCTGCCCGAGCCGCTCGATCGAGATCGAGCGGTTCACACGAAATCAGGGCTTTTGTGGATCTTTACCGTGCGAACCGCTCATGGATTACAGCAGATTCCTGCTGCACAGCAGAGGATCCGCTCCCTCTTGAGTAATATATGCATTACCTCCCGTTATTTATGGCGTGTTCCTTTTAGGCTCTCTTGTTTTTCTGCATCACACATTACGTTCTGTGATTAAAAGACTTCCCCCATCCATTATCATACCATATTTTGATGTGTGCATTTATTGATATGAAAATGATAAAATCACGATATTGTCGTTTGATGTGATTAACCATCATGCTACAACTCTTTTAATATCCATAACGTCATGCAAAGCTTTTAATGTGTTAACATTGTGTGCCTCTTTGAGTTTTTCCAGCAATACTTATGCCTCTAAATTTTTTTGCAATTACAGTTGTGCCCCTAAATACATATTGCCCTTCTGATAGTGTAATATATGGATACCAGTGCTAAAAACAAAATGACGCTAGAAAAAATTTCAATGACACAAGTGTAAAAATCCCAAAAAAAATGCAAAATAGAATTGATATATCCAAGAACCCTTTAGCCCCTTCAATAGTCCAGAAACTATAAATCCGGGACTTAAAAAGGTAGCGTAATACGCAATTTCATCTACACAAATCCTAGAGATCAGATACCATAATGCTGCCTTTTAAAGTTCAGGAATGATAGTGGCATTGGGAGTATAGTTTAAGGACTTTGACGTAATTTATCCATTGCTGTTTTCACCATCAACTTGCCTTACCATAACGTCTATGGATATCAGATCATGAAAGCTTACACCCTGAGAAACACTGTCCTATCTCTTCCAGATCGGTAAGGCGTCGACATCTCAGGCCCTTCCCGAACTGCATACTCTGCATGTGCGGGTTAAGAAAGAAAAGGAATAAACGCAAAAAGAAAGAGGTAGGTCATGATAAAACGCTAATCGGACGATCTGCCTTATGTTTCACTGCTAGTAGAATAGTACAGACTGCAACGAAAATAAGATCGTCTTCATAGCTGAAAGCTCTCAGAGTAGAGATGGCATATTTCTGTTGAGAATGGCATGTAGAAAAAAAACATGTCTGTCCTATTACATAAATGATATCCTGTAAGCAGTCCTACGAATAACAATCGAAGACCTCTCCGCTATTTTCTACTCGGTGATTTCGGATAAATGAAGATTTTATATCGTGACGACTGCACAGAAAAAGCAGACCTTTTGCTTTCACACGGTGAATGTGAAGAAATACAGCTTTAAGATAACAGCAAGCGCCAGCTGTAGTAAGAAGATCCCAGCAACAATTACAAACCATCTTTCGCCGGACGAGACGATGTGGGCACGAAGATTGAGCGCGACGAATGAAGCCGACATGAATCCAGCAATACCTACAAGCACCCATCTGAAGATCTCTACCGGTATAATGGATAAACACTGTCATGTTTGCAGAAAGATTATGTCAGTTCTTTTCTTATCGCAGCACCTAAAACATTCTTTCAGCTGATGCAGATAAAACATATTTTCATATATAAAATGAGATAGCAGCTATTCCTAATTTATGTCCTTTGTATCCCACTCCAGTACATTTTGCATATCATGTAAAATAAAAACACATTATATCATTAATCTCGTGGGAAAAAATCCGAATTGATTAACCAACAAGTTATGCTATGAGTTATTAGCTGAGGACTTGTGGAGTCCATCAGCCACATATGGTCAGTGCTTTGCAAGGGTAATTGGCAAAAATATAAATGACGGAGTAGTAGTTCTTCTGCTGCCAGAGGGAGCAAACGGTATAAATGACGGAGGAGTAGTTCTTCTGCTGCCTGAGGGAGCAAACGATATGAGGGGGAGGAGGAGGTCGGCCTGGCGAGGCTGGGGACAGAGGAGGGGGGATGAGGTCGGAGCAGAGCGCGGGGGAGGGGGGGGGTGTAAGCTGGGGACGGAGGAGGGGGGGAAGCTGGGGGTGGAGGAGAGGGGGAGGCGGAGAAGGAGGAAGGCTGTGGGCGGATGAGAGTAGGGGTGGGGGGGGAGGCTGGGGCGGAGGAGAGGAGGAGAGAGAGGAAGAGGTCGGCCTGGGGAGGAGGAGGAGGAGGGTAGGGATGAGGAGGTCGACCTGGGGAGGAAGATGATGGGAGAGAGGAGGGGGTCAGCCTGGGAAGGAGGGGAGGAGGAGATCGGCCTAGGGAGGAGGAGGGGAGGGAGGTGGAGGTCGGCCTGAGGAAGATACAAAATATAGTCAATCTTAATGACTAGAAATGACATGTTCTAGTTGAAAATAGCAAGTTCTCTTTATTGCACAAAAGACTAATTACTCTATTGGAATTCGTGAATCTTGTGTATGGGGAGAAGCCGTATGATTGTCATTTTTAATAAGAACATCCTACATCGATGAAGGGATGCCAAGCATTACAGATAAATTCAACTTTGTCAGCTGAACTTCCATCAAGTTCTGTTCTATAATGATCATTGGTTCTAAAAGCAAATGGGGATGTTGAATACTTAAATGAACAATCTGCATCTATCGTCTATATCTTTTGGGGGTTTGAACAGCATCACACGAATATCAAACTCGTTGAAAACACATGTACATGTAAAAAAGCGATGCAAGTTGGGAGCACTAAAGTGGCAAACTAATACAATCAGCATGCTACTAGACTTAAATATAAACAAATAAGTAAAAAGATATAATCCAAACGTACAAGTCCTACGGGAAAGTCCCCTTACTCCATCCTGTACAAACACGATTTAGAGATTATATATGCAAAATTAAGATTCAATCTTAAGTTGGAAAGTTCACTCCATCAGGTACAATAAAATTCAATGATAAAGCTGATAACTACTACTACCTAAAACCATTTTTAAGGCCTGAAAAAACTTGGCTCTATTTATATTATTCTCCTTTTTGCCAATGTGAAAGCCTTAAATCTCCCATCCCGTTAGAGTGAAAAGTTGTAGGAGCAAGGAGAAATCGACTTGGATAAATAATGCAAGTGCAATGATAATTTATAACCAAAATTCCCAAAGTATGGACTACAAAAGAAAAAACTTGAATGACATCGTCCGACTTCTTAAAAACCAAGACAAAAATCCTTCAAACTAACCAAAGGCAAACTGTACTCATACTTTCTTCGGAGCAGACAAAATGATGTAAAGTTCCCATTTGACATATTCTTATTGAAATTCAAATTGCAACACAAAGCTGACATTTGTTTGAAAACAGTAGCCTGTCGTATTGGAAAATCTTACAGGAAAAGCTTGTCAGGTAATGAAAATCTTACAAAAAAAAAGGTGACAGCTTCTCATATTTTGTTTGAAATATTTTTGATAATCGCAAGACATGCAACTGATATCTACTAGAATATTTATCGCTCTCAAATAGGGCCTTGCACTGATTATTATCCCATAAATTTTAGAACCGTTGCAAAAGAAGCCATCAAACTTATCTTGGACCAGTTTCTTTATAAAATAATAGCACAGATTATCAACTTTTAAAATTTCTGGAACTTATTTTGAAAACTGTGAACAATAATCATAATATCTGGTTGAAAAAAAATATAAGCTTATTTGGAAATTGAATGGCTTCTGAAGTTCTTACAGTTAAGTAACCACAGTACATCAAAACGTCATGAAAAAGGGACAACGGCTAACATGATATGCTCTTGTTAATCGGCCTCTTAGGTTTTCAAGGTAAATTTGACAGCTTAGAGCTGGATAGTAGTGGCCTTGATTTTAAAAGGCAGAGCCTCGAGGCACAAATGTGAGAGCATGTCCAAACGTTCCCGCTGAGGTTCAACATGAGATGAAAATATTCATGGAAAGCAAGGGTGATGAGAAGAGAAGAAGATTCGAAGAAATGGAAGATATTTGTCAAGTTAGCTCCCCTTTGGGGAAAATGGGGCGAGGGGAGCCAAGTTAGCTCCCCTTTGGGGGTAGCCCCATTTTACCCATATACATACATACATACATATATAAGCATGTCAATTTCAATTCATTATTTTGGTTGCTTCCATTCTAACACATTCATGTTATACATTCGCGACATGTTATTTTATCACATCCCTCATGCTATTTTCGAGGTCATTGCGTTACTATTTGCAGTAATCCTTTATATATTTGTGGATTGTTATTGTCTCTCATCAATCATGATATTATTGATGAGATCATTTGTATCATCATATTGTTATTTGTAGTGATCTTTATGAATACTCAGGCATGCAATTGTCACATTTATGCACAATACTTCTTGTTGTGACCATGTTGGACAACCATGACATGATATTGCCTCATATCCCTCTGCTTTTCTCAAGTATGTTAGTAACACCATGCTATTTTTCTGTAATGGTCATGCTTGATATGCATGATTTGCTATTGTCTCGTACCTTTTATGCTATTTTCGAGGCTGCTAGTAGCATCGTGCAATTCTTGACATCGACCATGCTATTGATGAACATGTTGCGATAGTAATTCAACCTAGTACGAGAGGAACTGTTGATTTACACAATTGGTCATCGTGCTTGGTTCAAAAGTCAATGGCGCGAAGCAACCATGTGCCGGATTATGACTGAACGCCTCTAAGTCAGAATCCAAGCTAGTTATGCAGCGACATTGCCCGTCCCTCAATAGCCGACCCTTAATAGGGATGCTTGCACCCCCCATGGGCCTAAGCTGTTGGTCACGCCGTCGCGGTGAAGGAGCCGCACATGGCAATTTTGTAACACAATTTTGATCGGGAGACAGACATGATCCTTTGCATGTGGCTTAAGTATGCAACGGGGCATTGCAAATGATAAAGCGACCTTGCTGCCACGATTCATTGAGATCCAACCTTGTGTCGCATCGGTGCGGTGATTCGTTAAAAAAAGCTAGATATTTATCAGATGTTAGTGTATTACATCTCTCCTAGTATTTTTGAGGTCATTAATAGCACTGCCATATCCTGGGAGCAATCTTGCCAGATATTCGTGGCATGATATTACCTCACACACTACATAATTTTCAGTGCATGAGCAGCACCATACGATTACTTGCAGTAATCCTGCTAGATAATCTGAGATATGCTATGGCTTTGTATCGCTTCCGTTGTTTTGTTGAAATATGCCTTAAAACACTAACCCGTTTGCTATCCAATTACATTCCGTAAATGGATCTTGGCTGACTCGATTAATAGGGAAGTCCGAGGTGTCATTAAAGAGTCTCATTCTGGGAGAGCCGCCTCCTCCTAGGATTCTTGTATATGTACTCATATTTTCTCCCATAGTACCCGTGTTTTTTTCCCGCTACACCTATGGGGGTTTTCCACGTAAATCGTGTGTGTTCTTCGTGATTGCTTGCTTGCGATTATTTGTGAGTTTGGATCATCTTCCACGGTTTTCAAAGATGCAAATAGTATCATATTATTCATGCAAGTAATCCTACAATATATACAACGAACATTGTCATCTCGCACCCCTTGTGTTATTTTCGAGATCGTTACTAACTAACACCATGCTATCCTTAGGAGGATCCTTCTATATAGTTTTAGCATGCTATTTTCTCACGCTCCTCGTGCTATTTTCGAGTGCATTAGTATTGTTGCTACCATTATTTGTAGTGATCGTGTTAGATATTTGGCATGTTATTATTTCGTGACTTTTTTTAGTATGGACCTGCTACTTCCTAGGTCATTACGGACTACTTCCTAGGTCATTACGAACACACATTACTCATGCTAAAAATTATGGCATGCTCATGTTAAAATCATAGATTGAGATTATATTAGAATATTATGGAAGATTTAGTATCTCCACAATAAATGTTAAGATTTTTTAGCTCATTCTAGAAGAAATGAAAGCTGGGAGTTGTAAATCGGTTGTTCGCAAGAGATATTCTTCCAAACTTTTTTGAATTAAAATTCCATTTCTCGCATCCTATTATTTGTGCAAGTTGTGGCAAATGGTGGGATCCATAGTTGTGAAAGTCGATAGGTTGTACTCGATTGGTCTAGTCACTGACTAAGGATTAATGGTCAATCAGACGACTAAATTGATTTAATTGAACTCTAGTCGGTTTTGTATTTTTTATTTTAAATATATAAACCAATGCATATACATATATTCTCATATGTTCACATATTTGTATATTTTCTATAATACCATAATGAAATAAAAGAAATAATTGAATTTAGATCAAATATTAAACATCTTAGATTCTGTATGCCTCTAAAAAGGCAAAAATAAAATAAAACATGCTCACGTAAAAGTCAGCCAACTAGGCCAATTAGTTGGGATGGTCAACCATTGACCGACAAGTCTTAGATGAGTTAGCCAACCCGTCAACTAAGCATAAAGCGGCCAACTAAACGGCCTAGTCGGCTATTTTTTTACAACAGGGGTGGGATCGAACACCTACAGACCTAAAAAAACTCAGTGGCTCCGCAACACTAGAAACATGAGTCCATTCCATGTCAACAACTGTGTATACCTTCTTGGGAGGCTACGTCCATTCCAGTTGTCATCTATCTTTTGGAGAGGAACCTACACTACTCTTC
This sequence comes from Ottelia alismoides, assembly GCA_037367405.1. Taxonomy (NCBI): domain Eukaryota; kingdom Viridiplantae; phylum Streptophyta; class Magnoliopsida; order Alismatales; family Hydrocharitaceae; genus Ottelia; species Ottelia alismoides. The sequence goes on from JAZKJV010001136.1 coordinate 540,745, forward strand.
TGGAGGTTATGCTTCTTTTTAAGATTGGTAATAGGTGATGGTTACTCCTTCAGATTTTGGATTGATGATTAGAATGAGGATGGGGCTTTATGCGATCGATTCCTGCAATTTTTCACGTTGATAGATAATCTTGATCTAAGTAATATGGGTTCTTGTTCTAGTGGCTCATTGGTTCCTACATTTGCCTCCGCTTTCTTAGACAAGAGGATGCATGCCCTAATAAGGATGTCAAAGTATCTTGATTTGGTACATGGACTTTCTAAGGGTTGGGATTACTAGATGTTGAATGATGGTTATTTTCGATTGAGAAGGTTTACATAGCCTTTTCTACTACCATGTGTTAAATCCTGGAGGCTTTACACATGATTGCAAACTATTAGCATCAAACTATTAGCATTGACGGTATTGTTAAGGGTGAAGGTTTTCTATTAACTTTTGAGAAGGGAACTTATGATGACAAAATGCATATTAAAGATTCTCAACTGACAGATTTGACACCTCATTAAATTTAGATGCTTCGGAGAATGACGACCACATGTTCCTTAGGTGCTAGTAGTCTAGGGGGTATGGAGCAGCGCTAAGATTGAGCAGGTGAGCTCAAGTGTATGGAGGGCATTGCTTGGGTTGTTTGCTTCCAGATGCATAGTGAGTGACTGCAGCTTATGAAGATAGTTTGGTCCTTAAGAATGATGCGCAATAGCGTGGTCTTTCATTAGGAGAAATCTACAAGGAAAATATGGCCAAGCATATTAAGGCTTTGCTTGAGTCTTCGGTCATGTAATATTGTTGATGTTCATTAATACATGACGAGGGTGGGGATCATTTTGGGAGCTTACCTTTATTTACCTCAAAAAAGAAGTTGCCTTCCAAGATAATGTAAATATGATAGAACTAGTAATACTTGAAATGCTTAATGATAAGTATAGGGCAGTGAATTATAACTTGCACAGAGAAGGTCTATAATTGAGGTGAAGATGCTATATTTGATGTGTACTCACAAAAAGAAGGATTGGCTTCACAATGAACACGTCGGACATACATACATTTGGGGTTCCATAGATAAAAGATAAAATAAAGAAAGCTCATTTAAGGTGGATTGGACATGTGAAAAGAAAATAATCTATTGATCCACTGCAGCTATGCAAGAAGATAAAAGACCTTTGACAGGGAAGAGGGGAGAAATGTTGGGAGGAAATTATTAAAGATGAGGATTTATTGGACCTAATCCTGATATTACCAAAATGAGATATATTTCGAAGTGAAAATCTATGTAGCCGATCCCACTTAAAGTGGGATAGGATAGGTGATGGTGGTGGTATTGCCAATAAAATTGGTATTTCTATTTTTTTATGAGCTGATTTTGGCGTTGTCAAGGCAATGAAGACATTCTTCCCCAATGTCTATTATTCATGTGACATTAGTTCAGATAAATATGTAGAACTCAATGAGTGGAAACCATGGATATGGAATGCAACTCCGAATTCATTGTTTGATATGGGCCTAATTTTTTAATAGGACCCTGATAGACTGAATGGACGGACTCTACAAGATAATAAGATTAACATTCGAGGTAGGCTTGGCACGGACCAGGCGAGTTTACTTCCATGCTGAACATGGATAGGCTGAAAAAAGGACAAACTTACAGGCTTTGACCTGACCCACTGCCATCTTGCATCTACAATGTGTTAGGGCTTTCTTTCATATATTTAATGGGTTGCCTTAAATGGGATTGATGTAAAAGAAAAATGGCAGAACAAACATTTGAACAATCCTCGATGCAGCTTTTTTCCACAAGATGAGGATTACTAATAGTTTAATTAAGCATGTTGATCGTAATCTAACTATTCACATAGGCAAGAAACAAGTGTATCTTCAACTTAAAATGTGTTTATGAACTGCGCTTATGGATTGTTATAGAAGAAGTGTCCATGACCGGTTTTGATTTCATCTTATAAACCATTTTTGCCACAAGCAATTGAATAGTGTTGCAAAAGTCGATATTCGGTATTCAATCTGAGTCACTGAATAGAGAATAATCGGTATTCATGAGACTATACGGGATCATTCGGATTGTATTTTTTTATTATTTTAAATATAAAAAGTAATTCTAATGTATCTATTTCTATATTTTTTATACATATATGATCATCAATTTAACAAGAATCCAAGATAAAAGTACCACTCAACAAGGTGTGTGTATATATATATGGAATTTTAACATTTGTTTTGATACCATGATTGTTGGAAAAAAATAAGAGACATGTTTATTCCTTGAGCCCTAGACTCTCTTATATTAAGGAAATACATAAAACATACAAGAGGAAAAGAAATATATAAACGAATACAGAAACATAGAAACATATCTCTACATTCCCCTCAAGATGGAGCATAGATATCTATTATGCTCAGCTTGGATGAGCACCTTTGAAATGATCCTCTAAGTAAGGCCTTGGTGAAAATGTTTATCGTCTGATCCCCTAAGATGGATGGGATGTAGAAATGAAAACCTTCTGGATCATGTCACGTATATAGTGGCAATCGACTTTAATGTGCTTCGTCCTTTCGTGGAATGCAGGACTATTAGCAATAAACAGGGCAACCTGATTGTCGTATTTTAGCGACATGGGAAGAGGTACATCTATATGTAGATCTGTAAGGACTGTTCGAACCTACATCATTTCTGTACATGCTTGTGCCGTAGTCCTATACTCAGATTCAGCACTAGATCTAGCAACTACAATTTGCTTCTTGCTTTTCACGATACAAGTGAATCTTCGACGAATATGGCAAATCCAGTTGTGGACTTCCTGTCCTTGGGGCACCTGCATAATCTACGTCTATGCATGCTGAGATAGTGACGGTGCCACCTCTTTTAAATAGCAACCATGCACCTGGAGAAAATTTAAGATACCTTATATAATTTGTATAGCTACAAGTGTACCCGACGAGGTTGTTCCATGAACTAACTCACCCGACTGACAACAAATGAAATATCGAGTATGGTAATGGTAACATAAAGAAGCTTTCCCATCAGCTTTCTGTACCTTCGCACGTCAACCTCGTCAGTATCATCATATAGCTTCATGCTTGGATCCATGTGGGTGGTGGCAGGTCCGACATCCAAGCATGCTCGTGTCACTTAGCAAATCGATAACATATTTCCTTTGAGTCATCACAAGCCCTTGTTGATTTCTGCCAAACTCCATTCTCAGAAAGTATCTAAGAGCTCCAAGATCCTTGGTAACAAATTCATGACCTAAAAATTCTTTCGTCCTCTTGATTCCTTGTATGTCATTTCTTGTAATAAGTATATCATCAACATACACATAATAGCAATCGTACCTCTGGAGGTTCTCTGTATTAAAAGGAATAATCTGCATTTGATCGTCCGAACCCCTACTTCTCAAACAAATCTGAGAGCTTCTGGAACCAAGCTCTCGAGCTCTGCTTAAGGCCATAAATTGCCTTGTGAAGTCTACACACCTGTGAACACTCCCCTCAGCAGCAAACCCCGACAGCTGCTGCATGTAGACTTCCTACTGAAGATCACCATATAAAAAGGCATTCTTGACACAAGTTAAATAGAGGCCAATCTCTAACCGCAATCCATAGGGTAGAATAATGAGTAACTGGAGAGAATGTGTCAAGAAATCCACCCCATATGTCTGAGTAAAGATGCCACTAGTCGAGCCTTGTACCGATCAATACCGCCATCTGCATTCTGCTTCACTGTAAACACCCATTTGCAACTTACTATTGACGTCCTAGTGGGGGTCGGGACCAAACTCCAAGTACCTCTGGATTGAAGAGCCGACATCTCCTCCACCATAGTTAGACGCCACCTGCTATATGTCAATGCCTCCTGGTAAGTCCGTGGTATGGCCACGGTGGATAAAACAGTAATAAACTCCTGAAATCACCCATCAGACGCTCGAATGTGACATGAGAAGCAATCGGATATGAGGCACAGGAACCCTTATGCTCCTAATAGCAATAGGTAAATCAGATCATCATCATCCCTGACACCAACCTGGCCATCAACCTCCTGAGATAACTCTGCTAAGAAACAATATCAGTCCCATCATTAGGAATAATGTTATCAAAACAAACCTAGGGCATACTGGATGATGAATCATGAGCAAGAGCAGGTCGTCGGCTGTAGTGATGTGGTAGTGGTGGAACCAGAACAATGGGAGGTGGTGGGGTTGATGATGGTGATGGAGGAGGTAGTGGAGATGTTGGTGAGGGCGGTTGGCATATGGGTGGTGGTGGATCATAGACCTCATTATCCTAATCTGAAGGTGTCAACATGTCACCTGTAGGAGAAAAATACATGACAAACTCAAAAAATGTGACATCTGCACTGACATAATATCTCCTGTGTAGCATATCATAACAAACGGTAACCCTTCTGAGTTCTGGAGTACCCAACGAAGACACATTTGACAGTCCTAGGAGAGAGCTGTCAATCCCTGGAGACAATCGATGGACAAACGCAACCAGATCCAAAGACATGAGGGTTAAGAGAGAACAACTCCTTGTCAGGGAAAACAAGAGAAAAAGGAACCTTCTCCCCCAGCACCGACGAGGGCATACGGTTAATGAGATAACAAGTTGTGAGAAACACATCACCCCAGAAAGAATGTGGTGCACAACTTTGGATCAGGAGAGTACGGGTGACATCAAGAAGGTGATTGTGCTTTCTTTCAGCAACATTGTTCTGTTGAGACTTATAAACGCATGATGTTTGATGAAGAATACCATGAGATGATAAGAATTGAGAGAGCACATGAGTACAAAATTCCAACGCATTATCAGTCCTTACTATCTTGATAGAGGTTGAAAAAAGTATGCACTTATTTAATGAAATTTATTATTACATTTCCAGCTTCTGATTTAATCTTCAAACAAGAAAACCCAAGACAGACGACTAAACTCATCCACAGCAACTAAATAAAATGTGCATTCCTAATGATTGGGAAGCAACTCGGACCCCAAATTCTACATGGAAAAACTCAAAAGGGGAGCTACTGCTCCGACTCTGACAACTAGGGAAGACATACCGATGATGCTTCCCTAACTAACATGCCACATAGTTGAACGACGAGCGGGGTGAAATTTGAGGAAGGGTTTGACGCAGTTTCTGAAGTGAAAGATGATTGAAGCGCAAAATGCCAAAGGAAGGGAGAGACCGGTCCAGTGGAATGGGAGGATAGGCCAACATACGATATTTGGACTAGTAGATAGAGCTCGTCCTGCCACGGCCACAACCAATCAATCTGCCCGTAAGAATGTCCTGAAACACAAGAGATGATGGGTCAAATATGGCTCTACAATTTAAATCTTTAGTAATCTGACTGATAGACAATAAATTCGTTGAGAAATCAGGAGCATGCATCACATTATGCAATGGCGTAGAGGGTGTCAAGGTGATCTCCTCTTGTCCTGTGATTAGAGAATGAGTCCCATCTGGTATGACCACAGTCCTCCCTGGAGAAACATGTCTGTAGGCTATGAGTGATCTCTATCTCCACACAAATGATGTGTGGCAACAGAATCTATGATCCATTCTGAGATAATATGAACCATGATAGGAAGTAGAGGCATGAACACTACCTGAGGTACTAGCTCCTGTCGTAGCAGCAATATCCGAGTTGTTCTCTGGAGCATGTGAAGGGGTATTGCTAGGGGGCATGATGTCTCTCACTCAAGACACAAGCTCATCGTATAGTTGATCTGACGAGGATGGAGTTCATAATGCTAAACCTGCTTTGTTATTCGTATGGGACGCTAGGAAACCATGCTTGGAGTAGCATGTATATTTGATGAATCTCGTATTCATCATGCTAAAAACTCACTATTAAACCCCCTGTCTTAAATAATCCAATAAAATCACCTTTAATTCTTTGTTTTTATCGTGTACTATATTGTGTATAAATTACCATTAATTTATTGTTTTTAATTCCCTTCATTCTTCTTGTAATTATTTTATTATTAAACCCCCTAAAAATTAGGTAGAATAATTGTCTATAAATCATTGACCCTTAAAAAGATAAAAAAATACAAAAAATCTCAAAACCACAAACTTGGTGTTTTTATCCCCTTGAAAGTACCCCCAAAAATAGCTTTTGTACAGATGACCTCTTTTGGCTTTTTGATCAACATGAAAGTTGTAGATCTCGTCGAGACGAAAACCTTTCATGTTTTGACTTTTCCCAAATTCGGCCTCTAACTATTTCTTTTCTGTTTTTCTTTGTAATTATTCTCTGATTTTTCTTATTGGGCCACGTGGTGCTCTCTGGAGCTCCATGTGGCCTCCTTCCCCTCTCGACACCCGGCCCTCTCTGGGCCGTTGGATCACACCAGATCCGCCTTGATCCTTGCCGTCCATCACCGCTCCACCGTGAACCGTCAGATCTAACTCCAGATCTAATCTCGGCCACTCACTAGCGCCTATTCCTTAGCCGTCCGATCTCTCCATCATCCAACGCTCCCACAACCCTCCACGTCGCTCCTCTATCTCAGCCGCTCGATCCGCGTACATCCAACGGTTCTCCACAATCCGCGTCACTCCTCTATCCCTCACCGTTGGATCGACCCTCGCCCTTCATCCAGACCGTTCTTTAGCGCCTTACCCCCAGCCATTCGATCAGGATGATGGATCTGATCCTAACCTTCTATCCAATCACCCATCCTAGCCGTTGGATCCCACGATCCAATGGCTCGAGCTTCGTCTTCTTCCTCAGTAAACCCCCCTTTCTCAGCTGTTTCGCCTCGCACCAGCTGCCCCCCTTCCCATTTTAACCATCACTCCTAATGTCCCCTCCTCGTCGTAACGCCACCTACCCAACCACCGTTCCTCCGCCATTCTCGCGTGATCTACCTCGCTCACTACCATACCCCCTCGCCATTAAAACCTCCATGCAAAACGCCTCATCCGCTGTAACGCCCGACCAACTCCTCCGATAAAGCTTCCATCCTCCGCTCCGTTCAACCCATCCACCACTTCACGAGAGTGCCTCCTAGCTTCCTCCGTCCTTCGGTGACAGCGGAGGGCGGCTTGTCGAGGCGACGATGGTCGCTACCCTCCGGTGTGATCCGTGGTCTCCGACCACGTCGCGGCACCACCCGTGACCGCAGAGCTCCGTGCAACGGTCGAGCACGTTGAGCGAAGACCCCGAGCTCCGATGGAGCTCAACCACAGGCCATCTCCTCCGCAAAAATGCCCTGCTCCGGCAAGGTAACTTTTTCTATTTTCCTGCATTCTCATGTCATCTCCACCTTCATTCGACCATCCAAATACCTCCGCCACACAACCATCATCCACGCCGACCACCCTACTTTTCTCCAGAACCTCCTCCGCTCCAAACCCCTTCTCCTCCGCTCGCCGGAGAAGGAAGCTTCAGACCTCTGCTTCCCGTCGCCTCCACGGTCTCCACTCACCTCACTTCACTCACTATACACCGCACGCTTCGGTTATCTAACGTTTGCAGGTTTTCAAAGCTTCAATGGTCGGAGTTCAGACCGGAGCACCTTCGAGCTCCTCCCAGCCGGCGAAGCTTCATCAAGTGCCACTTCCTATCAGCTATGGACCTTCTCCGTGCATCGAAGACCTCTGCCAGACCTCTCGCTGTCTTCGTCGACCCTCAGACCTCCCTCTGGAGCTCGGCGGAGCTTCTTGCGGGTCGCCGGAGCCCCGCCTCCTCCGGTGGCTCGCGGCGGAGACGAAACTACAGCTGTCGTCCGATCATCTGGATCGGACGGCCCAGATGATGCCGCGGGCCCGACCGAAGCTTCAACCGAGGCTACAGGCTCGGGTTCTACCTATGGCCTCAATTTCAGCGAAATTCAGTGGAATTTCTGTCGAATATCGATATCCAGTCGAAATAGAAATTCAAACGAAATGACCGAAATATGGGGGTCCTAGTACAAAAAATGATCGAAATGACCGAAATTTCGGTCGAAATTCCACCGAAATTCCATCGAAAATCTATTTTGGTCGATACCGAAATGGTGACCGAAACCGATATTTAAGGCCTTGGTTCTACCGAGCCTCGATCCATGCCTCCCACAGCAGCCACGTGGCCCGAGCCACAGGCCTGACCCGAGCCTAATCGCCTCACGTGTGAGGCACGTGGGGCTAGGTAAATTGGCATCGAAGACCCCGAAGAATATATATTTGCATTTTGGTCCCCAGGCACGTGCCTCACGTGCGTGCCTGGGTAATTTACAGGGAAGCCCTCCAGATTTTGGAAATTACAAATATGCCCCTGCGCGCGCAATGGACAAATTGCAACTGGGCCCAGGCGGTTTTTCATAATTGCATTTAGGTCCTTCCAGGGACCTAAATGCAATATTTATCCCTTTATTTTATTGCATTTTTATTACAATTATGCCCTTGCACTGTTTTTAGCATAACTTGAGCATCGTAGGTCCAAATTGCATGATTTTAGTGTCGTTTTGATCCTTGTTTTTGTCCTCTTCATCTTAGCATGTCTAATTGTCTTATTTGCTCCTGTTTTAAATGAAGTGAATTTTTATGTGGCAAATTTGGAACCCTGCTCTCCTGGTCTTGCTCTGATCTGATGACCGTTTTTATTGTTGTGATTAAATTGGCACTGATCTCAATTCTATTATATTGCTCATGATTTTTAGGGCATATTTGTAACCTTGTATTTAGCATACATGTTCTCTTGCATATTTGCTCATGCATCATCTCCTTAACTTGCATAAAAATATCTAAAAATGCATACAGCATAGCATCAAGGCCTTAAATGTCGGTTTCGGTCACCATTTCGGTATCGACCAAAACAGAATCTCGATGGAATTCGGTGGAATTCGACAGAAATTTCGGTCATTTCGGTCATTTTTTCTACTAGGACCCCCATATTTCGGTCATTTCGGTCGAATTTCTGTTTCGACTGGATATCGATATTCGACAGAAATTCGACCAAATTTCGCTGAAATTTGAGGCCATGCATAGCATCGCTTTGTAATTAGCATAGTTCATCTTGAGGATCTGAAATTGGGATTAATTCACTCTGAGCCTAATGAATCGAAATTCAATAGCTGAATTAGGCAGTCGTGTCCCTGTGTTCGACCTTGGTACACTTGTCAAGTATAAATATTCCACGACATTCAAAGATCGTGGTTTTTGCTGAACCGAATTCCGCCTCCTGTACTACGACATTATTTCACATTATTTTTAGAGGCGAATTTGGCGTTCATCAATATTCTGAATGACCAATCTATAACAATAGGTACAATGTGGCCCACGACCATGACCACCTCTACCATGTGATCCTCTTCCATGGAACTGAGATGGACTGCCTCTTCCACGAGAGACAGCCATGGCAGAGGAATTTTGTCACTAGATCAGGAGTTGAGATAATGATCCGGCTCAATCTACGGAAGGCCACCTCCATGGGAGGAATGGTAGCATCATCTAGTATATGGGAGGAAGCGGCCTCATACTGTGAGTCAAGAGAGGCTAGGAAGACTCCCAACCATCGTAGCATTCCAGTATGTCTTCAATTGCTCTGGTGTAGATGTAAGAGGCGTGAAGCTATGAAGCTTCTCAAACATCCAACGCAAGGCAGTATAGTGATCATGTAGGGGTCGACCATTCTGCTTTATAGTGAAGATGGCATGCTGAAGCTGTATGATTTTTAGCTCATTCTTGGCCTGTGAATACATGGCAGCAAGAATATCCCACATGACTTTGGTAGCGGGATGGTGCAGGACATCATTTGCAACCTCTGGTATCAAGGTACCAGACAACCAGACCTGAGCATATGTGCCATCAGCCTCCCATGAGGCATACAACCATGTCTTCCTCCGTCGGCTCTTCCTCGGTAAGAATATGCTTCTTACCCACGACTTCATTAGTCTCATGAACTACATAGCCCATAACTCGTAATTCGACCCATCCATCTTGACTATGGGCGTTGAACCTCTGAAGGCGCTCGTGGTGGGATATCTATCTTGTTCTCTGACATGTTGTCGGTCGAAGAAAGCAAGAATCGTAGACTTGACGAAATAATTGTCTACACGAACATAAGGGAAGTTGGTTGCATGTGTAGACTCAAATGGCAACCAACCCCATCAAGGAAAAAGGAACCCTAGCGCGGCGACGACTTTGACGGCTACAGCCTCAAGGGGGAGGTCCGACCGCAAGGGGGGTTCGGTTACATCTTGCAGGGGGGTCCGGCCACAGGAGTGGCGATGCCTCGGGTGACAGCGGGCGACGGGCCCGCGGGCAGCGGGCGGCGATGCTGTTGGTGCCAGGTGGCAGGCGGCGGTGCTGCAGGTGCCGTGGGTAGGGCGGCTCCGTGCAAGAGGATAGAAGGTGGGGCTAGGGTTAGGGTTTCGAGTACAAGAGCTCCGGTCTAGAACCGTCGCTCTGACCATGTTGGGAAAAATAAGAGACATGTTTATTCCTTGAGCCCTAGACTCTCTTATATAGAGGAGAGGCCTATGGGCAAATTACATAAAACAGACATGAGGAAAAGAAATAGATAAACGAATACATAACATAGAAACATAGAAACATATCTCTACAATGATTAATGGTAATACTTAAATATTAAAGATAAAAAATTCCAACAGTCAGTCACCAGTCGAGCCGACTATTCTGTCGGACCGACTATTTGACATAGTCGGCCGACTACTACAACACTGCAAGTGAACAAGTACGGTAAGTGCAGTCATCACCCATGGCTCCATTATTTCTTGAAGAAAATATATTAAAGTTTCCATTTACTGATCATTCTAAGCATGGGAAGATTATTGCAGGCCCTCATCAGGGCCCACTTTATTGCCCAACATGGTAGACATACAGATAAGTCAGCAATGCTTAATGTATATGAAGTAGAACATTTGGTTATTTACAAAGCTTTTCAAAGGAATAGTTATTTATATTGATTTTCTACTTTACGCCTTTTTTGTAAAAACCAATATGCATTTTCTCTTCACTGATTTTTATCAAAGAAAACCTATCACAAGAGTTTCCCATTTACTATCAGCCCCTTAAACATGAGAATTATAACAAAACTAATTTTTTATATATATCATGCATACCACATATTTACTAGAAAAAACAAATTTTAAAAAGAACCCTAAACATTTGTTAAGCTAATAGAACATGATATTAGAAGAATAAAAAAACAATCTACAATTGTCTTACCAGGGCAGGAATGAATACAAAGAGTGAGTAGCCATATAGACAGAACAACTGAACAAGCCCGCAGGTGCCGAGAAGTACTTCAGAATAACATAGAGGCCAAGAGGGACAACAGTAACATATCCATAGAACAGACCAGCAGACTTGGTAACGAAATTTATGTCATACTCCCATTCTTTCTTCTGCAGCTTATGTGCTATGTACGCAACAATCGTGCCAATCGCTGCGGCAACAAATATTAAGGTAGTGCAGATCCAGAAAGGACCATACCTGTACATTTTTTATAAGCTGATAAGAAACATTATAATAGCTAGAAAATCCCTAGATGATTGCATGGAAAAAGTGGCCTTGGCAAATTGCTAAATATTTTCAGAAAAGTGGAAGATGTATGACATTGGAGGGCCAAATTCAATATCATGATAATGCACGCTATAAAGTGAGCTAAGGTTATAATTATAACCAGAAGAATAACTTGCGTAGCTTATTTTAAAGAGGTGAGCTAAGGTTATAATTATAACCAGAAGAATAACTTACGTAGCTTATTTTAAAGACAGCTTAACCTAGCTTCAAAAAAAAAGAACTTAACTTAATGGTGAACTGCTACAAATAAAAATATCTCGATGATGTTCCTATAGCGTTTTGATAATTAAGCATTACCAGTTTGATAGTGAGAGATGTGATCTCTCTAAATATACCTATTAATAGTTTTTGGAAGAATGTCTGTCAAATCCACTTTCAATGCAGAGATAAAGATCATTGCTTTTTGTCCCAAAAATCAAAATGCTCCCTGCCAGGTTGCAATATTTACTAATGTCGAACATTATAGTATTTCACTTTACAAACTTCAAAACCAAAATGTTTTCAACAATTTGAGATCCAAACGTGGTGTTTCGCAATCCACATATTATAGACAAATGGCAGTATCCTCACTGTCCAGGATTTGATCTTATTGTTTACACTCAGCCTACTCAGGGATCAAGAACTAAGGCAGGTATGTTCAAGGATCGACCTATCATGAAGCAAAGAAACCATGTAGCCGACCACACCTAATACGGTATAAAGGTGTATCTGGTTTTCAGCCCATGGCACCAAATCCACAACATTTCATCCAAAGGGCTTGGGGTTTTAAATTTATAGTTGACCAAGCGACGCAAACCAAAAAGAAATGCGTCCTACTAAGCCAATCTCATGTTTGCAACAAAAGGAAATTAAAATGATTGCATGGTCATCCCATAACACACCATTCGTGTTCCACATTCCCTTTGTAACCCAACCTACAGTCTTGATGTCACACTTCCCTCTGTCTAACCTACAATCTGGAGGTCCACGCTTCCATCTGTGGTCGTGACCAGCCAATAATTTGTTCTACAAAAGTATCCATATAAAAGGTCGACTTCATAAATGCACATTATATGTTAATTGGTTTTTTCTTTTAGAATTTGTTGCATAGAAATGCCTTCTTACGCAAAAGAGGTTTGGGAATGGCTTAGCATGACTTGACTCGCTTCTACATCAGATGCGGCTTTCTAGCAATCCTTCGGGGAAGGCAGAAGAAGAGGGAACAATGACGCCTTCTTTTGGAGGCATAATAGCTTTAGACCATTTGGTGTCAGTAGGTAATTTGGACCCTCAAGGAATGATGTAGTGTTTATGCCCAGCCAGACCCTATCTGAAATTTGTGTTGTATTCGGTCCGAGATTGCATTTTTTTGTACACGGGAAGCAGAAGAGCCATTTTTCTGTCACTGATTATGGATTTACAAACTCTCTCCGAGATTGCGGTCTTCTCAGAGAGAGTTTTAGGTGAGCTTGATTTGACTTGGCTTACAAATTTATTCAATGTTATTTGGTGAAACAAGAAAATGCCTGAAGATTGGAGGAGAAGTATCGTGATGCCTCTTTATAAGAACAAATGAGACATTCAAAATTATGCAAATTACAGAGATATCAAGCTGATGAGTCATACTATGAAAATTTGGGAAAATGTGATTGAAAGAAGGTTGAGGCAAGTTTCCAAAGTAAAAGAAAACCAATTCGAATTCATGTCAGGTCGCTCAGTTGTTGAAGCCATTGACTTGCTGAGGAGAACAATGGAGATTTATAGAGCTAAAAGGAAGAATCTCCATATGATTTTTATTGATTTGGAGAAGGCTTATGATTCTGTCCCACGAGAGATATTGTAGAGAGTTTTGGAGAAGAGACAAGTACATGTCATATACATTAATCTTATAAAGGATGTGTGATACAGCTTCAACTTGTGTAAAGATCCAGTTTGAGAAGACTGACTATTTTGACATCAACATTGATCTGCATCAAAGTTCAGCTTTGAGTCCATTCCTCTTTACTTTGATTATGGACGAGTTGACTAGTTACATTCAGTATGAGATACCTTGTTGTATGTTATTCCCTGATGATATTGTTGATTGATGAGACTAGAGATGGAGTAAATGACAAGCTGGAGGTCTGGAGACATGCACCAGAGACTAAAGGATTTCGTACAAGGTTAAAACTGAATGTATAGAGTGCACTTTTGATGAAAGCAATGGTGAAGGAATCAATGTGAAGATTGGTGACGATAACATTCAGAAGAAAGATTATTTTAGTTACTTGGGATTTATTTTGCAACATGATAGGGAAATTAATGGAGATGTTACTCATAGAATAAATGCAGGTTGGCTAAAGTGGAGAGGAGCCTCTACTGTTCTGTGCGATAAAAAAATCCTTTGAAAATCAAAGGTAAGTTTTACAAAGCAGTCGTGAGACCTACTATGCTCTATGGATCTGAACGTTGTCCTGTGAACTATAGACATGGGCAAAGAACGGCAATAGCAGAAATGAAAATGCTAAGGTGGATGTATGGATAAACATGTAAAGATCATATTCAGAATGATGCAATCAGAAGGAAAGTGGGTGTAGCTCTGATCGAGGATAAGATGTGAGAAAATCAATTAAGGTGGTTTGGCCATTTGCAGAGGTCGGCTGATGCACCAGTTAGGAGATGCGAGTTTTGGGATGTTGAGCAAGTTAAAAGAGGGCGAGGAAGGCCCAAGAAGTGTTGGAATGAGACTATCTGAATGGATCTTAGTTTTTTGAGTATAAGTCCAAGAATGACCCAAGATAGATCTGAATGGAGGCAAAGAATCCATGTAGTCGATCCTACTTAATGTGGGAAAAGGCTTTGTTGTTGTTGTTGAATGATTCTGGATTTAATATTTTTGATGAAATTTTTGGATGATCGTTAATGTCTATAACCATCCTTTCGCTTTTTCTGAAAAAAAGGGAGTGCCTTCTATAAGGAGTGGATTTTGCGTATGAAAAGTCGTGTCACCATTGTTTCATCTATATTGGTGAATGGTTGATCAGAAAATAGATTGCCAAGAACAGGTTGTGCAAGGTTGCCCTCTAGCCCCAATAATTATTGTTCTCTTTATTGATTCACTATAAATTATGGCTTTTCTGAGGCAAATGTTGGCCGGGTTCAGGAAGGAGTCCCGCGTTGTGCGGAAGGAGCGAAGGAACGACACACAGGAGGAGATGGTGAGATTGGACTTGGTGGAGCACCTAAGGGAGTTGGATGCTGAGGAACTTGAGAGTCGTGGTATGGTTCAAAAGACCTTGGAAGAGGAGGACAGGAAGCATAAGGTGGAGTGGAAGCAGTGGTCCTGTCAAAAGTGGCAGGAGGGGGATGCGAACACCAATTTTTTTATGTGGTAGCTAGCGAAGGAGAAGAATGAATCTCATACATTCGATTAATGTTGGAGGTGTTATTTTCAGCGGAGATGAGGAGATTGCGACGGTGATGACGGATAACTTCAAAGATATAAGCAGGAGAGCTCCATACTATGGATCTAGATGGCTGGGGTTGGGGGTTAAATACATTGCGGATTCAGATGCGGGTAGGGGTGTAAGAAAATTCTCAAGTTCGATATTCGCTCAGGTTCGGCTCGCTAAAAGTTCGATTCAGATTCGATTCGAAAATAAACGAACCGAACCTGAACACAAGTTTAGGCTCGATTAAATAAACGAACCGAACCTTAAAATCATAGGTTCGCTCAGGTTCGATTCGTTAAAAGCTCGATAAACATACACATATACATATTTACAAATCCTTATCCGTAAAAGTGGACTTATTTTGAGATGAGTGGTTTTTATCCAATGGTAAGTGAATTTGTCTAGAGATAACTAGATATTTACAGGATAACTAGGTTTTATACTGGTATAAACTATCCAAAAATAAATAGTCACATCGTGTTTACAACATCTATCATCTATGGTCTAGTACTTTTCCGTTCTTTATCTTCAAATCAATAGAACAAGTACAAATATTACTTATCGAATATCTCCGCATTATTCTTATTCCTTATCCCCATCTGAATAGATATAAAATATATTATAATTATACCTTTTTCAAAGAGACGAATCCTTATTAATCTAATTTTTTCAAAAGATGAAGATGAGTTAGATAAAGAAAAAACTAAATGAATATTTATTCTAACTGTAAATACACATATATATTTCCATTTCTCTTCTTTTTACTCTCTCTTATTAGAGAATTCTTAAGTTCGATATTCGCTTAAGTTCGATTCGTTTAAAAAGAGGTTCGATTCGGATTCGGTTCGAAAATAAACGAACCAAACCTGAACACAAATTTAGGCTCGATTAAATAAATGAACCGAACCTAAAAAACATAGGTTCGCTCAAGTTCGGTCCGTTTACACCCCTAGATGCGGGGTCAGTAACAAAACCTTTTGAGTTGTTGGAGGTTCATGTGACAGTATTTGAGTTGAACCCAGACAGTTGCCCGGGCCCAGATTGTTTTCTTGTGTTCTTTTTTCGTGAATTCTGTGATCTGGTCGCGAGGGAGGTGATGGATTTGGTAGCTGAATTTGATGAAGGTAAATCTTGATTTGATCTTCTTAACCTCTCTTTGATGTTTCCTTTGCCAAAGAAAGATGTAGCTACCAAGGTGGAGGACTACCAACCTATCGCTCTCTCTAATGCGGTATGCTTCATTATGGCTAAAGTGTTGGCTAACCGCTTGAGGAGGGTATTGAACGGCCTCATCTCCCCGGCACAGAATGCTTTTTTACATGGTAGGCAGCTGATGGACAGTGTTGTTATTGCATTAAAGATCATGGCAGATTGGAAGAGAAGGAGAACAAAGGGTGTGGCATGGAAGGTTGATGTCTCAAAAGTACATGATAGTATTGATTGGCGATTCCTGTGGGCATCCCTGTACATGAGAGGTTTTCTGGATTGTTCGATAGCGCGGATGAAAAGGTGTGCGACGACCGCGTCATGTGCGATGCTAGTGAATGTGTGGCCTAGGAGGCGTTTCTTCCGGCCCCAACGAGGCGTTCGTCAGGGGTGCATGCTTACACCCTTAGTTTTTGTTATTGTGGTAGGTAGCTTGGCTATTATGATAGATTGTGTGGTGGCAGGCAGGGTGTGTAGCGGCTACAGCAAGGAGTTTCGATCCATATTCTCAAATATGCAGATGACACAATCCTCTTTGCAGAAGGGGGATAGGAGAGTTGCATAGGTATGTATGTGGTCCTTGACATCTTTGATGAGGTTTCGGGGTTGAAGCTCAAGAGAGAAAAATCGAAGTTTGTACCTATTGGCCTGGAGGAGGAGATCGACAAGATGCGTAGAGTGGTTAGGATCCCCCACAGTGAGCTACCTTTGCGATATCTTGGCACGCCATTGATTGTGTGGAGGATACGTACAGTCGAATGGTTGCCAGTGATTGAGAAGTTGGAGCAGAGATTAGCGGGCTGGAGGTCTATCTGCCTATCTCGAGGAGGTAAATTGGTACTGTTGAGATCGGTGTTGTCTGTGATTCCATCTCTTTTCTACCGACAAGGATTCTCCTGGTTGGGGAACGGAAGAAGCTTACTTTCACTATGGGTGATCTCCACCCATGAAGGTTTCCCGCCGCCATCCTCCATCTTCTCTATTTTTGCACTATCTCCCGCTCTTCTTCCTTATCATCCCCTCACCCTCGCTCCCTCTCTTCCCATTAGGCCTCCTCGCTCCCCCTCCCCTTAAATGTTGCCTTGAGACCCTCACACTTCCTCTCGACTCGTGGCATTATTGTGTTCTCATGTAATCACCTTTGCTTGCCCTCACTAGCCATCGCTCACTTGAAGTTATCAATGACCTCATCCCCCTCTCTCAAAGCTGTCTAAATTCTTGCTCGCCCTTGATCCACAAATCTCATGTATCTTCATAACAAAAAACCAAAATGTTATATATCATACTTTTTACTATATGTTATTTGATCAACTATCTCAAGTTGCTCCAGGTTCCATATTCCAGATGTCTCAATACCATGTTTAGACATACCATGTTCTAGGGATGTACACAGATTATTGCAGCACTTTCCTTGAAGGGTGCGATGATGAATGAAATATCAATTAGAAAAAGTATTTTTTATCTTAAGGATTTTTCTTCCTTGGAATATGAGTGGTGAATGCTTAATTGATTTCAAAGGAAATGATCCATAAGATAAGGCTGAGATACAAACATAATAAACTCTTTACCTACAACATTCTATGACTGTTGAAAAAATAATGGAGAAGACAATGAAAGAGCATTATCTACTAATTGCTTTTGCACCTTGGTTGAGGGGAGCACAATGACCTGGTTGAGCAAGAAACAAGATCTCATCATCCAGTACTGAGTGTCCCACCATCGTATATATACTAACAGCTTTGTAAAAAAATTCTATTCTATGTATTTTTTACATTTCTGTAAGTACACATATTTTGAAGTTTGTCGTAAGTTCGTAACAAAGTTTCTCATTGCAAATAATCATATATTTAACACAAGTTAGTTTATCGACATGGGGCTTTTTGTTAAAAATCCACTACTCATCTCATCAAATGAGCAAATTGCATATATGTTTATAAAGACACTTCATTATCGTCGATTCAAGACTAGTATGTCCAAGTTGAACATCTACGCTCCAACAAAGGGAAGAGCGTGAGATATGAGAATTGGATTTCTTTTCAGTATCCAAATATATCATCAACTCGTTTGTGATTGTTCCATTGTTCTCCCTCCATAATTGTCCCGGACTTTCTATTTTCTGTTAAGAAATTTTAGATTTTTCTGAACACTTCCTTTGGCACCTCAAAATTTAATTACTTAGTTCATGATTTTCTTCAACTTAGCCACGATCGGTCCCAAGCTATAGTAAATGAGGAGGGTTGCGCTAAGTAACTGACAACCAATGTAAAACAGTCGGAGATAAATTCCTAAATAGTATTCTCAATTGATAACACAATTTAGGAATTTGCTCAAGATAATCGAATCTTTTCAACATGGATATGAGAAGTTGGCAAGGACCGCTTCTCGGGTGTAGTTCAATAGCATGAGGAACTCATGCAAGTAAATAAGCTAGTTCCATTGCATCGTCTATCCGAATGTGTAGCATCCGGTTTCCAATCAAACCCGAAGTCGTCCGATTTTGGGTCTAATGAACCCAAAAACGTTGTCGGTCAATACTAAACAACTTAAAACGATCAATTAATCGTGAATCAAAAGTTGTTCGGGAGAAATCGACCAAAAATCGGTCAATCCGTAACGCGCGCCGTGAAAAGCCGCGACGCAAATTCGGAAACCGCGAATCAAACCGAGACCGTCATTAGATCCGATTCGACGATACAAGACCAACGGAATCGACCGTTCGTCAATCGGAGGTCGTTTGATATTTTAAATCGTAAAATTTAATCTTAAACAAAAACCGTATCCGAAAATTTCGGGTATTCAAAACCCGATCGGAAGTATATCAACATTATACTCAAATTGATCGTCGTTCTGAGACGGTCAAAACGAGATTTTTCATGCCAAAATCCGAGACCCGAGGAGCACGCACGGTAGATTTTAAGTATATCAAATAAAGAGCAAAATATACATGTATAAATAAATTTTTTTTATATAAAATAGTACAGACCGTACTGGATTCCAGGTCAACCACATGAGTTAAAAAAAAAAAAGAAAGGTTTGGGATTTATGACATCAGCTGGCTGATGTCAGCCTGGTGATGTCATCAGTAATGTCATCTCATAGACAAGTGGCCTTGAATTATTTCCACGTAGCCCTTCTCCCCTCCCTTTTTATGTCTGTTCTTCCTTCATTTTTTCCTTTGCAAAAGTCATACGCAGGGAGCTTTCACTTCTCCCTCTTTATTGCTTCGTTTCTTTTTTTTTCCCCCTCTTTCTCCTCAAATACCCAACTTCTCAACCGAAGAGCTGTTCACTTCTTGTCATCTGTTGTTGATTAGCAAGAGCAACAAAATTTTCTGCTCCCTTGCTGAATTCCAGCAACTCCCCTGCTGTTCAAGCCTTGCATGCAAGAAATCTTCAAGTTTTGAAGATTTTTAAGGTACAATCCTACCCCCTTTTGCTGCCATCCATGTGGATTTCACAAGATTTTTATTATTCCATCAATTGATTCTTGTATATATATCAGATTTCAGTATGGATCACTCCCTCCTGATTATTGATTTATGATTATTTTGGGTTCTTTTAATATTACCCAGATTCTCTTGTCAAAATAAATCATTACTTAACATGGTATTATTTATTTACATAGGGCTTTGATCTAGTTGCTAAATAGTGCTCATCATGTTCTAAATTGGCATGGTCAGAACTAATTATTTTTAATTAACTTCCAGTGTTATGATATTAAGAATCAGTTGTATACAACATCATATCTGTACTAGTTACTTTCTCCAGCTTTTTGCCTGACGATAGTTTTCTAATAATAAATTATAGACCTAAATTTTGATGGACGGAAGAGATAATTAATGAAGTTATTAAGCTACGGTAGTTAAATCATTTTATGTTGCAGCAAATCAGATTCTGTCAAGAAGAAAGAGAATCTAATTACAGCCATTTGATAAGCTTTCATGAATATATGCATATTATCATTCCTTTCCTAGTGTGTTGGGTTGGAATCCAGAATCACATCTAATGAAAAAAAAATGCCACTGACTTTTTTCTCTTGAAATTGCTTTAAAACAAAAAGTTTCTAGAAATATGAGGATTTAAATCTCAGTTATAATAATTGATCTTGCAGGATAAATATGTGGATTAGAAGTTCAATTATTGGGAAGAATTCTGGGTGTCTGATCTACAACAATTTAGGGAAATATTCTTTGGGGTCTAGCTTATAATAATTGTAAATATATATAATTTTAATTCCTTCGGATAGCTCAATAACCTGAGCTAATATGTTAACTTGTGGCTTATATGTTTCACATGGAATTTTCCAATATATATGAGTTGTGCTTCTTCTGTTAAACATATTAACTCCTCTCTAATAAAAAAATCACCTTTTCCAAGAAGGGAAATATGGTCTAATAAAATTTCATCTTGTTTAAAAGATTCAATTGCGCTACATATGCTTATAGGTAAGCATATCCATGGCACGCTAATTATTTTTTTTATCGAAGTCTGTTAATTATCTATTAGTAATATGGTTATTGGGGACCGATAAAATCCACACAGTAAGTCGAATGGTTATACATCATTAGTCTAGGCATGTTTCATAAATGTACTAAGTAACTCCAAAGTAGGATAATTTATCTTGAACTTAATGTCAATAATCACTATGATCTAGTATTTGTTCTTTCATAAGATTGAACTATCTTTTAAATCTTAGAACTATTCGATTTTTTGGGAAGTATCTGGATTTCATGAAATGTGAGGAGTACTGATCTTCATGTGCATCTTACCTTATACCTCAAGTTTAATTGGCTTGATTTTGGGATCTACTATGAAGAGTAACTTATGCGACCTACATTATTCCGAAATCCTTGAGATGTTTAATTTAATGTAAATCATTAATGATAGACTTTGCCGGTCATGGTGACCTTTACACCTGATCGTGCGAGGGCGCGGTGACCCTCAACTGAGCGGAGGAAAGGAAGCTCAGTTAGGGCAGCGGCCGCTTAATGCGCGGGTTTAGGATCCCAGTCTTTTACACGGTTTTTTTCGCGAGCTCGCAGTGTTTTTACGCCTCGTTGGGATCCAGACTTTAGACCAGTTCCGCTGACCCTGTCTTTTAGGATACCCAGGCGGGGGATCCTTGGTTTTCAGTTTTTCGTACGAGCTCGTCCGCCCGTACTAGTCGGGCAGTTTTCTAGAGCGACTTTTCTAGGGAGTCTCTCTCACCCGTCTCAGTGGCATAGTTGGGGAGTAGACCTATCCCTCTATTGGACCGCGCTTCCAATTAGAGGGCGAGACGGAAGAGCCATTTGCAGGCTTCTTCACCGCTTGAGTTACTTCGCCAACAGACATGGCGATTCTACATCTAGATCATCCATATCTATATCTACATCATCTGAAGTTATATATGAATAAATTGAAGTAAAGATTTGGAGAGATTATGATCAAAAATTGAGATTTGCTAGAAAATGATATATATGTTTATACTCTTATAATCATGAATATTCGACTACAAAATAAATGGGTCGTATGTGGGAAAATGCTGGGTTCTGGGGAAGTCATTAGAAATGTATTACACACAACTCGAAACCCCTTTTTACTTACGCAAGTAGATGTAGATTTTACTTATACCACCTTTCTACTTGCTTGCTTTTGTACATATTAAATGTCTAGATAAATTTTTATATAAGTTTTTAGGAGGTACCAGCAATGGCTGACGCCTCTTCTTTCCTAACATGTTTGGCAGGCAAACAGCCTGCAGCTCAGTAGATATACATGCTTCCAGGAGATAGAGTTTATACCCGACGGTATGAATTACTTTGTCTCAGTTTTTGTTCAGATGTTGTAAATGCTATCTCTTTTGTATCACACTTTGGGATATATGTTATAAATGGAAGATTATTGTACATGTTGAAAACTGATATGAATATTAATGAAAAGAATTTTGGTGCCATATTGTCTCTTTTACTCTGGGTCATGTGTTGAGAATGAATGTCATAGTTGCGCGGAAAAAAAAAATTCCCTGTTTTTATACGACTTGTGCGATTAAACGTGAATGAGTTATTGCGAAATGCGCGTAAACGGGTACCCGGATCCTAATGGGTTCACAGAATGCAATCAAAAATTTGCAAGGGTTCTCGCATGATGGATGCATGCGAGTAAAGAAGTTGGTCCAAAAGAGATAGCAAAAGAAGTTGCGGATAGATAGTTGCACTATCGGCACTTTGACTGGCAAATCAATGGAGATGGTAGATACGATGGAAAGAATAAAGATTCAAATACTATGCCTCCAAAAGATAAAATAAGTTAGAGAGAAAGCAAGGGCGATTGAGAAGACATGCTTTAAATTATGGCATTCGGGTAAAGAGATTTATAGAAATGGTGTTGGAGTGGTTGTTCATAAGGATTTGAAAGATAGTGTGTTAAAGGTGCAAAGACTTGGGGATCGAATTATTCTATTAAAATTGGTGCTTGAAGAAGAAATTTTGAATATCATCTCAGTTTATGCACCGCAGATTAGTTTAGAGAAAAGATTAAACAAGTTTTTTTGGAAGGATTTGGATAAAGATTATGCAAGGAATCCGCTAAGAGAGATGATTTGCCTATGTGTAGATCTTGATGGATATGTGGGAAAAGATGCTTCATGTTATGCTACTGTTCATGGAACCATGGCTTCCGACACAGAAATGAAGAAGGAAAGTTCATTCTGGATTTTATAATGGTGTATGACCTTTTCATAGCAAGCATCCTCTTCAATAAGAGGAATGGGCATTTAATTACTTATAGGAGTGGCCCAACTAAAACACATATAGATAGATTACTTTACGATGAGGAGAAGAGATCGGTTGTGTTGCAAAGACTGTAAAGTAATCACAGGAGAGAGCTTGCCATCTCAACATCATTTGCTAGTCATGGATGTGCAAATAAAAGGGTTGGTAAAGAAAATTATGGTCCCCAAAATCATTAAAACTAGATGGTGGAATCTTCAATTGAAGCAATCAAGCTTCAAGGAGAAGATTTTAGAGGACTTATCTCCAGATTGTAACGGAAGTGCAATATGTAGGAGGCGGTAGCATCTTGTATCTGAAGGGTATCCAAAGAGATGCTAGGCGCGTGAAAGAAAGGAGTTCCATGTCAAAAGGAGGCTTGGTGGTAGAGTGAAGGGGTGCAAGAAAAGGGTAAAATTTAAAAAATCTGCTTTAAAGTTATGTATAAGGATTGAACAGAGAACTGTCACAAACTACAAAATAGCGAAGAAGGAAGCAAAGAAGGGTATAAGTGAAGCTAAGTCAAAAGCATATGAAGTTTTGTACAAAAATCTTGATTCTAAGGAGGACCGGAAGGATATATTTAGATTGGCCAATGCAAGAGAAAGAAAATCCAAAGATCATTCTTAAGTGAGATGCATTAAGGATGAGGAATTATATGTTCTTGTTACTCATAAGGATATAGAGACTAGATGCAAGTAGTATTTTCATAAGCTTTTCATCGGGGAAGGAAATAGAGAGATCACTTTACGAGATCTAGCTAGTAGTGAAAGTTACTTGAATCGTGCAAGCTATAGACGAATACAACGAAAGGAAGTAGATGAGGCTTTGAAGGTTGTGAAATCTAAGAAAGGTGTAGGACTTGATGACATTCCTATAGAATTTTGGAGAGTTCTAGATGAATTGTTTTGAATTGGCTAACAAATTTATTCAATGTTATTCGACGAATAAAGAAAATGCCTGAAGAATGGGCAATAAACATCATGATGCCTCTTTATAAGAAAGAAGGAGACATTCAAATTTGTTTGGATTACAAAGATATCAAGCCGATGAGTCATACTATGAAAATTTAGGAACATGTGATCGAAAAAAGGTTGAGGTAAGTTTTCAAAGTGAAAGAAAATCAATTTGGATTCATGATAAGTTGCTTAATTACTGAAGCTATCCACTTGTTGATGAAAATAATGGAGACTTCTAGAGCTAAAAGGAAGAGCCTCTGTGTGATTTTTATTGATTTGGAAAAGAAATATGATTCAGTTCCACTGGAGATATTACGGGAGTTTTTTTTGAAAAGGCGAGTACATATCCTATGCATTAACCTTATAAAGGACATGTATGATGGATTTCATCTTGTGTGAGAATTCAGTATGAGAAGACTGATTATTTCTACATTCGGTATCGATTTGCATCAGGGTTTAGCTTTGAGTTCATTTCTTTCTCACTTTGATTGATAAGTTGACTGATCATATTCAGGATGAGATGCCTTGGTGTATATTGTGCATTGACGATATTGTATTGATTGATGCGACTAGAGATAAAGTAAATGAGAAGCTTGAGGTTTGGAGACATGCTTTAGAGTCTAAAGGATTTCATATAAGTAGGGCTAAGACTGAATATATGGAGTGCACATCTGATGGAAGCATTTGTGAAGGAATCGATGTGAAGATTGAAGATGATAACATTCAGAAGAAAGATTTGCTTAGATAATCGAGATCTATTTTGCAACATGATAGGGAATCGATGAAGATGTTACTCATTGAATAATTGCAGCTTAACTAAAGTGTAGAGGAGACTCTATTATTCTATGTAATAAGAAAATTCCGTTGAAAATCAAAGGAAAATATTACAAAGCAACAGTGAGGCCTGCTATGCGCTATGGATCTGAATGTTGGCTTGTGAACCATAGACATATGCAGAGAATGGTAATAATGGAAATGAAAATGCTAAGATAGATGTATGGCCATACGCGAAAAGATCGGATATGGAATGATGCAATCTGAAGGAAAGTTGATGTAGCTCTGATAAAGGATAAGATGAGAGAAAATCGCTTATAATTATTTGATCATTTGCAAAGAAAGTCGGCCGATACACCAGTTAGAAGATGCAAGATTTGGGATGTTGAGATGGCTAAGAGAGGATGAGGAAGGCCCAAGAAGTGTTGGAATAAGATTGTCCGAAAGGATCTTGCTTATTTAAATCTAATCTTTAGAATAACCTAAGATAAATCTAAATGGAGACAAAGAATCTATGTAGTTGACCATGCTTGATGTGGCAAAGGCTTTGTTGTTGTTGTAGCTCGTATTGTTCTTCCTACTGAACATTCTGTTAGACATCTAATCATCCAATTGCATAAACACTAAAAACTAAATAACTGAAACTAAACAACTCGTCTTCTTTGGCATCCTTCAAGCACACAAATGACAAAAAATTTGGTCTTATGGGAATCGAATTATTTTCCAATAATCATGAATAGCAATGAGTAAGAAGACAACAGCAACAAAATACAATGTCAATGCACCTACAGGTCAGGATTATCGCCAGTCTTCTCCGTGAAGCTCCCCTTGAACGGGAAAAGAGAATCCTTGATCCTCTCCAACACGTCGGCAGTATCCACGTCGAAGTAGGGCTTGTACGCCGCTATCGTGAATCTCCGGAGCCACCCGCTCTGCTGAGAGTCATCGGATGAATTCCCGGAGACAGGCTTCGAGAATGTATCTAAGATCAGCAGACAAGAGAATGAGCAATCATCAGACAATCACAACCAAAGGGAGATCCGGACGAGCGTACCGTCGGCATCCGGAGGAGGGCGGTAGGTGCTGGAGATCTTCCCCTGCGCCTCGGAGGGCGGGAACGTCTGGAGATTCGAATCTGCAGCCGAGATATTCAAATGGCAAACAAACAAACGAACAAAAAGAGATCAACAAACACCAAAACTAGATATCGGAAACGGGAGATTGCAGGGGCTGCTGTGGCCAATGCGGACCCTGCAGAATGAAGGATTTGGAATGATCCTGGCCGTCCGATTGCCGAGGCCACAGCAGCCGCTGCTGCGACGTTAGTCCGGAGCAGGGCGTCGATTCTGACCTGCGAATTTGACGGTTCCGTGATTGGGGCCGACGGCAGCCTGAGGAGAAACGACAAAAGCCCAAAGGGAAGAGCAATTAGGGCGACATTGTCGAGCGAATTGGACGGTGATGATGAATAGATTCGTTGCTGTTACCGGGACGGATCCGGAGACGTTTTGGTTTTCGATGGAGGTGTAGCCGCCGCTGGACATCATCTCTGCGTCGAGCGAATGCTGCGGCGAGGTGGGCGAGATCTGAGCAGTGGCGGCGGAGCAGTGGTCTGCGTGGATCGAATCTGGCTGTGGTTGGGGGCGGCGAGGCGGGAGGTGGCGGCGGTGGTGGTGGTGGATGTGGATCTGCTTGGAGTTTTCGGGGGACGGGAGGGCCTGAGCGAAGCCCCCGGTTGGGTTCCCGTTCCTATGGTTCCCGTTCTTGGAGCAAAATTAGATGCTGCCGTCTAGTGACGAGATGGATGCTCCAGCTGATATGCACGGTAGATTGCGCTCCACGTTGCACGAGTTCTGGGGAACGGTTGAGATTTTATCTCGGTCATTGAGGATGATAATGGGTAGACGAGCAGCGAGTTGTTGAGGAAAACATATCATGGCCGGTTGCTAACTTGAGCCTCTATTGAATGTGTTTACAATCATTTAAAATAATTAAATTATTTTCAATTTAAAATGAGAGATAAATGGTCAAGGAGGAAAAGGGTAATTCGGAGGGATAAATGGTAATTATTTGTTATACTCTTTTATTTTGGAGAATAAAAGATAGGGGATAAGGAATACAACTTAGTCATGTTACATAAATTTGTTTGAGTTTAAAATATATTTTTATTTATTTTATTATAATTATGAAGGTAATTGTGTATTTATCTTCAAATAAAATTCTAAAAAATCAATTGCTAGTAAGAAAATTAGAACATATCAGAAATGATATGTAATATTATTAACACCGTGTTTTAATGACATGAAAGTTTCAGCAACCAACGAATTGCATGTCTATCGTGCATCGGCTCATTGTCGGTGCATAATCAGAACCACAATCTCCCCTGAGTGCTTTGATTCTTTGCCCTTTTTCGTGTATCTACCAGTCCTTTTCTATAAGAATTAGTCCTATAACTATATGAATTGTCTAGTTATGATGTATGGCATAAATATCTTCTACACCATCAAAGCACATATTGTTAGCTAGAGTGACGGTGCTTTTACATTGTACCGTAGGTGGGCTTTCATAAAAAGCAAAAAAAAACTATGGAAAAATCAATGAGAGTAGATAACGGATGAAGGTATAATTTTAATGTAGAAATATATGTGGCATTCGAGCAAATGCACTGATTATCATCAAAACGCACGCGATGCAGGTGTTTACAGTTGAATACTATTTGCGGTCTCATTTACATAGTACAATGATGTAATTACATCATAAATGTAACTTGATAGTTGAAGTTGATGATAGACAGTGCCACTTGTTAAATTTATTCACTCAATTCGTCGTTGTAATAATTATGCTTATTTATCTCAATGAAGTTTTCATCATTGTCATTTGCTATAAATATATAATAACCTTGTATTAGAAAAGTGTAGTATAGATTAATACTACCACACACATAGGGTGATAGGATATACTATATAGTTTACATATATTTCGATATAATAAACTACATTCTGAAATAATATTTACACCATATATATTTTTTCCAACTCAGCTTGCTTTACATGAAAATAGTGAAACAATTCTTATCAGTACATCTGTCAAATGATTTGATATCATATAATCTAATTAAACATGGTAAATATATGAAAGAAGTTTTCATCATTGTCATTTACTCTAAATATGTAATAACCTTGTATTAGCAAATTATAGTATAAATTAGTAATATTACAAACAGAGAGTGATAGGTTATACTATATAGTTTACATATATATCGGTATAATAAACTACATTCTGAAATAATATCTACACCGTATATATATATTTTCCAACTCAGCTTGCTTTACATGAAAATAGTGAAACAATTCTTATCCATATACAATGTCGGAGTTGCTCCACCATAGATTTTCCACCATTCAACTATAGTAAACATATTACAAGTCATACATGAACTAATCAGAATATGATATCAATTATATACCACAAATATTTATTTAAATACATGGAGCCATCGTTGTACGATTTCGAATCGTGGATAGATATCCAAAATTGCCTATAGCATCCCTATACAAGGAGAACTCCATGATGATAGAATATGTTTCCTCTTCATCATTGTAATATAAAGTTGCGATAATGTCATGAAAGCCATCTATGGTATGATGATTTAAGGAAAAATTTTCATCATTGTAGAAGAATTCGGGGTTCAAAAGTAGTCCAACTTTGTGTAGGGCATGACTATGTTGCCTATGACACTTATCATCAAAGATATCAATATATGTCTTGTAGTCACTAGTATTATTATTAAACACAAGTTTGATAGCTTCCCTTGCTCTTTTCATTGCTTCATAAAATTTATCCCATTGACACCCTGCCATCACTATCAACAAGATGCAAAACCCTCACCACCAGTTCACCTATACCAACAACCACTGTACATGCAGTCCAGAATGATGTGTTCAAATCTATCTCGTATAAATTTTCCTACAGTTGTTCATGAGATTTTATGCTCAAGGCATTCTCTAGAAGCAATCATAGAAATCAAGTCATCTTTTTTTCTGAAGCAGATTCTGCATCGTCATAAAAATTGTTGCAAATCTGGTTGCAGCTGGATGAAAAATCTCAGAGTTGCAAATTTTTCGCATCAATTGAAGAGCAAAATTGTGATTGTAAATAAACTTTGTAATCTTTCATGCTTCTTCAATGACGTGCTTCACTTTTAGACCTTGATCGAACTTTTCTATAATCAGATTGAGACAATGTGCTGTGCGCGGACTCCACAAAAATATCACCACAACACCATGTGATCATCTTTCCTACAACTTGATAGTTTGCAACATTGTGTGTGATAAAGTGATTTACATTTTTCAGATCCAACATACTCTTAACAATATTTGAAAAGTTCAAATAACAAGTTCGCCTGGTTTCAAAAAAAAACAGTGCCAGCAGATGAGTAGACAAGAAAATTTATTACTGTATGTTGTCTTCGATCCGTCCATCCATCAACCATGATTGTACAACCACTTATTCCCAGATATTCATATGTGTATCAACATATCCCTTCTCTTTCACCATTGTTTTTGTAACACCCCAACCCCAAACATAGTGCCATACCTAGAACTCACGAAGTGTGGGTGTGGTTTATAAGTGATAGGGATTACTACTTGACAACTTTGGCTTAAGCATTTTGGGTGGTTGTCAAAGGGTCCATTTGGGCCCGAACCCAACAAAGTTGTCAAGGCCAGTTTTCCTCGATAACGGACCGGGGACCTAAGCCCGGGACGTTACAAATGGTATTAGAGCCAATTTCTCTCTGATAGTGGAAAGGGCTACCCGAGAGGTGGAGTCGCCCCTACAAAGAGGTTGGAGGAAATGGCTACCCGGAGCGTGCAGCCGCCACTATCATTGGGAAGAAGTGATGGACCATGTCGCAACGAGGACGTTGCGAATATAAGTGGGGGAGGTTGTAACACCCCAACCCCAAACATAGTGCCATACCTAGAACTCACGAAGTGCGGGTGTGGTTTATAAGTGATAGGGATTACTACTTGACAACTTGGGCTTAAGCATTTTGAGTGGTTGTCAAAGGGTCCATTTGGGCTCGAACCCAACAAAGTTGTTAGGGTCAGTTTTCCTCGATAACGGACCGGGGACCTAAGCCCGGGACGTTACAGTTTTCTTCATAAGAGGCTCACAAACTGCATATGCAGCTGGTGCTCTTTAACCATGTCCAACGAAGGCAATACCATAAATCATCTTCTGAAAACTAAGAATGCTAATGGTATGAAAAGGAATGTCAACATCATACATCCAACCCGAGATAAGTAAATCCACCTATTCAATTTCGTCCTTCCTCTATATGACATACTTGATTTTAGGCTGACTACCAAATGTGATTCCAGAAGGGAAGAAAAATTCAACTTCTCAAATGTGGAATCTTCGATTGTGAGACTTCTTTGCAAAGCTCTCATTCCTATAGGAGCGGTATATATTAGCACATCCCATAAAAACATATATATATATATATATATATATAGATAGATAAATAAACGATTAATGAATTCAAACTAAATAGGGATAACCGTTGGTTCTGCACACAATCTATCTCCTAGACAACCCATGTTGATAAGAATCGGATCAAAATTTTGATAAGCACATCAATTCAATTAGCATTCATTAATTAATTAGTGAGGATGCTCTATTATTGTGCTTAAATTACCAACTTCCACGTGGGAACATAGATCTGATTGTATGTCTCTTTTATCTCGTAATCCATGCCAAGCAGACTTCAATCTCTGGCTAACCTCACAACAACTTAATGATCGAGGCTAATTTTAGGATAAATATAATCTCTCCAAATGTAATAAACCCTGTACTACAAAATACCCAAATGCAAAAGTCTATACAACAAAGACGAGATCAATATTTTGGAATATCTTATTGCCTTAACGTCTTCATCCATCTTCCATGTCCATTCTTTATTCAGTCAACCATCTTTCCTAAAGGGAAAAAACATCACCATCCCAATCCACAAAGAGCTTGGAATAGTTAGATGACATTCACTATGCTATGTGTGAAGATGTCTACCTTGATGTGATGTATCTTTGAGCAGAATTCACAGGGTACCAAATAAGGGTGCAAAGATTTGGGGAAAATATAGCAAGAATAGATCGAACCAACCGGAGATGACGATGGAGTTGGTTCCGGGCGATGATGGAGGAGATGGAGGCAACGGAGTTGTTCGTGGCAGCGATAGAGTTGTTTGTGACAACGACGAAGTTAATCTGAGGAAACAGTGGTACCTTTGAGCATTTGAGTGGGGATGTGGGGTTGAGAGGGTATATCATAAATATGAAAAAGAAACAATATACACATGAGAGAAAGTAAAATGTCAAATTTTATACTGAGGGTATATCATAATTTCATATAGCCCTCCCCAAAAGCTACGAATAAGGTGAAAATTGTCAACATATTCCACTTGTTAAATTTGACAACATATGGTTAAGATGAAACTATCTTACTTTGTAGGGCTTCTTTTGAAAATAAAGTCCTCACACAATACAATTTCAAAAAAGGGCTACATTTAATGGACAAATGCCGTCTTTGGATGGAGGAGAAAGCTTTTAACGGGATAAGATGGAAACATGATGTGAAAAAACATTCCGTTTTTATACACACACGCATCAACATCCACAGGAACTCACACATACACGGATATAAATATTTTACGGTAGAAGCCATGAATAATATTTCATTTGAAAACTCCTGCAACAACATAATTATTAGATTGGTGATAACGTTCAAACAAGCGGATCCATGGATTATCAATAAACACAATGTCATGAATTAAAAATAAAACATGAAATGTCTGAGAAACAACTGTCGATTTCGTGCTTTTCCAATATATAATCAATCTTCTTTTAATAGAGATGTTACTTTACCATGGATACCCATTATCCCATTGGATTGGGTAGTCATTAGAATCAAGTACCTTGTTGAAATGAGCATTAATGATCAGTTGGCGTGGATCATAATCAAATGGATTGGATACCTATCCCATGAGCACAAGCATCGACACAAACATACAAAGGCACTTGAGATAATTCCTTGTGAAACCTTCCAGAAAAGACATCCAAAGGGAGCATGGTATACTAGCTTCCTGACATGTAGCCCTCGATTCTGATCTTCGAATACTTTATTAGTAGTTATATGATGGATTGTTTCTTTATCTGTAAAGTGACGGGTTGTTTAAAACTTGCAACTAAATCAAAAAATGACGGCGTAATTAAAAAAATGCATTTCAAATTGCATATGCCCAAGGATTTGGGTGAAAGCAATTAGTAAAGTATTCGAACATTTGGGTTAACCCATTCAATATATCATGCTCGAAACTACACTTCTCCAGTAAATTCCCGTACAATTTTCCATTTTATAAAAGGCCCGCACTTGTTCGTAACGAGATTAGATATAACTTTTTCATATTTAAACATATTTTTATGGCATTTATACCCATCTTTTTTCTACTCATACATATCTCATGATACTAATCTTAGTTGTTATTTGTTTGAGTGATGGAAGTTTTCCTTTGTATTTGTTTTTTGTGAGAACAATTATTTCCGTTTGACGAATGAATTCAACTGTTTCTAATTGAAATAACAAAATAAAAGTTTACATAAATATAAATGTAATATTGATTCTTAACGTGATTATTAATGTAAAAAACCCTTTCTACTTTACTATATTTCATGTGTGTCTTTGAAAGTTTGCTGCCCCCAGTCCCCACACAAACTCTTTTTTCTTTTCTTTGGTTCTCCGGTGACCGGTCACTCTCTTTCTGTGGTGCTCACTCCCCACAACTCCCCACTTTCTCCCTCCTCTATCTCTCATCCTTCCAACCCCCGGCCTTCAGGCCGCCCCTCGCCGGCAGCCACGCCCGTCGCACACCGTCGACTGTGCCTGCCGCTATTTCCCCCTCGTTGTAATTTTCCTATTTTTCTCTCTAGATTTTGTTCTTTGGGCTTTTGCTCGCGCTCCGCATCCGATCCACGCTATCGAATTGCCATCGGTTCCTCATTCTACGCATCCGAGGTGATCTTCCTCTGGTGTTCTTCTTCGGTTGCTCCGGAAGATTATTCTTAGTTGTGAATCATGTTTGGTTTGTACTCATCTCTTCCCGGAGAACAAGTGTTTTCTGTTGAAGGAGAATATCTGATGAGGTTTTGACGGGGAAGAACAAGCAAGAATCGAGCACGTACAAATGAGAAGAAGATTTTTGCAAGGTATTCGTAGGACTAGTCTGTAGCCAATTGATAGAAGGATCGCTATCTCAATTGTTCATTAGATGCATATGGGAGAATATATATTCTCTCCTCCCTTTATACGAAGGCTTAAGAGAATATTATAAGAGCAATGAGGAGACTTTTACAGACGTAATGGACATGATGTGGGTGGGAATGTAATAATCGGCATCATTTGCTCCTATTGTAGGTTGTGGGGTTATCCTCCCTCACCATTTGTCCCTCATCTTTTAGAGAATTTCGATCGATCGGCACGTAGAACTTCTTGTCGAAGTCTTCTTTTTCAGATGCTCTGACTCGCATTCATGTCATGTGAGATAGGAGAGTGCCATAGAAGTCGGCTTGTTGGATATCCCTGATATCTTTTTGGTGTCCTCACATTGTTGTATCCTGGCCTGTGGACAAGAGGAGTCTAGATTGGGGTCATAGACTATGCTAGAAGTCGTGTTCATGCATTACCAAAATTGGGAGATGATGTCCGTAAGTGGCTTTGGAGGATGATGCACTAGAACAAGATAAATGTGGCTAGAGTTGTTGGATGTGTCCTTGAGCAAGATGGATGAGGTTGATAAGGACGATGAGGCCAATGTTGATAAAGGTGTTATCAAGTGAGACTAGCTGGTAATGTCCCCGAGCAATGTCCAAGATCTGTATGAGGTAACCTTGAACAAGGTTGGCAAATAGATTCTAAGAATGAGTAGACGACACACATTTTTTTGTAGCTAAGCTTGGAGAGAGTTCAAGCTATTGACGAGAGTCCTAAATGATCACAAAGGTTGAGCTCAGATATACTTGAGGCTTTGACCTAGAGATAAAGAGGTTTGATTGCAATTTTGTATGGTTGTTAAAATCCAATCATGGAGGTCTTGAGCACAGGCTCAAGGGGGGCTTTTAAACCCATTGTTAAACAAAAACCTTATTGGGAAGTGAGTGCTTTCTCAATGTCCTAAGGAAATATAAGCCACCGTAGGAAGATCGTGTTAAAAGAGATTCAAAGGAAGAACGAGCCGCTTACATGGACTCTAGGAGGAGGAAATTTATAGTGTCGTGAAAGAGGAACCATCTGTGAGGGAGGGGTCTACAGTGAAGGTTGTTTGGGGTGGGAGTGGTGGGGGACTCTTATGGGGGTAGATGTGAGAAGGAACATGTGACTGCCACTCTCCATGTGGGTGTATCTCGTCACAAGATGTTTACAGGATGAGGTTGCACTCTCTGAAAGATGTTCTTTGTAGTAGAGGCACACTACAATGAAGTGGGTTTTCAAGAGGGAGAAGGTCTCATCATGAGTAGAGTCTTCAATGGCCTCATGCGGAGGGGGAAATGGGATTGTTGTTGTTCATTGAAGGGGGACTTTGGATGTGAGCTCAGGGGATTTTAAATCACTTGAAGAAACTCAGGGAAGGAATTTAAACATGCTTTATGTGCTACACGTTGAAATTTCAGACATCACTATATGTGTCAAGGTCCTCTAAATTGGGGAGGGGGGATCTTCATCCTGCAAAGATGGAAGGAGACACACTTTAGTTTGAAGAGGTGCTCTCTTGGTCAGTAGATATTGATATGACGGGATCGAACCCTGTGACTTTTGGGCTTCAAAGCTTGGTAGGCGGAAAGTTTTGTGGAGGAGGGAGGTATTCCATGATGGAGAGACACCTTATAGTAGATGTCAAAATGAAATAATCATATTCAAAAGGCATGATGTCTCATTATCTTCCTACAGATGATGGTAAAAGAAGAGGACATGGGACTATTGTAACAGTAGAGCCTTGATTACTTTATGAGATGTATGGTGGAAAAGAAGTAACATGAATCAAGCATGCTTGATGAAATCAAGCTTTTATGAGGTATCCTCGTGAGTGCATGATTACTTCTCGATAGATGAATGGCAATGTAGGACTCGATGACCTTAATTTCTTCATTATATGCACACGAAATGAAAATTGGTCATACACTTAAAGATCGAATTTGGAATGATGCGATCGGAAGGAAAGTTGGTGTAGCTCTGATAAAGGATAATATGAGAGAAAACCGTTTAAGATGGTTTGGTTATTTGCAAAGGAGGTCGGTTGATGCACCAATTAGAAGATGCGGGTTTTGGGATGTTGAGCCAGCTAAGAAAGGATGAGGAAGGCCCAAGAAGTGTTGGAATGAAACTATCCGAAGGGATCTTAGTTTTTTAATCTATGCCCAAGAATGACCCAAGATAGATCTGAATGGAGGAAAAGAATCCTTGTAACCGACCATACTTAATGTGGAAAAAAGTTTTGTTGTTGTATATGCATATGAAATGGAAAATATATGTTCGATATCTTCTTTTAATCCTCTATACGTTTCCTCATCCTTATATTATGAGGGATGGAAAGGTTGCTTGAGTAATAAGGAGGAAGTTGGAAGAGGATTTGACATAGTAGGGTCGCAAATGGAAATGATGGCTATTAAAAGGAGTGACAATCTCTGTGTCGTGTTCCTGTCACGGAGGACAATACATAACATGGAGTTTTCCCCATTATCAGCTCTCATTCTGGGACACCTTAGTGTTCTATGATTATTTCAAGAGACGTGATCACATTTAAATTCATGTTGAAGTTGGTCCCGATTCCACGATTAGAATTGTATTAAGTTTGGATGGGAAAGGTAGGGATATTGCTTATTTGGACATGGATTTTCTTGGGTTGATATGAAACAATAGTGGAGGGGTTATTAGTTTTAGAACAATCATGCATGTGCTTCCTTCGAGGATTGAATGAGATCAGTTAAACAGTATTTATCCCACACTATATCCTTTCCAACAACTTAACTTATAAGATAATATGTATCATTTGCAAATTTAATCGTCAATCTAACGCTATATGATCAATTGTTTAATATGAATTTCAAAATTTAGTTATCATGAGATTTTGGTAATTGGTGAGTGTGTGTTGTGGGTAGGGGGGTTTAAATGGGGAGGATGCAGTGAGCTTACAACAATGAAAGATTGTAAGGGGAGGGGTAGGGTCCATTTCTATCCCTTTTTTCCCTTTGGGACTGCCCTTGTCTTCTTATCTTTCTCATTTATTTGGCGTTGAGTAACACCTTTATCTTTGCATCAAAGATTTTAACTTAGGCTTGATAAGACCAAGCTTAATTACGACATGTATTAGAGATCCTTTATTTGCACATTTCTTTATATTTGAGAATTATGTAATAAGTACGATTTTGATTCTGCGAGGGCCTTTATGTACACGGCCTTACAAAATTGCCTATTATGTAGATATCTACGTGAATTTCATATTTAAGCATCTGAAATATTGTCAAAAGCATTCAAGTCGCTTTCCTAGGTATTGAGATGAGATGAGGTGAGACCCAATGCGTAGGGAACAAATTAGGGCACTGATCACCAAGATCGCCCATCATTGTAGTCGAAACAACCATCGATTATCACAAACATCTCTTTATGCATAGGAAAACCAACTACACATACTCCAACTTCCATATACCAACTTCCGAAACTACTCTCTTAGTGCTAACACTCGGAGTACTAACCTATGTGGCCTACACTAGCTAACACCTAAGTGTTAACTATAAGTGAAAAATGAAACGTAGACTATCAGCCATGATTACTTGGTCCGCATATTGTGTACCCGGGCAAACACCATTAGAAATATCACCTCAAGGTGTGCCAAGCTACTTGTCCCCCAACTCTCAAAGATGTTGGGTTCACGACTGTCTAGGTTTCTACCTGGAGCCCCAGGGTGCATGCCCCTCTCTTGGCGGCACCTACTCCACTACCCTCATGCCACTGAAGGATATCACCGTAGTATGGAATTAAAGATACATCAGAAAATTCATCCGTGAACCCTATGAGAGAACTCAGATATGGGATCGCAAAAATCATACGTAAGTTGCTCAAAATGCTCTCACTTAGGAAGCTCTCCACAATGATTTTAACTTATTGGCTGCAACTACATTTTGCTATGGAAAGATGGTAGGATTGCTCGGGAATCGCTTTCAAACTTCGCGATAATACGGAAGGGCCAAAACTTGTCCCTCGTTTAACCATCCATATCCTTGATCCGAAGACATGCATATGATGCTCTTTCAGCCCACATCACAATGATATAATTTTTATGGGCATGTGATACCGGATTGCCCGGAATCACCACAATCATGTCACGATAAACAAAAAACCACCAAAACACGCCCAACTTGAAACTGACCCGATCCTCGATCTGAGTGCGTGCATGTGATCCTCACTCTGCCCATATTACAATGGTATAGTTTTAATCGTCATGCGATACCCAGTTCTCTTGGAATCGTCCCAAACATGTCGCGCTAACTAGATACCCCCAAAACGCCTCACACAAAATTCCCCAGATCTACAATCCAAGTACATGCAAGTGATCCTCATCACATATCGATGCGTGATACCTGATTTTCGTGGAATCTCCTCGAATATGTCATGATAACTAGATACCCCAAAACGTGCCTTACATGAAATTGTTCAGATCTATGATCTAAGCACATGCATGTGACCCTCATCTTGCCCACATCACGGTGATATAGTTGCTATCGTCATATGATACTTGATTTTTCTTGAATTGCCATGATAACTAGATACCCAAAAACACACCCCACGTGAAACTGCTCGAATCTCAATAAGAGCACATGTTGTGTTCCTCATCTCGCCTACATCATTATGAATTTTTCATCTACATGCGATAAATGGATCAACATGAATTTCCCAAAACATTATGTGATACACAATGGATTTCACCCTAAAACTCGTCCAGGTGGTGGAGCTCTAGTGAGGTTGAGCTACAATGGTTGGGTTACCCTGAACCACTTCAGCCTTTACATAGTCTCGGATTTGGACTCAGTTATGGACTCAAAAGCCGTAATTGACTTGTTTTGCATGTAACTTCCTCATACGATACCCAATTTTGATGTCTTGAGCTCATTGGGAAGGTCGCAGCGAATAATACACAATAGACTGATCATTTATCTGATTGGAATATGAAGCAAGTTGGA
The DNA here is from genome assembly GCA_037367405.1 of Ottelia alismoides. NCBI lineage: Eukaryota > Viridiplantae > Streptophyta > Magnoliopsida > Alismatales > Hydrocharitaceae > Ottelia > Ottelia alismoides. Next base: position 578,670 of record JAZKJV010001136.1, read on the forward strand.
AACTCAGAAAGAGCGAAATCATATACTTAGGGATCTTACATTATAAAAATATCAAATGAAGTCTTATCCCTGAGAGTTACGTGTTAGCACTAAACAATTTGTAACTCAAACTTTCAAGAATAAAAATCTCAAAATGGAATGAGTCCATAAAAATCTCATAGAAAGTGAAATCCATAAAAACCTGAAAGGGAATTGAACTAGGTTTTCGATTCTACACTTGCCATCAGATGAGAATATCTCCTACATATCTACCTCAGTCTTCCATGTCGTCTCCTTGACATCCCGATTTCTTTATGGGATCCTCAATTAAAGGAATCTGCTTCCACTTCAATCTCTCGACTGCATGGTCCTGTGCTAATTATACATTTCAAGAAAAGAGAGGTTTGACTACGTCGTCAAGTCCTCATGTTTACTCACGTGTTTAGTATCTCATACATATTCTTGTATATTTCGACACATGGAACATGCCGTGCATACCCGTAAGGTATAAGGAAAGTCCACTCTATAGGTCGTTCTCATGATTCGACCAACACTCCAATGGTTTCACAAATTGTTAGAAAGTAGGAAGCGGAAGCGGAATCAGAAATAAAGACAAAGAAATTGAAGAACACAAGATTTTTAACGTGGAACCCTACTCCCTAAGGAGCGGGATGAAACCACAGGAGAAGGCCTCAAAGGGCCATATGCTTCATTGCTTTTTCTCAATGGATACAAGAGGTCTGGGGCTCCTTATATAGCATCCACAAAGCTTCCAAATCCCACCACTGGTAGATGTGGGACTAAACATATGGATGGGGTAAATGGATCCTGGAGGTATCCATTTATCCATCTACAACTCAACCTTCACACAACCAAATACTCCAACACTCCCCTTCAAGTTGGAGCATGCAATGCTCAGCTTGGACAAACGGAAAGAAACTCAACTCACAATACATGATACTACAGACAATATCAACTCAACGCGCACAACTGCTGCTGTCGAGGACGTTGCTTCTCATGCCGTGCAGGTGAGGAGGACGAACGGGCTAGAGTGTGAGTCCACTGAATCTCCTCGTCGGAGAACATGTGCTCTGAACTGCGCCTGTCAGAGTCACTGCAATTGGAAATGAGTCTCCTCATCGGAGTACTCTGGCCCGCCACAACATGTGGACAACCGCTCCATCTCTGAAAAGGGCTGAACTGAAAGGGCCGTGGAAATGCAATCCTCGTCGGAGTCCACAGTCGCTGGAGAATGGAGTTTGAAAGAAGTCTCTTTGTCGGAGAACTGGCTCTCCCATCTAGGACATAGAATGGTACTCTACTCTGGAGTACCTATGATACCACACGAAAACCCTTGCCAATATGACATAGAGAATGGTCCTCTACTCTGGAGTCCCTATGGCTCACATGAAAACTCTGACCGACAAAACAAGAAGAATGATGGGGACCACTGCAAAAGATGACAAATACGTGCACATCTGAAAAGACCGCATACATGAGCGTGTCTGATCTGAAGACTCGGAAGCATTTGAACGTCGAGTCTGAACAACTGATCTTCTGTAGAGTCTGAATAATCTGTCTGTCCTGGAGAATCTGGATCTGAATTGGAATACGAAGAATCTATATCGTGGCCGAAGAAATCTATGCAATACTCCCCCTTTCTCTCATTCTTGTCGGAAAATGAATCATCGACAAAGTTGGGAGAAGATAATAACATGGGGAAAACAACATGAAACCAATAAGCCGATATTTATATTTTTTTGGCTTTTCTTGCAAAATTTCCCTTTTTCTTCTTTCCTTTTTCTTCTTTCCCCCCCTTTTTTAGCTATTTCAATTTTTTTAAATAGTCGTCGCATATTTTATTTAAGCCGTATCACTTCAACATTTTTTTGGCTTTCCCCCTTTTTTCGTACGACTTTTGTATTGTACGTGCCTTTTTTTCAAACCAAATTCCTTATCATCATTTTTTTTAAACAAATTCCTCCCTTTCTCTCTCTCTTTAAAAATTCGGCCCTTCATTCATTTTTTATCAAGTTCCCCTCTCCCCTTTTTCTGCAGCCCAACGAAAAAAACTTTTAAATACGAGGCCATCGGGCCCCTTTTTTTTCTAATCGCAGCTAGGGTTCCCATTGGGGAACCCTCTCTGGAAAAGCCGCCGCCCAAGGGGGATCTTCACGATGTGGCGATGCCTGGAGAATCGAGGGCTTGCGCTGGAAGCACGAGGGTGGCGCCAGAGAATGAACGAAGGCTTCGCGCCGCAAGTTGAAGTCCTGTCGTTTGGACCTTGGAGGTCCGAGGATCGTCTGGGAGCCTGGAGCTCCGCCTGGGGTCTGGAGGATGCCGACAATTGTGCGCGTTTGGGAGATACGGCGCGGGGAGTTGCGCGATTGGAAGGGCGATGCCATCGCCTGGAGGCCGAAATGAGAGGGGCGACACGATGGAACCAGGGATGCGCGCGGAAGGGAGAAGGGCACCGCGATGAAGAGGATCGCTTGGACATGCCGCGCCATCATTGGGGTTGAGATCCGCCTGGAGCGTTGGAATCGCATTTGCAACGAGAGGAGGTTGATGCAAGGATCTGGTGCTGCTTGTTGCCTGGAGAGCGCCTGGAACAAGAGGAAACTGGAGGGCTCGCACGGGGGCACCGCTGCCTGAGGTGTACGCCCCGTGCGTGCGATGCGCGAGGGAACTGGAACAGGAGGTCGCGTACGTCTGTGATGACGAACACCGCCCTGGAGATGCGCCTAGATCTGGCATCGCCACTGCTGTAGATTGATTTTTTATGGTGCCTGCATGCGCAGAGGATGCAATGAAAATTTAGGGTTTTGCAAACGCTCCGCCGACGATGCTATTACAGGGAAAAATGGAGCTCGATCTTGCAGAATTAGGGTTGCAGGAACCCTGTATAATTCTTGAACTTGAACAATCTCAAATGTGAATCGAAGAACAAAACTTGAAGAATGACATCATAAAAATGAACTCGCTCTTTAATCGAATCTCGAAAAAAAGGAACATAGAAAACCTCGAGAATCGAACCGCTTTGATACCATGTTAGAAAATAGGAAGCGGAAACAGAATCAGAAATAAAGATAAAGATATTGAAGAACACAAGATTTTTAACGTGGAACCCTACTCCCTAAGGAGCGAGATGAAACCACGGGAGAAGGCCTCAAAGGGCCATATGCTTCATTGCTTTTTCTCAATGGATACATGAGGTTTGGGGCTCCTTATATAGCCTCCACAGAGCCTCCAAGTCCCACCACTGGTAGATGTGAGACTAAACATATGGATGGGGTAAATGGATCCTGGAAGTATCCATTTACCCATCTACAACTCAACCTGGCGCACAACCAAATACTCTAACACAAATGTTGTGCAACTTTTCTCTAACACCAAACCTTTAAATGCCTTTTTAACTTCGCAATAAAACAAGGTATCGATCCTCAACTCAAGATTACAATGTCACCTAATCAGTGAAACTCTTTTGATGGCTTTACACTATCAACAAACTCCTTTTGGCAATCCTCACAACTCTGGGTATCTCCTTTATCATATTTGAGTGTACAAGATAGTGGCTCCCATTTGCTCTTAACACAAAAAGGTGTAGTGCATCCACACCCATACGAAGCCTCAAAGATGCCATGCCGATGCTATCATAATAGCCATGTTATATGCAACACAATTAGTGGAAGGAGCTCCTTACATGATTCTTTCTACTTATGAGTACATGCTCGCAACATGCTTTCCAAAATCTGAATAGCCCTCTCAGATTCTTTATGAATGGTAACCCAAGTTGAGAAGTATCTCGGTCATCACATCTCTTATTAACTCTTCCCATTAGTGTGAAGTAAATCGTAATTCTATCAGATATAATTTCTTTAAACATATCTTGAAATATGATAATATGTTGTTGTGTAGTCTCGCGAGGTTGACTAGCATACCTGACATGTTGACCGGATTAGACTCAAATCAATTGGTCAACAATTTCTCATATTGCATCATGCCCGCCAGAAGCATTCAATCATGTTGTGATAATTCAATTGAAACACTCTCCCACTTCCTTATAGGAACGAGAAAAGAATCTAACAGTTGAGGGAGTCGTTGAGGCTCTGCCTTCACTATTCTATAAGTGAAGTGTCGATTAATGTGATTTGTTATGTCTCCTTTCATTTTTCTTACCAAATGTTGGCGGAGGTCCTAATACATTGTCATGTTACCCGGATGGATAGAAAGTTTTGAATAATGCGCCATATCTGGAATATCTCTCCTTAGTTCTTCATTATCAGAAACATGCACATATGATACCCCTTCCCATAAATCGGACCCATAGACACGGAACCCTTCGAACTCATCTCTCAAACACTGTTGGTGCAATTTCTTGTAACCTCTGATATGCCCACTGTCCTTTGACAATCTTATCTCACAAACTATTGTACTTTTCTAGTATAGTTATTTCACCATATGTGCTCTCATCTGGGTCTCATTTAATAAGCGCCATGAGCACATCCCAAAACTGCAACCAAAAACTGGACCTTACAACTGATGATAGCATCATTACTCCATGGAGGAGAATAACATTTGTTGGTTGTTCACTTATTCAGAATTATAAAGGGCATTGTCTCATGAGTCTATTCCTCTTTTTCACGAAGAGAAATTATGTTACTCATTGCGATATACTAGGGTGGAGGAAATTCTCCTCCAACATCTTTTGCAATTACACACTAAGTTTCACCAAGCTCGACAGTGCTAACTTGTATGTAAGGGTAGATGTTTGTTGTGTGTCTGACAGTAGTATGATCTCAACCCTATGGAATATGCGAGGAAACTTACGCACAACTCTAACATCGTTGATATTTTGGTCCCATGTGGTTGTATCTATCATGTAGGCTATAATAATTTACTCACCAATGACTAGGAAACTAGTGTGCCCCTAAAGAGGAAATGGTACTCGATTTCACCATCAGTAGTGTACTCACCAAATTGAAACATCGATATTTCGTGTATTTGAAAGATTGTCATCTTTTCAAAAAAGTTCATGCTTGCAGAGTGCCTTTCCAGTTAGTCAAAGCCTTAATAGGAGACCGAATTAAACCCTGAAGGATTGCATGTGTCTCGTGTCCACCTATCTATTACGCTACACCCTTGATTGTCTGCCGAATGGTAAATAATTGTTTTTTTAGAGCCCTGTTGTAGGTCATGGACAAAACACTCGACTCATATTTGCCTAAGGTGGCATCAAATGTTTTGCGAGAAAGAATGTGTAACCTTCGAATTAAACAATGTATTCAGAAATCCCATGTACAGAAATCACAACTCTAATGACCAATCCGAAAGCACATGCATGCTCCTATGTCATGGAAGTTAGCAAAGTGCCTCATATTTTCTTCTACCTAATAGTCTAGGTAGAACTCACTACAAAACTCATCTACGAGCACCTCTCAGGTGATAGGCACAATCAAGTGCTCCCTGTTGTCATACTGCCATTTCTCAGTGTAGTCAACCAATGAATACTTTGTAAATAACATCCATGTATCCTCTGGTGCATGGATCATCTTGAGAAGCTTGGACCCATGGTACATGTATATGATTTCACTCTTTCCGAGTTTCCACCCGATTCATATCCAAATCAGATAAATGACGACTCTATCTTGTACTACTCATCTACAACTTTCCAACGAGCTCAAGAACATCAAAATCGGGCATCGTATGAGGAATTTACATGCAAGTCAAGTCCATTACGGCTTTTAGGTTCGTAACTGAGTCTGGATCGGAGCCTATATAAAGGATTAAGTGGTTTGGGCTAACTTAACCACTTTCGCTCAGCCTCACCAGAGCTCCACCATCGGAGAAAATTTCAGAGGTTGATCGCGTCTTCGAAGGCAGCATCTCGAAGAGCGTGCCACGAGGATGAAACCACAGGAGAAGGCCTCAAAGGGTCGTATCGTCTATTGCAATCTCTTAATAAGTGCAGGGGTGTATGAGGCCTCTTATAGCCTCACAAACAGATCATAGTCCCACTTATAGATGATGTGGGACTAAACATGAGTGGGGACTAAACATACTCCAATTCACAACTTTCATATAACTGATAAATTGTCTGCTTGTAAGATCCCTAAATATATGATTTAATCCTTTTTACGAGTTTCTGATCTGATACATATCCAAATCAGAATCAGATAAATGATCACTCTATTTTGTAATACTCGTCGAGTTCCTTTCTAATGAGCTTAAGAACATCAAAATCGAACATCATATGAAGAAGTTACGTGCAAAATAACTCGTGTACGACTTTTGGGTCCATAACTGAGTCAGGTCCCTAGACTATATAAAGGCTTAAGTGGTTTGGGCTAACCTAACCACTTCAGCTCAACCTCAGTAGAGCTCCACCATCGAAGAAAATTTCGACAGTCGATCGCGGAATCGAAGGCCGCATCTCTAAGAGCGTAACGCGAGAATGAAACTACAAGAGCGGAATGAAATCACAGGAGAAGGCTTCAAAGGGCCGGATCATCTATTGCAATCTCTCAATGAGTATAGGGTGTGGGGCTTCTTATATAGCCTCTCAGACATACCGAAGTCTCATTATAGATGATATGTTGCTAAATACAAGTGAAGGTAATTAGATCTTGCAGAGATCTAATTATCCATCTATTACATATTCCAATATGGAAAAAGAAGTACAACCAAAAATCCTCAAAGGTAGAGGAAACAATTCATCATCGTTGTACAAGAGGGAAAAAGGAGTTACCTCATTGAGGATCGATGATGGTACCTGATTAATAAGTTATGTGACAATAAGAACGACATCCCCTAATGTGTTTTGGAGAATTTCATGTGAGTAAGAAGGGTATGAGTAATGTCCAAAGGGTGACGAATTTTCTTTCGCTCATCCCATTCCATTGTGAGGTGTATAGACATGATGTCTGGTTAAGAGATCCTGAGTTGCAAAAAAGGTGGTCAAATCCTGTTGAATTGTTAGTTCTGAAAGTTTTAACACAAGGAGAGAGAGGTCTTTATCAACTGAAAGAAGAACTTGATAATTTTATTAATATCTAACCATTCCTTTATTAAATAAACTCAAGAAGTTATGCTATGATCATTAACAAAAGACATCAAAATATTTATGACCTCACACAGTACGGATGGGACAAGGTCCCCAAATGTCACAGTGGACCAAATAAAGATGTGATTAACTACGAGGATTGGTTCTTTGAGGAAAGGGGGCTCGATGATTTTTGCCTAACAAACAGGCTTCGTATTCAAACGGCTACGATGATAGTGTAGGAAACATATGAGAAAGAGCTCTAGAAGAGGGATGGAGTGCAGGAAACATTCGAGAAAGAGCTCTAGAAGAGGGATGGCCAAGACACAAATGCCATAATAACAAATCAACAGATGTAGAGACATCATCGGCAAAATTAGAATCAATAAGGGTATCGAGATTATACATGCCATTCTTCTCATGCCCCCACCAAAGATCTGCATCGTCTAACTTTTCTGAAAATAACAGTAAAACTCATTAAATATCACTTTATAGTTCATTTCAACACATAATCTATGAACAAATAGAAGGCTCAAAGGAAAGGCAGGAGCACAGAGAACTCCGGAGAGCATGAGTTTGGAGGGAAGCTCCATAGTCCCAATGGGTGGTATGCACCGCTAGACGAACCGCTTTCACTGTGGAAGAGGGTTTTGAAGAGGTAAGCAAACTACTTGCTCCAATTAAGTGAGTAGATTCACCAGAGTCAATAATCTATGCCGGTGTTGAGGCAGAAGCATGGTTGGCTACAATAGTTGAGATGGTAACCATGTTCACAGTAGGAGGATTCTCACTAGTTGGAGAGTTCTTCAACAATTTCATCAATCTGGAGTAGTCTGTTGTAGAGAGTTGGACCGGTTGTCCATTGTGCATCGTAGCCAGATGTTGATGCGGTATTAGCCTATGGTGGTTCGCCAAGCTTCGCCCAACACCTTTCTTAGATGGGTGGTTAGGCCGTTAGCAATTAATACATGGTATAGACCACAATTAGAGTAACGAAATCAGCCTTCTCGGGAGCTAGGCTGCCTCTTCCATAGGATAGAAGAAAAGCAGCGTTCTCCACAAGCTACGAGGAGTGTGTGTGACCACTAAAGGTCTCAAGCTGCTATTGTCAACCAAAAATGACCTTGATGGATGGTAGATTGTAGGCATGATAAGTTGATCCTTCACAGTTTGATATCAAGGATAAAGGTCGATAAGAATCTTTTTGCCACTTATTTGATATACCAAGTTGGTTGAATGATGGCAAGTTCCTCATAGAGGTCCCTGAGATGTCGATAATATTCCACGAGGGTAGACTCTCCCTCAGAAGCAGGCCAAATCCGTATATAGATGTCAACAAGGTGCAACTTGGTAGTCTGCTGAGAGCAAATATGTGCCAGTTCGTCCCACATATCCTTTACAGTGACCTTGTACAAAAAATTCATGCAAAGCGGGACTCGGCGATGTTGGTCATCCATGCTATGACATGATAGTTGTACCCAAGCAAGGACTTGTAGTCGTTGCATGTCTCTTGTAGAGGTTCTCTTATCAAGATATATATTTTCTCTGACCACTGATGAACACCTTGAAGGCCCAACCAGAGCACATAGTTGTCTGTGCCTTTAAGTTTGATAGAGGTTCCATGAACCATCATAGAAGATGTGGAAAACACGTTCTTAGTCTCGGTGTGAATCACGACCATCACGATCAGAGAGATATATCAATAAATGCAGTAGTTCTCTAATCACGCATAAGAGAAGTAGAGACCCGTTGAGTTGCACGAGGAGCGCACTAGGAGGGGGTTCGGTGGTGTGAGGAGGGTACCATACTAGCCCTAACAACAAACGGGACCGAATTGTGGCTAGGAGGAGTTGCACAAGACTCTGAGGTATGTGTAGGAACTCATGCGAGGTCTGTCTGCAGTGGGAAAACCCATGTGTGGTGGCCTAGTAGCGGTGGGAACACTCACGCATGGATCTGACGGCAGTGAGAGATTCCACGTGTGGGGCCTGAGGGCTGTGGGAGGGCCTGCACGGGGGTTGTCAGTTATGGAGGGGGAGGTGCAGGGCTTCAAGAACCTCTTGGAGAGGCAGTGAGACCAACAGGCTGGTGGTGGCGTTGGGGAGGTTGGGCAAGAACTTCTATCTAGGACCGTCTCTCCGATACTATGTGAAGTAAAAGAAATAATACAAAAGAATGTGTTTTATTCGTTAGTGTGGGGTTTCTTATGTAGCATGAAATCTTAGATCCCCAAAAGTTGGTAATTGTTGCGTAAATAGAGAGAGTTGTTTATTCCTTGAGCCTTAAGCTCTCTTATATAGGGAGAGACATATGGGAAAATTACATAAAATAGACAGAGGAAAAAATAAATAGATAAAAAGATACATAAACATGAAATATATCTCTACACTCCCCCTCAAGATGGAGCATAGATATCTATCATGCTCAACTTGAACACTTCTGGAAGGACCCCCTAAGTAAGGCTCTGGTGAAAATGTCTGTCGTCTGGTCTCCTGAGCTGATATGGAATGTAGAAATGAAGCCCTTCTGGATCATATCACGTAAATAATGGCAATCAACCTCAACGTGCTTTGTCTTCTCGTGAAATACAAGATTATTAGTGTTAGAAAATAGGAACGCGGAAGCGTATCAGAAATAATGATAAAGAAATATGAACAAGACGGGATTTTACGTGGAACCCTACTCCCTAAGGAGCAGGATGAAACCACAGGAGAACACCTCAGAAGGCTGATAGCCTATTGCTTTTCTCCTTGGATACAGGAGGTATGGGGCTCCTTATATAGCCTCCACAGAGCCTCAAAGTCTCACCACTGGTAGATGTGAGACTAAACATGTAAATGGGGTAAATGGATCCTGGAGGTATCCATTTACCCATCTATAACATAAGAGGCGCACAACCAAATACTCCAACACTCCCCCTCAAGCTGGAGCATGCAATGCTCAACTTGGACAAACAGAAAGAAACTTAACTCACAATACATGACACTACAGACAATATCAGCTCAACGCGCACAACTGTCGGCTGCTGTCGAGGACGTTGCTTCTCATCCCGTGCAGGTGAGGAGGACGAATGGGCTGGAGTGTGAGTCAACTGAATCTCCTCGTCGGAGAGCATGTGCTCTGTACTGCGCCTGTCATAGTCACTGCAACTGGATGAGTCTCCACCTGGAGGAATCTGGCCCACCACAACATGTGGACAACTGCTTCATCTCTGAAAAAGGGCCGAACTGAAAAGCCGTGGAGTGCAATCCTCGTCGGAGTCCACTGTCACTGGAGAATGGAGTATGAAGAAATCTCCTCGTCGGAGAACTGGGTCTCTCCCATCTGGCATAAAGAATGGTACTCTACTCTGGAGTCTCTATGATACCACATGAAAACCCTTACCCAACATGGCATAGGGAATGATTTTCTACTCTAAAGTACCTATGGATCATATGAAAACTCTCACCGAAACAACAAGAATGATGGAGACCACGACCAATGATGGCATATGTAGCATCCGGTTTCCAATCAAACCCGAAGTCGTCCGATTTTGGGTCTAATGAACTCAAAAACGTTGTCGGTCAATACTAAACAACTTAAAACGATCAATTAATCGTGAATCAAAAGTCGTTCGGGCAAAATCGACTGAAAATCGGTCACACCGTAACGCGCGCCGTGAAAAGCCGCGACGCAAATTCGAAAACCGCAAAACGAACCGAGACCATCATGAGATCCGATTCGACGACACGAGACCAACGGAATCGACTGTTCGTCAATCGGAGGTCATATGATATTTTAAGTTACAAAATTTAGTATTAGCCAAAAGCCGTATCCGAAAATTTCGGGTATTCGAAACTTGACCGAAAGTATATCAATATTATACTCATATGGATCGTCATTTAGAGACGATCACAACGAGATATTATACGTCAAAATCCGAGGCTCAAGGCACATATAAGGTCAATTTTAAGTTGGTTAAATAAATAGAGTTCTAAAATAATAATAATAAAATATATTAAGTGCTGAAGTTGCACAGCAGTGGCGTTAAAATTTTTTTTTATTTGAAGTTAATTTCAGCCACTTGGCCATTTATTCCAATTCCCACTTGGCTCCCAAAAGTTTTCCACATGTCAAACATAGAGGCCTTTTCTCTCCTTATTTATATCAACACAAAAGGCCTCTCCATCCTTCACCATTTTCCTTCGTTGGTTTTTCTCCAAAAAACTTCAACGAAGAAGTTCCAACAGCTTTTCCTAAGAATCTACTGCTCCAATCTGCACTCAAAGCCACTACTATAGCAGCAGTTCCAGCCACTGCAGCTGAATCTTGAACACCTGGAGCTGCAGCTACTCCCTAGCAGCTGGAAGCCTTGGCTGCTCCAGCAATCTCCTTCTTCCCTGGAGCTGCTCCTGCATGCAAACAAATTTTCATTTTAAAAATTTTAAGGTACAACCCCCAACCATTCCTATTGCTGCCATGCATGCCATGTATGTCTTATGTTCTAAAAATCCAAGATTTTTGTGCATTGTTTGAGGTTCATTTGGATGAATTGTACAATCCTTCTTCCCTTTCTTTTGCTACTGCACATGTATACATTATCTCTCCTTTGCTTTCTTTTATGTAATCTAAAGATCAAAATATATAAAATATATAAGTTAAACTTCACTACAGTCATGCATGTGTCTAATACATGATTTAATTTCATTGGTGTCTTTTTCCTGGAATATCATATAAATGGGAGGATGGATTTATTTGTGTTATTTTGGTTCAAGTCACACCCAAAATCAGTAAGTTGCAACTATGCGAATTGTTCAGCCATGTCTTGCCAGGATTCTGATTTGTAATATTTAGCAATAACAAAACTAAATTTGTAGCAAAAAAAAATATATATATATATATATACCATGGCAATTAAAAATTCAGGTGACTATTAAAAGATAATTCTTTTAAAATGCTGGAAATTATGGTCGCATAATCTTAAATGGCTCTCATTTAGAACACTCTTAATTACCTACAAAATAAGGATTTCAGTAAGTGCATATGCTTCAAGATAAGATTTTGTTGTAATTGGAGATTTTGCCTTCATAATGAACAATGCCAGATTTGATCTTACCAAACAAATTAACATCAAAGATATTGGTTCTATTCTCTGTTTCCTATACAGTATTACAAATATATATATATTATAATTGTTTGAAAATTTTGGTAGCTGGCTGTAGCATAAACAGAATATATATATATATAACTATTTGATTGAAAAATCTGGCTAATGTAAGTTAAACTGTAAGTTAAATTTTATAAAAGCTACAGTTTTATAGGTTCTCCAGGTCACTGAAATATTAAACCGTAAATTAAATTATAAAAGAAGAAGAAGAAGCGTGTGTATTAAAATAGTTGTTAAAGTCACCAACATAGTTATGTAATTGAGAATGATTCAGGTCAATGATAACATTAGGATAAGGTCTAACATCATTTTGAATCAATCAGTAGATTGGTTCCAATATAGTTTACTGAACAAAATTGTTTTAAAGTTTCATGTTATCAGTTATATATGGAATATCGGAAGACGAAATTACACAAACCAAGTTGTTTTAAAAATAATAGTAATAAAATAGTGCACATTAAGGAATTCATATGGTGATGCTTAAGTTGTTTCTTCTAACTTCTCTATATAGTTAGGTAAAGTAAATGCTGACATGGGAACCTAATGCCTAATGATCATCAAGATTGTGGCAATGAGAAATACAAGGATCATTTCAGATCGAATCACTTTTAAATACTTAGGAAAGGATCACACTAGATCTGAAAAGTTAATCACAGAGGAGATTGAGAAAGGTTTGGATAGTCAAGCAAGTGAAAAAGATGGTAAATCAATTATATCAATTTATAGTGCCGGTCACGGTGATCCTTACACCTGATCGTGCGAGAGCACGGTGACTCTCAACTGGACGGAGGAAAGGAAGCCCAGTTAGGGCAGCGGCCGCTTAATGCGCGGGTCTAGGATCCCAGTCTTTTACACGGTTTTACGCGAGCTCGCAGTGTTTTTACGCCTCGTTGGGATCCAGACTTTAGACCAGTTCCGTTGACCCTGTTTATTAGGATACCCAGGCGGGGGATCCTTGGTTTTCAGTTTTTTTTTACGTACGAGCTCGTCCGCCCGTACTAGTCGGGCAGTTTTCTAGAGCGACTTTTCTAGGGAGTCTCTCTCACCCGTCTCAGTGGCGTAGTTGGGGAGTAGACCTATCCCTCTATTGGACCGCGCTTCCAATTAGAGGGCGAGACGGAAGAGCCATTTGCAGGCTTCTTCACCGCTTGAGTTTCTTCGCCAAACAGACTTGGCGATTCTATATCTAGATCATCTATAACTACATCTACAACATCTGGAGCTATATCTGAAACATTGAAGTTAAGAATCTGAGAAATTACGATCAAAAGACCATTCTCTCTACCCAAGAAATCAAATAAATAGATCTTTACCATCTCAACTTTTCCATTTTTCACCCTCCAACATGATCTCCGAAGAAAAATAATATATGCATTCCCACTCATACACTCATGATTACGAACTGCTATATAAATATGTTACATATGGAAAATGCCGGGTTCAGGGGAAAATCATTAGAAACACATTACAAACAAACCCTTTTTATTTACGCAAGTAGATGTAGATTTTACTTATACCACCTTTCTACTTGCTCTCTTTTGTACATTAAATTACTTGTTATTTATTTTAAACTGCGGGTTTGTATTCACGTTAGTGATGCCTCTTCTTTCCTATTGTGTGTGTGGCAGGCAAACAGCCTGCAGTTCAGTAGCCGCTCAGTAGCTATATGTTTCCAGGAGACAGAGTTTATACCCGACGGTATGAATTATTTTGCTTCAGTTTTTGTTCAGATAATGATGTAAATGTTATCTCTTTTGTATCATACTTTGGGATATATGATGTAATGGAAGATCCTTGCACATGTTGTAACTTGATATGAATATTAATGAAAAGAAAATTTTGGTGCCATGGTCTCTTTTACTTGTGGTCATGTGTTGAGAATGAATGTCATAATTTACGCGAAAAATTTTCCCTGTATTGGTGCAACTTGTGTGATTAAATGTGAATGATATATTGCAAAATGCGCGTAAACGGGTACCCGGATCCTGAGGGGTTCACAGTTTGGTATCAGAGCAGTGGTACCCCGATACGCACATTCGCAGTATTTCAATTCCAATCGCATTAAGTTCTCGAATAGCGATAGTCTTCCGACTTATCGTGAGTTCGATAAGGGAAATATGACATTCATATTCTATAACCACATATGTCACCAATTTCATTAATTTTCATATTATATCCCAAGAAGAGAAAAGCATTTATAATAAATATCTATCTAAGGTATTATTATGACTAATTATGGTTCTCATGCAGAGCCATGGCATCTCGACCAGGTCAGGATACTTCTGATCAGCTGGCACGCATACTGAGCGCACTTACTGATCTTCAGCAGCAGCATGCTGCTATGAGAGGCCAGCAGGAGCAGATATTGGCCCAGCAGACCGAGATTGCCGACAGGCAGACAGACATAGAGATGAGGTTTGAGGATCTGTCAGATTTCACGTACCATCCATCTCGGGATGGAACACGACAGGACCAGCACCAGTCTGTTGAGGTGGAGCAGCCTCACCCTGATGATGCGCTAGAGGACATACCAGAGCATGGAGCTCAGGAGGATGCAGACTTGGACAGGGAGCAGGACCCTGTTGACCTTGCTGGCGAGGATGCATATGAGTTTTCAGCCATTCACAGGCACCAGTCAGTCTTCACTTCTTACCAGCGAGCCAACATACCCTTGTTTGAGGGTACAGGTCCACCAGATGATGCTGAGCAGTGGCTGAAGAGAGTGATGAAGGTGCTCAGGGCAATTCATGCGCCACGAGACACGTGGCTATCTTTCGTAGAGTATTCACTGACAGACTTCGCCGAGCGATGGTGGGAGGCCGTAGTGTCCGAGTTAGGCCGAGAGCCTACTTGGAACGATTTCGAGACGAAGTTCCGAGGCCACTTCTTTTCTGCGAAGTGGAAGGAGTCCCAGCGCCGACTGTTTGCAGAGCTTCGTCAGGGACAGATGACAGCCAGGGATTATTTTATCAGATACACAGAGCTGTCACGACATACACGAGCAGCTGGCGCATTTCCAGAGGAGAATCTGGAAAAGTTCATTGGCGGCATGCGAGAGGAGGTGCAGGAGAAGCTGTCTGGACTGCATATCACTTCTATCTCCGAGGCTACCGATGCTGCGGAGAAGTTCGAGGACATCAGGGGAAGACGTTTCGGGAGCTCGTCTGGATCAGCACCTAGACCGCGACGATCTTTTGGACCGATACGTCGACCGCTTCAGCAGCAGAGGTCAGACAGACGGTTTCGACCTACAGGATCGACATTCTCTGGCAGTGCTCGCTCTTCTCCATCGACTACTCTAGGAGGAGCACTCGTCGGACGTGGCACAGAGTCCGCTCGACTATCTGGGTCGCAGCGAGTAGACCGACCACCAGCCGGACCAGCTCGGAGCACAGGCACAGCTACTCCACCTACCAGGCCAGTCAGATGCTACCGATGTCACGAGTGGGGACATTACCGAGCACAGTGCCCACGGGCTTCTGGCGATCCTCAGCCACAACCTTCACAGTCACAGCCTCAGGCACAGCATTCAGGAAGTTTCCGTGGTAGGAACTCCAACTTTAGGCGGCAGCAGCAGAGACAGACGCAGAGTGTGGCAGGTTCTAGTGCTGCATCAGCCAGGCAGGGACAGTTACATGCCGTTACTGAGGAGCAGGCACGTTCAGCGGCTACTGTGGTGAAAGGTATGGTCTCAGTCTTGGGCCAACCTTTCCATGTGTTATTTGATTCCGGCGCAACACACTCTTTCCTTGCTTCGAGGTTGCTTGTTTCTTTAGATAGAGTTGCAGAGACGCTATCGTCTCCATATCACATCCGAGGGCCAGGTGGCCAGTTATTTGTCATATCTTTGATAGTCAGGCACTTGCCCGTACTGATTGGCGGTCATGAGATGATCGCAGATTGCCTACTTCTGCAGCTTGATGAGTTCGATTTGATTTTGGGCATGGATTGGCTATCTACTCATCATGCACTAGTTGATTGCTTTAGGAAGACGGTTGTCTTCAGGATTCCTGATATACCCGAGTTCACCTTTGAGGGTACTATACATGACTCCACCATGGAGTACATTTCAGTATTGCGAGCCCAGCGACTTGTTGACCAGGGTTGCGATTCATATCTTGCTTTTGTTCGGGAGGTGTCTGATCAGGAGCCGATGATACAGGATATCCGAGTAGTATCTAAATACCCTGACGTATTTCCTGATGAGCTACCAGGGCTACCTCCTGAAAGAGAGATCGAGTTCGAGATCACATTGCTGCCAGATACACAGCCGATCTCTATGGCACCTTATCGCATGGCACCAGCCGAGTTGAGGGAGCTGAAGGTGCAGTTGCAGGAGTTGCTAGATTTGGGATTCGTGAGACCGAGCACTTCACCTTGGGGTGCTCCGGTTCTATTTGTCAAGAAGAAGGATGGATCCATGAGACTGTGCATCTATTACAGGCAGCTGAACAAGAAAACGGTGAAAAACCGTTATCCTTTGCCGCGCATCGACGATTTGTTTGACCAGCTCCAGGGATCTTCGGTTTTCTCGAAGATCGATCTTCGCTCAGGCTACCATCAGCTGAGGATTCGCGAGTCAGATATTCCGAAGACAGCCTTCAGGACTCGCTATGGACACTACGAGTTTGTGGTGATGCCGTTTGGGCTCACCAATGCACCTGCGGCTTTCATGGATATGATGAACCGTATCTTCCGTCCATACTTGGACAAGTTTGTAGTGGTGTTCATCGATGATGTGCTTATCTACTCACGGAATGAATGGGATCATGCGAATGATCTACGAATTGTTTTGGATACATTGAGGGAGCACAAGCTATATGCCAAGTTGAGCAAGTGTGAGTTCTGGTTATCCCAGGTCTCATTTCTCGGGCATATCATTTCTGGAGCAGGCATTGCAGTTGATCCTGCGAAGATAGATGCAGTTATGTCTTGGGAGCAGCCCAAGACAGTCACTCAGATTCGGAGCTTCCTCGGATTAGCAGGCTATTACAGACGCTTTGTCAGCGGATTTTCACGCATCGTCCGTCCATTGACACGATTGACGCAGAAGGGAGTTCCATTCATTTGGGACGATTCATGTGAGCAGGCCTTCCAGACACTGAAGGAGAGATTGACTACGGCACCCATTCTTGCTCTTCCTTCAGGCACTCAGGATTATGCAGTTTACACAGATGCATCTGGGGAAGGTCTGGGAGCAGTGTTGATGCAGAGAGGACAGGTGATTGCTTATGCATCACGGCAGTTGAGACCGCACGAGCGGAACTACCCCACACATGACTTGGAGTTGGCGGCAGTTGTCTTCGCCTTGAAGATCTGGCGCCACTATCTATATGGGGTGAACTTCGAGATTTTCACGGATCACAAGAGCCTAAAGTACATCTTTGATCAGAAGGAATTGAACATGAGACAGCGCAGATGGCTCGAACTGCTGAAGGATTATGATTGCACGATCTCTTACCATCCCGGTAAGGGAAACATGGTAGCTGATGCACTTAGCAGGAGAGCGCATGCTGATGGTACGGCGAACTGGCTATACACGTGGGATACGCTTGCAGCTTTGAGCGATTGGCTTCCCCAGGAAAGCGCATCCATTTCTACCGCCGTGCCTCCACGATACAGCAGTCTTTGGGATCGTATTGTAGAAGGCCAGAAGACCGATCCTTGGATTCATGATAGATACATGCGCGCCGTCAAGGACGAATTTGACGACTTTGTTGTGATGGAGTCTATTTTATGGAAGGCAGGACGGGTCGTTGTACCCAATGACGAACAGCTTCGCAGAGACATTTTGGACGAGGCACACAGTTCACGGTTATCTATCCATCCAGGTAGCACAAAGATGTACCGTGACCTGCGTCGACATTTCTGGTGGGATGGGATGAAGCGCGATGTGGCGCTACATGTTAGCAGATGCATGACCTGTCAGATGGTCAAGGCTGAGCACAGGAGACCGCCGGGATTACTGCAGTCTCTCCCCATTCTCGAGTGGAAATGGGAGAGCATTTCTATGGATTTTGTCACAGGATTGCCGAAGACGCCAGGAGGTCATGATTCCATTTGGGTCGTTGTTGATAGGTTGACCAAGTCAGCCCATTTCATACCTGTCAACACGACTTACACTCCATCCAGGTTGGCCAAGCTCTATGTACAGAACATTATCAGGCTGCATGGTATACCACGAGAAGTGGTGTCTGACAGGGATTCGAGATTTACATCTCATTATTGGCATCAGTTCATGTCAGCACTACAGACAGAGCTGAAGATGAGTTCTGCATATCATCCACAGACTGACGGGCAGAGTGAGCGCACCATTCAGACGCTTGAAGATCTACTTCGCGCATGCACTTTGGAGTGGAAAGGGTCCTGGAAGGACCATTTGCCCTTGGTGGAATTCACGTACAACAACAGCTATCACTCCAGTATTGGCATGGCACCATTCGAGGCCCTATACGGGCGGAGATGCCTCACACCTCTCAGTTGGCGTGAGGTAGGTGATCATGCTTTATATTCCGTGGATCCCTTGGAGGAGACTGCGAGAGCTGTTGATCTTGTGAGGCGGAGGCTTCTGACGGCACAGAGCCGCCAGAAGAGTTATGCAGACCGTCGGAGGAGAGACTTAGAATTTCAGGTAATCTAATTATTTTCTCCTCATCCACTCAATTATGATATATATGTGTTTAACTTAATCTCATACTAATTATATTCCTATAAATTATAGGTTGGAGATTGGGTATTTCTCCGTGTATCTCCCATGAAGGGAGTACAGAGATTCGGTGTCCGTGGCAAGTTGGCGCCGCGATATGTTGGACCTTTTGAGATTCTGGCTAGAGTGGGGAAAGTGGCGTACCGAGTAGCCCTTCCTCCACACCTTTCGGCTATTCATGATGTTTTCCACATATCCAATCTGAGGAAATATGTCCACGACCCTCGACACATTATCAGTTACGAGAATCTCGATGTAGAGCCGGATCTAACTTATGAGGAGAAACCAGTCCAGATACTTGACCGCGCTGAGAAGAAGCTTCGCAACAAGGAGATTTCATTGGTCAAGGTTTTGTGGCACCGACACGGCGTCAAAGAGGCGACGTGGGAGACCGAAGCCGACATGCGGGCACGATACCCGCAGCTTTTCTGATGTAAGCATCAAAACAAGCTTTTGTAATTAGTTACATGATAAATGTATGGCTTGTTTTCTCTTTGAGGTTTTTATGGGTTCAAAACCCTTTGAGGTTTTTATGACCATATTAAATCCAGACAAGATACCTAATAGCCTTAACTCGAGTCTCGAGGACGAGACTCCCTTTGAGGTTTTTATATTTGTAGCATCCGGTTTCCAATCAAACCCGAAGTCGTCCGATTTTGGGTCTAATGAACTCAAAAACGTTGTCGGTCAATACTAAACAACTTAAAACGATCAATTAATCGTGAATCAAAAGTCGTTCGGGCAAAATCGACTGAAAATCGGTCACACCGTAACGCGCGCCGTGAAAAGCCGCGACGCAAATTCGAAAACCGCAAAACGAACCGAGACCATCATGAGATCCGATTCGACGACACGAGACCAACGGAATCGACTGTTCGTCAATCGGAGGTCATATGATATTTTAAGTTACAAAATTTAGTATTAGCCAAAAGCCGTATCCGAAAATTTCGGGTATTCGAAACTTGACCGAAAGTATATCAATATTATACTCATATGGATCGTCATTTAGAGACGATCACAACGAGATATTATACGTCAAAATCCGAGGCTCAAGGCACATATAAGGTCAATTTTAAGTTGGTTAAATAAATAGAGTTCTAAAATAATAATAATAAAATATATTAAGTGCTGAAGTTGCACAGCAGTGGCGTTAAAATTTTTTTTTATTTGAAGTTAATTTCAGCCACTTGGCCATTTATTCCAATTCCCACTTGGCTCCCAAAAGTTTTCCACATGTCAAACATAGAGGCCTTTTCTCTCCTTATTTATATCAACACAAAAGGCCTCTCCATCCTTCACCATTTTCCTTCGTTGGTTTTTCTCCAAAAAACTTCAACGAAGAAGTTCCAACAGCTTTTCCTAAGAATCTACTGCTCCAATCTGCACTCAAAGCCACTACTATAGCAGCAGTTCCAGCCACTGCAGCTGAATCTTGAACACCTGGAGCTGCAGCTACTCCCTAGCAGCTGGAAGCCTTGGCTGCTCCAGCAATCTCCTTCTTCCCTGGAGCTGCTCCTGCATGCAAACAAATTTTCATTTTAAAAATTTTAAGGTACAACCCCCAACCATTCCTATTGCTGCCATGCATGCCATGTATGTCTTATGTTCTAAAAATCCAAGATTTTTGTGCATTGTTTGAGGTTCATTTGGATGAATTGTACAATCCTTCTTCCCTTTCTTTTGCTACTGCACATGTATACATTATCTCTCCTTTGCTTTCTTTTATGTAATCTAAAGATCAAAATATATAAAATATATAAGTTAAACTTCACTACAGTCATGCATGTGTCTAATACATGATTTAATTTCATTGGTGTCTTTTTCCTGGAATATCATATAAATGGGAGGATGGATTTATTTGTGTTATCTTGGTTCAAGTCACACCCAAAATCAGTAAGTTGCAACTATGCGAATTGTTCAGCCATGTCTTGCCAGGATTCTGATTTGTAATATTTAGCAATAACAAAACTAAATTTGTAGCAAAATATATATATATATATATATATATATATATATATACCATGGCAATTAAAAATTCAGGTGACTATTAAAAGATAATTCTTTTAAAATGCTGGAAATTATGGTCGCATAATCTTAAATGGCTCTCATTTAGAACACTCTTAATTACCCACAAAATAAGGATTTCAGTAAGTGCATATGCTTCAAGATAAGATTTTGTTGTAATTGGAGATTTTGCCTTCATAATGAACAATGCCAGATTTGATCTTACCAAACAAATTAACATCAAAGATATTGGTTCTATTCTCTGTTTCCTATACAGTATTACAAATATATATATATTATAATTGTTTGAAAATTTTGGTAGCTGGCTGTAGCATAAACAGAATATATATATATATATATATGTAACTATTTGATTGAAAAATCTGGCTAATGTAAGTTAAACTGTAAGTTAAATTTTATAAAAGCTACAGTTTTATAGGTTCTCCAGGTCACTGAAATATTAAACCGTAAATTAAATTATAAAAGAAGAAGAAGAAGCGTGTGTATTAAAATAGTTGTTAAAGTCACCAACATAGTTATGTAATTGAGAATGATTCAGGTCAATGATAACATTAGGTTAAGGTCTAACATCATTTTGAATCAATCAGTAGATTGGTTCCAATATAGTTTACTGAACAAAATTGTTTTAAAGTTTCATGTTATCAGTTATATATGGAATATCGGAAGACGAAATTACACAAACCAAGTTGTTTTAAAAATAATAGTAATAAAATAGTGCACATTAAGGAATTCATATGGTGATGCTTAAGTTGTTTCTTCTAACTTCTCTATATAGTTAGGTAAAGTAAATGCTGACATGGGAACCTAATGCCTAATGATCATCAAGATTGTGGCAATGAGAAATACAAGGATCATTTCAGATCGAATCACTTTTAAATACTTAGGAAAGGATCACACTAGATCTGAAAAGTTAATCACAGAGGAGATTGAGAAAGGTTTGGATAGTCAAGCAAGTGAAAAAGATGGTAAATCAATTATATCAATTTATAGTGCCGGTCACGGTGATCCTTACACCTGATCGTGCGAGAGCACGGTGACTCTCAACTGGGCGGAGGAAAGGAAGCCCAGTTAGGGCAGCGGCCGCTTAATGCGCGGGTCTAGGATCCCAGTCTTTTACACGGTTTTACGCGAGCTCGCAGTGTTTTTACGCCTCGTTGGGATCCAGACTTTAGACCAGTTCCGTTGACCCTGTTTATTAGGATACCCAGGCGGGGGATCCTTGGTTTTCAGTTTTTTTTTACGTACGAGCTCGTCCGCCCGTACTAGTCGGGCAGTTTTCTAGAGCGACTTTTCTAGGGAGTCTCTCTCACCCGTCTCAGTGGCGTAGTTGGGGAGTAGACCTATCCCTCTATTGGACCGCGCTTCCAATTAGAGGGCGAGACGGAAGAGCCATTTGCAGGCTTCTTCACCGCTTGAGTTTCTTCGCCAAACAGACTTGGCGATTCTATATCTAGATCATCTATAACTACATCTACAACATCTGGAGCTATATCTGAAACATTGAAGTTAAGAATCTGAGAAATTACGATCAAAAGACCGTTCTCTCTACCCAAGAAATCAAATAAATAAATCTCTACCATCTCAACTTTTCCATTTTTCACCCTCCAACATGATCTCTGAAGAAAAATAATATATGCATTCCCACTCATACACTCATGATTACGAACTGCTATATAAATATGTTACATATGGAAAATGCCGGGTTCAGGGGAAAATCATTAGAAACACATTACAAACAAACCCTTTTTATTTACGCAAGTAGATGTAGATTTTACTTATACCACCTTTCTACTTGCTCTCTTTTGTACATTAAATTACTTGTTATTTATTTTAAACTGCGGGTTTGTATTCACGTTAGTGATGCCTCTTCTTTCCTATTGTGTGTGTGGCAGGCAAACAGCCTGCAGTTCAGTAGCCGCTCAGTAGCTATATGTTTCCAGGAGACAGAGTTTATACCCGACGGTATGAATTATTTTGCTTCAGTTTTTGTTCAGATAATGATGTAAATGTTATCTCTTTTGTATCATACTTTGGGATATATGATGTAATGGAAGATCCTTGCACATGTTGTAACTTGATATGAATATTAATGAAAAGAAAATTTTGGTGCCATGGTCTCTTTTACTTGTGGTCATGTGTTGAGAATGAATGTCATAATTTACGCGAAAAATTTTCCCTGTATTGGTGCAACTTGTGTGATTAAATGTGAATGATATATTGCAAAATGCGCGTAAACGGGTACCCGGATCCTGAGGGGTTCACAGCATACATGTGCACATCTGAAAAGACTGCATACATGTACGTGTTTGAAACCGAAGACTCGGAATCTGAACGTCGAGTCTAATCATCTGAACTATAGAGTCTGAAGAATCTGGCTGGTCTGGAATTTGACATCTGAATCTGAAGAAGACCTGTGACTCTACATAATACTCCCCCTTTCTTCCATACTTGTTTGAAATCAATGACATTGACAAAGTTGAGAGAAGACAAGAGAAATGGGTAGAAATAAACATGCATAAGCCGATAATCATTTTTTGGGCTTTTCAAACCATTTTTTCTGCTATTTTCCTTTAAAAAAATAGCCGTCCCATTTTTTCTAACATAAGCCGTTCCATTTTTTATCTTTATTTTTTCGGCTTTTCATCTCTTCTTCTCTTTATTTTTATTTTTCTTTTGTTTTTTTTCAAATCATTTACGTACGACTTTTTATTGGGCGCGCCTTTTTTTGATATTACGGGCCAAAGGACTCAATGACTCATAATTTTTTCTTCTTCTTTTGGTGAAACCACCCAACTCTGGACCGTGGGCTCCCTTTTTCTTTCCTTCCTTTTCCAGCCCACTTTGGGGCGCCCCTTTTTTTTTAATGCACGTCAGGCCCAACCGTTCACGATTTTTTTAATTTTTTTTTACCGTGGCTGTCCCTCTCTCCCATTTTACTTCATTCAATATATTTTTTTTGAATAACAGCAACCCCCGCAGGGGCTAACCCTACCATACTTCGGGTTCCTCGATAGGGAACCTTTCGCTTCAAGCGCCGCCCCCGATTGGGGATTACTGGGGCATCGCGAAGGAGGACTGGCAGATCTGGAGGATCGGCTGCGAGAGCCGCCATCTTGGAGGGGCGAAAGGAGGGGCTCTGCCGCCTGCACGAGGAGGGAGAAGGTGGAGATGGGGCACGAGCTCCGATTGCGGGGCACGCACGCGATGAATCACGCGAGAAGGTGTCGCCGGGGGGTTTTGGGACACGCGCATGGAGTGCGACGATCCTTTGCGCTTTTCTTGGGGAGCCGCTTACCCTGGTGTTTTGCCGCCTAGGATTTCCTTGTTGGGATAGGGATGCCGCCTGCGATGGAAGGAAGGCGGCACCGCTGTGCGTCGCCTGGAGCTGCATGAAGGGCAATCTGCACCGGGTTTCGCACTGCCATCGCACAAAGCTGGAGCCATCTGGGGGGAAAAGAAACTGCTAGGGTTGCGCTCTTTTCGTAACTTGCGCAACTTGAGTGCGCTTGAGTGCACAACTTTAGAAGGATTTCGCAGGGGTGATGCAGGAGCAATCTGACTTGCCGTCTGGATAGGGGTTCATAGAACCCTAGAATTTTCTGTGACGAGATCTCCAAAAATAATTTACTTGAGAACAAAATTACAAATCTCAAAACCGGCTTGATTAGGGTTCCATAGAACCCTAGAACTCTCGAACAAAATACAGAAAATTGAATCTCGAAGGGATTTTACGTGGAACCCTACTCCCTAAGGAGCAAGATGAAACCACGGGAGAACGCCTCAGAAGGCTGATAGTCTAATGCTTTTCTCCTTGGGTTCAGGAGGTCTGGGGCTCTTTATATAGCCTCCACAGAGCCTCAAAGTCCCACCATTGGTAGATGTGGTACTAAACATATGAATGAGTTAAATGGATAATGGAGGTAACCATTTACCCATCTATAAAATAAGAGGCACACAACCAAATACTCCAACACTCCCCCTCAAGCTGGAGCATGCAATGCTCAGCTTGGACAAATAGAAAGAAACTCAACTCACAATACATGACACTACAGACAATATCAACTCAACGCGCGCAACTGACGGCTGTTGTCAAGGATGTTGCTTCTCATCCCGTGCAGGTAAGGAGGACGAATGGGATGGTGTGTGAGTCAACTGAATTTCCTCGTCGGAGAGCATGTGCGTTGTACTGCGCCTGTCGGAGTCACTGCAACTGGATGAGTCTCCACCTGGAGGAATCTTGCCTCCCACCACATGTGGACAACTGCTCCATCTTTGAAAAATGGCCGAACTGAAAAGCGTGGAGTGCAATCCTCGTTGGAGTGCACTGTCACTGGAGAATGGAGTCTGAAGAAGTCTCATTGTCGGAGAACTGGGTCTCTCCAATCTAGCACAGAGAATGGTACTCTACTCTGGAGTCTCTATGATACCACATGAAAACCCTTGCCCAACATGGCATAGGGAATGATCCTCTACTCTAAAATCACTATGGATCATATGAAAACTCTCACCGAAACAACATGAATAATGGGGACCACGACCAATGATGGCATACATGTGCACATCTGAAAAGACAACATACATGCGTGTATCTGAAACTGAGGACTCGGAATCTGAACGTCGAGTCTGATCATCTGAACTGTAGAGTCTGAAGAATCTGCTTGGTCTGGAATTTGACATCTGAATCTGAAGAAGACCTGTGACTACATAATACTCCTCCTTTCTTCCGTACTTGTCTGAAATCAATGGCATCGACAAAGTTGAGAGAAGACAAGAGAAATGGGGAGAAATAAAACATGCATAAGCCGATAATCATTTTTTCGGCTTTTCAAACATTTTTTTCCGCTATTTTCCTTTAAAAAATAGCCATCCCATTTTTTTAACATAAGTCGTTCCATTTTTTATCTCAAATTCTTTTCGGCTTTTCATCTCTTCTTCTCTTTATTTTTATTTTTCTTTTGTTCTTTCGCAAATATTTTACGTACGGCTTTTATTGGACGTGCCTTTTTTTGATATCACGGCCCAAAGGACTCAAGGACTCATATTATTTTTTCTTCTTTTTTTGGTGAAACCGCCCAACTCTAGGCCATGGGCTACCTTTTTCTTTCCTTCCTTTTCCAGCCCACTTTGGGACACCCCTTTTTTTTAACGCACGTCAGGCCCAACCGTTCACAAATTTTTTATTTTTTTACCATGGTTGTCCCTCTCTCCCATTTTCCTTCATTCAACATTTTTTTTTGAATAACAACTCGCCCCCACAGGGGCTAACCCTACCATACTTCGGGTTCCCCGATAAGGAACTTTTTGCTTCAAGCGCTGCCCCCGATTGGGGATTGCTGGGGCATTGCGAAGGAGGACTGGCAGATATGGAGGATCGGTTGCGAGAGCCGCCATCTTGGAGGGGGCGAAAGGAGGGGCTCTGCCGCCTGCGCGAGGAGGGAGAAGGTGGAGATGGGGCACGAGCTCCGATTGCGGTACGCACGCGCGATGAATCGCGCGAGAAGGTGTCGCCGGGGGGTTTTGGGACACGCGTATGGAGTGCGGCGATCCTTTGCGCTTCTCATGGGGAGCCACTCGCCCTGGTGTTTCGCCGCTTAGGATTTCCTTGTTGGGATAGGGATGCCGCCTGCGCTGGAAGGAAGGCGGCACCGCTGTGCGTCGCTTGGAACCGCATGAAGGGGAAGTCGCACCGGGTTTCGCACCGCCATTGCACAAAGCTGGAGCCATCTAGGGGAAAAGAAACCGCTAGGGTTACGCTCTTTTCGTAACTTGCGCAACTTGAGTGCGCTTGAGTGCACGGCTTTAGAAGGATCTCGCAGGGGTGGTGATGCAGGAGCAATCTGACTTGTCGCTTGGACTGGGATCTAGGGGTTCATAGAACCCTAGAATTTTCTGTGACGAGATCTTCAAAAATAATTTACTTGAGAACGAAATTACAACTCTCAAAACCGACTTGATTAGGGTTCCATAGAACCCTAGAACTCTCGAACAAAATACAGAAAATCGAATCTCGAATAAATCATAAACATAAACTCCTCAAGAATCGAACCCAATCTGATACCATGTTTGAAAATTGGAATGCGGAAGCGTATCAGAAATAATGATAAAGAAATATGAACAAGACGAGATTTTACGTGGAACCCTACTCCTTAAGGAGCAGGATGAAACCACGGGAGAACGCCTCAGAAGGCTGATAGCCTATTGCTTTTCTCCTTGGATACAGGAGTTCTAGGGCTCCTTATATAGCCTCCACAGAGCCTCAAAGTCCCACCTCTGGTTGATGTGGGATTAAACATATGAATGGGGTAAATGGATCCTGGAGGTATCCATTTACCCATCTATAACATAAGAGGCGCACAACCAAATACTCCAACACTCCCCCTCAAGATGGAGCATGCAATGCTCAGCCTGGACAAGCAGAAAGAAACTTAACTCACGATACATGACACTACATACAATATCAACTCAACGCGCGCAACTGTCGGCTGCAGTCGAGGACGTTGCTTCTCATCCCGTGCAGTGAGGAGGACGAATGGGCTGGAGTGTGAGTCAACTGAATCTCCTCGTCGGAGAGCATGTGCTCTGTACTGCGCCTGTCAGAGTCACTGAAACTGGATGAGTCTCCACCTGGAGGAATCTGGCTCGCCACAACATGTGGACAACTGCCATCTCTGAAAAAGGGCCGAACTAAAAAGCCGTGGAGTGCAATCCTCGTCAGAGGAGAACTGGGTCTCTCCCATCAGGCACAGAGAATGGTACTCTACTCTAGAGTCTCTATGATACCACATGAAAATCCTTACCCAACATGGTATAGGGAATGATCCTCTACTCTAAAGTCCCTATGGATCATATAAAAACTCTCACCGAAACAACAAGAATGACGGGGACCACGATAAATGATGGCATAACATGTGCACATCTGAAAAGACTGCATACATGTGTGTGTCTGAAACTGAGGACTCGGAATCTGAACGTCGAGTCTAATCATCTGAACTGTAGAGTCTGAAGAATCTGGATGGTCTGGAATCTGACATCTACATCTGAAGAAGGCCTGTGACTCTACATAATACTCCCCCTTTCTTCCATACTTGTCTGAAATCAACGGCATCGACAAAGTTGGGAGAGGACAAGAGAAATGGGGAGAAATAAAACATGCATAAGACGATAATCATTTTTTGGGCTTTTCAAACATTCTTTTTCGCTATTTTTCTTATAAAAAATAGCCGTCCCATTTTTTTAACATAAGCCGTTCTATTTTTTTATCTCATTTTTTCCGGCTTTTCATCTCTTCTTCTCTTTATTTTTATTTTTCTTTTGTTTTTTATGCAAATCTTTTACTTACGACTTTTTATGGGACGCGCCTTTTTTTTGATATTACGGCCCAAAGGACTCAAAGACTCTTATAATTTTTTTCTTCTTTTTTGGTGAAACCGCCCAACTCTGGGCCGTGGGCTCCCTTTTTCTTTCCTTCCTTTTCTAGCCCACTTTGGGGAGCCCCTTTTTTTTAACGCACGTCAGGCCCAACCGTTCACAAATTTTTTATTTTTTTACCATGGATGTCCTTCTCTCCCATTTTCCTTCATTCAACATATTTTTTTGAATAACAACAACCCCCACAGGGGCCAACCCTAACATACTTCGGGTTCCTCGATAGGGACCCTTTCACATCAAGCGCCGCCCTCGATTGGGGATTGCTGGGGCATCGCGAAGGAGGACTGGCAGATCTGGAGGATCGGCTGCGAGAGCTGCCATCTTGGAGGGGCGAAAGGAGGGGTTCTGCCGCCTGTACGAGGAGGGAGAAGGTGGAGATGGGGCACGAGCTCCGCTTGCGGTGCGCTTACGTAATGAATCGCGCGAGAAGGTGTCGTCGGGGGGTTTTGGGACACGCGCATGGAGTGCGGCGATCCTTTGCGCTTTTCTTGGGGAGCCGCTTGCCCTGGTGTTTTGCCGCCTAGGATTTCCTTGTTGGGATAGGGATGCCGCTTGCGATGGAAGGAAGGCGGCACCGCTGTACGTCGCCTGGAACTGCATGAAGGGGAAGTTGCACCGGGTTTCGCACCGCCATCGCACAAAGCTGGAGCCATCTGGGGGGAAAAGAAACTGCTAGGGTTGCGCTCTTTTCGTAACTTGCGCAACTTGAGTGCGCTTGAGTGCACAACTTTAGAAGGATTTCGTAGGGGTGATGCATGAGCAATCTGACTTGCCGCATCGATTGGGGTTCATAGAACCCTAGAATTTTCTGTGATGAGATTTCCAAAAATAATTTACTTGAGAACGAAATTACAACTCTCAAAACCGACTTGATTAGGGCTCCATAGATCCCTAGAATTCTCAAACAAAGTACAGAAAATCGAATCTCGAATAAATCATAAACATAAACTCCTCAAGAATGGAACCCACTCTGATACCATGTTAGAAAATAGGAATGCGGAAGCGTATCAGAAATAATGATAAAGAAATATGAACAAGACGGGATTTTACGTGGAACCCTACTCCCTAAGGAGCAGGATGACACCACGGGAGAATGCCTCAGAAGGCTGATAGTCTATTGCTTTTCTCCTTGGATACAGGAGGTCTGGGGCTCCTTGTATAGCCTCCACAGAGCCTCAAAGTCACACCACTGGTAGATGTGGGACTAAACATATGAATGGGGTAAATGGATCCTGGAACTATCCATTTACCCATCTATAAAATAAGAGGCGCACAACCAAATACTCCAACACTCCCCCTCAAGCTGGAGCATGCAATGCTCAGCTTGGACAAACAGAAAGAAACTCAACTCACAATACATGACACTACAAACAATATCAACTCAACGCGCGCAACTGACGGTTGCTGTCGAGGACATTGCTTCTCATCCCGTACAGGTGAGGAGGACGAATGGGATGGTGTGTGAGTCAACTGAATCTCCTCGTCGGAGAGCATGTGTTATGTACTGCGCCTGTCGGAGTCACTGCAACTGGATGAATCTCCACCTGGAGGAATCTGGCCCGCCACAACATGTGGACAACTGCTCCATCTTTGGAAAAGGACCGGACTGAAAAGCCGTGGAGTGTAATCCTCGTCGGAGTCCACTGTCACTGGAGAATGGAGTCTAAAGAAATCTCCTCGTCAGAGAACTTGGTCTCTCCCATTTGGCACAGAGAATGGTACTCTACTCTGGAGTCTCTATGATACCACATGAAAACCCGTGCCCAACATGGCATAGGGAATGATCCTCTACTCTAAAGTCCCTATGGATCATATGAAAACTCTCACCGAAACAACAAGAATGATGGGGACCACGACCAATGATGGCATACATGTGCACATCTGAAAAGACTGCATACATGTGCGTGTCTGAAACTAAGGACTCGGAATCTGAACGTCGAGTCTGATCATCTGAACTGTAGAGTCTGAAGAATCTGACTGGTCTGGAATCTGACATCTGAATCTGAAGAAGACCTGTGACTCTACATAATACTCCCCCTATCTTCCGTACTTGTCTGAAATCAATGGCATCGACAAAGTTGGGAGAAGACAAGAGAAATGAGGGGAAATAAAACATGCATAAGCCGATAATCATTTTTGGGCTTTTCAAACATTTTTTTCACTATTTTCCTTTTAAAAAATAGCCGTCCCATTTTTTTAACATAAGCCGTTCCATTTTTTTCTCAAATTCTTTTCGGATTTTCATCTCTTCTTCTCTTTATTTTTATTTTTCTTTTGTTCTTTTGCAAATATTTTGCATACGGCTTTTTATTGGACACGCCTTTTTTTTGTTATTACGGCCCAAAGGACTCAAAGACTCATATAATTTTTTCTTCTTCTTTTTGGTGAAACTGCCCAACTCTGGGCCATGGGCTCCCTTTTTCTTTCCTTCCTTTTCCAGCCCACTTTGGGGCGCCCCTTTTTTTAACGCACGTCAGGCCCAGCCGTTCACAAATTTTTTATTTTTTTACCATGGTTGTTCCTCTCTCCCATTTTCTTTCATTCAACATATTTTTTTTGAATAACAACAGCCCCCACAGGGGCTAACCCTACCATACTTCGGGTTCCCCGATAAGGAACCTTCTGCTTCAAGCGCAGCCCCCGATTGGGCATTGATGGGGCATCGCGAAGGAGGATTGGTAGATATGGAGGATCGGCTACGAGAGCCGCCATCTTGGAGGGGGCGAAAGGAGGGGCTCTGCCGCCTGCGCGAGGAGGGAGAAGGTAGAGATGGGGCACAGGCTTCGATTGCGGTGCGCGCGCGATGAATCGCGCGAGAAGGTGTCGTCGGGGGGTTTTGGGTCACGTGCATGGAGTGCGGCGATCCTTTGTGCTTCTCTTGGGGAGCTGCTCGCCCTGGTATTTCGCCGCCTAGGATTTCCTTGTTGGGATAGGGATGCCTTCTGCGATGGAAGGAAGGCGGCACCGTTGTGCGTCGCCTAGAACAGCATGAAGGGGAAGTCGCACCGGGTTTCGCGTCGCCATCGCACAAAGCTGGAGCCATCTGGGGGAAAAGAAACTGCTAGGGTTGCGATCTTTTCGTAACTTGCGCAACTTGTGTGCGCTTGAGTGCACGACTTTAGAAGGATTTCGCAGGGGTTGTGATGCAGGAGCAATCTGACTTGCCACTGGATTGGATCCAGGGGTTCATAGAACCCTAGAATTTTCTGTGACGAGATCTCCAAAAATAATTTACTTGAGAACAAAAATACAACTTTCAAAACCAACTTGATTAGGGTTCTACAGAACCCTAGAACTCTCGAACAAAATACAGAAAATCGAATCTCGAATAAAACATAAACATAAACTCCTCACGAATCGAACCCACTCTGATACCATGTTAGAAAATAGGAATGCGGAAGCGTATCAGAAATAATGATAAAGATATATGAACAAGACGGGATTTTACGTGGAACCTTACTCCCTGAGGAGCGGGATGAAACCACGAGAGAACACCTCGGAGGGCTTTTTTTTGAAGTCAAACGAGGGGGTAACACTCAGAGGTGTCCGCCCTAAAATTTATTAATAACTAAAAGTAAGAAACAAGTACAAACTTCAATACTACCTAACCCAATCCTCCACTAAACTTGCAGAGTGCACCATAACATTTTCCTTATAGAATCTTTGCCCAGAGAAGAGAAGTGCATTTCTTGCCAGCCAAACAACCCAGACAACTGCAAGAGGTTGAAACAGAGCCCGATGGGGACGATGTCTGCCAGCCACAACGGAGTTACAAAAAGAGGTCATGTTCGTCGTACAGACCCACTCGAGACCGTCCTCAATCTAGATAGGTGCCTTCTTCTAGCAATGAAAGAAAAGATGATCCAAAGATTCAATCTATGCCTCATACAGGAGGCACCTATCGGAGACAATCCCCAGGAGCCTAGCGCAACGGTCCCTTGTCATCAACCTTTGCCTCTTGAACAACCAAAAAAAGAAGCCAATCCTCTCTGGGAGGCCAATTCCCCAAAAGAACTTACAATCTCTAATCAGATCCTCAGAGCGCGAGGGAGGCGGCCTGCAAATCACGCCATAAGCCTTCTTGACAGAGAAGGGGCCCCCACGCCAGACCCAATGATCCATGTTCCCCACGAGCCCCCCGGTATCACGCAAGGAGTCCAACAAATCGAGAAACTCTTCGAGGCGCTGATCGGAGAAGTTTGAAGAGAACAATGGCATAACGCCTCAGAGGGCTGATAGTCTATTGCTTTTCTCCTTGGATACTGTTGGGAAAATAGAAGAAGTTGTTTATTCCATCAGCCCTAGGCTCTCTTATATAGGAGAGTAGCCTATGGGTAAATTACATAAAGAGTACTGTAGGAATGGAAAATAATAAAAGACTACATAAGTAGATAATATATATGTTTACACTCTCCCTCAAGATGGAGCATAGATATCAATCATGCTCAGCTTGGACGCACACTTCTGAATCGGATCTCGCAGTAATGCCTTGGTAAAAATATCCGCAGTTTGATTTTCTGAACTAACATGGGATGTAGCAATGAATCCCTTCTGGATCATGTCACGGATAAAGTGGCAATCAACTTCAATGTGCTTGGTTCGTTCATGGAATGCTGGATTATTTGTAATGAACAAGGCCGCCTGATTGTCACATTCTAAAGCCATAGGAAGTGGGACTTCTATATATAAATCTGTAAGCACAACTTTTACCCACATCATTTCTGTACTAGCTTGGGTCATAGCCCTATATTCAGATTCAGCACTGAACCTTGCTACCACAGTTTGTTTCTTGCTCCTCCCCGAGATTAGGGAATCTCCAACATACACAGCAAACCCAGAGGTGGACTTCCTGTCCTTGGGACACCCTGCATAATCTGCATCTGCACAGGCTGAGATAGAGATCACCTTGCCTTTCTTGAACAGCAGACCCGCACCTGGGGATGACTTGAGGTACCTGAGTATCATATGTATGCATCCATGTGGACCTGACGTGGTTGCTCCATGAACTGGCTCACTCGACTCACAACAAAGGATAATTTGGGGTCTAGTGATAGTGATATATAGAAGTTTGCCCACCAGTTTTCTGTATCTTCTCTTATCCACCTCCTCTGTATCCTCATCATATAGCTTCATACTGGGATCCGTCGGTGTGGTAGCAGGTCAGCAGCCAAGCATTCATGTTTCACTCAACAGGTCAGTGACATATTTTCTCCGAGACATTACCAACCCATGCGGATTTCTGGCGAACTCCAGTCCCAGAAAATATCTAAGGACTCCAAGGTCCTTGGTGACAATTCGCTACCCAGCATTTCTTTCGCCTTCTTTATCCCTTGTACATCATCACCTGTAATCAAGATGTCATCTACATAGACCATGATTGCAATAACACCTCTGGAAGTCTTTTGTATAAACAAAGAATGATCAGCATTTGAACGTTTATATCCCTGTTTCTCAAAAAGATCTGAGAGCTTCTGAAACCACGCTCTGGGATTCTGCTTAAGTCCATAGATAGCCTTATGAAGTCTGCACACCTTGGAACACTCCCCCTCAACAACAAAACCTGGTGGCTGTTGCATGTAGACTTCCTCCTGTAAGTCACCATATAAGAAGACATTCTTCACATCCAACTGATATAGCGGCCAATCACAAGTAACCGCAACAGACAGTAAGATCCGTAGAGTGGAATGGCGGGCTACAGGCGAGAATGTATCAAGATAGTCCACCCTGTATGTCTGTGTAAAGCCACGAGCAACATGACGAGCCTTGTATCTGTCAATACTGCCATCTGCATTCTGCTTGACTGTAAATACCCATTTGCAGCTCACTGGGGACACATCTGCAGGTATAGGAACCAGACTCCAAGTTCCTCTAGACTGAAGTGCCGCCATTTCTTCCTCCATTGCTAGACGCCATCGACTATCCTTCATAGCGTCTTGGTAACTCCGTGGAATATCTACAGCTGACAAAGCAACTACAAAGTTCCTGGAATCTCCAGTTAGTCGCTCAAATGACACGGAAGCTGCCAAAGGATATGAAGCGCAGCTTCGCTTCGACTTGCGTATAGCAATAGGAACATCTAAATCAACCATGTCCTCGTCTGTCCTCTGTAAGACATCCTGCTCAGAAACATCGTTAGATCCATCAATAGTAATATCTTCAGAACATACCTTGGGCGAGCTAGGTGATGAGTCATGACCATGAGCTGGAGCAGGCCTGCGGGTATAATGAAATGGTAGTGGTGAAACAGGTATAGTAGTAGGAGGTGCAGATGATGGTGGTGGTGGTGATGATGGCAATGGTGATGAAGGTGTCACATAAATGGCATCGGTATTAGTTGGAGGTATCAACTGATCACCTGGGGATGAAAAATACATTACGGATTCAAAAAATGTAACATCTGCACTAACTAGATACCGCATGCGCAATGGATCATAGCACTTGTACCTCTTCTGGGTTCTGGAGTACCCAACAAACACACACTTGACAGCCCTAGGAGAGAGCTTGTCAGTATCGGGAGACAACTGGTGGACAAAGGCAACCGAACCAAACACACGAGGAGTAAGGGAAAATAGATCTTTACCAGGGAAGATAAGGGAGAAAGGAATCTTTTCACCTAAAACAGAGGACGGCATACGATTGATTAGGTAGCATGCTGTTAGAACCGCGTCACCACAGTAAGAATAAGGAGCATGGCTCTGTATAAAAAGTGACCTGGTGACATCTAGCAAGTGGCGATGTTTCCTTTCAGCGATCCCATTTTGTTGGGAGGTATAGGCACAGGATGTCTGGTGGATAATCCCTTGGGATGAGTAGTAACTGGCTAGGACATGAGTACACAATTCCAGGGCATTATCATTTCTCACAATTTTAACATATGTGGAGAAAACATTACGAATCTCATTAAGAAAATTGATAATAATATTCCCTGCTTCAGATTTATTCTTTAACAAAAACACCCATGACACGCGAGAGAAGTCATCCACAATAACTATATAAAATATGTGTCCCTGATGATCAGGAACACGACTCGGACCCCAGATATCAATATGAATGTATTACACACACCTGATTTTTCAATGTGTGCCATTAGCAATGACTACTGTTCGACCTGGAGGGACCTGTGTGTATCTTGTAAGTAGACTCTGATCGCCACATAGATGATGTGTGGCTCCCGAGTCCATGATCCAAGCTAAAGTATCTGATCCACTACTAGTAAATGCAAGTGTGCTTCCTAATGCACTGGTAGAAGCAGATGCAACAATATCAGACTGGTTCTCAGTAGTGGGTGCTGGGCCAGATGGAGGAATAATGCCCTTTAGACGGGCAACAAGATCATCAAACCGCTGATCCAAAGAGGCAGCAGATGGAGGCTCTATCTGCTCAGCGACTCGTGCAGATGCAGGAAATCCATGCTTAGAGTAGCATGTATCTTCAGTATGTCTGGTGCGATGACAGTAGGTACATATTGAGAGTATGTGGCAGCCAGAATATCCCACATTGCTTTGGCAGTGGGCTGATGAAGAATATCATTGGCAATCCCGATTGCTAGAGTACCAGATAGCCATACTTTGGCATATACGTCATCCGCCTCCCACGAGGCATTAACTCCAGTCTTCTCAACAGGCTCTTCTTCGGTAAGGATGTGTTTCTTACCGGTTGACTTCATCATACTCATGAACTGCATCGCCCACAGTTCATAGTTCGTACCATCCATCTTTACAATAGGCGCTGGACCTCGAAAGGCGCCTATAGATGGAATATCCGCCTTGCTTTCTGACATACTGGTAATAGAAGACTGGAATAGTAGACTGAAATTGTAATTGTCTATACTATCATGTACGGGTTTAGTCGCCTGTGTAGACTTCAAGCAACCCAACCCATTTCTTTGGAGTTGTGCGCGCTAGAGACAAACTCGTACGTGGCTGATTCACGACTCACGGACACGCAACAATGACGCGCGAGCGGGCGCAGAAAGTGCGCGAGATGCTACGCAGGAGTGCGCAAGCGTGCGCACTGGAGGTGCGCGAGATGCACGTAGGAGTGCGCTCTGGAGGTGCGGGATGCACTGGAGGTGCGCACTGGATGTGCGCGATAGAGAACGTAGGAGTGTGCACTGGAGAATGCTAGGGCATGCGCACTGGGGATGTGTGCGAGATGCTCTGGAGAGGCGCACGAAGTGCACTGGAGAGGTGAACCGTGCACAGATAGGGCGCGCGAGGTGCGGAGCTCAGCACAGGAGAGGCGCGCAAAGCTCGGGGCGTACGGCCAGTGGCTGCGCGCGGAGCTTGGTGCGCAGGAGGCGCACGACCAGAAGCGCTGGTGGGTGTTGGCGGCGCACGAAGAGAGAGAGAGGCACGCGGGTGGGGTTAGGGTTAGGGGTAGGGTTTCACGAACTCCGGTCTAGGACCGTCGCTCTGATACCATGTTGGGAAAATATAAGAAGTTGTTTATTCCATCAGCCCTAGGCTCTCTTATATAGGAGAGTAGCCTATGGGTAAATTACATAATGAGTACTGCAGGAATGGAAAATAATAAAAGACTACATAAGTAGGTAATATATATGTTTAGAGATACAGGAGGTTTGGGGCTCCTTATATAGCCTCCACAGAGCCTCCAAGTCCCACCACTGATAGATGTGGAACTATACATATGAATGGAGTAAATGGATCCTGGAGGTATCCATTTACCCATCTACAACATAAGAGGTGGACAACCAAATACTCCAACAATTAGCAATGAATAAGGCAACTTGATTGTCGTATTTCAGCGATATGGGAAGAGGAACATCTATATGTAGATCTGTCAGGATTGCTCGGACCCACATCACTTTTGTACGTGCTTGGGCCATAGCTCTATACTCAGATTCACACTAGATCTAGCAACAACGGTTTGCTTCTTACTTTTCCATGAGACAAGTGACTCTTCAACAAATATAGCGAATCCTGATGTAGACTTCCTGTCCTTGGGGTACCCTACATAGTCTGCGTCTACGCATGCTGAGATAGTAATAGTGCCACCCTTTTTAAATAACAGCCCTGAACGTGGAGATGATTTAAGATATAATAGTATCATTTGTATAGCATTCATATGTACCTGACGAGGTTGTTCCGTGAACTGGCTCACTCGACTGACTGCAAATGAAATATCAGGTCTGGTAATGGTAACATAAAGAAGCTTTCCCACCAGTTCCATGTATCTTCTCCTGTCAACCTCATCAATATCATCATCATACAGCTTCATGCTTAGATCAGTGGGTGTAGTAGCGGGTCGATATCCAAGCATACACATGCCACTTAGCAAGTCAGACATTTTTTCTCTGAGTCATCACAAGCCCTTGTTGATTTCTGATAAACTCCAATCCCAGAAAGTATCTAAGAGCTCCTAGATCCTTGGTAACAAATTCATGGACCAGAAATTCTTTTGCTCTTTTTATTCACTGTACATCATATCGTGTAATAAGTATATCATCAACATACCCCATAATAGCAGTCGTACTTTTGGATGTCCTCTGTACGAAAAGAGAATGATCTGCATTCGACCGTTTAAACCCATGCTTCTCAAACAAATCTGAGAGCTTCTGGAACCAAGCTCTCGTGCTCTGCTTAAGGCCATAGATTGTCTTATGAAGTTTGCATATCTGTGAACACTCCCCCTCAGCAGCAAACCCTGACGATTGCTGCATATAGACTTCTTCCTGAAGATCACCATAAAAAAGCATTCTTGACATCTAACTGAAACAGGGGCCAATCTCGAACCACGCCAATAGATAAAAGAATCTATAAGGCAGACTGATTAGCAACTGGAGAAAATGTGTCAAGATAATCCACCTCGTACCATCTGCATTTTGCTTCACTGTAAATACCCATTTGCAACTTACTATAGATGCCCCAATGGGAGCTGGAACAAGGCTCCAAGTACCTCTCGACTGAAGAGCTGTCATCTCTTCCTCCATAGCTAGACGCCATCTACTATCAATCAACGCCTCCTGTATGTCTGTGGTATATCCACAGTGGACAAAGCAACTGCAAACCTCCTGAAGTCACCTGTCAGATGCTCAAAGTTGACATGAGAAGCAATCAGATATGAAGCACATGAACGCTTCTGCTTCCTCAGAGCAATAGGAAAATCAAGTTCTGCATCATCTATGCCACCTTCCTGATCATCTCATTCATGAAATAACCCCTGTTGAGAAACACCATCAGACCCATCATTAGAAGTAATGGTGTTGGAACAAACCTGGGACATGATGGATGATTGACCATGATCATGAGCAGGGTTGGCCGTCGAATGTAGTGATGTGGTAGATGAGGAACCAAAACAATGGGAGGAGGTAATGCTGGTGGAGATGGTGGTGGTGGAGGTGGTGGTGGTGTAGGTGATGGTGCGTACATTGGTGGAGGAGGAATATAGATCTCATCATCTGAATTTGATGGTGCCAACCTATCGCATGTGGGAGAAAAGAACATGACTGATTCAAAAAATGTGACTTCTACACTAACATAATATCTCATGCGTAATGGATCATAGCAACGATAACCCTTTTGAGTCCTGGAATACTTGACAAAAATACATTTGACAGTCCTAGGAGAGAGCTTGTCAATCCCTGGAGACAACCGATGGACGAATGCAACGGACCCAAAAACACGAGGGGTAAGAGAGAACAACTCCTTGTCAGGGAATATAAGGGAGAAATGTATCTTCTCCCCCAGCATCGATGAAGGCATACAATTAATGAGGTAACATGCTATGAGAACCGCATCACCCCAGAATGAATGCGGTGCACAACTCTGGACAAGGAGAGTACGAGCGACATCAAGAAGGTGACGATGCTTTCTTTCTGCGACACCGTTCTGTTGGGACGTGTAAGCACAAGATGTTTGATGAAGGATGCCATGAGATGAAAAAAATCGAGATAGTATATGGGCACGAGGGGTAAGAGAGAACAACTCCTTGTCAGGGAATATAAGGGAGAAATGTATCTTCTCCCCCAGCATCGATGAAGGCATACAATTAATGAGGTAACATGCTATGAGAACCGCATCACCCCAGAATGAATGCGGTGCACAACTCTGGACAAGGAGAGTACGAGCGACATCAAGAAGGTGACGATGCTTTCTTTCTGCGACACCGTTCTGTTGGGACGTGTAAGCACAAGATGTTTGATGAAGGATGCCATGAGATGAAAAAAATCGAGATAGTATATGGGCACATAATTCAAGAGCATTATCAGTTCGCATAATTTTGACAGAGGTGGAAAAAACATTCTGCACTTCTTAATAAAATTCATAATAGCATTGCCCGCTTCTGATTTATTCTTCAACAAGAAAACCCAAGACAGACGACTGAAATCATCCACAACAACTAAATAGAACATGTGTCCTTGATGATCGGGAACACGACTTGGACCCCAAATGTCTATATGGAAAAACTCAAAATGTGAGCTACTGTTCCGATTCTAACGACTAGGGAAGACAGACCGATGATGTTTCCCTAACTGACATGCTTCACAATTGAATGACGAGCGAAGTGAGATATGGGGAAGGATTTGATGCAGTTTCTGAAGTGGAAGATGACCAAAGCGCAAATGCCATAGGTAAAGAGAGACATGCCCAATAGAATGAGAGGATGCTCCAGCATATGGTGTTTGGACCAGTCGATACAACATGTCCTGCTCACGGCCACACCTAATCACTCTGCCCGTAAGAATGTCCTGAAATACAAGAGATGACGTGTCAAATATTGCTCGACGATGTAAATCCTTAGTAATCTGACTAATCGATAATAAATTCTTTAAGAAATTAGGGGCTTGCAACACATTCTGCAACTGCATAGATGTCGTCAAGGTAATCTCCTCCTGTCCTGTGATGGGAGAATGTGTCCCATCTGTTATGACCATTGTCTTTCCTGAAGAAACCCGCTTGTAGGATATGAGCTGATTTCTGTCTCCACACAAATGATGTGTTGCACGTGAATCTATAATCCATTCTGAGATACATGAATCATGATGAGATATAGAGGTATGAGCACTATTTGAGGTACTAGCCCCTGCAGTAGTAGCAACATCTGAGCTGCTCTCTGAAACAGGTGAAGGAGTACCTGCTGGGGGCTTGATATCTCGCAGTCGAGACACAAGTTCATTATACCGCTGATCTAATACGGGTGGAGCGCCATGATGCTGAATTTGTTCTGCTACGCGGGCAGATGCTGGGAAACCATGCTTGGAGTAGCATGTATCTTCGGTATGACCAGATCAGTGACAGTAGGTACAAGGTGGTCCATGACCACATCCACCTCTACCACGTAGTCCCCTTCCACGGAATTGAGATGGGCCACCTCTTCCATGAGAGGCCGCTATAGCCGAAGAATTTAACACTAGAGCAGGACTTGAGATATTGATCCGGCTCAATCTACGAAAGGCCTCCTCCATGGGAGGAATGGTAGCATCTGCTAGAATCTGAGAAGAAGCCTCATACTATGAATCTAGAGAGGCTAGAAAGACACCCGCCATCGTAGCATTCCGGTATGTCTTCATCTGCTCTGGAGTAGCTGTGAGGGTCATGAAGCTATGAAGCTTCTCAAACATTCTCCACAATGATGTGTAATGAGCATGCAGGGGTCGACCATTCTGCTTTATAGTGAAGATGTTATGCTGAAGCTGTAGAATTTTTGTCTCATTCTTGGCATGTGAATACGTGGCAGCAAGAATGTCCCACATGGCTTTGACAGCGGGCCAATGCAAGACATCGTTTGCAATGTCTGGAATCAATGTACCGGACAACCAGACTTGAGCATATGCGTCATCAGCCTCCCATGAGGCATACAACCCTGTCTTCTCCGTCGGCTCTTCCTCGATAAGAGTATGTTTCTTATCCATCGACTTCATTAGGCTCATGAACTGCATGGCCCGTAATACGTAATTCAACCCATCCATCGTTACAATGGACGCAGGACCTTTGAAGGCGTCCGTGGTGGGGACATCTACCTTGCTTTTTGACACGATGACTAGAGACGACTAAGGTTGTAGACTAGATAAACTTTGGTCTATACTGACACGAAGAGGTTTGGTTACGTGTAGACCTACGCAACCAAACCCATCAACGCGGAGATGCGGTGTTGGTAGACAAAGGATGACAGGGATGCGGAAGGAAGCCCCTTGAGGAAGGGAACGGCAACACCTCTAGAAGTAAGAGGTGCGGCAACACCCCTGGCGACAGGAGTGTGGCGGAGGGGCCGCGAGGCCCGAGGTAGCGGGGGCCCGGGGCGGCGGGGGCTCGGGGCGACGGGGGCGGCGGGGGCCCGAGGCAGCGGGGGCTCGGGGCGACGGGGGCAGCGGGGCCCTGGGCGACGGGCCGGGGGTGGTGGGGCCCATGGCAGCGCGCGAGAGGCTTGAGTTGGGGATGAGGGTTAGGGTTTCGGTACAGGAGCTCCGGCCTAGGAGCGTCGCTCTGATTTTATGTTGGGAAAATAGAGAGAGTTGTTTATTCCTTGAGCCTTAGGTTCTCTTATATAGGGAGAGACCTATTGTGAACCCCCGAGGATCCGGGTACCCGTTAATCACACACTCGCACTATTATTCACATGAGATCGTATGAAGTTACAGAAAAGCAGGAAAATTTTTCGTGTTGTAATATTCAAATTTGACATTCATATCCACAAGTTGATAGAATAATTGACACCAAAATCTCATTTCATTAACTTCCATATATTTTACAACATGTACAAAGTCTGACAGTACATACAATATCCCAAAATCTGACTGAAGAGAAAGAAACATAATACATTATACATCGAACAAAAACTGAGACAAAATAATCCATACCGTCGGGTATAAACTCTATCTCCTGGAACCATGTATAGCTACTGAATTGCTATTGCACAACAGGCTGTTTGCCTGCCAAACATGTTAGGAAAGAAGAGGCGTCAACTGTTGCTGGTACCTCCCAAAAACTTATATAAAATAACATGCATTTATTGTGACCAAAAGCAAGCAAGAGGCAGGAACAACTCAAATTAAAAATTATTTCTACTTGCAAATGACAAAGGTTTCCAAATTTCTAGTAAGTTCCTAGCCATTATCTCAACATTTCCCGCATAAGCATATTTCAATGGTAACTGTTAGAAAATCGGAAGCGGAAGCGTAACATGGAAAAGATAAAGAACAAACAAGAACACGGGATTTTTACGTGGAACCCTACTCCGTGAGGAGCGGGATGAAACCACGGAAGAAGCCCTCAAAGGGGCGGATACTTCATTCCTTTTTTCTCAATGAGTACAGGAGGTCTGGGGCTCCTTATATAGCCTCTCCAGAGCCTCCAAGTCCCACCACTAGACGATGTGGGACTAAACACATGGATAGGGTAAATGGATCTCCTCCAGGATCCATTTACCCTGCTACAACACAATGGACGTATACAACTAATGCTCCAACACTCCCCCTCAAGCTGGAGCATGCAATGCTCAGCTTGGACAAACAGGAAGATACTCAACTCAACGCTACAAGACACTACGGACAATATCAACCCAACGCGCACATTGCTGCAGTCGAGGACGTTGCTTCTCATGCCGTGCAAGTGAGGAGGACGAACGGGCTGGAGTGTGAGTCAACTGAAGACTCGGAACCTGACCATCGAGTCTGAACTTGCGCCTGAAGTCTCCTCGTCCGAGAACTGGGTCTCTCCCATCTGGCTCAGAGAATGGTGCACTGCTCTGGTGTACCTATGATACCACATGAAAACCCTTGCCCTCAAGGGAATGGTCCTCTGCTCTGGAGTCCCTATGGCTCACATGAAAACTCTGGCCGAACAACAACAACAATGATGGGGACCACTGACAATGATGGCAACATATGCTCATCTGACAATGACCACACACTCGTGCGTGTCTGAAATTGAAGACTCGGAAACAATGATCGTCGAGTCTGAACAACTGTAGAGTCTGATCAACTGGCTGGTCTGGAGACTGGCATCTGAATCTGGAATCTGGATCATGAACAGACCTGTGACTCTACATATACTCCCCCTTTCTCCCATACTTGTCGGATCATGAACATCGATAAAGTTGGGAGAGAAAAAAAACATCAATAGGGGTTGTTAGAAGAGAGGAATCTTCGTTATGATTCATAGGAAAAACCCTAGGCTCTCTTATATAGGGAGAGGCCTTACGGGTAAATTACATGGATGTCTAAATAGAAGAAAGAAATAGAAACGAGGTACATAACCATAATAATAATAATAATAGAGACTATCTCTACACTCCCCCTCAAGGTGGAGCATAGATGTCGATCATGCTCAGCTTGGATGAACATCTCTGGAAAGGTCCTCTGAGCAAAGGCTTGGTGAATACATCGGCAGTCTGATCTCCTGAGCTAACATGGGCCGTGGATATCAATCCTCTCTGGGTCAGGTCCCTGGTGTAATGGCAGTCAACTTCAATATGCTTGGTCCTCTCATGGAAGGCTGGATTGTTGGCGATGAACAATGCTGCCTGATTGTCACACTGAAGCTTCATAGGTAGAGATACAGCTACATGTAGATCTTCTAATACGGAGCGGACCCACATCATTTCCGTGCTGGCTTGGGCCATTGCCCTGTATTCGGACTCCGCACTGGATCTTGCCACCACCGTTGTTTCTTGCTTTTCCAAGAAACCAGAGAGCCTCCAACGAACACTGCAAACCCTGAGGTTGATTTTCTGTCCTTAGGGCATCCTGCATAATCTGCGTCTGCACACGCTGAGATGGATAAGTCTGCACCCTTTCTGAATAGTAGACCTAATCCTGGAGTAGACTTCAGATACCTCAGTATCATGTGTATAGCATCCATGTGAACCTGTCTGGGCTGCTCCATAAACTGACTCACCCGGCTAACTGCAAATGCAATGTCTGGACGGGTTATAGTAATGTAGAGGAGTTTTCCCACCATCTCTCTATATCTCCTCTTATCCACTTCATCAGTATCATCACCATATAACTTCATGCTGGGATCCATGGGGATGCTAGATGGTTTGCACCCATCCATACCAGTCTCAACCAGGAAGTCAGTAATGTACTTCTGTTGTGTCATCACCAGACCATGTGCATTCCTTGCAAATTCCAACCCCAAAAAATATCTTAGGGTTCCAAGATCCTTTGTAACAAACTGACGACCTAGGAATGCCTTCGCCCTTGCTATGCCCTGAGTATCATCTCCTGTAACAAGAATATCATCCACATAGACCATTATGACAACCGTACCTGCCGAGGACTTCTGGACAAACAACGAATGGTCAGCATTGGACCTCTTGAATCCCCTGGTGCTCAATTAGGTTTGACAGTTTCTGGAACCACGCTCGTGGACTCTGTTTAAGTCCATATATAGCCTTGTGAAGTCTACATACCATATGCTTCTCCCCCTCAGCAGTAAACCCGGGTCGCTGCTGCATGTAGACTTCCTCCTGTAAGTCCCCGTACAGAAATGCATTCTTGACGTCTAGCTGATAAATGCTCCAGTCACGAACCACTGCAACAGACAGGA
The DNA here is from genome assembly GCA_037367405.1 of Ottelia alismoides. NCBI lineage: Eukaryota > Viridiplantae > Streptophyta > Magnoliopsida > Alismatales > Hydrocharitaceae > Ottelia > Ottelia alismoides. The sequence goes on from JAZKJV010001136.1 coordinate 623,507, forward strand.
GGATACGGAGAGTCGAGTGTCTCGCAACTGGAGAGAATGTATCCATGTAATCAATGCCATATGTCTGTGTAAATCCTCGGGCGACCAAGCGTGCTTTGTACCTATCCAATGTGCCATCCGCATGATATTTGACTGTGAAGACCTATTTGCAGCTTACAACTGATGCATCAGGAGGTGCAGGGACCAAAGACCATGTGCCACGGGACTGCAAGGCCCCCATTTCTTCTTCCATTGCTAGTCTCCAGCATTCACTCTTCAAGGCTTCCTGGTATGTCCGTGGTATGTCCACGGAAGACAGAGCTGTGGCAAACTTCTGGAAATCACCTGTGAGTCGGTGAAAGGAAACCTGTGAAGCAAATGGATAGGATGCACACTGTCGTCTCTGTTTCCGAATAGCAATCGGAACATCCAGATCATCATCTGTGTCCACCTGTAAGGAGTCATCCTGCATATGTACCGAACCTGACCCGTCAGTAGTAACATCATCTGAACATACCTGAGGCTTAGTGATTGGCTGATCTGTCATCTGAGCAGGACCTGACCGACGCGTATAGTGGTTAGGAAATGGTGAAATGATTCGCCGTGGAACGGGTGGAGGTGGAGGTGGTGGTGGCGGTGCTGGCATAGGAACGGACACAGGAGACGAGTCAGGTGAAAGACAAGTAGGTGGTGGTGGAACCAAAATATCATCAGCAGTGGTGGATGGTACCATTCTGTCCCCAGCTGGCGAGAAGTACATAACCGACTCGAAGAAAGTGACATCCGCACTAACAAAGTACCTGTTGGTAGTAGGATCATAACACCGGTATCCCTTCTGTGTTCTGGAATACCCAACAAAGACGCACTTGACTGCTCTTGGAGAGAGCTTGTCAAGTCCAGGAGATAGACGATGGACAAACGCCACAACACCAAAGACACGAGGTGGCAGAGAGAATAGCTCCTTGTCTGGAAAAATAAGAGAAATGGGTATCTTCTCTCCAAGGACAGAGGATGGCATTCTATTGACCAGATAGCATGCAGTAAGGACAGCATCCCCCCAGAAAGAAATAGGAGCACAGCTTTGAATCAATAAGGTACGAGTGATATCCAAGAGATGGCGATGCTTTCTTTCCGCCACACCATTTTGTTGGGATGTATATGCGCAGGTGGTTTGATGAATAATACCCTTCGATGACAGAAATTGAGAAAGAGAACGTGTACAAAATTCCAGGGCATTATCAGTCCGAACATATTTGACTGAAGAAGAAAAAACATTCTGCACTTCATTAATCAAATTTTTAATAACATCTCCTGCTTCAGACTTATTCTTCAGAAGAAAAACCCAAGAGACACGAGAAAAGTCATCTACTACCACAAGATAGAACCTGTGCCCCTGGTGATCGGGAACACGACTCGGACCCATATATCTATATGTAACAACTCAAAAGGGGAGCTACTGCTCCGACTCTGACGACCTGGAAAGCTCGACCTGTGATGCTTTCCTAACTGACATGTTTCACAACGAAACGACGAACTTGGAGAGATCTGGGGCAGAAGATGGCGCATCTTCTGGAGCGGAAGGTGACCAAAACGAAGATGCCAAATGTAGGGTGAGACTGGTCCAGCAGAGTGAGTGGAGATGCCAGCATAGGATTCCCGGACCAGCCGATATAGACCGTTCTGCTCAGAGCCACAGCCAATCACCTTGCCCGTGAGTATGTCCTGAAAAATGAGAGAAGACGGGTCAAATATAGCTCGACAATTCAAATCCTTTGTAATCTGACTAATAGATAATAAATTCAGTGAGAACTCAGGGGCATATAAAACATTCTGTAGCTGCATAGTGGAGGATAAGAAAACCTCCCCCTGGCCAACAAGGGGTGAGTGGAAACCATCTGCTATATGTACTGAGCGACCTGGAGGAATAGCCCTGTAGGCCTGTAGTCTACCTCTATCTCGACACAGATGATGTGTAGCTCCGGAATCTATAACCCAGTCAGATATATCATGTGAAGGTATGAAAGGCTGATGATCTACCTGAGGAACTGGCTGCAGCGGATGAACTGGCTGAGGTTGTGGCAGCAATATCTGAAGAGCCACCAGATGAATCACCAGAAGACTGTGGCATAATATCACGAAGACGGGCCACGAGTTCGTCAAATCTATGATCTGCAGTAGACGGTAATGGAGACTGTGAATGCTCTGCAACCCGTGCCGATGCTGGGAACCCATGCTTTGAGTAGCATGTCTCCTCTGAGTGTCCAGATCTGTGACAATATGAGCACGTCTGACTGACTCGACCGCCTCTTCCTTGAGAGCCACGGCCACGTCCACGACCACGCCAAGAAGGTGGTCCACCTCTCCCACGCGAAGCTGCCATCGCAGATGGGGGTGGAGTAGAAGAGTTGGAGGAAACTGGGATACGACTGAGCCTCCTGTAGACATCCTCCACCGGAGGAATGACTGCATCTGCTAAGATCTGTGACCGTGCAGCATCATACTCAGGATCGAGGGCAGCAAGTAGAACGCCCACCAAGGTAGCGTTCCGGAACGTCTTCTGCTGCTCTGGAGTAGCAGTCAGAGGAATGGTACTGTATAGCTTCTCGAACATCCCTCTTAGGGATGTGTATAGAGAATGGAGAGGTCTGCCGACCTGCTTCATCGTAAAGATGTCATGCTGAAGCTGCAACATCTTTGTCTCATTTCGCACTTGCGAATACGTAGTAGCAAGAATGTCCCACATTGCCTTAGCAGTGGGCTGATGAAGAACATCATTTGCTATCTCCATCGTCAACGTACCAGACAACCATACTTTTGCGTAAGCATCGTCGGCCTCCCATGAGACATAGATCCCTGTCTTCTCCGCAGGCTCATCTTCGGTAAGAATGTGTTTCTTACCGTTTGATTTCATGAGGCTCATGAACTGCATGGCCCATAACTCATAGTTAGACCCGTCCATCTTCACTATCGGCGCCGGACCTTTGAATGCGCCGGTGGAGGGCAAATCGACTTTCGATTCTGACATAATGCTGCTTGAAGAAGACGAAGGGAGAATAGACAATGTGATGACTGTCTACACCAACTGCATCGGATTTGAGTACGTGTGTAGACTTTTACGCACTCAAATCCATAAATCGGAGGAAGAGAGGTCTAGGGTACGCCTCCAAGGAAGAGTACAGCCCTTGAAATGTCCCGAGAACAACGCCTATGGACTGCTGGAGGCCACTGGAACCCTACAGCGGCAGATGGGAGGTGCCGCTGGGGCTATAGGTGGCCGCTGAGGCGGCTGTAGGCGGCAAGGGGGGGTTGCCGCTGGGGCTCCGGGGGCTGTAGGCGGCAAGAGGGGGTGTCGCTGGGTCTGTGGTCGCCGCTGGAAGGTGCGGCTGGCCCGCAGGAGGCAGCGGCTGGGGGCCGCTGTGCGGCAGGTGGCCGCTGGAGGGAGCGGCTGTGGCCGCGGGGCTGTCGGAGGAGCGTCGGGCGCTTGAGGGAGCCGCTGGCGAGACGAGAGGGAAAGAGAAGAGAAGGGGCGGCGGGTGGGGAAGGGAGAAGAGCCCTAGGGCGGCTCTGATACCATGTTAGAAGAGAGGAGTCTTCGTTATGATTCATAGGAAAAACCCTACGCTCTCTTATATAGGGAGAGGCCTTACGGGTAAATTACATGGATGTCTAAATAGAAGAAAGAAATAGAAACGAGGTACATAACCATAATAATAATAATAGAGACTATCTCTACAGGGGTAAACATGAAAGTTACGGCTTTTTATCATCATTTTTTTTAAGCCGCCAATATTTTTTTTAAACCGTTGACTTTTTTTCAGCTTCTCTCTCTTTTTTTTCTTTCTTTTTTTTGTAAGCCGTTCCATTTTTTTAACGGCTTTTGCATCATCATTTTTTTGTGCGTACGACTTTTCAAATGTACGCGCCTCTTTTTCTTTTCTTCCTTTTTTTTAAAGCCATTGCAATCCTCTTTTTTTTCGGCTTTTACACTTTTTTTTAACAACACACGGCCCAACAGGCCCAACAAAAAGACAGAGATACATTTTTTTAAAAAAAAAATCGGCCCACATTTGGGCCTGAATAGATCACGCCATTTTTTTTTATTGCCATGCGCCCCCATTTAGGGTTCCAGCGAACCCCTTTCGTAATGAGCTGCCGCCCCCAATGGAGCATCTGGAGGGGGGGGCGCCATCGTGCGCTGAAGGATTGCGGGGGAACGCCAGGGGATCGGGCTACAGAGGATCGGGAGATGAGAGATAGCATCCGGAGGTGCGGCGCCTGAGATGAGAGATAGCATCCGGAGGTGCGGCGCCTGGGTGCGGAGCCGCCTGCGCTCCTTCCGCCGCGTGATGCCGCGCCTGGCCAGCGTGGGGTTGATCCGCCAGGGCAGTCGGAGATGTCGGGGTGCCGCCTGGGGCTAGGAGGAGGCGACCTGGAGGTTCGCGTCGTTCGGTGTGCCGCCAGATCGCACGAGGGATGGGAGCCTGGGCCGCCTGGAGCGCCTCCTGGGGGTCCCCTTTGGAACCTGATGTTTGCACGACGCCTGAGGGATGCACACGGAAGGATGGAGGGACTTTTGGGGAGATACGAGATCCTGCGGGAGAGGCTTCTCACGCTCGGGTCTGCTTGCGTGTCGCGGCATCGTCCTGGACGTGTGAGGGTTGTGCCTTGCTGCACCATCGCCTGGACATCCTTACGCGATCTTGCCGCCTGATCCAGAACCACTGCAATCTAATTAGGGTTTCAAAAGAAACCCTAGAGCCTGATCCATGTGTTTAGTCCCACATCGTCTAGTGGTGGGACTTAAAGGAGATCCATTTACCCCATCCATGTGTTTAGTCCCACATCGTTTAGTCCCCATCCAAGTCCCACCACTAGACGATGTGGGATTAAACACATGGATGGGGTAAATGGATCTCCTCCAGGATCCATTTACCCTGCTACAACACAATGGGCGCATACAACTAATGCTCCAACAGTAACTAATTGATCACAAGTATGTAAATTTTATTATCATATTACTCGGAGATCATATTTGTAAATTTTGATGATGGGAAGGATGAGATGAGAAAATATAATGATTTATTTAATTCTTAAGTCTAGTGGATAGTCTGTGGTCTTGATTTGTGTGAAACCTCACATTATGACTCTAAGACTTGGGGAATGTCTTTGGGTTGGGTACCTCCGTAGGCATGCGGTGTAGTATAATGCATCCTAACTAAGTTCCCAACACGTCCACTAGCTTAATGGGATTTTTAATCAGATTATAATCACTTCTATTTACTCAACTTAAATTTTGATCTTTATAGGGATTCCGAAACAGATTATAGTCACTTTCAATCATCTCAATTGTGATTTCCTCCAAACCTTGACTGTAACTCTCTCTTTCTTTCCGATACAACTCTTGATGATTTAGATGTAGATATGGATGATCTGGATGTAAAATCGCCAAGTCTGTTGGCGAAAGAAAAACTCAAGCGGTGAAGAAGCCTACAAATGGCTCTTCCGTCTCGCCCTCTAGTTGGAAGGACGGTCCAATAGAGGGATAAGTCTACTCCACAACTACGCCACTGAGACGGGTGAGAGGGACTTCCCGGAAAAGTCACTCTAGAAAAACAGCCCGACCGGTAACGGGCAACCGAGCTCGTACGTAAAACTGAAAACCAAGGATCCCCCGCCTGGGTATCCTAAAACAGAGGGTCAGCGGAATGGTCTAAAGTCAGGATCCCAACGAGGCGTAAAAACACTGCGAGCTCGCGTAAAAACCGAAAGAGCACTGGGATCCTAGACCCGCGCACTAGCTGGCCGCTGCCCTAACTGGGCTTCCTATCTTCCGCCCAGTTGAGGGTCACCGCGCCCTCGCACAGTCAGATGTAGGGTCATCATGACTAGCCCAATTAACTGATATCTTCGATTCAACATTATTTTCACTTAATTCTCTACTCAATCCTTTCTCAATCTCTTCTATGGTTGTCTTTACAGATCTAGGTATTTTGTCACTACCGATCTTTAGTGATATATATATAGTAGATTATACTCTGTGATCAATTAATTGAGAGTTACTAATGATAATGATCTTAGGGAGTTATTTGTTTGACTTCATAAGAGAAGAACATTAGTATTTTAATCCTTGTGTTTCAATCTCTTCGATAAGGTCTTGAGATTTGAAGTTGTCCATTGAATATGAAGGACATGATTACTCCATTCATCTGGTCATGTAGTCCTAGTCTCCTAGCAATTGCATCCTTTCCTTCAAAAGACAACAGGAACATGCACTATTTCTGGTTAATATGTAATAGGTGCATTAATTTATCAATATAAAATGGAAAGGAAGAAACAAATCTAAAGTGTTTGTCCCTGTTATAGTCACCCCATACCCTATAAAAGTTTGATTCTCTAGAAGAATTTAACGTTCTATACAGAGATATTTCCGCGTGATCAACCCACAAACGCTACTCTGTCTAATTGAAATTAGAGATATCCAAAAATATGGCAGTAATATTTCATTTAGTTAACAGTTTATATCACTCAGAAAATTTCTTTTGTTCGGGAGTCAGAAACCATGCCTAATCAACTTTAACCACATGCCCAAATAGCATAACTAACTTCTCTATACACAATTGACGCAGATCTAAACTAATTACTACAGGGTTAAAAATAACACTATACAAGATCAAATTTTGAAAGGTTAAAGCATAAGTGCAGGCCAGAAGCCAAAAACCAGCATACCATGAAGATATATCCTATGATGGTATTTTTACATCCTGGAGAATAATCCAAACATGTAATGAAGAGAATTATCGTATCATAAAATGGAGACAACTAACTATAATTCATAGTATTCTAAACTCTACCCACGGTACAACATCAAGTCATGGATGTATATTAGCCATGAGAGAGCTTTCTCAATCCATTCACTAGACATATCTAGGAGTTCTGTCAGTACTCAGGAACCAATGATTACAATTATGTCATTTATGCACTAATGCCCATAATAGGAATTCTTTCTAAAATAAATGCATTGTTGGCGGTTTTGTATCACTTAATAGACATTATTTGCAAACAATCACCATTATCACATGATAAAGTCAAGGCACAAGCATCAGATTAAAATTCAGTCCCTTCTAAAACCAAAGTGAAGGGCAATTTAAATGATCCAGTTAGCGTGAATCCATGTGGTGAACTTTACTTAATATTAGAAAAGTTTTCTCCGTATCATTTTTATGATTCCAGACTAAACGGGCCTAAAAATTTCATTTTGTTTTAAAACATGTAATAACTTCTCCAGAGTCATGCCATTAAACTTCTTTGTTCCTGGAAGTTGCAATTTCAACTAAATCAATGTTTTCATTTTTAGATTTAAAAGTGCTATGGTTGAAATACATAATACAGGTTTTACACTTCTTGTATCCACAGACCAAGACATCAAAATCCACCAGGTTATTAAAAGGATTGCTGGTTGATGGATGTACTTATTTGCACAAATCAGAGAGGGCAGAAAAGGGGGAAAATTGTACATGCATGGCAGCAAAAAGGAGTGGGGATAGTAACTTTGAATCTTCTAGTTTTTTTTTTCAAAGAAGATTTGGGCTTTCATGCAGCACCTTCATCTGCTAGACTTGTAGCAATGGCTGGCTGCATGCAGTAGCAACACTAGAGGGGAGCTGTGGCAACTCTAGAGCTGCTTGAACAGCAGCTCCAGCAGTTCAAGTTGCTAGGAACACTGCAGCACCCTGGAGTCCTCCAAGAATCTCGGCAGCAACAAGAAGAGAAGAGGGCTTCGGTTCCTTTTACTGGAAAGGAAAGAAAATGGAATTGGGGGAAAACGCTTGGCTCCTCCTTCGTTGGAGGGCTTTGAAGAGGACTTAGAGGAGCATAGGTTGGTATAAATAAGGAGGCAAAAGACCTCCTTAGAATGACAAGTGGCAGTCATGAAAAGAACAAGTGGGGATGGCATTTAACGACCATACGGCTGCTGTCTATACAGTTGTACAGACAACATAAATTTAGCTCTTTAGACTTATATATATATATATATATATATATTTTTTTTAGTGTAGCACAGTCTGCTACGCAGTATAAATTTTTTTTAAAAAAAAACAATCTTATTTTGATATACTTCAAGTTGACCATAATCGTGCATCAAGCGTCGGATTTCGGTGCAAAGTATCTCATTTCAATTGTCTCAGAATGACGGTCGATATGAGTATAATATTGCTATACATCCGATCGGGTTTTGAATACCCGAAATTTCCGGATACGGTTTTTGTTTGAGATTAAATTTTGTAATTGAAAATATCAAACGACCTCCGATTGACGAACGGTCAATTCCGTTGGTCTTGTTTCGTCGAATCGGATCTAATGACAGTCTCGGTTCGTTTCGCGGTTTCCGAATTTGCGTCGCGGCTTTTTCACGGCACGTATTACGAAGCGACCGATTTTTGGTCGATTTCACCCAAACAACTTTTGATTCACTACCAATTGGTTGTTTTAGGTTATCTGATATTGTCAAATAACTTAATTGAGTTATTCGGACCTTATTCGGGTCGAGTTCGGGTTTACGCGGATCCCGGATGTACAATTATAAAAACCTCAAAGGGAGTCTCGTCCTCGAGACTCGAGTCAAGGTCCTTATGTATCTTGTTGGGATTTTATATGTCCGTAAAAACCCCAAAGGGTTTTGAACCCATAAAAACCTCAAAGAGAAAACAAGCCATATATTTTAACATATATCTAATTACAAAAGCTTGCTTTGATTTTTACCTCAGAAAAGTTGTAGTATCGTGCCCGCCATAGTTTTAAAAGGCGGCGCCTCGAGGCGCAAAGGCGTACGCCTCAAGGCGAGGCGGGCCTAAAACGCCCCGAGGCGCACGCCTCAGGTATAGTCTTAGGGGCGTACGCCTCAGCCTCGCCTGAGGCGCTCGAGGCGTGAGGCGCTCGAGGCGAGGCGGAGGCGTAAGCCTCGAGTCATGAGGCTTTTTTTACATTTTTTTGTTACACATAACCCTATTTTTTTAGCATTATATTTTTTATTTTTGTATTTTTGTTTCCATGTTAAACCTTGCATATTTCTATATATATAGCTCCATGCAAAGAGAAGAGATAGCTTGAAACAAGCGAAGTTACATGATCTTGTATACATCATATTCAATATATCATACATCTACACTTACTAGTTCTATTACACATATTTTTGTTTGAATTGTAATAGAATTTTATATTAGTTGCAAGTTTGCAACTTGATGTTGTTTGGTTGTATAAGTTGTGAACTTACAATAGTTATCACATATATGATATATGAAGTAATGTTGAAAAATAAACACGTGAAGACTGAAGTAAAATAATTACTATATTTTATTGCGAGACCCCCGTCTTGTTGGGGTATGATATGGCAGGAAGGGATGCACATGACAGTTCTCCAACTACGTCCAACAAGACAATTGATTGGGATTCAAGGCATATTAATATTTTTTATTCGCACTAAAGATTATGGTTTCTATTGTACTTTATAATTAAGTATAGACTTTAGTTTAATACTCATATAGAGTCATTGAAGTTGGAATTGGAACTTGATATTCTGTAATCTGTATATTAGTGGCTTAGTATTAGTTTTTTTGAACTTCAATGCTTTCATCGCTTATGTATTGTATCTTTTACTAGTTTTAAATTATTCCTAAATGTGTTTTTGGCGAAATGTAATAGTATTATATATTTTTTAAATGTATTTTGCTTTAATTTTAATTTTTTTCCAAAAAAATTGAGGCTTACGCCTCGACCGCCTCGAGGCTTACGCCTCGCCTCAATTTCAGAGAAAACGCCTCAGACCGCCTCGCGCTTTTTTAAACCTTGGTGCCCGCATGTTGGCGGGTTTCCAACGTCGCCTACTTGACGTCGTGTCGGTGCCAAAGCACCTTAACCAATGGAATCTCTTTGCTGCGAAGCTTCTTCACAGCGTTGTCGAGTATCTGCACCGGCCTCTCCTCGTATGTCAAGTCTGGCTCCACGTCAAGATTCTCATAACTGATAATGTGCCGAGGGTCGTGTACATATTTTCTCAAATTGGATACATGAAATACGTCGTGGATGCCTGAAAGATGTGGAGGAAGGGCTACTAGATATGCCACATTCCCCACTCTAGCAAGAATTTCGAACGGTTCAACATATCATGGCACCAGCTTGCCACGAACACCGAATCTCTGCACTCCCTTCATGGGAGATACACGGAGAAATACCCAATCTCCTACCTATAATTTATAGTCGTTAGTATGAGATTAAGTTGAGCATATATATGTCATAATTAAATGGTGAAGAGGAAAGAATTGGATTACCTGAAACTCCAAATCTCTTCTCTGAAGATCCGCATAGCTCTTCTGGCGGCTCTGTGCCGTCAAAAGCCTTCGCCTCACAAGATTAACAGCTCTCGCAGTCTCTCCAAGAGATCTACAGAATATAAAGCCTGATCGCCTACCTCACGCCAACTGAGAGGTGTGAGGCATCTTCGCCCGTATAGGGCTTCGAACGGTGCCATGCCAATACTGGAGTGATAGCTGTTGTTGTACGTGAATTCTACCAAAGGCAAATGGTCCTTCCAGGACCCTTTCCATTCCAAAGTGCATGCGTGAAGTAGATCCTCTAGTGTCTGAATGGTGCGCTCGCTCTGCCCATCTGTCTGCGGATGGTATGCAGAACTCATCTTCAGCTCTGTCTGTAGTGCTGATATGAACTGATGACAATAGTGCGATGCAAATCTTGAATCCCTATCAGACACCACTTCGCGTGGTATACAATGTAATCTGATGATGTTCTGCACATAGAGCTTGGCCAATCTGGATGAAGTGTAAGTCGTGTTGACATGTATGAAATGGGCTGACTTGGTCAACCTCTCAACAACGACCCAAATGGAATCATGGCCTCCCGGTGTCTTCGGCATTCTTGTGACAAAATCCATAGAAATGCTCTCCCACTTCCACTCGAGAATGGGGAGAGACTACAGTAATCCTGGTGGTCTCCTGTGCTCAGCCTTGACCATCTGACAGGTCATGCATCTGCTGACATGTTGCGCCACATCGCGCTTCATCCCATCCCACCAGAAATGTCGACGCAGATCACGGTACATCTTCGCACTGTCTGGATGGATAGATAACTGTGAACTGTGTGCCTTATCCAGAGTGTCTCTGCGAAGCTGCTCGTAATTAGGTACAACGACCCGTCCTGCCTTCCATAAAATAGACTCCATCACGACAAAATTATCAAATTCGTCCTTGATGATGCGCATGTAACTATCTCGTATCCAAGGATCTGTCTTCTGGCCTTCAACCATATCATCCCAAAGACTGTTGTATCGTGGAGGCATGGCGGTAGAAATGGATGCGCTCTCCTGAGGATGCCAATCGCTCAAAGCTGCAAGCGTATCCCACGTGTATAGCCAGTTCGCCGTACCATCAGCATGCGCTCTCCTGCTAAGTGCATCAGCCACCACGTTTCCCTTACCGGGATGGTAAGAGATCGTGCAATCATTAATCCTTCAGCAGCTCGAGCCATCTGCGTTTTCTCATGTTCAGCTCCTTCTGATTAAAGATGTACTTCAGACTTTTGTGATCCGTGAAAATCACGAAGTTCGCCCCCATATAGATAGTGGCGCCAGATCTTCAAGGCGAAGATAACTGCCGCCAACTCCAAGTCATGTGTGGGGTAGTTCCGCTCATGCGGTCTCAACTGTCGTGATGCGTAAGCAATCACCTGTCCTCTCTACATCAACACTGCTCCTAAACCTTCTCCAGATGCATCCGTGTAGACTGCATAGTCCTGAGTACCTGAAGGAAGAGCAAGAATAGGCATTGTAGTCAATCTCTCCTTCAGTGTCTGGAAAGCATGCTCACATGAATCATCCCAAATGAATGGAACTCCCTTCTGTGTCAATCATGTCAAAGGGCGAACAATGCGTGAAAAACTGACGACAAAGCGTCTGTAATAGCCCGCTAATCCGAGGAAACTCCGAATCTGAGTAACTGTCTTGGGCTGCAACCAAGACATAACTGCCTCAATCTTCGCAGGATCAACCGCGATACCTGCTCCAGAAATAACATGTCCTAGAAATGAGACATGTGATAACCAGAACTCACACTTGCTCAACTTGGCAAATAACTTGTGCTCTCATAATGTGTCCAAAACAATCCGTAGATCATTCACATGATCCCATTCATTCTGTGAATAGATGAGCACATCATCGATGAACTCCACTACAAACTTGTCCAAGTATGGACGGAAGATACGGTTCATCATATCCATGAAAGCCGCAGGTGCATTGGTGAGCCCAAACGGCATCACCACAAACTCGTAATGTCCATAGCGAGTCCTGAAAGCGGTCTTCGGAATATCAGCCTCTCTAATCCTCAGCTGATGGTAACCTGAGCGAAGATCGATCTTCGAGAAAACCGAAGATCCCTGGAGCTGGTCAAACAAATCATCGATGCGTGGCAGAGGATAACAGTTCTTCACCGTTCTCTTGTTCAGTTGCCTGTAATCGATGCATAGTCTCATGGATCCATCCTTCTTTTTGACAAATAGAACCGGAGCACCCCAAGGTGAAGTGCTCGGCCTCACGAATCCCAAGTCAAGTAACTCCTGTAATTGCACCTTCAGCTCCCTCAACTCAGCTGGTGCCATGCGATATGGTGTCATAGAGATCGGTTGTGTATCTGGCAGCAATGTGATCTCGAACTCGATCTCTCTCTCAGGAGGTAATCCTGGCAGCTCATCAGGAAACACGTCAGGGTATTCTGAGACTACTCGGATGTCCTGTGTCATCGGCTCCTGATCAGATACCTCCCGCACAAATGCAAGGTATGAATCACAACCCTGATCAACTAGTCGCTGGGCTTGTAACACTGAAATATACTCCATGGTGGAGTCATGTATAGTACCCTCAAAAGTAAACTCGGGTAAATCTGAGATCCTGAAGACAACTGTCTTCCTAAAGCAATCTACAAGTGTATGATGGGTAATAGCCAATCCATGCCCAAAATCCGGTCGAACTCATCAAGCTGCAGAAGTAGACAATCTGCGATCATCTCATGACCGCCAATCAGTACGGGCAAGTGCCTGTCTATCAGAGAAATGATAACAATTGGCCACCTGACCCTCGGATGTGTTATGGAGAAGAGAGAGTCTCTGCGACTCTTCCTAAGGAAGCAAGTAATCTCGAAGCAAGAAAAGAATGTGTCGCACCAGAATCAAATTGAACATGGAAAGGTCGATAAGAGTACTCAGTATGTGTGCTAGTTGGTTATTCATCTCCTGGTCTGGTCGGGATGACATGGCTCTGCATGAGAACCAATTTTAGTCATATAAGTACCATTTGAAGATACTTAGCATAAATGCCTTTTCTCTTCTTGGGATATAGTATGAAAATTAATGAAATTGCTGACTTCTGTGGTTATTTAATTTGAATGCCACATTTTCCTTTTCGGACTCACGACAAGTCGGGAGATTGTCTCTATCCGAGAACTTAATGCGATCGGAATAGTAGTACTGCGAATGTGCGTATCGGGGTACCACGGCTCTGATACCAAAAATGTGAACCCCCGAGGATCCAGGTACCCGTTAATCACACACTCGCACTATTATTCACATGAGATCGCATGAATAATTTATCAATATAAAATGGAAAGGAAGAAACAAATCTAAAGTGTTTGTCCCTGTTATAGTCACCCCATACCCTATAAAAGTTTGATTCTCTAGAAGAATTTAGCGTTCTATACAGAGATATTTCCGCGTGATCAACCCACAAAACGCTACTCGGTCTAATTGAAATTAGAGATATCCAAAAATATGGCAGTAATATTTCATTTAGTTAGGAAGGGAAACAGTTTATATCACTCAGAAAATTTCTTTTGTTCGGGAGTCACAAACCATGCCTAATCAACTTTAACCACATGCCCAAATAGCATAATTAACTTCTCTATACACAATTGACGCAGATCTAAACTAATTACTACAGGGTTAAAAATAACACTATACAAGATCAAATTTTTGAAAGGTGAAAGCATAAGTGCAGGCCAGAAGCCAAAAACCAGCATACCATGAAGATATATCCTATGATGGTATTTTTACATCCTGGAGAATAATCCAAACATGTAATGAAGAGAATTATTGTATCATAAAATGGAGACAACTAACTATAATTCATAGTATTCTAAACTCTACCCCCGGTACAACATCAAGTCATGGATGTCTATTAGCCATGAGAGAGCTTTCTCAATCCATTCACTAGACATATCTAGGAGTTCTGTCAGTACCCAGGAACCAATAATTACCATCATGTCATTTATGCACTAATGCCCATAATAGGAATTCTTTCTAAAATAAATGCATTGGTGGCGGTTTTGTATCACTTAATAGACATTATTTGCAAACAATCACCATTATCACATGATAAAGTCAAGGCACAAGCATCAGATTAAAATTCAGTCCCTTCTAAAACCAAAGTGAAGGGCAATTTAAATGATCCAGTTAGCTTGAATCCATGTGGTGAACTTTACTTAATATTAGAAAAGTTTTCTCCGTATCATTTTTATGATTCCAGTCTAAACGAGCCTAAAAAATTCATTTTGTTTTAAAACATGTAATAACTTCTCCAAAGTCATGCCATTAAACTTCTTTGTTCCTGGAAGTTGCAATTTCAACTAAATCAATGTTTTCATTTTTAGATTTAAAAGTGCTATGGTTGAAATACATAATACAGGTTTTACACTTCTTGTATCCACAAACCAAGACATCAAAATCCACTATGTTATTAAAAGGATTGCTGGTTGATGGATGTACTTATTTGCACAAATCAGAGAGGGCAGAAAAGGGGGAAAATTGTACATGCATGGCAGCAAAAAGGAGTGGGGATAGTAACTTTGAATCTTCTAGTTTTTTTTCAAAGAAGATTTGGGCTTTCATGCAGCACCTTCATCTGCTAGACTTGTAGAAATGGCTGGCTGCATGCAGTAGCAACACTAGAGGGGAGTTGTGGCAACTCTAGAGCTGCTTGAGCAGCAGCTCCAGCAGTTCAAGTTGCTAGGAACACTGCAGCACCCTGGAGTCCTCCAAGAATCTCGGCAGCAACAAGAAGAGAAGAGGGCTTCGGTTCCTTTTATTGGAAAGGAAAGAAAATGGAATTGGGGGAAAACGCTTGGCTCCTCCTTCGTTGGAGGGCTTTGAAGAGGACTTAGAGGAGCATAGGTTGGTATAAATAAGGAGGCAAAAGACCTCCTTAGAATGACAAGTGGCAGTCATGAAAAGAACAAGTGGGGATGGCATTTAACGACCATACGGCTGCTATCTATACAGCTGTACAGACAACATAAATTTAGCTCTTTAGACTTTTATATATATATATATATATATTAGTGTAGCACAGTCTGCTACGCAGTATAAATTTTTTTTTTAAAAAAAATAATCTTATTTTGATATACTTCAAGTTGACCGTAATCGTGCATCAAGCGTCGGATTTCGACGCAAAGTATCTCATTTCAATTGTCTCAGAATGACGGTCGATATGAGTATAATATTGCTATACATCCGATCGGGTTTTGAATACCCGAAATTTCCGGATACGGTTTTTGTTTGAGATTAAATTTTGTAATTTAAAATATCAAACGACCTCTGATTGACGAACGGTCAATTCCGTTGGTCCTGTTTCGTCGAATCGGATCTAATGACGGTCTCGGTTCGTTTCGCGGTTTCTGAATTTGCGTCGCGGCTTTTTCGCGGCACGTATTACGAAGCGATCGATTTTTGGTTGATTTCACCCAAACAACTTTTGATTCACTACCAATTGGTTGTTTTAGGTTATCTGATATTGTCAAATAACTTAATTGAGTTATTCGGACCTTATTCGGGTTGAGTTCGGGTTTACGCGGATCCCGGATGTTACACCTATAGGCAAATTACATAAAGTAGACAGAGGGAAAAGGAAATAGATAAAAAGATATATAAACATGAAATATATCTCTACAGTAATTACATGAGAGACCTAAAGGGTTACAGATAGAAATGACAAACAAGTAAAAAGGAGGAAATAAACAAATAAGAAATGCGGCTATATTAACCAATAACGTCAACACCAACAATGCAACATTTGATGAGCGGATTAAGTACATTGATGTTGATTTTCGTTACATCAGGGACATGAATCAAAAAAGCTTCATATCTACTTCCCATGTCAGTTCACGAGAATATACAGTTGATATATTCAATAAAGCACTTGCCAAGGGGCCTGCTTGAGGGAGAGTGTTATTTTAATAATACATTCGGTATGACAACATTACCTTTTATGTGTAAACCCAATAGGACATCTATTTAGCCCAACCGGGCAACATGTTTTTCATCTCTATGGTTTCCTCTCTATATAAAGAGAATCCTAGAACCTTATAATTAACATTGTCCTATTTCCTTTCCGTTTTATCCATTTGTTAGATGAGCTTTTCCTCCTTCGACTGTCTCCTCCCTTCTTCCACTCCTCGAAAAGTAAGACTAATTCAGTCACTTTTTCATGTTCCAATTAAACACTTTCCAGCGGGGTTTAAAAAATCGGTCCAGACTGGTTGGACCGGGAACCAGCCCCGACTAGGACGGTTAGGCTGGTTCTTTGTAATGAATTTTAAAAAAAATAAAAAAATAAAAAACCGGGTCCGACTGGTGGTCGGATCGGGTTGACCCGGATGGTCGGACCGAGTTGAGCCGGATTGACTCAGTTTTGATAGTTTGGCAATTTTCAAAAAATAAAGGTTAAAATAATGAAATAATGGGAGTTTTATCATATATGCCCTTAACTTCTGCGATATAAGGTATGCTTCTCTCTTTTTTGGAATATACGTTATGTCAATACTTTCTTAGAATAATTTTCTTGAAACAACCATAAATAAATGATTACAATATTATATTCATATATAATTCTAGAAAATGCGACTAACTTTGTAGAGTTTTACTCGAAATAGGCAATCATGTTTTTCTATTTAAAGATTTGAAATTTCTAACAATGATTTCATTGATATATAAATACATACTTACATACATGTATTCGATTTTATTGGTTCAAAAACTGGTTCGACCGGTCTGACCAGTAAATTAAGCCCGGTCCGGTTTTTTCCGAGTCGATAAGAATGATGACGTCATGTTGACGTCATCACCGGTCCAACCGCTTTGGACCGACGGTTCGATCCGGTTGGACCAAACCGAAGACTGACCGGTTCAATGTCCGGTCCGGTTTTAAAACCTTGCTTTCCAGCCCAAGTTAATTTGAAAGCTCTATCCAAGTGGTGGGATTTGACCATCTTATTCTCACCTCATCGACGTGGATATAGTTTCAAAAGCTTCTTGCATGGAACAACTTCTAGAACTTGTTGATGGAGCTAAATTGATGTAGAACACGTTGAGAAGAGCTTCAAGCGGAGTCTACATTGCTCTCAGAACAAGTGGATTATAACGCTTCAAAAGTTGAGGAGCAGAGTGCTGCAAATGAGGAAACTGGTGGCAACTTGCAATCATTTAGAGCTTGCGATAAGTTGAATGGTGATGATTCTAAATTGAGTAAAGAACGTGATGCAACATGTTATTCCGTTCTCTGAAGTTCTGGAAGTCATGTTCTGAAAGTGTAGAATTGATTCCATGGCCAACACTGAAACCCATGACCTTGGAATCACTATTCCTAAATTGCACCAAGAAATCTTGGTTCCTATCATGTATTTTAGGTTATGCATGTTAGGTGGCAGTTAACCTAAAACCAAAAATATAGTAATAGATAACTTATTTTAATATGAGATTTGCAGAGGTGTAAAATGTCGACAGGTGCACACCTGTAAAAACCCCAGATAATTCATGGTTGATGTTTCCCAGTGAAGATGTTACTGTCAAGAATTGGATTTGTTTAGGTAGTTCAGATTCTTCCAAAATCATGATATTTTTGCTTTTTGTTAGCTAATAAAGTTGGTTTTCCTGCAGAAATATCAAAAGGGATCAAAAGAATGGGTGAGAATGCTCACATCACTCGTGTTCTCTTTTGTGGATATTATTGGCCTGCTTCTCAAAATTACACTCGAGAATATCTGCAGAATTATCCATTTGTTCAGGTGATATATTTTCTTCTTAGATGGATGGCTTCTTGTACTTTTTATTTTCTTATATATTATATGAACATGAACATCAATTCTAAAAATTATAGCTTGAGAAAACATCTTTAGAACCACTGCTTCTGATCACTTGCCACGGATGTGATCATGTGTGCACAGTAGCTCGTGTCTAAACAGTGATGGTTGCAAAATCAAGCACCGAATACTAACTTGGGTTTCCCTCTTCAAGTTAACCACTCAAATCTCTAGCATAAGTGAGTTTATCTCTGTTGCATGAGGTTATAATGTTTACTCTTGTAGGCCATGTCGTATTTTAAGCATTATTTCATCAGCTAGGATCTTTTAATCACTGTCCTAGTTTACCGTGTATGTCTACATGCTTTCATAACACTAGTGTCCATAATAGTTTTTTACAGAAGTAGAGAATTTTTCAAGAATATTATAAAAGAGAATACTCATCAGGGTATGGATTTTCCTTGAACCCTGAACATAAACCATCTTGTATAATGGGCGATAGTAAAATGTACCATAAATTAATTAACTTAAAAATCCAGATCTGAGATGCTCGTCAATTCTCCCCCAATGGTTTAGCTTTAGCCCACATACCCTGTTAACATTGATGTAAGTAGTTAATCTAAATGAATGCCCTTTGAGAAAAAAAATGGAGAGCAATTTAGCCTTGACAATTTTTTATGGCAGTAGTTTGCTAATCTGTTATGCAATTATTTTTTCCATTGATATTGTAGGTCGATGAAGTGCCACTTGATGATGTTCCTAATGTCATAGACAAATATCATGTGTGCGTTGTGAAGAATCGACGCCTAGATGCAAAAACCATTTCTTTGGCTAAGGAGATGAAGCTTATAATGCAATATGGTGTCGGCATAGAAGGTCAAACCTTTTTTATGCTATTTAGAAAAATAAATTTTTATATTTATTTTTGTTGTCTATAACACAGTCTGAAAGAATTGTCTTGCAGGTATTGACGTCGGAGCTGCCACTCATCATGGAATTAAAGTTGCCAGAATTCCTGGAAGTGTAACTGGTAATGCAGCTTCTTGTGCAGAAATGGCAATATACTTGATGTTGGGCCTCCTACGAAAGCAGGTAATTGCTACTGTTATATATATATATATGTATGTATATGTATGTATTGCTGATTCTCTTTGCTCGTTTTGTCATATTGTCTTCCTTTTTCCAGAAGGAGATGGATATTATCGTGAAGAAAAAAGGACTTGGAGAGCCAACTGGGGAAACACTTCTTGGGAAAACTGTATTTGATTTTTCTATTTCCTTCAGCCATGATACAGAAAATCGCTTATATAACTTCACACAGTAGGAAGTCATTGGCATCTGCTTTGTTCCACTGATTACTTTAGATTGGCCCCGCATCTTGCAACTACATTTGTTAGAGTATGCGTCATTCATATGTATTGATGGGTAAATGGATCCCTCCAGAGTTTATTTACCACATCCAAGAGTTTAGTCTCACATCTACCAGTAGTGGGATTTGGAGGGTCTGTGGAGGCTATATAAGAAGTCTCGGACCCCTCTGTATCAGATGAGAAAGTGCAATGCAACATTTGGCCCTTTGAGGCCTTCTTCCGTGGTTTCATCCCGCTCCATAAGGAGTAGGGTTCCACGAAAAATCTCACGTTCCTCAATGTTCTTTATCTTTTATTTTTGATACGCTTCCGCATTATATTTTCTAACATGGTATCAGAACGGATCGTTCTTAGTTTATTTTTAAAGATGTATTCCTATGCTCATGTTTCATTCGAGATTCGATTATGAGAAGTTATTTCTGATTATTCTTGAAAGAATATTCTGGAGTTTTGTTCCAAGATTTGTTCATGTTCCAGACACTCCAGGATTTTTGAACAGAAACCCTAGTTTTTCAATCATCAAGTTCGAGAGGATTTTTTGTTTGGTGATTTTCTGGAACCCTAGTATATTCCAGATCAGATTTGTTCCTCCGCACGAGTCACTATTTCCAGGCAGCGCAAGATCGAGCTCATGATGTCGCCGCATCCCTGTAAAGCCTTGAACTTGACATCTCTCGGATCCTATATATTAAAATCCGGCTCGTTAAGAGGAAACCAACGGAATTTATTTTGTGTGAATCGGACTTCGTTTCGATGTGTTATGATTTTCGGAAGAAAGAGAAGTAAGGAGGTTTAGAATATCATTAACCCGTAATGACTGTCATTAAGACTAATTAAGCATGATTAAAGAAACTAATGATATATTGAAAATCACTAATGACTATTAGCGAACACTAATCAATAGTTAGCAAAAGATAAGCTTAAGCCGCGGAAGTTAAATCGTGATTAGTGAAAGTTAATCACGATTGGCGTTAATTAAGCGTCATTAGCGAATCTAGATACCTCTGGAATATTCTAACGTAAGCCCTAAGTTTCAGATAAGTTTTGACCAAAATCATGGGCCAAAACCATGGGCCGCTAACCGCGGTTAAGGTCTAAACCATGGTTTTCTAACCATGGTTAGCGATTTTCTGGAGCTTATAAATACCCCCCTCTACACATTCATTCTCTACGATTTCCACTGCCACCACTACCCCAAGGGCTAGGGTCGAGAGGTCGGGAGGAGGAGTAGGAGGCGAGGAAGGAGCGCTAGCGAAGCGATGTCGGGAGAACGAGGAGGAGGAAGGTACGATCCTCTCTTAGTTTGCTTCGTGAGTTAGGTTTTCGATTCAGTTCAGTTCCCTTTCTGTTTTCCTTTCGATGATTTTATAAGGGGAAATTCTGCCGAATTTTTTATATAAATATGTCCCAATATAAGGGAAAATTTTGCCGAAATTTTCCTAGAAATATCACCCCGTATAAGAGGAAACGAATTTTTCTTAAAAATATTACCCCGTATAAGGGGAAACTCTCCTGAAATTTTCCTAGAAATATCACCCCGTATAAGGGGAAGCTCTGTCGGAATTTCAAGGGAAAATATGTTCTCTGCGTTCTTCGTGTTCTTCGTGTGTTATTCGCGTTCTTTGTGTCCTTCGTTCGTTCTTCATGTTCTTGGCACGTTCTTAGCGTTTTTGATACGAAAATGAAATTCGATCGTTTCAGGAGCTATAAATCATCCTGTTGAAAAAGAATCACGATAAAGCACTACATAAGCGAGAGAAAGCTCGATTAGGTAACGAAATCCTTCCTTTTGCTATTGGATTTTCGTACAAGATTTTGAAATTCCTGATTTTATGTTCTTCGCTATGAAGAATCCTAAGTTTAGCTATTTTTGAGATAATATGAAAAGTTGCTTTTTGATTCCCTCTAAAATAAGGATTAAGCTTCAAATTGATGCAGTGGCTTGGAAAGATAAGGTTTGGGAGTTATCATAAACATAAATATGAGTGTATATAGATATGAATTAATATATATGTGGATCTATACTCAATATTGAGGAATATGCAATTTGAAGGCCTAACGGAAGAATTACATCATGAGAATTGATGTGTACTAAGTTGGATCCTGAAAAGGATCACGTGTCACATTAAGGATGACTGGGAGTAGAACTACAGGTCGGGTATGCAACCTATAGGTTTGTCGGAAGGAACCCGTATTGGCGTGACCCTATCCAGGTGGTACACGGTTGCCCTGTTATGATAAGTGCACACGAAATAAATAATTTGCAACGCATGGTATCGGTTGCCAATATCTTCGGGTTGAACGATGGAAGATGTAGTCATGCCGTGTGGAGGCACGGGTGGTTGGATAGCGGCTGGGTCATGATAACATGTATTTAAAGCCGCTAAGTTATACGATTAAATGTTAGCATGAGGTTTTAAGCCACCGAGTCCTCGAGGACGGTGTGCTCCTTTGTTTGTCAGGCTGAGGGCTTGAGATCCTGATTAATTAAAGAAAAGGAAATTGTCATGGTAGTATTAGAGGATTGGTTGAGGCGACGCGCGGCGGTATAAGCTTACCAAGATCAACGCAATCTCCAATCCCGAACTGTCCACAGCTTCAGAGTCCATATAGTGGTGAGGTAATTCCCTGGACTAATCTCTGAAGTGGAATAGAAAGGAATAAGACTTAAATTAATGAGAAGGAATGAATTTTTTGTGATAACAAGTTTTGAAAAATGTTGTTTGCTTTTCTCTTCTTCATTACTTAGCATTCGTTAATTTTTATCCTATGATTTATGAAAAACCCAACAGGTATCGGTGAGCCATCGCAAGGACTTTAGTAGTCCAGCCAGCTTACATAGTAGACATCCAGCCAGCCACAATAGCTTTTCTTTGTAAGGTAGTTAGTAATTTTTTTGTGTATTTCCTTCCAGCTGATGTACATGTAATGATTATAGTAGGACAATGAATCGTGTGAACTGTATTTTGCGAATGGAAAAGTGTTGAAATACTTCCTTCTGAGTAATTTTATTTGCAATCTGTTTCTGAATGTTAGTTGTGATTGCTGAATAAATTATTGCTGAGTAACCCGATCTGGATATGGGAGGATCCGACGGCCCGAGAATCGGGGTCGTGACATCCTCGAGCGGCACAATCTCCAGGAAGTAGCATCTCCAACGGCACACCTTCATCTCCAGCGTCGACTCTTTGGTGGCCGCACCTCCTCTCAGTCGGCAGTAGTACCACAGCCTCCTGCCATGTGCCACCCTGGCAGCGCATCACCCTCTAGGTGGAGGCACCTCTCCAGCGCATATCCCAACCTCCGCAAGCCCTCGTGCTCCCCAGATCCGCACTCCAGCACGACGGTGCTGAGCCCTATCTTTAGTAGGCGGAACCCTAGAGGCGGCGGTCCCTCTGGCCTCCTCCAAATCAACTGCAAGCTCCGCGCATTCCCCTCTCCTCCCAGCATCGTGCATCTCCTCCGATCGCACACACCTCCTCTAGTCTTCTTCCATGTCGGCGATGTCACCCTCATCCATGGCGGAGCAGAATCCTCTGCCCCCTCGATGTAGCAGGCGACGCAATCATGCAGCATGGCAAGGTCCTCCACCGCCTCTCGCAGCAGGCGGCGGCGACGCGAGTGCTCCAGCTGGCGAGCTCGAGTGGCAGTACACCATCTCCAACGACGGTCTCCCATCACCGCTCACATGCGACGTTGCTTCAATGCCCCCCATCGGGGGCGGCACGTTTTCGACAATAGGTTCCAGGAGGGAACCCTAAATGGGGAGTCATTTGGTGTTTGGGCCCAATGTTGGGTTGTATATGAAAAAAAGGAAAAAAAGGAGAAGGAGAAAGGGCCCAAGTAGACCGCCAGTTATTTTAAAAAAATGAAAAGTAAGGAAAAAAGGGGGAAATATTTTGAAAGAGGTGTGTACAAAAAAAGATGAGTTGGCTATAATAAAAGGAGGAAAAAAGTCGGATTTGTTTTTGCAAAAAAAGAAAAAAAGAAAAGCCGTAATTTTTTTGAATGGCTTATGAGATGTTTTGTTTTCTCCATCTTCATTTGTCTTCACCCAACTTTGTCGATGCCATTGTTTTCCGACAAGTATGGTAAGAAGTGGGAGTATTGTGTAGAGTCGTTGGTTAGATTCAGATTATCCAGACTAACCAGATTTTCAAGACTCTACAGTTCAGTTTCAGATTCTGTGGATTGGTTCAAAGTCCAAGTTCGAGGCACTCTATTGTTGAATGACCCATTTTCTTCGAGTTCTTCAGATACCCAGTTTCAGATGTGCATGTGTTGGCCATCATTTTTATGCGGTCTCCATTTTTTGTTTTTTTGTCAGAGTTTTCATGTGTTCCATAGGGACTTCAGGGTAGAGATCACAATCCCTTTGCCATGTGGGTTAGGATTTTCATGTTGTTTCATAGGGACTCTAGAGTAGAGATCCCATTCTTTGAGCCAGTATAGGAGAGACCTAGTTCTCTGACAAAGAGACTTTTTCAGACTCCATTCTCCAGCAACCATGGACTCCGACGAGGATGTCTCCACAGCTTTTCAGTTCGGCCCTTTCAGAGATGGAGTAGTTGTCTATATGTTGTGGCGGGCCAGAGTACTCCGACGAGGAGACTCATTTCAGTTGCAATAACTCTGACAGGCGCAGTACAAAGCACATGCTCTCCGACGAGGAGATTCAGTTCAACTCACACTCCAGCCCGTTTGTCCTCTTCACCTGCATGGCATGAGAAGCAATGTCCTCGACAGTAGCCGACAATTGTGCGTGTTGAGTTGAAATTGTCTGTAGTGTCTTGTAGTGTGAGTTTGAGATTTCTTTATGTTTGTCCAAGCTGAGCATTGCACGCTCCAGCTTGAGGGGGAGTGTTAGAATATACGTCATTCATATGTATTGATGGGTAAATGGATCCCTCCAGGATCCATCTACTAGTGATGGGACTTGGAGGGTCTGTGGATGCTATGTAAGAAGCCCCAAATTCCCCTGTATCAGATGAGAAAGTGCAATGCAACATATGGCCCTTTGAGGCCTTCTCCATGGTTTTATCCTGCTCCTTAAGGAGTAAGGTTCCATGTAAAATCTTGCGTTCCTCAATGTTCTTTATCTTTTATTTCTGATACGCTTCCTCATTATATTTTCTAACAACATTGAAGTTAACAGAAACATCTTCCTCTGGTTGCCATATGCCTCCTTTTACACAGAATGTAAATGGTTAATACGAACTTCAGGCTTTTGTCTCTCTTTCGTTTTCATTTGCACGCAATTGATGATTTTCCAAGCATACAAATAAATTGCTATAATTTGGCAACTACCGAGGAAAAATAAATGTGTGAGAACTCTGATTGTAACTGCTACTATTCATACATTACATCATTTACTAAAGTTTCATGAGACTGTTGAAAACTCTGAGTGCGGCTAGCAATTCTTCATCAGTCAGAAGCGAGAGATGAAAGAGCAACTGCATTGTGGAATCTTTAGCTGCTGGTGTTAATCCTTCATTTCCTTACCGTAGGACTCGTTCATGTTTCAGAGATTGGAGTCATGAACAAGAGGAAGAGGATGGAGCCAATACATCAGGCTAGGAAAGATAGAAGTTTTTTTTGGTTTATCCATGGATTTTGTCCTTTCGCATTATGCTCTGAGTGCAGGAATGTTACTAGGTCTCGCTGCTGTATGCTAAATTGACTTAAGAACTTAGCCTTTTCCTCTAAGTGGGATCAGTTACATTGATCTCTTGCCTCATTTTTTTAAATATATGAATCATACATTGGATACATCCAAAAAAGCTACATTCTTCATTTCTTTTTTATGGGTCTTCCAGCCTGCTTTCTCGTACAAGGATTTTCTTCAACTTCTCACATCACTGGAGCACTAGAGGATGAGAGGATCTTCTCTGTACTATCCGAATAATTATAAAGAAGTTTTTCTATTTAGTCTCCTATCGACACTGCACCAAGCATTTCGTTGATCCTTTTGTCATGTGTGCGCCCATCTGTTGTAGCATTTTTCATCTTAGTTACATTCTTTGCACATGTTTATATTAAATGTCTAACACTCTGGCATCATAAAGTATTGCATGCTTCACGGCAGCTACATAGTATTTCTCTATTATGGTCAAAGCTATCGTCTTGTCACAGAGAACACCTACAACTTATCTCTACTCAAACCATCTGGCTTTGATTCCATAAGTGAAATTTCCATTAATTCCTCCATCTACTATTCATACTTTACATCATTTACTATAAAGTTTCGTGAGGCTATGTTGAAGACACTGAGTGATAGACTAGCAATTCTTCATCAGTCAGAAGCGAGATATGAAAGAGCAACTACATTGCGGAATCTTTAGCTGCTGGTGCTGATCCGTCATTTCCTGACCGTAGGACTCATTCTTGCTTCACTTAGATTGGAGTCATGAATAAGAGGAAGAGGATGGGGCCAATACATCAAGCTAGCATGTTAGAAGTTTTTTTTTGCTTATCCATGGATTTTGTCCTTTTACATTAGGCTGCAAGAGTAGGAATGTTACTAGGTCTCCTTGCTTTGTCTGCTAAATTGACTTAGGGCCCAAGCCTTTTCCTCTAAGTGGGATCAGTTACATTGATTTTTTGCCTCAAAATTTTTAATATGAATCATACATGGGATACATCCAAAAAAGCTACATTCTTCATTTCTTTTTTGGGGGTCTTCCAGCCTGCTTTCTCGTACAAGGATTTTCTTCAACTTCTCACATCACTGGAGAATCAGAAGATTTTCTCCGTACTATCCAAATAACCATAAAGAAGTTTTTTTATTTAGTCTCCTATTGACACTGCACCAAGCATTTGGTTGATCCTTTCATCATGTGGGCGCCCATCTGTCATAGCATTTTTCATCTCAGTTACATTCTTGGCACATGTTTATATTAAATGTCCAACACTGGGCATCATAAAGTATCGCATGCTTCACTGCAGCTCCATAGTATTTATCTATTATGGTCAAAGCTATCTTCTTGTCACAGAGAACACCTACAACTCATCTGATATCTCTACGTAAACCATCTGGCATTGATTCCATAAGTTGACATTTCCATCAATTCATCCATTCCACTGTATTTGAAAGTGTCATTTGGTATGCAATGCCTTCCAAGTTTTGCATGTCATTTGTAGCTTCCTTGAGGTAGGACTTGCATCCTATATACCCCATCTTTGTTCTACATAGTCAAAAGTCACTCCTTCCTAGAATCTCTCTCAACTGCTCAAGTTAAACAATATCATTTGCAATGAACGGACACCAAGACACTCCCGCCTATCATGCTCTGTCAAGTTATCAATAACTAAGGTAAATAGGTAAGGACCCAATGTCGATATTTGATGCACCCCCGCTACTAATACCAACATGAGCCATCAGTCCAGTAGGAGTCCTCACATTAGTCTGTCAGTATCATAAATACTTATTTCCTTTTATACAGTCTAAAATGCTTATCTTATCATCCGTTCCTGTGAGGGTCATTTTTATATTTATTGGAAAACTCTGCTATTAGTAAAATCTGCATGATTTCGTTACTGTGCATATAATGATATCCTTTGTACCTATCAATAAAAGGAAAAATGGCGTGTATGTCTATTTCTCATCTGTGGATGTTGCATCAGTGGAATTTTTGTTACTTTTAGAATCAAACAATCAAAATACGCACAAAAAAGGATGCAAGGATTTACGTGGAAAATAATACGGAGAGGAAAAAATCACGGATGCACACAATCCCTAATCTCCCTCACTTGAGATTAGGGCTCTCCACTAAAACCGTAATTCTAATGAGCGGGATGAGTACAATATATATAGGATGTGTAAACGGTCCCTCATCCTAAGATCCGTTTACCCATATAAGCACAATAACTCAACACCCCCTTCAAGTTGGGCATACATATCCATTGTGCCCAATTTGTCTACATTAACTCAAATTGTGCACAGTAGACAACCCCTTTATGAAGAGATTAACAAATTGACCGGTAGAATTTAGGTAAGGAAGGCACAACAATCTGGCATCAATTTTCTCACGGATGAAGTGTGTTAATATCCAAATGCTTCGTTCTATCATGGATTACATGATTGTTGGTCAGGTTTATTGTAGCCTTGTTGTCATAAAACATCTTCATTGGCATACGGACTTTGATGCCCAACTCATGAAGCAGAATTTTTAGCCATAGAATTTCCGTAACTTCATTCGCAAGATCATGATATTTAGCTTCAACACTTGATCTTGAAGCTACAATTTGCTTCTTACTTCTCCAAATAATCGTATTTCCGCATAGATAAACAACATAATATGAGGTGGATCTTTTGTCGTCAACGGAGCCAACCCAATCAACATCAGTGTATCCTTCAATTGTGACCTCAAGATTTTTCTTGAACATAAGATCTTTTCTCAATGATCCTTTTATGTAGCACATAATTCTATTTATCGCATTAGCATGAGAGATGGTGGGAGCATGTATGAATTGACTCACCACATTTACAACATATGTTATATCCGGTCTAGTAAGGATAAGATAGATCAATTTTCTCACCAATCTTTGATACCTTCCCTTTGTTGCATCATCAAGAAGCTCGTCGTCAAGGTTTGAAAAAACAAAAGGCGAAACGAGGCGTTTTCCCTAGAGACGAGGCGAGGCATAGCCTCGAGGCGGTCGAGGCCTAAGCCTCAGTTTGTACAGGAAAATACTTATAAAAACTATAATAAATATATTTATTGATGAAATTATCTTAATTGACATATATATAATATATAACATTGCAATATATGATGAACTTATGAAGACAAGAACGTGAAATAAAGGATATGTAAATTCGATAAACCTATCTGCTAAATTTCTACCCAATCAAAAATAGAATCATTAGCTATAATTGTCAATAAAATATCAAAGACAGTATATTTTTCGTTAAAAATATTGAGGTGCATAAAAAATTATGATTAGATATATGACTAATATATAAAATATGACAACATTGGCATACCTTGAATCTAATCTTGCTTTTTTCTAGTTGGTATATTACATTGCTAATTATGTCACATCTCTTAACACTAGCTTTTCTTTACGCTTTATGGATTATGTATTTAAAAGTGCAATATTAAGAAATTCTTGAAAATGTTAGACAAGTTTAATGCTTAATTTGAATCTGAACAAACTTAAAATTCCAAGCATTCATCTTGTAAATATATATCCTAGACAACTATACATTTATAAGCATCTAAAACTATCAATAAGACAATTTAAATCCTTAAAAAATGCTTTAAATTCCAGAAAATGCCTCACAGACCGCCTCGCCTCGCCTCGACCGCCTCACCGCCTCGAACCGCCTCGACCTTCTGAGGCGTACGCCTCATCAATTCCATCTGAGGCGTACGCCTCGAGTCTAAAAACCACCGCCTCGTTCCGCCTCGAGGCTAGCCTTTTAATACCATGCTCGTCATCCTCTTTATTCAGTTTATGATTTTCCTCAATGGGATTAGTGGTTGGTTTGCGTACTAACATTCCACAATCCTTCAATAAGTCCAGAGCATATTTTCATTGACTTAGACACATACCTTTTGGAGGTTGAGCCCTCTCAATACCTAGGAAGTACTTTAACTTACCCAAATCCTTCAGTTCAAATTCAGTTGCAAGTGTTTTCTTTATCCTAGAAAGTTCTATTTCATCATCCCCTGAAAGGATCATGTCATCCACATACACTAAAAGAAAGGATCTTTTTTTGCCACTCTTCCTTATAAACAAGTGTGGTCTCCATTCATTTGGGTATATTCATTTCTAATCACGACCACACGAAGACGTTCAAACCAAGCTTTTGGTGATTGCTTTAGTCCATACAAAGATCTTTTTAGTTTACATCATTTGTCACCCTTTCCGAACCCAAGCGGCATTTTCATATACACTTCTTCTTTAAGATCACCATTCAAGAAAGTATTTTTCACATCTAATTGATATATTTTTCAGGAAAAATGAGTTGCTAGGCAAATAACAACTCTGACCGTACTCATCTTGGCAATAGGAGCAAAGGTCTCAAGGTAGTTCATCCCGTATTTCTGACGGTATCCTTTAACCACAAGGCGAGCTTTGAATCTGTCAGCAGTCCCGTCAACATCATATTTAATTGTGTAAATCCATTTAGAGCTAACAAGGTGAGCGCCTTTAGGAGTATCAACAATATCTCAAGCATTATTTTTAACCAAGGCATCCATTTCTTCCTTCATAGCATCGACCCATTTCAGATCCTTTTTGGCTTCATCAATATTTTTGAACATCGAGAGAGGTAATAAAGCATCTATATCTGGAACTCATTTTAGCGTAAGCAACAAAGTCTTCCAAAGGATACCGAGTAGATGCGCAAACAATTCTAATAGCCTTTCTTATAGCAATGGGACGATCATCTGATAAATTGTTGTCATTATCAGTATGAATTGTTGGGAAAAATAAGAGACTTTTTTATGCCTTGAGCTTTAGACTCTCTTATATAGAGGAGAGGCTTATAGGCAAATTACATAAAACAGATAAGAGGGAAAAAATAGATAAACAAAAACAGAAATATAGAAACATATCTCTACTTGAATATTAGAAGTAAGAGGAGTAGTTGCAAAGTTTTCATTGCCTAGATGACTTGATGAAAGACTGACATCATGTTCTGATGAAATGTTGACATTATGGTTTGGTATCATCTCTTCTCTAGTCTCCACAACATTATCCGAGTCTTTCCGTCTTCTATAAGTCTGTCCAAATATGCCTCTATCCCCACTATCTTTTTCTCCTATCTTGCTCACTGCCCTCTCCTACATAGATAGTGTCATGTATGTCACCAAGAAAGTAAATCCCATTCTCATTTTTCTCAACATATGTACTCATAGACTCCCTCATAGGGAAGTAGGACTCACTCTCAAAGAAAGTGACATACTTTCTCACATGAAGACAATGTGCCACTGGGTCATAACATTTGTATTCTTTTTTTGTTCTATATCCAACTTTCACCAACCTGGTCTAGAGTTATGAAGAAAGCGGACACATTCAAAGACACGTGGGTTCAAATTGAAAGGAGATGCATTCGGATGGATGACAGAGAAAGGAGTTCTCTTCCCAATCACGACAGAAGGTGCTCTATTGATCAAATAAGCAACAATCAAGACAACTTCTCTCCAAAATTTTTTGGTAACTTTCCGTTGGAGCAGGAGTGCTATGTGACATCCAACAAGTGACGGTTCTTCCTTTCAACAATCTCGTTTTGTTGTGGTGTGTAACTACATGAGGTTTCATGAATGATATCCTTCTTATCAAGAAAAGCATGTAGGGATTTTTCCAGGTACTCATTGGCATTATCATTCCTGAGCATTCTTACTCTTGTTGCATATTGAGTGTTAATCATATTTATAAAGTTCTTTACTATAGCATGAACTTTACTTCTATGTTTTAAAAGGTACACATAAGTGCTCCATGAAAAATCATTAATGAAAGTGATATAGTATATGTAACCACCCATGCTCTTCACACTTGACGGATCTCAAACATCGGAATGCACTAATTTGAATGCATAAATAGATTTACTAATAGATGCATGAAATGTAGTGTGTCTACTTTACAAATTGGCAAACCTCATATTTCAAATCATCCTCTGAAAATTCAGAGAGAAAACCCCAGCATCAACATCTGTGAAGAAGAAAAATTGACATGACCAATACTTTCATGCCACTTTCGTACTAAAGCGGAGTTGTCCTTTTCAAGACAAGCTTTCATAAGGGTTTGATCAACTCGAGCTAGAAGACGATATAAGCCTTCATCAACTAATCCAATTCCAACCTTCTTGGTTGATTGCAAATCTTCTAGAACACATGACTTGTGATCAAAAACCAACCCGCATTACAACTCTTTAGTAATCTTACCGATTGATAAAAGATTTATTGGGAAATTAGGGACGTGAAGTGCATCGGTGACGAGGAAACGGTCGATAATAGAAATTGTTCCTTTTCCTGCCATAGTAGCAGGAAACCTATATGCAAAGGTAACTTTCTTTCTTCCGGATAATGGTTTATAATCATGAAATATTCTCGAATCACTTGTCATATGATCGGACACACCACTATTGATAATTCATTCTTTTCTCAGTTTCTGGTGGAGCAAGCATTGTTAGTTCTCCTGGTATTAAGAGCTGAACCACTGTTTGTCGATAGCAAAGAACCAAGTCCTTTCGTAAATGATTCATTCAAGAAGGATTGTAACTCCATGATGGTATCCTTTTCGAAATCAGGTTCTCTATATGCTCCAAGCATCATAATGTCATTCATCAGCAAATTTGTGTCATTTAGACTTTGACATCTCTCACAGACGTTCCTTCAGATACATTGAGTTCAATACCACCAGCAGAACATTTTTGCATATTATCAAACACCTGGTATGGGGAAATTGATGGAGATGTTACTAATAGAATAAATGCCGGCTGGCTAAAGTGGAGAGGAGCCTCTGCTGTTCTCTGTGATAAGAAAATTCCTTTAAAAATTAAAGGAAAGTTTTACAAAGCAGCCCTGAGACCTGCTATGCTTTATGGATCCGAATGTTGGCCTGTGAACCATAAACATGTGCAAAGAATGAATGTAGCAGAAATGAAAATGTTAAGGTGGATGTGTGGACACACACGTAAAGATCGGATTCGGAATGATGTAATCAGAAAGAAAGTTGGTGTAGCTCCGATCGAGGATAAGATGCGAGAAAATCGCTTAAGATGGTTTGGACATTTGCAAAGAAGATCAGCTGATGCACCAGTTAGGAGATGCGAGTGTTGGGATGTTGAGCCGGCTAAGAGAGGACGAGGACGAGGACGGCCCAAGAAGTGTTGGAAAGAGACCATACGAAGGGATCTTAGTTTTGTGGATATAAGCCCGGGATTGACCCAAGATAGATTTGAATGGAGGCGAAGAATCCATGTAGCCGACCCTACTTAATTGTGGGAAAAGGCTTTGTTGTTGTTGTTGTATCAAACACCTGGTATGCACTACACACTCGACAGTTCTCGCAACAAACAAGGGGCAAAAAGCACCAGAACAACACTCAAGTGCTTATCCCACACCACAACTGCTCTCGAACAGCAGGGAACTAACCTCAAAGGATCCAAAAGCATGCCCCAACAAGATCCACGAGTCTCTTACCACCAAGAGAAAAAAAACAATCATGCGGTCTGAAACAACATCAATGGTCAAGGCTCCCAGATGTAGAAAAGCAAGCTTTCGCAATCTGGAGGTCAAGATCTTCGCTCTGAAACAGTGTTGATGTCTGGAGTTCTGTGATATGGACATGAACTTGAGGCGATCTGCCACTTGGATAATAGATCTGGGCACGGTCTGCTGTAGGGAGCACGAACTAGATCTGAACACAGAGATTTAACT
Organism: Ottelia alismoides; assembly: GCA_037367405.1. Classification (NCBI taxonomy): domain Eukaryota; kingdom Viridiplantae; phylum Streptophyta; class Magnoliopsida; order Alismatales; family Hydrocharitaceae; genus Ottelia; species Ottelia alismoides. Next base: position 656,375 of record JAZKJV010001136.1, read on the forward strand.
TACATAAACCTGATCTGAGTACAACGAGGACACGATTTGAGCACATGTCAGATGACGATCTGATCTGTACGAATTGGGCCTGATCTGGAGCACGATTTGCACAATCTGATCCTAGATCTGCGATCTGAATGGACGCAGAAATCTGTGACATGATCTGGACGAGCATGAATGGACGTGTTGCAGAAGGCTTATGTGTGACAATTTGAACGATTCATGGCTCTGATACCATGTTAGAATCAAACAATTAAAACACACAAAAATGGAGGTAAGGATTTATGTGGAAAACCTTACGGAGAGGGAAAAAGCACGGAGGCGCACAACCCCTAATCTCCCTCACTAGAGTTTAGGGCTATCTTCACTAAAAACTTAATTCCAATGAGGGGGATGTGTACAATATATAGAGGACGAGTAAACGACCCCTCATCCTAAGATCCATTAACCCATATAAGCACAATAACTCAACAATTACATTGCGCAATACTTGAGTAGATCCCTGCTAGTTGGTTACTATAAGCCTCTTTACAGGTTTATATCATGGGCTTTGGAGCTATCGGTGCTGACCTTGCAAAAAGATTGCGACCGTTTGGAGTAAAAATCCTTGCAACAAAAAGGAAATGGGTCTCTGCACCCGATATCTTGAATGGTGCACTTTTTGAACCGCCAAATATACAATTTTGTCATAGATATCTGGAGCGCTCCAACTTTTATTAGGTTCTGGTGATGATCTCCAGGTTCTGGAAGTAATGATCTTGATAATCTGGTGGACGAGAAAGGCAGTCATGATAAGCGTTATGATTTTGCCAAAGAAGCAGACATTGTTGCCACTTGCTTATCCATGAATGCTGACACAGTAAGTTCAATTTCGTGGTCAATTTTGGGACAAATGCTTATTATTCTTTTTTTGAAAGGAAAAATGCTTATTATTCTGCCCGAGATGCTTCTATTTTGTTAACTTTCTTCCCTAAGAAGTTTTTTAAAAATGTACAGGCTGGTATAATAAATGGTGAATTTCTATCTTCTATGAAAAAGGTATGTACGTAAACCTTGAGAATATCTGGTATTACTTTTGGAAAAATGAGTCTCGTTAAATGAGTAGGGCAAAAATTGCCTGTAAAATATAGAATTTGCCTTTTATTTTAATTATCACAATATCTATTTGTTTCTTCGAAGTAGTTCACTACAGATCCAGGGGGAGTTTAGCTTATTGAGTTATTTCTTTCTAAGGAAAAAAATCAAATACGAATATGAATGTAGGTGTTATCTTGTCATTATCCCTTTTTTTAATTTAAATACGGATACGAATGTGCATGTTAGATGAGTATATAGATTGAAAAATCATATCTTCAAAATACAGATACAAATCCAAAATGAATATTCCCAATTCATGTAAAGATATTTGAAAATCGGATACATATTATTCTCAGATCTTAAACATTCTTTGTAGAGATATTTCTATTTTTTTAATATTGTTTAATTATTCTCTATCTATGTTGTCCATGGTATGTAATCTACCATTGGGATTCTCCCCTGTATGAGAGAGCCCTAGGGTATCATGAATAACATTGATTATTTTTCGACCAACATGGTATCACAGGGACAGTCCTAGACCACAGTTTTCATATCCAAAATCCTAACCCTACTCGCAACCCACACCGTCGCCTGGAGCCGCCACTGTCCGAAGTTCCCGCCTACGGCTGTTGCGATTGCCTACGTCCCCTGCCGCTGCTCGGGGCCATCTCCGCTTGCCTCCCCGCCTCTCCTCGCTGGCCCTTATCTCGTGTGGTGACACCCATATCTGTGCTAGGATTGTACAGTTGCATCACCAAGTGTTCTAGGGCACCGTACCGGTGATCCAATGATTATGTACGGTTTGATTTTGAGATTTTCATGGTGATTTCAGTTTGATAAATCACCTTTTCTTACCTAGGACACACCTCATATTGATGGGAATGATTGCTTTCTGAGTCTGCAGATGCAATCAATTCCCCTTATGTCCGTGTAGACAACTTTTCCCTTGATTTATAAGTCTCCATCTTTGGATGCGGCATCATGTCAGAAATCAAGGTTGATACTTTCTCCACAGGCATCTTTCAAGATTCGATGCCAATAGTCAAGATGGATGGAACGAACTACGAACTATGAGTCATGCAGTTCATGAACCTGATGCAGTCTACTGGTAAGAATCATATTCTTATCGAAGAAGAGCTGACTGACAAGACTGGGATAAATGCCTCATGGGAGGTCGATGATGCGTATGCACGCATCTAGTTGACTGGTACATTGATGATAGTGATCGCCCACGATGATTTGCATCAGCCTGTTGCCAAGGCAATGTGGGATATTCTTGTTACTGCATATTCACAAGCAAGAAATGGGATGGAGATCATGCGGTTACATTATGACATATTCACTGTCAAACAGAATGGATGCCCCCTACATTCTCTCTACACATCTCTCCGAGGCATGTTCGAGAAGCTTCACAGCTTCATGTCTCTTGCAGCTACGCCTGAACAACAAAAAGAGTGCAGGAATGCCACAAGTGTCGGTCTCTTCTTAGCGGCTCTTGATCTAGAGTACGAAGTCGCTCGGTTACATATTCTTACAGAAGCCACTGTTCCTCCAATTGAAGAGGCATATCGTTGACTTATTAGTAGGATCATCACTTCGTCGTCCAATTCATCGCATATCTCCTTTGTGATGGTTGAATCCTACGGTAGAGGAGCTACTTCACAGTACAGAGGTCGAGGGTCTCGTGGTTGAAGGGGTGGTCATGGTCCTCATCAGCCATGCACATATTGTCACCGTCCTGACCACTATGAGGATACATGCTATTCCAAGCATGGTTTTCCAGCCTTTGCTCGTGCTATTAAACAGAGTGAGACTCATGTCGTGTTTACTTCCGATCAGAGATTTGATGACCTCGTCTCTTGCTTGAGAGAAACCATGCCTCTCGTTGCTTCTTCCGGGTGTGGATGCTTCTGCTTCGACTAGTGTCTGAGGTAGTGCTTATGCTCTTACCAGTTCTAATAGGGTTGACATTACAGAATGGATTAGGGATTCTGATGCCTTTCATCATTGATGTGGAGATAAAGACAAATTTGCATCATACTAACAGATATCTCTAGGCAGATCAGTGATCATATCGGATGTGTCTCATTCTCTCATCACTGATAGGGGGGATCAGTTCGACACCATCCATGCGTCTTCAGAAAGTGCTTCATGCACCTGACTCTACCATGAATTTGTTGTCTATTAATCAGATTACTAAAGATTTACATTACCGTGTTATTTTTGACCTATCTTCCTTTATGTTTCAGGAAATATTCACATGCATGGTGATTGGATGTGGCCGTGAGCAGGGATGCCTATATCAACTAATCCATACTCCTTATGTTGGTGCTTCATCTAGTTCTGCTGGATCAGTCTCTCTTTTTATGTGGCATCTCCATTTTGGTCATCTACTCCTTCAGAAGATATGTCATGTGCTTCCTCAAATTTCTACTCATTGCACTTTCCAATGCAAAGATAGTCAGTTCGGAAAGCACCACTGATCTTCATTTCGGAGTCGTCAGGGTCGTAATAGTAGTTCTTTTTTTGATTTGTTTTATCTGGATATTTGGGGTCCAAGTCATGTTTTCGACCATCAGGGGCACATATTCTATATTGTTGCTGTTAAAAAATAATCTAAAGATGGGAATGTGCTTCAGTCAATTATCAATGAAATAAAGAATTTTCTTGATTGTCGTAGTTTTTTTGTTAAAGAATAAATCTAAAGCTGGGAATGTGATTCAATCATTTATCAATGAAATAAAGAATATCTTTTCTGCTATTGTTAAATTTGTCCGCACTAATAATGCGATGAAGTTATGTACCTTACAGCTTTCACATTTTCTTTGATCGCTTGGTATTTTACATCAGACATCATGTGCCGCACGTCCCAGCAGAACGGTGCTGATGAACGTAATACTTGATGCCACTCGAACTCTTCTTTCAAAGTTGTGCTCCTCACTCCTTTTGGGTTGATGTCCTCACCGCTTGCTATCTTGTGAATCGTATGCCTTCCACTATCTTGGGTGAGAAAATTCCTTCCTTGATTGTGTTTCCTGAGAAGGATTTGTTCCCCCTCACCCCTCGTGTGTTTGGCTCTGTGGCATTTATGCATCAGTTGTTACTTAGCCTTGACAAGTTTGTCCCCGGAGCTATCAAGTGTATTTTTGTAGGTTATTCCAAGACACAAAAAGGCTACCGATGTTACGATCATGTTTGCGAAAGTATTCTGGCAGTGCTGATGTCACCTTTTTTGAGTCTGTGATGTACTTTTCCCCTGCATGTGACAAATTCATTCCCCCGGATTCTGGAGAGGAGGTTTACATGTCTCCACCTCCTTCACCACTACCACTGCTTATTCTAATACCACTTACGGTTCCTCCTCCTCCACCACCTCCTTTTAGTTCCATAGCCCAATTCTTACCAAGTTTCTACTTCCACAGGTCGTCTACTGCTCATGGACCTCCCCAATCGTCCAGCATGCCTAGGTATGTTCTGATCACAATGTTTCTATTGATGACAATATTAAGTTCTCTCTACAATTGGCTATTGTATACGACGAGTAGGTTCCTTCACATGAGACTAGTGATCATGTAGAGGAAGTTGCTGATGATCTTGAGGTGCCTATTACGATTAGGAAGGAGAGACATACATGTGCCTCACATCCTCTTGCTTCTATTGTTTTTTTAGCACACTTGTCACCGGATTTCAGAAGGTTTGTTGTGGGTTTATCTGCCGTGGCGATTCCTTGGACTTACCAGGAGGTTATGCGATACAATTAGTAGTGTCTTGCAATGGAGGAGGAAATGGCTACATTACAGTCACATGGCACGTGGAGTTTAGTCCCAATTCCCCCTAGGGCATCTGTTGTCAGTTGCAAGTGGGTGTTTACCGTGAAACACCGAGCAAATGGTACAGTAGATCGTTATAAGGCAAGGCCTGTTGCGCGAGGGTTCACCCAGACGTATGGGGTGGACTATCAGGATACCTTCTCACTAGTGGCCCACCATTCTACACTTCGGGTTCTTATGGTTGATGTGGTGCGAGATTGACCATTGTTTCATCATGACGTCAAGAATGCATTTCTCTATGGTAATCTCCAAGAGGAAGTCTACATGCAACAATCACCAGGGTTTGTTGTTGAGGCGGAGTGTCAGCAAGTTTGTAGACTCCATAAGGCTATCTATAAACTTAAGCAAAGTCCAAGAGCATGGTTCCAGAAGCTCTCAGACTTGATTGAGCTGAAGGGGTTCACAAGGTCGAATGCAAATCATTCGGTGTTTGTTCAGAGAACCCAGAAAGGTGCAATTGCTATTATGATTTATGTTGGTGATATCATCGTTACCGGAGATGATGTACATGGGATTAGTAAGGCTAAGGAGTTCCTTGGACAACAATTTGTTACCAAGGATCTTGGTCCTTTACAATACTTCCTAGGATTAGAGTTTGTCAAGAACCAGCAGGGTCTTGTAATGACCCAAAGGAAGTATGTTACAAACCTTTTAGCAGAAACAGACACGAGGGGAGCGTGCCTGCAACTACTCCTATGGAACCCAGTATGAGATATACAACGATAATGCATAGGAAGTGGATAAGAGTAGATACAAAAAGCTGTTGGGAAGCTACTTTATGTTACAATCACCAGACCATACATCTTATTTGTTGTTAGTTGGGTTTGCCAGTTTATGGAACTGCCCAGACAAGTACATATGGATGTTGCTTGCATGATTCTGAGGTACTTGAAGTCATCTCCAGTTGCAGGACTATTTTTTAAGAAAGGGACATTTCTCAGTGTCTCAACTTGCGCATATGCAGACTATGCAGGATGCTTTAAAGACAGAAAGCCTGCCTCAAGTTTAGCAGTATTTATCGGTAGCTCTCTAGTATCCTGAAAGAGCAAGAAACATACAGTGGTGGCCAGATCTAGCATCGAATCAGAATACAGAGCTATGGCACATGGGACCACTGAGATGATGTGGGTTAGATCACTCTTGATTGACCTTGGCATTGATGTGCCACTTCCCATGCACTTATAGTGTGACAACCATGCTACAATATTTATTGCCAACAATCCTTTTACGAAAGGACAAAGCATATTGAGATGGATTGTTATTATACATGTGATGTGATTCAGAAAGGCTTCATCTCCACCTCCCACATCAGTTCAGGACAACATATTGGAGATATCTTCACCAAGGCCTAGACTAGAGGCCCATTTCAGAAGTGTGGATCCAAGCTGAGCATGATCGACGTCTATGCTCCATCTTGAGGGGGAGTGTAGAGATATTTCTATTTTTTAGTATTGTTTATTTATTTTCTATTTATGCTATCCACAGTATGTAATTTACTCATTGAGACTCTCCCCTATGAATAACATAGATTATTTTCCACCGACATTGCTTAATAGTTTAGTACCAAATTGTTTGATGTTGAGAACCAACTTTAAATAATAAAGAACATAAAACACTGGAAAGCTATATATTACAATTATGGAGTTATGAGCTTGACTATTAAATTAAGAAGAGTGATGGTTGCATTTTTGATAGTATTTATTGTTGATATATAATTGCGGAAGCAATATCAATAATCAAGAACAAGAAACATAAAAATATAAAAGTAAGCACTTTGATTTTACATGGAACCCTACTCTGTGTAGAACGAGATGAACCACGGGAAAAGGCTTCAAAGGGTTTGATCTTTTGTATTGAATCTCTCAATGAGTATAAGGAGGTGAGGGGCTCCTTATATAACCCCACAGACAGATCGAAATCCCATGATAGTAGATGTGGGACTAAATCCTGAGTGGGAGTAATTGATATATACTCCAACACTCCCCCTCAAGCAGGAGCTGAGAAAGCTGCAACTTGCAACAAAATAAAATATACAACACATATTCACTTGATACATCTGAGAGAAACGGGGATAGAGTCACCTCGCTCGGATGGGGATAGAGACACTCCGTTTGAAGTAAATGCTGCTAGTACCGGTGGAAATATAAATACGGAAGCAACATCGATAATCAAGAACGAGATAAATAAAAATATGAAAGTAGACACTCATATTTTATGTGGAATCCTACTCCATGAGGAGTGGAATGAATCTACGGGAGAAGGCCTCATCTTCTGTATTGAATCTCTCAATGAGTACAAGGGGTGTGGGGTTTCTTACATAACCCCACTAACAAACTGGAGCCCATAGATAGTAGATGTGGGACTAAAAAATCAGTGGGGGTAATTGGATCTTGGAGAGATCCAAATTCCAATTACCCATCTATTACATACTCCAATACTCCCCCTCAAGCTAGAGCTGAGAAAGGTGCAGTTTGCAACAAAAGAAAATATACAACACTTCTTCACTCGATAAATCAGAGAGAGATGGGGATATAGATACCCCGATTGGATGGGGATAGAGACACCCTGCTCGGATGGGGAGAAAAACACCCTTTTTGAAATAATCGTTGTTGGTTACATGTTAAAATATAAACGTGGACGAAACATCGATAATTAAGAACAAGAAACATAAAAACATAAAAGTAGACGCTCATATTTAACCTGCAACCCTACTTTGTGAGGGGCGGGATGAAACTACGGGAGAATGCCTCAAAGGGCTGGATCTTCTGTATTGAATCTCTTAACGAGTACAGGGGTTGTGGGGCTCCTTATATAGCCCTATAGACAAATCGAAGACCCATCGATAGTAGATGTGGGACTAAAACATGAGTATGGATTTTCTAAATAAAAAGAAGAGCGGTAAACTTGGAGGGAGAATTATGTGATAGTGCTTGATTCTCTGGATTATTAAATGAACTATTTATTACTTCATCATTTAACTAAGTAAAAAGAAGCATCCTAAAAATCTATATATATCTAGTATAGAAAAGAAAAATAAATACCCATATCAGTATCCATTTAATTTTCAAGATTCATACTTATATTCATATTTGTCAAACTATATAATACAACATTCACATGCATACTCATATTCGTCCGATGCAAGTTTTGAATATTCATATTTATATTATATTTGTCAAGCCGACATGAAAAATATGCATTTCCTCTTTAAATTAATATGCATATGAATAAGTGGAAATATATCCACATTTCTTTTCATCCTTAGTTATTGTCCCATATCCAACCTTACCTGCTTAGGGAGAAATATGATATATACCTCTTCTAGAAGGGGTAACGAAAGCAAGATCATGCATTTGGCAGTGGGAGTGACAAATATTGACATGTTTTTCCATTCATAACGATTCAATGCAATCATTAAAGACAGAAGCTTGGACAACCATCATCAACTCCATTGATGTGCCTTGAATCCTAACTATTTGTTCTGCTGGACCCAGTTGAAGAATCATTTTTCTGCACCTTCCACAAGAAGGTTGGGTAAAGCCTGTCATACCATACATATGTCTCGTTGCCCAGTCAGTGAGGAGCAGGTGCCTCCCCCTCCCTTGCATGGGTGGAGGGGCATTGCCCTTGACATGAAACAAAATTGTATGAAATACTTTTCTTTCTATTTGGGTAATTGGATTTGTTTATCTCTGGGATATGTTTGTATTTGGAGTATTATATAAAATCCTTAGAGTTAGAATTTTCAGTATACTTGGTATTTCTCCTTATATAATGAAAATCTATCATCGTCGCACGAGGACATAGCTCAGTTAATGATGAACCTCGTAAATCCATGTGCGTATGTGTTTGCGTGTTTGGTTTGTGCTTGCCTGCTTCTTTTACTTGCAACAAACTGATATCAAAGCATCAAGTTCATCTGAATCATTGAGCACATGATGCCACACAATCTGAAGATTGAGAAATTCACAGGAGGGAATGGATTCAGTTTATGACAGATCAAGATGCATGCTCTTCTCAAGCAGCAATGCATCTGGGCACCATTATGCAAGGAGGAGACGATGACATTCGAGCCCTCCGAGTTGATGCAGGAAGAGAAAGCGCATTCAACCATCATGTTGTGTCTGGCGGATGAGATCATTGCCGAGGTTGTTGATGAGATAACCACGACATGTTGTAGTTGAGACTTGAAAGTCCATATATGACAAAGTTTTTGACCATTAAGTTGAAGTAACGCTCGTTTTCTCTAGGCATGCAAGAAGGTGCTTCTCTTAAGAAATATCTAGATCGTTTAAATACATTATTGATGGATTTAAGAAACATAGATATTAAGATAGAAGATGAGGATGTTGCTTTGATTCTGTTAGTTTCTCTTTCACTACAACAAGAAAGCATTTTCCCATGATTAAGTAGGGTTGGCTAAAATGGCGAAGCCTTCTCTCACTTTAAGTAGTTGACTACATGGATTCCTGCTCAAATCTATGTTGAAAGATCCGATTATTTTGTGTGATTGTTGTTAGCTACCTAACCCAACCCCACATGTAGGGATTTAAACCCTGGTCTTTTGGGTGGTAGGCACACTGCACTACCACCCGATTGTTGAAGTGGGTACAAAACTTCATAATCTTTTGACTTGGCTTCGCTTACAACTTTCTTAGCTTTATTCTTTGCTATTTTGTATTTTGTGATAGATTTCATTGTTCTATCCTTAGACATGGCTTTAAAACATTCTCTTTTAATTTTAAGCTTCTCTTACTCCACTCCACTCCACTCCACCACCAGGCCTCCTTTTGGCATGGAACTCCTCCCTTTGACCCGCTTAGCATCTCTTTGGCTACTCCTCGGATACAAGATGCTACCGCCTCCTACATCTCATTTGCACTTTCATTGAATATATATGGGATTCCTCTCAACGATCCTGGGGACTGAGCGTGCTTCCTCTTCTTTTTATGTCAATTTCTTTTTCCATAGCTATAGATGCTTTGATTCCTTCAACAGAAGTTTCCAAAGCAAAGCCCTGTTTGTTCGAAATTAGTAAAGCATCACTTCTTTCCTAGACAACTATAACTATATTTGATTTTCGAATTAGAGAAAAGAAGGGTCGAAGTTCAAGTGGAATTGAGACGTCGAACCGACGAGATGCTATAAAGGGTGGTTTTCTCAGTGGCGGTGAAAAGGCTCGGATGCCAAGGTTTTTCTTTAGGATCGATAGCGAGCGGGTGGCTACCTCTGCACCAACCTATGATTCTCATGTCTCTTGCACGCGTCAGAGCGGAATCGAACACGGACCACTGGTAGGTTAGGGTCTTGCAATCATCTGCGCTCGCTCCTGCCCGTCCTCCCAGGAACCGAAGTAAGTATTTATTGCTCCTCCCAATGTGTAGTGATTTCGCTCGACCAGAAGCTCCGCAAAAAGCTGCTATCTCCGGTTGATTGGCCAGACCGCAATAAGCTTTGATTGGCCCTAAACGGAAGTGTAAACGAGATATGGGAGACGGTAGCATATTGTATCCGAAGAGTAGCCAAAGAGATGCTAGGCGAGTCAAAGGGAGGAGTTCCATGTCAAAAGGAGGCTTGGCAGTGGAGTGGAGGGGTGCAAGAGAAGCTTAAAATTAAAAAAGCATGCTTTAAGGCCATGTCTAAGGATAGAAAAGAGGGAAACTGTCACAAAATACAAAATAGCGAAGAAGGAAGCAAAGAAGGTTGTAAGTGAGGCTAAGTCAAAAGCTTTTGAAGCTTTGTATAAAAATTTCGACTCTAAGGAGGGCCTAAAGGATATATTCAGATTGACCAAAGCAAAAGAAAGAAAGACTAAAGACCTTTCTCAAGTGAAATGCATTAAGGATAAGGAAGGACATGTGCTTGTTACTCAGAAGGATATAGAGACTAGATGGAAGCAATATTCCATAAGCTTTTCATCGACCAGAAGCTCCGCGGAAAGTTGCTAGCTCTGATTGATTGGCCAGACTGCAGAAAGCTCTGTTTGGCCCCTAAACGGAAGTGGAAACAAGATGTGGGAGACAGTATATCTTGTATCAAAGAGTAGCTAAAGAGATGCGAGGCGAGTCAAAGGGAGGAGTTCCAGCAGGTCAAAAGGAGGTTTGGTAGTAGAGTGAAGGGGTGCAAGAAAAACTTAAAACTAAAAGTGCCATCTTTAAAGCTATGTATAAGGACAGAGGAAACTGTCACAAACTACAAAATAGCGAAGAAGGAAGCAGAAAAGGGTGTAAGGGAAGCTAAGTCAAAAGCTTATGAAGCTTTGTACAAAAATATTGACTCTAAGGAGAGACAGAAGGATATATTCAGATTGGTCAAAGCAAGAGAAAGAAAGATCAAAGATCTTTCTAAAGTGAGATGCATTAAGGATGAGGAAGGATGCATGCTTGTTACTTAGAAGGATATAGAGACTAGATGGAAGTAGTATTTCCATAAGCTTTTCATCGGAGAAGGAAATAGAGAGATCACTTTGGGAGATTTAGCTAGTAGTGAAAGTTACTTGAATCATGCAAGCTATGTACAAATACAAAGGAAGGAAGTAGAGGAGGCTTTGAAGTTTATGAAACCTAAGAAAGGTGTAGTATTTAATGACATTCCTATAGAATTTTGGAGAGTTCTTGGTGAACATGATTTGAGTTGGCTCATAAATTTATTCAATGTTATTCGAGGAAGCAAGAAAATGCATGAAGAATGGAGGAGAAGCATACGAATTATATAGGTATCAAGTTGATGAGTCATACTATGAAAATTTGGGAACATGTGATCGAAAGAAGGTTGATGCAAGTTTGCAAAGTAAAAGAAAATCAATTTGGATTCATGTCAGGTTGCTCAACTATTGAAGTCTTCCACTTGTTGTGGAGAACAATGGAGATTTATAGAGCTAAAAAGAACCTCCATATGATTTTTATTGATTTGGAGAAGGCTTATGATTTTGTCTCACGAGAGATATTGTGGAGAGTTTTAGAGAAGAGACAAGTATCTATATTATACACTAGCCTCATAAAGGATATGTATGATAGGGCTTCATCTTGTGTAAGGATCCAGTCTGGGAAGACTGCCTATTTTGACATCAACATTGGTCTGCATCAAGGTTCTGTTTTGAGTCCATTCCTTTTTACTTTGATTATGGACAAGGTAACTAGTCACATTCAGGATGGGATACCTTGGTGTATGTTACTCATTGATGATATTGTGTTGATTAACGAGACTAGAGATAGAGTAAATGAGAAGCTTGAGATCTGGAGACATGCATTAAAAACTAAAAGACTTCGTATAAGTAGAGCTAAGATTGAATATATGTAGTGAACTTTTGATGGAAGCAATGGTGAAGGAATCAAGGTGAAGATTTGTGACGATAACATTCAAAAGAAAGATTCTTTTAGATACTTGGGATCTATTTTACAACATGAAGGGGAAATTGGTGGACATGTTACTCATGGAATAAATGCAAGTTGGCTAAAGTGGAGAGGAGCCTCTATTGTTCTATGTGATAAGAAAATTCCTATGAAAATCAAAGGAGAGTTTTATAAAACAGCCGTGAGACCTGCTATGCTCATTGAATCTGAATGTTGGCCTGTGAACCACAGACATGTGCAAAGAACGACAATTGCAGAGATGAAAATGCTAAGGTGGATGTGTGGACATACACGTAAAGATCGGATTCGGAATGATGCAATCAGAAGGAAAGTAGATGTAGCTCCGATCGAGGATAAGATGTAAGGAAATCGCTTAAGGTTGTTTGACCATTTACAAAGGAGGTCGGGTGATGCACCAGTTAGGAGATGCGAGTGTTGGGATGTTGAGCCGGCTAAGAGAGTGTGGAGAAGGCCCAAGAAGTGTTGGGATGAGACTATCTAAAGCGATCTTAGTTTTTGGATCTAAGCCCGAAAATGAACTAAGATAGATCTGAATGGAGGCAAAGAATCTGTGTACCCGATCCTACTTAATGTGGGAAACGGCTTTGTTGTTGTTGTGATGTATTGCGGGAAGAGAAGATATAACCTTAAAGGAAGTTCACGCAAGTTTGCATACGTGTGAACTTCGATACATGGCTACTAGTAAACAGAATCTCCGGTGGTGGATTGGTTAGAACTTAGGACTTATGAGAAGAATCGTGCTGATTTTGGAAATATGAAGAATGAAAACATAAGTCAAAGTTGAAAAATCACCATCCTAAGGACGTTTGTAGTGACATCTATAAGGAACCATGACATTGGAAGGACTGTCGAAAGAAAAATATGAAGACCACAGTTGTTGCAGTGGCATAGGGAGGTGCAGGTTTCGAAGATGATTTGGTCACAACCGTCATAGATTAAAGGTTGATTGATAGCACATGGATACTTGATTCAAATTGTTCTTACCATATCACCCCAATGAAGATTAGTTCTCCACCTATGAGAAAATAGACGATGGAAATGTCACATGGGGAATAATGCACCGTGTAAAATTGGAAGGACTGGCTTTGTGAAAATCAAGATGCATGATGGAGTCTTGAGGATAGTGACATAAGTTTGTTACTTTCGTGCTCATAGAAAGAACCTCATATCCTATTGGAATTTTGGGACTATGAAGGATATATGTATAACGTTGAGGGTGTACTTCATCTGGTTGTCAAAGTTGGGGTAGTTGTTATCAAGGATAAAAAGAAGAAGACCCTATGTGTCATGCAGGGATCTAAGTTATCGGTTTAGAGTGGTATCCAAAGATGTGAGAGTTGTGCCATATGCAGTTGGGCACTTGAGCCAGATGGGGATGAATATCCTCAATCAAAAGGGTCTCATTGCAGATCTCAAAGGATATGATGGTTCGTATTCATGATGAACAAGAGTAATGTATTTAAGACTTTTAGACAGTGGAAGATCTTGCTGGAGAACCGACTTCTAAGAATATCAAGCGTCTGTGTACTGATAATGGATTAAGTTTCTATTTTGTCAGAGTTCAATAAGTTCTGCATGGATGAGGATCTTATGAGACACTATATTATCAGTGATATGACGCAACAAAAAGGAGTTGCAAAACAAATGAACAAGATGCTTCTAGAGAGAGCAAGATGCATGCTCTTGAATACTGGTCTTGATAGATCGTTTTAGGCCGAAGCTGTGAATACATCTTTTTACTTGGTGAAACAGAGTCATGTATTTGTTATCGATTGCACGATACCTTTTGAGGTATAGTCAGGTAATCATGTTGATTATTCTATTTTATGTGCCTTTGATAGCAATGCTTACTATCATGTTAGTGAAGAATGGTTAGAACCAAGGGCAAAGAAAGGATTGTTTACAGGTTACGGTGCATAAGTAAAGGGATATACAATCTGGTCGTCTTTTGAGCGTATAATTATTATTAGCAGGAATGCTACATTTGATGAGAATTCTATGCTTCACTCGAAGAACGAGTGTGTTGATGTAGGGACATGTGATGGTATCCACAAATATGTGAAGTTCGAATTGGCACCAAGTCGTAATCATGCAATCAATCACACCACTTCTGATCAGGCTAATGCTAAACAACCTGAAATTGAGCAACCAGAGGAGAGGCAACATCATGTTGCTAGTGATCGTTCTCGTAGAGAGATACATCCGCCTCACATATATTGTTAGAAGATATCGTTGCATTTGCACTACAGGTTGTTGAGGTGGCAATTTCTGTAATTGTCCACTTACAAGGAGGTTATAGCAGAGGCATGGACAGTGGATTGTTGCTATGGGTGAGGAATCAAACATGAGAGCTTGTTAAGTTTCTAAAGGGAAGGAAAGTCGTTGGTTATAAATGAGTCTTCAAGAAAAAGGCTGGATTCTCAGGCAGTGAATGCATCATATATAAGGTACATCTGGTTGTGACGAGGTACGGTCAAAATGAAGGCCGTCGTTCAAGGAAGTACCTCATTTAAGAGTGAACCTCGTAAATTCGTATGCATCTTGTTTGTTTTGTTTTTGTTTGCTTCCTCTACTCACAACAAATACTAGGTGGTTTGCTAAATGAACCCCATTTAGCTCATCTGCTATGTGAAGGAAGCATATGTGAAGGATGAGCAACAGCAGTTGAGGTGGCCGTGAGCATTGTTATAGAGGGCAGGGCACATAATCCCAATTCAATTGGTCACACCCAATGTGCGTCATGGGCCTTGACATGAGCCGATCTTAAAAAGTCATGCACAGTAGGGGAGATCTGCTTTCCCCAGCTGCATGCAATATGACCTTACTATTTTCCCGGATGAGCTTTTTAATTGCCCAAAATAAATGGCAAAGCCTTCTCCCACTATAAGTACGGTCAGCTACATGAATTCTTGCTCAAATCCATGTTGAAAAATTCGATTGCCTAACGCAACCTCCGCAAGTGGGGATTTGAACCCTGGTCTTTTGGGTGGTAGGCACAGTGTGCTACCACCGGACCATTTCATATTTCCGCATTCTGCCTATTATATGCCCAAAATCTGTTTAAAAAAAACCTTTCTCACCCGTTACTTGTGAGTTGAGATTGAACATGGCTCAATACTATAATACTACCATATAGCTCTTGTAATTTACGCAAAAAAGGCATATTTGTGCGCCTGTTTTTTTCCTAAAATTCTGAGTGTCATAACATTGGAAACTGTTATGTTTTATTAAGAAAAATTAAAGACTTTAGTTCGCATTGTCGAGTCTTATATGTCCACCAAAAACTGTGTATATTCAAAGGTAGAACAACTTTATATTCTCCCATCTTCTTTTCAGGACAAGCGTATAATAACATGAGCATCAGATTTCAACTTTGTTAGGCAGAACTCATAGCTATAGTCGAGAACCAGTGCAATGTCCTCGTAGAAGTTCTACGGAAGCATGCACTAAACTCGAGAATTACAAAATGTTCTGTTTAATGCAGTTTTTCTTTTCATATTTCCACATTCTGCGATTCTTTCTTTCCAGGGTTCTCTTCTCGTGAATGTTGCTCGAGGAGGATTGTTGGACTACAAAGCTGTCTATGACAACCTCAAATCAGGCCATTTAGGTGGCTTGGGCATTGATGTTGCTTGGACTGAACCGTTTGACCCTGAGGATCCAATTCTCAAGTTTCAGAATGTAATCATCACGCCGCACGTTGCTGGGGTAACCGAATATTCCTACAGGACTATGGCCAAGGTACCGCTTTAAAATTGCATCACTCTGTTGATTTCTACTAAGTACTCTTCTTTTTTGGTTCTCCGATCCCACTGTAAGTGTAAAAGACTTGTTATTGTCATTTGTCATTCTTTCTTCTGAGGGTAGATTCTGCATATAACTAACCTGTTAAGATGTATTTTACTAAAAAAAACTCCTGTTGTTGGTTGACCCCTCCTAAAATGGGAAAAGGCTTGTTTGTCGTACCCTCTCATGTGGTTGAACTGTGCATGTAACTAGCATGTCGAAAAATTACAAAGTATTAATTGTTTGCTAGTTAGTACTGGCAGAGGGCATGGTTTAAGTTGTGGTAGAGGTGATGACACAAACCATAGCAGCGGATTGAAGCTGTAATGGCTACTGGTAGTCGTCGTAACAGAGGCGGTGGCGGTGATTCTAGTATTAGAGCATATGGTGGAAAGAGCTGAGACTTAGTCATCATAATCTTATGTGCTTTTGCTAAATAAGGTTTCTGACAAATTTCTTCACAACGTGCATTTTGTAACAGGTAGTTGGGGATTGTGCTCTTCAAGTTCATGCAGGAGCTCCATTGACCGGCGTCGAGGTTGTAAACTAGGAAGATGCAAAACTTACTCCGATATTCAACTCTCCTCCATATGAAGTGCAGATGTCAAGGCTCTATATGGATGATTGCTTCGGCATTGGTTACCATATATTCAAATCTAAATAGAGCATTTTATTGTGAATATCTGATTCTTTTTTTTTAACATGATGGTTATACAATATCGTGGTTAGTCAGAAACAACTTATGGTGCTTTGTATCTTTAGCGTCGATATAAACTGTGTGAGCATCAATATGCCTCTGCTTTTCTCCTATGTTCGAATACTGATCTGTAATCTGTAGGATTTCCTTTTCCCTTGAGCAGCTGGGTAATTATCATTCAGATGATATATCAACTATATATTGGCATGGTTTCCCTAATTATGGGATCTTTTGTTCCGTCCCCCTCAGGTTCAAACCAGAGGCAGTTGGTGTTACCGACGTCTGTACGTTCCCATCCATGGTGGTATTTTCTTTTTACAGAATTTGATATGCTGCATACCCTGTGGCTTGCGCATATTCAAGAACATCAACCCACATTTCAATGCATGCACACAAAGGACAGGGGTGATAAAGCTTTTCTCCGAGCAGTTAAGGCCTAAGGGGGCAGATGGGCATGGATATTGCAATTTGAATTAGGATTGCAATTGGAATTTCTATTGACAAGATAACCTGTTGTGTGAACCTCAGTTTGTTCATTGTTGACAAGTGTGCCATATAAATATTCTTTCGTACTGGCTCTCAAAATCTTATATTGTGTAGATTATATCTGTAAAACTTTTTTTGAAAATTGTGATATCTCAAGGAAAGCGTCATCTATAACATTAAAATTCAGACGCAAGAGTGTGCCACTTGTATTGATCAGGGACATATACGATATTTATCCAAAACCTTAGATAAATATACCTCGCGTTCGAAGCATGGTTATTACGACGATTGAGCCTTTTTTGTTATCAGTGCATAGGTTGGATTGATAAATGTGACGTGATTTGATCTTGTTTATATGTTATACTGATGATATCAATTAGAGATATTTGCACTCATAATTTTGAGTAATTTCGTAATTACCTAAGAAACCCTCGATAATTCATAATTACACGAGACATCCTAAATAATGCTTAACTTTTACATGACATAACCCTGTGTTATGTCCCGTCTGTTTTGTCCGTTATATTTGACGGTTTCCGTTAAAAAATGACAAAAATACTCTTCATGTTCAGTCTTATTTGTGAATCATGTCCTCTCATTCTCTTCCCCATTCCCACTCCACCTAAGCATCGTTGGCCGCTGCAGTAATCGTTGGTCGATTGAGATCCACGACCGCATCGGACGGAGCCATCCCAGACTCGGCATGTTTGAGAAGGAGGCTGTTAAGGCCTACTACGTCGCCACCAGGTGCCTCCGTAGTTACAAGGCATGTACCAACTTCGTTGTGATGTCATTATCCATCCCCATCCTGATGCTCTCCTCCGGCAAGGCGAGGTACAAAAGAAGAAGAGGAATCTGAGGAAGAGGCTGAAGAAGACAAAGATTCTGTAATAAGACGGTCGTGAGCCTCACATGTCAAGGAGGGGGGTGGAGGTCGACGGGTGGAGGGGGCAGAAGGGGCTGGAGGGGGTGGTCGTCAAGGAGGGGGGTGGAGGCTAGCGGGAAGAGGGGCGAAAGGGGCTGGAGGGCGGTGACGGAGGGGGTGGAGGAGGGGATTGGAAGGAGGATGGAGGAGGGCGCCAGAGGGGGTATGGATGGAGGAGGAAGGGGGCTAGAGGAGGAAGGAGGAGGGGTGGGGGTTGCTTTTTCTTTATTTTCTTTTTTTTTTTGAGTTTATATCATAGCAGTTGGATTTAAGATGTGTTAGATTAACTCGATACCATGGTTGGGTTATTTTTTAAAACTAGAGGGTTATGGATGTGAGACGGAGTAACTATTCATGGTTTCTCGAGTAATTAAGAATTATCGATGGTGGATTCCTGAGATAATTACGAAATTACTCATGGTTATGGGTATAAATATCCCTATTTATTATTAGAATATGTTTTTATATTGATTTTTTATTTGAAGATGATTGCTTATAATAAAGAAATATGAGACCCATACTATTAATGCCAACCTAGGAATGTAAGGGTAAAGAAGGTAATCTGGATCTAAACATGGGTTGGATTACGTGTAACTGGTTTAATTCTGCAAATTTGCTGTCATTTTATATGAGATATAGCATCCCTTTATCATGAGATACAATGACTTTATCCCGAGATAAGATTTAATAAGATAAGTATTCACATTATAATTATATTCATCCATTTTATCAATGTCTACAATATTTATCCCCATTGCTTATCCTTCAATCTGATTGAATAAGAATAAGGGATAAACATCACTTATTCATTATCCCACTTATTTCTTATCCATTGTAAACCTTCTTGCATGCATGCATCCATTTATGCATCCATAGATACATACAATCATATATACATGCATATATACACGCATGCACATACATGCATTCATGCATAACATACATGCATACCATACATCCATACATAAATGCATGCAGACCATACTTGCATACATGCATACCTCCATCCATGCATACTTGCATATCATGCACACCAAGCATGCATGCATGAATTGATCATACATGCATGCATGCATACCATACATACATATCTGCATACATGCATGCAATCCATCCATGCATCCATACATACATACAAACATAACACAACCATGCATGCATGCATCATATGCATGCATGCATGCAGCATACATGCATCATGCATCAATGCCCGAGTGCATGCATGCCTACATACAAACATACATGTATGCGTAGATACATACATGGACACATACATGCACGGATGGATGGATGCATGCATGCATCCATACATGCATCCATAAATGCATGTAGGTGTGTGTGCGTGCATGTGTACACGTGGGTATGTATGTATGTAAGATACTTAGAAGAGAAGCAATTATTTATTTATATATATATAATTATATCATGAGAAATCAATATGATATAAAGTGGATCCAACAATGGTTTGTCCCGCCTTTAATGACAAGGATGACTTGTAGCATACACTACAGAACAAGCATATAACTTGTAGGTTTGCCAGAAGAAATATATGTGTCATGCCTAATTTAGGTGGTACATGGTTGTTATTATATGTTGAGCGCGCAAAATAAATTACTTGCTATGTTTAGTACTTGACAATCATCAGACGAACTGCCTAACGAAAAATATGGTCGTACCATGTAGAGGCATAACGTGGGTAAGTAGTGATTCTGTCACATTAACATGTATTTTTCAAGCTGCAAGTAGATGATTAAGTGTTCCTATAGATTTAAGCAAGCAAATCCTCAAGGATGATGTGCTTTCTTGTTAGATAGGATGATAGTTTAAATAAATGAATAATAAAATAAAGGAAAATTTTTTCAAGGTTGCATTAGAAGATTCATTGAGGCAACATATGGCGAAATAAACTCATCAGATCGAGGTTCATGATAGGTGAGGTAATATCGTCTGGACTATTCCTGACATGGAATATAGCAAATAATACTTAACAGAACAAGGGATATAAAGAAAAGGAAATCTTCTGGTACAAGGAACTTCCTAAATTGCCTCACTTGTTTACTTTGTCTTTTTAGTTATTAGGAGCTTGCTCATCCCTACCTTATTTCTGAACCCAACAGACATCGATGAGCCAGTGTTAGGACTTTAGCCAGCTAGCCAACAATAATTATTTCTAGCCTCAATTAGTTAGTAGCTTTTTTGTGTTATTTCTTCTCTTCAGCTTGATATACACGTAAATGAATGTAATGGTACAATTTGCTTTGTAAAGTTTATTTATGAATGAAAAACCAATGGATCATTTCTTCATAACCTTTTTCTATTACAGTATTTTCTGAATGTTAGATATTATTAGATAAAATTATCATGTGAACAAATGTCAATCATAAGCAGGTCTACACGTGCCAACAAATTGTCGATTGTCAACCATTTTTCGATTGAAAAGAATTGGCTGATTGATAGAACTTGTCAAGGTTTAGGTATTATTGATACCGTCAAATGTAAACTCTGAAGCAGGTAGCCGATGTACTGAGTAATGGATAAATGGTTAATTACTTGTCCAGTTACAAACAATTACTCATTGTGAATAATTGGTCAATTACCATCGACTATTTAGTTGAGATCTATTGTTCAATTATCAACGGTAACTGAGAGCAATTGATTGTTACCCTTGAGGTTGGTCGGTAGGGTTGGGTATCGGGTCGGGTTTGAGTTAGTCCGACCCAAGTCCATTTAAGTATATGATGGGTCAAGCTTAGGGTCATTTTATTTTTAAATTCCAAGCCCATGCTCAAATCCGGTCCAAATAAAATGAGTCAGGTTCGCCGGCCCAATTTAACATCTATGTACACGAATATCATGTGTCATGTTTGATACTTACAGTTGTACATGTTTCATGCATTTATCTGGTTGTTTCTTATGCATGTGTGCATGTTTGATACTTTAAGTATGCCAACTAATTTGTGATTCCGATATTATTGTATGTTGGAAATAGAAATGTGGTAAAATATATGGCGACTTAAACTACCATTGAATTCACCATTATATATTCTATTGTGGATGCGGACACTATGACCCAATACAGATTGGTTACTTACAGTTGTACATGCTCCAACACTTGAGGACACGGATTCCATTCTTGCACATTAATGTAATAATGTCATCAGTCCACATAATGGATATAATTATTAATGGATCTAAGTATTTATTCGAAACTCAAAATAAAGATATGAAAGTTAGAACATGGTATTTGTAGCAAACATGAATATATTGTATATAATTATATCGTATAGGCCGGGCAATCGGGCTTGCAGGTCCGGCCTTCTCAGGCCCGAACCCGGCTCGATAATCAATTCGGGCTCATTTTAAGGCCCACGGACCTCCCACTAAATTCCGGGTTCAGGTTTGGGTCAGATTATGCAGGCTAGATTTTTGACTGGGTCGGGCCGGCCCAGCCCAATGCCCAATGCCCAACCCTACTGGTCAGGCTCCCAACAACCTTTCTTCTCTTAGATGTGGCAAGGGTTAGCGATCCAACCACAAGGTGTCTCCGTTGCCACTAGACCTGACCTAAGTGCAGGTCGGATGTTGTGGCACGTGTTCACGGTCCACCCAATTGACAGGCGGGCCAAAGAGCGGGTCGGGACAGTCCAGACCATTCATGATTTCTCTTGGCCCAAGCCTGGCCTGTAAGCGGACTGGGATGGCAGGCCTCGGCCCACTGGCCAGGTCTAGTTACCACTTCCCGAGATGCTTTCTTGCAGGATGAGTTATACGAGAAAGAGGCCCACGACGAAGATTAGGTAGATGTCGAATCGAGCAAGTCTAAGCTGCTAGGTTAGTTTGTGTTCTCCATACTAACCATCATCGAAATTGTGTTCAATGTGCACCACTATTGTACCAGTTGGATCATTGTGAATAGCTTCTCGGAAGACCTCCAAAATTGTGCTCATTGTAAAGCCAATTTAACTGAGATGTACACGTTGGCCCTCAATGAGGGTGTTCAAGAAGATCAACCACCATATCCAACTAGGATTGGTTGAGCCTTCCTCATAGTTCGATTGTCTATAGACTTGGTTTGATGTCAATTGGATGACCAACCACCTTTAAATAGCCTTCATTGGGTGAAATGTATCAATGCTAGTTCTTGTAGCAAAGTTCCATGAATTGTAGTTTAAGGTTGGTGTTCATATTCTTTTATTACACTTTCTTGTATCATATTCATATGAATATAAATCCTACCTTAAGTTCATGGAATGCCAAGTCCTCAAAACTAGTTACCCACAATAGTCTTAAGCTCGTTTTCACTCATAGGATGAACCTTATGTTCGAATACAATCCTTCTAAATTGAGGGCAAGTTTACCCCTTACCAAGGAATTGATTAATTCTCCGACTCTTCGCATTACTAAAATCCCTTTTGCAAGGTTCCCAATCCCTTTGAACAACTCATTGCATCAAAATATCAACATTGCAATATTCAAAACAAGGAAAACTAACACTACAAGAAAAATGAGTTGTGATCACAGAATATGGCTACGGAAACTTGTGACCATGATAATTTCGTGGACACTAATTTCTCGTAGGTACAATTCCATGGCTAAAGTCTTGATACAAGAGTTGTGGTCATGAAAAGTTCTGTGGTCATTTGTCGTGGTCACGACATATTCGTGGTTAAAGAACTCTCGCGACGACACTTGTAGCTACAGCTACTGGACACAACGTGTTGTGGCCAGAGCCCAATTCTGTAACCACAAGCTCCACATCCGTAGGTATAATTCTGTAACCACAACTTAATTTTTTTTAGTGTAATTTTGCCACGATAGAGTGACTTGAACTGAGGCAATACATTTTAGTACATGTGATTGCCATCGATCTCTTTTTACATTTCTTTATATGAAAAATATGGGTCATATATGTTTGAATAAATTAATATATATGGTATGGATAATCGCAGAGGCGTCTCGGTGGGTAGTGGTCATTATATTGCTGTGTATCTTTTACAAAGTCACAAGAGTTGGGTAAAAGTTCACCAAATGTAGACTAGCTTTTGGTAATTTTTCGTCGAAGCTTTCAAGGTTTTCCTGTTTCGTACTTATTTATTTGTTGATATTTTAATATTAACTTCTGCTTCGTAATATGACATTATTTTTTTTCTAAAAAAACGGCAGATGCTGCTGCTCTTCATTCTTCATTGTATAATTATTCCAAACGTCTCTTGAGAATTTCGACTCACAGAACGGATAGGAAAGGAAGTAAGAAGCTCCAACCGCCGCCGGAGAGGACACGATACCTTCAACAGCGAATCGACGATGGGATGCAGCCGATCAGCCATGGTGCAACGGCGATTGCTTTGGCTTGGATCAGTGAGATTAATTAAAGCTCGTATTTCAAATGACAGGACAGTCAAGTGTGCAAGTTAAAGAATAAATTCCCTTACCAAGGAATTTATTCTTTAAATTACATCATGTACTATACCTCCAGTATCTGTCCTTTTCCTTATCCCTCAAACCCTACTAAATTATTTGTCCAGTATCTCTCTACAGATAATGGGATCAAATTTGGACGAAATTCGACCGAATTACAGTAGGTGACCAAATTCAGCCAAAATGGCCTATTTTGACCGAAATTTGGGGGCTCCAGTGAAAAAACTGACCGTAAAATGACCGGAATTTCGATCGAATTTCGATCGAAATTTGGTCGAAATTTCGTTTCGATCACTCGCAGAAATGGTGATCGAAATCAAAATTTAAGGCCTTAAATACTCCACAAGGATAGTTTATAGACTGGGCATAAATTAATAAAATTTGCACTTACATATCTTAGACATGAATTAGCTTCAACTCCTACAAAAAGATGGAATCCGTGGCCAGGGACAACAGAGGAACTCTTTCCCTCGTTTACATAACTTGAACACTGATGAAACTGGCCTGAATGTAATAGTCAATCAAGATATACTTTGACATCGATCCCACTATCTATGAGCGACTGAACAAGTGCCCTGATCTTACCTTCAAACTTGTCACGCTCCCTCGGCGTGTAGGTGCAGGTATACACATCAGCTTCCCTTGCTCGATCAGCCAGGATTCTGCCAACCGCCAAGCACGCGGGTATATCCGACCTCGATGTCAGAGCTGCTTTGATGTCCTTGGAATTGGTTCCAGCAACTGCGACCTGCTTACTTGTCACCCTGTGTGTGAGTGACGCGGATACGAATCGCTTGGAGATGAAGACGTCGAGAGAGAAAGGCTCCATGTAGGCTATAGTCCTCTGCTTGAACGACACATGCTTCTCATACGGGTTCTTTGATTTCTTCTCTTTTTTGTAAGTGTATGGACGACTATTATCATCGTCGACATAATCTTCGATACCAAAAAAACTTCGTGGACCAGAAAACATCTGCAAAGCAAATATACAAATCAATTAGAAATTGTTATGGGGAAAGTAGTGATCAGACAAAATCACTAAAATTTCGAGAAAAATGAAAAGAAAAATACAGATCTAGCTCAAAGATTTCCTTGCACAACATGATCTTGGATGAAATTGACAGGTTTTGATAAGGATTTTAAGCCAGGGTACAAGTATTAAATTGATGAAGATAAGATTCATCAACCCTCTATGCTAGTCCCGTAGCAAACACGTATTTAAAGAATAAATTAAAAAGAAAGAAAGTTGGGATGAATTTGTTTTCCGAGCCAATTAATGAATAAGTCAAAACGACAAATCTCGGTTAGATGTTCGGATTGATAGTTTGTCAAAAGTTAATTAGAATTAGGGTTTTATACTCAAAATTCTTGAGTTCCACAACTTAAAAAAAAGGGATTTTTACCCAGCAGACCCTATAAACATTTTAAAATGCCTCTACAACCTTTCGCACAACGTAATTACCACATCGACCCTGTAAATTACCCCAAGAACCCCCACGGGCTTAAAACATATTACCCGGAGGGTTCATGGGGTAAAAGTTGGCAAGTTTACGGGGTCGAGGGAGGAATTAGGTTGTTTCAAAGGTTGTGGAGGTGATTGGCAAAGTTTATAGGGTCTACCGGGTAAAAATCCCTAAAAAACTGTGGACCACAAAGCAAATTTACAAATCAATTAGACGAAATTATGGGGAAAGTAATGATCAGAAAAAATAACTAGAAATTTGAGAAAAAATGTAAAAAAAAATACATTTCATCCAGATAGCTCGAAGATTTCCAGATATACATTACTGCTTGCATGCCCAACTATATGGATAATATCTGCTGCAATCTTACATGCAATCGAGAAACTTCCGCAGAAAAATTGGAAAACCATGCAATCAAGTCCAATCCGTAAAGTATTGACATCTTCCATATTCTGATAGCGTCATGGATTTTATGTTCGAGAGAGGTGTGAATGGATAAAGAAAATGGCCATCCGCGTTGATCAATCACGCATCTGTTTATCAAAGCAAATGAAATTGCTAGTACTCCATGTTAAAAGAAAACGGATTTTTTTTGGAGACGGGAGACACAATAAGATCTAACCAAGATCAACAGTCATGAGGCTCTACTGCCACAGAACAAGTACTTCAAAACCTGAGATTCCAGAACAATCACCCTCATCATATCGGCCACACGCCCAAGGAACGAAGGTGAAGAAATAGGTACCGCATAATTGGTGTAAACTCTGTAACCACCGTGTGTTCTCCAGCCATAAATGGTAAGCTATGCTACTGGGTGATATTTCTTATCTTAGGTCTAAACGTGATTATAACCCCTCTCATTGCCCCTCTGAAACTACTCCAAAATGAACCACTGTTTGAGAAATCTAAGCAATAGATTTTCAAACTAGACCCCCTCCTTTGCAAACCACAAGCAACACAAGCAAAAAAACCTTCATCGAGGCCCCATTTCGATTAATATGCCTTAATAGCAATTAATTTTTTATGTGTAACAGCCACATGGAACACAGCCATTTTGGGAGCTTCCGCGGTCTAGGTAGACAAAACCCATCATCAACCAAGTGATTTTACAGAATTGAGGACAAGAGGGAGGATAAATCATAAATGCCTTGTAAACTTTAGAAACAAATGTACCTACTTCAAAAAAAATGTACCTGCGTCCAACTCCATCCATCCTCCCTAAAATTCACAGCAGCCATCCGCCTATCACACAAATGATAGAAGGGAAAAACCTCTGGTCGGAGAAGAGAATAAACAGCACCTTTATTTCTTCCAAGTCTAAACAAGACTCTTCAACTCTCACATAACCCCCCTATTTGATGCAGAGCGAGATGTCTCGCTGGGTTGAATTGAATAAAGCAGATTTGGTTTCACTGTTGAGAAAGCTTTCTTTGACTTGTTGCTCCAGCTCCTCGCATTCTTTCTGTCCTGTAGGTGTGTCGCTCAATTATCTTGTACATAGTAACCAATAGGCCATCCTCCAAAGTCCAATCCTTAGCAACTGGACGTAAACTATAAGACTTGTCCCTCTCCACAAGTAAAATTACAAGGGACGTTAAGCGTAAGGGATGATTCAGATTTCCTTCCAAAATGATGAAGGTTTTCTCAGGGCAGTTGTTTCTCACCCCTGATTTGGCGGTGTATATCTATCCACAAATGCGGCAGTTTTCCACAAGGAAAGGAAAAAAATCTAACATGACAGAACATTGCCAACCACCATGATCTTGAAGTCTGCTTCAGCAGGAGAAACTCGTTGACAGTTTCATAAGGTTTCCATCTCTGTATCTACTGGGCACTTCATTAACAGCAAGACAAGTGCATCTTGTTTTCACTTAAAAGAAAAGGATGCTCTTTTTGTTTAAAGGAAAAAGGGTGTGTGTCGTAAAGATGGACACCTAAAACTATTTGTATTCACAATTTTAAGCTCATACTTAGAAATACCAGACCTTTTTAATGTGCTCTAGTACGTTTTCAACATAAAACTCTAATTAAGAAAAATCACTCCATTTCTCACCAACCAGGTAGCAAACACCACGGCAAGAGCATGCACTTTCTCGCCACCGGATGACCCAATCGAGTCCCAAAAGATGGAAGCACCCCTAAAGGCCACCCCATTGAGACTTGTCTCCAAACATGCCCTTGAGGTTTCACAGGTAAGAAATGGATGGTTAGCATCCTCCAATCTCGGAGCTCAATGTTGGCAAGTGCCGTCCACCCTTGAAAGAACCTCACTCAGCACCAGCTTGACCCAATCTCTCCTTATCAACCATAAAAAAATCTTGACCCGCAGGGGATCCTCCAACCCCAATTTTGTGACTGTTGCCGCAATCCCAAGATCAAAAACGGTTGAAGCATACAATATCAGTACACCTTCATGGTTCCAATAGCCAAGCCAAGTGATCCCTCCCAGTTGACAGACCTCCGACCCAGGAAAGGGACTCCGCCAGAGAAAGGAACTCCAGTATCCTATGATTAAAGAGGTTATTACAGAACCTGGGCGACCAAACCCCGTCAACCCATGTGTCTGCTCCACAACCAGTGTAAAAACAAATCACAGAAGCGACCACAAAGAGCCTCGACATTACTCCAGTCGTCACACCAAAAGATAAAGCTGAAGCCACCACCCAAGACATACTTCATTAAGACAAAAATCTGACACAATTGAGTAGATCACCTTCCAGAAAGTAGATGGTGAGCCTACAATTTCTGAGTACTTATCGGAGCAGCGGACGCTTGATTATATTTCTCTCATGTCCGCTCTCGCTGAGGCCCCCGTGCCTTCTCTGGGCCGTGACTTTTTGGCTTGGAAGCACGGCTCCTTCTCTACCCGTAAGGCTTACTTGGCCCTTTTACCGAACTTTTCTGGGGACGATGCGACTTACTTGCGGGACTGCAGATTCTTGTGGGGGCTCATGCTCCCTGAGCGCATTGGTATTTTCCTTTGGTTGTTACGGCGGGGAAGATTGTTAACTCGTGCACGTTGTGCTATTATGTTTCCTAATGCGTCGCCGATCTGTGGACTCTGTGGACTGGAGACGGAAACTATTGACCATTTATTCCTTCATTGCGGTCGTGTTTGTGCTCTGTGGGACAACTTGGGCTGGCTCGACCTGTCCTCTTTGGCTTCGTTTTGTGATAGCTTGTTCCGTGGTAGGGGGCGACCGCGGATTTCGCTACCGGATCCTATCGCGCGGCTGTGGAGCCTTTGGTTGGGAAGAAACGAAGCAATCTTTGCTAGGCAGCGGTTCTATCTGGAGAATATTCGCTCTTCGGCCTCGGGTTTTCTACTTGACTGGACCTCAATGCAATATGATGCTTTTATAGCGGGGGTACCGCCTTTTGGGTACCCCCCGCCACTTTGTTTTTCTTTTGTTGTTCCTCCATTACCCAATGTAAGTATCTCTTTACCTTTTTTTAATGCATTGGGGTGAGCACCTGTGAGTGTGTCCCCCTTTTTGGAGCCTCAAAAAAAAAGTAGATGGTGAGTGGATTACCCCTGGCAGTGCAGAGATCTCAACCGAGACCCCCATAGATGCCCCACTCCAACTTGCACATCAAGTCCGATGCACTGCTTTAAATGTGTGATACCCACCTGACGAGAAGCACCCAGTTCATCTCTTTCAAGCTAAGAACTCCCAGGCTACCATCCTCCGCAAAAAGGTTCACCACCTTCCAGCTCACCAAAGTAACCCTCACGTCTCCCCCGAAGAAGATCAAAAGAACCTCTACACCATGGATTGAAATTTCGCAAAATTTCGATTTCGAGAGGTATATATGTCGATTTCCCGGATTTCGATCGAAATTTCGGTGATATTTCAACATATCGACCCATTTCAGTTGAAATTCATGGGTTTCAGTGCAAAATTTCCTAGATTTCGACCGATATCGGTGAAATTTCGCCAATAACTATGTATATCAACGATATTATCTATGTGAGCTTGATTTTAATACTTATTTACATATTCCCAATATTAAAACACATAATGATTTATATATTTTGTTTCAGGTCGGAGGTACTGTCCCCGCACCCCCGCAAAGGGGGGGCAACCTGGGCCCCCCAGGCTCGCTGACCAGGCAGCGAGACCCCCGTCTGGTAGGGTGTGACAGGGGGGTACATACGACGATTATTCAACTTGGGGAACTTCCTCCCCTTTGGGTTTAAACAATGGAGAAGAAACAACTCTATAGCTTCTATACATCTGAATCTGATATTGTTTGTTCGTTTCATTCATTTGTCATTTATCTGCGTAAATAGATGCATCTTTATTGTAAGTTTGTAATTAGATCTCTAATTCATTATAACTTTATCCACGACAGTTATTTCTATGAACAAAACAATGTTTAATTAATCATTATTTACAATTTTGAAGCAAAATGCCCGTCTATGTTTATGAACAAAAGGCGTCTTCTAAGTGTTGTTAACTTAGTTATTTTCATTCCCATGTCCAGTATCTATCAGTCAGCTCAACAATATGTCTGATATGACCGAGATGGCGTAATACAAGGAGTACGGATGAGAGATGTGTGTGATATGAGTGTACATTTGTAAGCTATTATTACTTTAAGATCTTGGATTGGATGATATCAATTTCCAGTATGGATCAGCCAAGAATCAGCATTAACATCGATTTGGACGATATGACTGATATGTGCGATATAAGGGGCATATATGAGCAATATGTGTGATACAAGTGTGTATTTGTAAGTTATTTATTGTTGTACTAACTTCGAATATCTTAATTTGCAAAAAAATGGTCGAAAAATACATTTTTTGAGTTGTTTTCGACATTTCCACCGAAACGGTCGAAATTTCCCGAAATTTCACTGAAATATCAATTTTGGAGGGAACCGAAACAAAATCGAAATCGAGATTTCGAACCTTGCTCTGCACTAATGCCTCAGGTTGTCATTTAATCTCCTTGGACGCAAATGCAAGGAGATAAAAGATCATGAGTTGAGAGAATCGCCTTCATGAGGACCAGGCACGCCCTTAGGGAAACACATGGCCAACCGCCTTGCGAACTTCCACTCCAACCTCTCCGCCATAGACAGCCAATCCTACTAGTGCAAACGACCACATAGCAACGACAATCCTAGATCACTAATTTGGGAGATCCCCTCAAAACGTATGTAACACGATCACGCAGGCAAAAATCTCCCCCTTCCCCATGCCAAAGGGAACAGAGGCTGACTTGGCACCATTGACACTAAGGTCTAAAGCATCACAACAACTCCACCACCATAGCAACCTCACAAAGTCCCCCCCTCCTCTGTTGCCCACCACAAAGAAAATAGCGTCATAAGTGCTACAACAATGGGATTGAAACATCTCCATCATTGAATCTTGCATAAGCATCCCCTTTCCAGAACATACAGAAACCATTCTCAAGAGAGCATCGATATGACTGAATCCCGCATGGTGAAACTTTTTAGGGGGAAAATGGATAGCCACTGAGATAGGTCTGCAATCTCCTTTTTACAAAAATTAATAAAGTACATACACCAAGACTCATGTAAAGCCTTGGCTTGTTCTCTGACATTCACAATATAAAATCTTTCTTGATAAGAGCACGCCACTACCATAATCATATCACCAATCCAATCCAGCTAGAACCAATACATTCCCACCACGGTATCACCATGACACTTTCCCAAAAGTTTCATGGAAAAGGACGCTTTTACTCTTTGATTGGTATGGCTTGATGTCTCTCCTAAAACCTCTAGAAGACTACAACACGATTGACCGGGTTTTGTAATATCATTGACCCAACAAAAAGTCAGTGTGACCCTTGCCTTCCCTTATCAAATGCCTAAGTAACATCTCCACGTAAAATCCAAAACGCACATGTAGTCAGCATACATACAGCCAATAAAGCCTGGACACATGGGACATTTATGGAAGGCTATTGCAGGATTTGTGAAAGCAACAAACTGCTGGTTCATGACCACAAGGATATGGGCTTCGGTACTTGGGGCTAATCATCTGCTAGCTTTCCTGTAAATGTAGCATTACCAAAAGCAGACCTAAAATGAACGGACAGACTGGTTTTCTATGGATCTCATAAAATAAGTTTCAAGATTGGCGGTAAGTGCATGAAGTTCGGCAGCACAAAACCAACTCGTCAAGTTTGAAGTTCACTAACTTGCAGACTTTGATGGAAGCCTGACTGGGCTACATTTATACACTTTATTACCCTAAAACCCAGCTTGCCTCTCATTTAATCTCCCAACAGATCTCTTTCATGCTTCCAATCCAAGAATCATTATACTTTATAAGTATGAACTACATGTCAAACAAAATGGGCAATAGATGATTGGAACTTCTCGACCATCTATCGTCTCATTTCCATGATTTATAGTATAATAATAAAAAAATGTGAGCTATTAGGTCGTTCCACAAACTCCCGTCTACTGTTACATCCATTCCATTTAATTGGCATTTCCAAGTAATGAGAATAGAAAACCCCTTTCATAATATATGGATGCTCGGATTTGGGGGAAATAATGACTTGATCACCATAATATAAGACATCTCTCTTGATGTTGGGGAGCTAAGCTAGTTCCTAAACAAACATACAAGATTCATCAAAATTAGCATTAAAGATTTGTATTATAGTGTCTCTCTCTCATATATTACGATGCCACAGCATGCCATCGTATTGTGTCGTGTCGTAGGCAGTAGGCATGTCAATGCGCTTGGAGTACTGATATTACTGTATATCGCCAGCATGCAAGGGGACGTGCTCGTAATAGTAGTGAATATCATGGTATGAAAAATCTAGCCTCGAGGTGCACACCTTGAGGTGAGACAGCCTCATTTAGCTTTGAGGTATGCACCTCGGTCCAACTCATTGAGGCATGGGCGAGGCGTTTTATCGAGGCATTTTTGCTTTTCTGGAGCATTTTGTTGATGATTTTAATGGTTTACTTGGTAGTTTGATAAGATTATAAATGTACGTTTATTTAGGATAATATTATACACGAAGAATGCCTAAATCCATTGTTTCTTTCATGTAAATGACTTCATATTTACCGTTACTCATGTCCAACTATTTCGGTAAATACTTACCATTTCACTCATAATGAATGAATTCATAAATATCAAATCCAATAATACTTGTAAACATAACGAGCTTTGCAATGTATAGGCAAAACATAGTATATATGATTCAAAGTTTTCTCATTCTGCCATATATTATATATTAGACGCATAACATAAATTTCTTTGGTAGATATTTAAATGTATTTTTTGTACAAAAATATTTCAAAGACATATATGTATTGTTTAATCATTAGCGGCATTTGTAGACAATGGATCCTAGTTTGATTGGATGAAAATGTTGTAGAAAGAGATATGAAGTTGTTATATCTTCTCTTTTATTGTTCTTATCTTTTTTAAGGAAAAATAAGGTATGATATCGAGGAGATGCCTGCCCTTTAGTTTCTATGTATTCACAGAGAAAAACAAAACAAAAACTACAAAGACCAAATGTCTTTAGACTTTTCGCATGCTCAATTACATTTTCTATATACACACGTTCAACTCGAAATACCAAACCATTCTATGCTAGCTACATAGACCACAAGATAGTTGCCACCTAAATCTTGGTGGGACAACTCCAGTGTCGTAATTGGGGTGGATATCAAAGCGTATCTCCCCCTCTTTGGCCTCAAAAGAAAACTCATGTGTCCTAAGGTATCCGGTGAAATCCAAAAGCCGACCCAATCGAAAGAATAAATCTCGTCGACAAGTGTCGTTGCCCACACCTCCATTGCAACTGAACACCTAAAAATAAGTGCCCAACACTCTCCTCTTCCATTGAACAGCGCTCACAAGTGCCATCACAACCTGGAAAGAACCGCTCTCTTCTCTCACGTGTCATCAAACGACTCCTTCTAAGAAACCAAATGAAAATATGGATTCGTAGCGGAACCTTCCACCTCCAAATATCCACGAACAGATTTGAAGAAATTGTCGGATCAAAGACCTTGAAGGAGTATAACAAGTATTGTGAAGTGTCCATCAGCCCAAGACCAACGATCGGCAAAATCAGCCATTCCCTTACGAGTTGGTAGATTCTCCAAGAGCTGGCATCAAGGTTTTTAAAAAATGCGCCTCGAGGCGCTGAGGCGTACGCCTCGAGGCTTTTTTCACCAAAAACCGCCTCGAGGCGCAAGAGGCGTATGTGAAATCGGCAGCTTAGGTTCGAAAAAACGCGCCTCGAGGCGCACGAGGAGTACGCCTCGAGGCGAGGCGGTCGGAAATCGCCTCTGAACGACCGCCTCGACAGGGTCCTAAGAGGCGGTCGCCTCAGTTGGTCGAGGCGGTCGAGGCGGTCGAGGCGAAGGCGAGGCGCTCATCGAGGCGTTTTCTTTTTCAAATTATTTTTTTTATGTTAATTCAATTATCTTATTAGCAATTTCAGATGTTTATAAAGATGTAGTTGTTTAGGATATAATACATAAGATGAATGCTTAAATTTGGCCGCTTTCATGTTCATATTTACTATTAAACATATTCAATCATGTCAAGAAACTCTTAAATTATGCCCTTAAATATTCGAATCCACAAGTATCATAGAAAAAATTACTCGTAAAATTATTTTTAAGGAGTTTTCAAACAATGAGCTATGTAATATACCAAGAAGGTCAAACAAGATATAATTCAAGGGGAGTTTATGTACTACTCCCATTGAAACAAATCAATATATCCGAATAGAAATAAAATCCTTAATAAAAAAATTCGCCGGGGGCGCTGCCCCCACACCCCCGCAGGGGGGAGCGCACCTGCTCCCCCCCTAGACCCCCCCCCCAGGCTCGCTGACCGGGCAGCGAGACCCCCACCTTGTTGGGGTATGGTATGGCAGGAAGGGGAGCATACGATGGTTCTTCAACTTAGGTTAGATGGTTAGAATTTAGGGGAATATCAACAGATTTAATCTATGATTGGATGGAAAATTAGTAAAAATATATCTTTTCTTTCAGTGTTCCTATCTTTGTAATTGCATCATATATTATAGTAATTTATATCATATGTTAGTTAGAATATATATATAATTTCATTAGTATATATTTTGTTGTAGTTTTTATAGGTTTTCTCCTTGTAAACTGAGGCTTACGCCTCGACCGCCTCGAGGCTACGCCTCGCCTCGATTCCAGGGAAACCGCCTCGTTCCGTTTTTAGTTTTTTCAAACCTTGCTACGCCTCGAGGCTATGAGGCGTTCATCGAGACGTTGAGGCGGTGAGGCGCTTTTGAGGCGTACGCCTCATCTGGATATCTTTAAACCTCAAAAGCACCAAAATAATTTGAACCTAAAACACTAAATGTCAACGGCGGAGGTCTTGGGCTTGTGAAACTCGAGATTCTTTCCTCTTCTTCCCCAAGTAGCATATTCTAGATTCTCTCTTATATACTTCAGCAAATGCTCTTCTCCCTGAGCAGTGATGCTGCAGCCATTGAAGGTCTCGGGTTTTCTTCTGGACTTAGTAGCTTTCTTTTCTCGTTTGCAATCTTAAGACCTATTTAGACTATGAAATTAGATCACCAAATGATCAAACTTTGCTCAAAATCTGATGTTGTGTATTCTTATTTCATAGATAGAGAAAAACAAACTAAGTTCATTCCATGTTACTCTTGGTTTAAGGAGCAAAATTTGCTCAAAATCTGTCGTTGTGTATTCTTCTTCCTCCTTCATGTCTTGATTAAAGTCTCTACTGTTTGTACATGTTTAAAGTTTCAAAATCTGCTACTGTTTGTACTTGCTTAAAGTCTCAAAATCATCTGCTGTTTGTACAGACTCACCCTCGCCCCAACAGAGAGCAAGCACGTAGACAGAAAAAAGCACCAATATAGCAGAGAGTACCACCCTCAAAAGAACCAACCGACCACCCCTTTTGCACACCAACCCGCTAGCTTCTTCTTTGTCCTGTCAATAACTAATATCCAATAGGATTGTTGTAGTTTGCCTCCAACATTAGGTAGCCCAAGGTATAGTATAGGCAGGGTCTCCCTATGTGTTTGCAAGGCATTCTCACAAAGCGTCACCTCCTCCCCAACCATTTCAAAAGGCACAAAAACATACTTTGCAAAGTTAATCTTAAGGCCTGAGCTAAGACTGGACAACTCGAGAATAATGGTCGCTTCCACGGTTGCGATCTCTCCCTCCCCAAAAAATAGTACCATCAACGTACTAGAGGACGTGGATAGAAATCCCTCCCGGACTGAAACCAGCCAAGAAATCTCCCTCCCTCACCTTCGTCGCCATCTTGGCCAATGCATCGGCCACCATCGCAAAAAGCAACAATGCGAACGGGCATCCCTGCCGAACCCGTCGCTGCAGTTAAAAGAAGCCACCTTCCTGCGTCTTATTCACTAAAACTGCAGTAGATATCGTCATCATGCATCTCTGCATCCAAACAATCCAATCACTCGGAAAGCCTCTACAATTCAGAGATGCGTAAATGAAACGCCACTCAACACAATCATAAGCCTTTGAGAAATCAACCTTCCACATGAATCCCTTGGTCCTCTTCCTCAGCCACTCTGCAATCACCTCAGAAGCAAACACGACCCCCATCCATCGTATTCCTATCCAGAATGAAAGCCGACAATGTCGGATCAATGATAGAACCCAAAACCCCTCAAAATCTGTCGGCAAGCACCTTAGCAACAATCAGATACATATCATTTATCGGTGCTATAGGGCACAAATCGTCAACCAATCGCACCACATCCTTCTTAGGCATAAGGAAGAGATAGGAATGGTTCCACCGCTCAAACTCGTCGTTCGGCCTACGAATCTCCTCAACCACATCCAACGCCCAGCTCCCAAAATTCTTTGCAAAAGAAAACCAGGAAACCGTCTGTCCCAAGGACACGTCAGAGTTAAGATCAAAAATCGCCCGCTTGACCTCAGATGGGAGAAAATTACGCAACAACTCCTCTAACTGCAACACGGACAACTGTGGGATATCACTTCCCAACCATCTAGCACCATTGTTGGGCACCCGCATGTTGAGCTCAAAAAAAAAATGTCGCCTCACTGCTTCGCCAATGGAACCTACCTCCCCCAACACTTCTTTGTTCAACCGATTGTGTGGATTAGGTCCTCCGACGGCCACTCACCACCGCATGAAAAAAATCTGGTGTTCGCACCTCAAGCAATGTCTCCCCTCAATCATCCGCTTCTTGTCCTCCGCCAAAAGTATGTGGTTATGCTCGCGCCTCATCGCCATCTCCTCCTTCAGTGGTGCTACCCATTGGTATAAAAGAAGGCTTAGGAGGAAAAGGCAGCAGCTTTTGGAAGAAAACAAAAAAAATCCACCACAAGCCCAACCCTCTTTCCCCTCCTCTCGGCTTCCCTCTTCCATGAAATCCCCCTTTCCTCCATTCTCTTTTTCCTCTTCCCCTAACCCTAGTCTTCTTTCCCCTTCTCTCCTCGCTACAACCGCCAGCGACGCCGTCACCACCCACTGGATATTGCCCCCGTCAATTTCTTTACCATCAACCCATGTTACTAGTAACTCTGATGCGGCCTACTACCCACACTGATGTTACCTTCCACAGCCCTGCAGGCCGCCCTCGGCCCACTCCTCTTCCTGCACCACCACCTCAATGGGTAACACACAGCTTTCCTCCCTTTCCTCCACAGTCCTCATGGGTCCTGGTTCGCAATACACAGATTGTCTTTCTTTTGGTGTTTTTGGGTCCCAATTCTGGGGAGTCCAAGTCCATGTCTGTTATCCTTTGTGTCTAATGTCTTATTCTTTCTTATTTTCATAATTTCTGCCGGTTATTTATTTTCCCTGGACGTTGGAAACAATTTATAGTCAAATCAGCCGTTAATTCTATTCAACGGGTTCTGCTGCGTTCTGTTTGCTTTGATAAATTACTTCATGTTATACGACATTCAATTAAATCAAATCGTAATTAATTTTTTTTGTTCTCCTGTGAAGTGCTACTCTGGTTTCCCATCAAGATCCGATTAGCAACTTTGTTTGTTCAATGCGAAGGTTGTCATCGGCATGACAAGTCACCCCGCTTGTATAATCATAAATTAATTTGATCATACAACAGTAGTGCACATTTTGGCATATTCATACTTTTAGTCAGTAGTCTAAGGACTTCCATCACTAAGGGACATACAACACCATATTGACCTTGTCCCTGTAGCTAGCATGTCCAACCTGTCTCACTACCGGTTAAGATTGACAGAAATGAAGAAATGCAAGGACAGGTGATGGAGCTCTTGAGCAAAGGATATGTGCATGAAAGTATGAATCTCATTGTTGTCCCTGCCCTCCTAACACCAAAGAAAAATGGGACTTGGAGAAAGTGTGTGGACAGTCAAACCATCAACAAGATCACGGTCAAGTATCGCTTTTTGATTCCCCCAACTGGATTATATGTTGGATATGTTAACTGGGGCAAGCATATTCTCTAAGATAGACTTGTAAAGTGGTTACCACCAGATAAGAACGGCACTCAGTGGAAAACAACCTTTAAAACTCATGACGGGTCTGCACGAATGGTTAGTGATGTCCTTGGACCCATGGCCTTAAATTTCGCCGAAATTCGGCCGAATTTCGGTCGAATTTCGGTTTCGGCAGGTGACCGAAATTCGGCCGAAATGGCTATATCGGTCGAAATTTGGGGGGGTCTAGTTCAAAAAGCCACCGAAATGACCGAAATTTCGGTCGAATTTTGACCGAAATTCGACCGAAATTTCATTTCGGTCCCTCACCGAAACGAAACCAAAATCCGACTTTTAAGGCCTTGCTTAGACCTGACTAATGGTCCTGGCACCTTTATGCGCATAATGAACCATGTTTCCATACATCTTACTGGGAAGTTTGTAGTAGCTTATTTTGATGACATCCTAATTTACACTCTACAGTGTCAGCCAGAGTAAAAACTTGAGTTATCTGCGTCAAGTGCTCTCCATCCTAAGAGAACATAAGCTCTTTGTTAACCTCAAGAATTGTGCTTTCCTTACCGACTCGGTTAATTTTATTAGGTTACATTGTCCATGGTATCAAGGTTGGACAGTTAAAGATTGAAGTCATTAGAAGTTGGTCAACTATGAAGACCCTCATGGAAATTCACAATTTTAGGCTTGGCTTCCTTCTATCAACGCTTTGTAGAGATACTAGAGAACGCCATTAGTTAAGCTAGTGCAATTTCATATTGCTTACGTGGGGTAAATTTTCATGGACATGGAAGCTGAAAATGGTTTCCAAAAACTCAAAGAACGTCTAATTCAGGCCCCTACATGGTTCTATCGGGTTTCAACATGGTGTTCGAAGTTGATTGTGATGCATCTCACATTGGTATTGGCACCATCCTTAGCTAAGAAGGATGATCAATTTCTTATTTCAGCGAGAAAATTGAATGATGCGCGCTCACGCTACTCCACGTATGATGTGAAATTTTATACCATTGTTCAAGCTCTCAAGCATCGGCACCGCTACCCTATCCAACGCGAATTCATCCTCACTTCGAACCACAAGGCCCTATGCTACATGCAACCCCAGAGAACTCTCAACAAAAGGCACACAAAGTGGGTGAGTTCCTTGCAAGAACACACATTCCATTTGAAACACAAGGTCGTCATTAAGAATCGAGGTGGTCGATGCTCTGAGTCGTCGAGCCCACCTGCTTGCAACAGTCATAGTGGAGATCATAGGTTTTGAGCATATCAAAGAGTTATATCAAATTGACCATGACTTCAGCAAACCGCACCATAATTGTCTGACTCGGTTGACAGACCTATATCTAATTCAAGATTGTTATCTCTTCTGTAGGTCACAACTGTGCATTCCTGCCACGTCCTTACAGGAAAATCTAATTCTGGAATTGCATGGAGGAGGTCTTGATGCACATTTTGGGATAGACAAAACCTTAACCCTCCTTCACGAGAGATTATATTGGCCACAGATGAAGAAGGATGTAACCTAAGCAATTCAATGTCGCCAAATTTGCCAATGTTTCAAGCGTCAAAAAACAGAATATCAACTTGTGCACCCCTCTACCCATTCCCACACGCTTATAGGAAGACACCACTATGGATTTTGTTATCGGGCTTCCATAGACTGCTAGAAGATGATTTCGTTCTTGTCGTAGTTGATCGGTTTTCTAAGATGGCCCACTTTATCCCATGTAGGAAATCGTCTGATACATCTCATATAGATGATATCTTCTTTAAAGAAGTTGTCTGTAGGCATGGCATACCACATTCACCTACATCTGATAGGGACACTAGCTTTTTAGGTCATTTTTTGAAGGACCTTATGGTCTAAGTTGGGCGCTCATCTACAATATAGCACTACATATCACCCCCAAACTGATGGCCAAACAGAAGTAGTAAATAGATCTTTAGGAAATTTGCTTTGATGTCTTGCAGGAGAACGACACACTTAGGGTATGTTTGTTTGCTGGGTTGGAGTGGGTTGGGGTAACCTGATTAGAATAGTAGCTGTTTGGAATGCTTATGAGGGTTGGAGAGGGTTGGAATGAAGAATGTGATGTGATGTCACTATGATTGGTGATAGCATTCCATCCCAAGAAAGAGAGGGGTAAACCGGGCTACCTCGGGGTAACCCGGTTACCAAACAAGCCCTTAATGGGACGTGGTCCTTCCTCATGCGAGTTTGCGTAAAACAGTTCGTCTTGTCGGTCTACCGGAAAATCTCTTTTTGAATGTGTCTGTGGTTTTCTCATTCCTCGCATCCTTGATAAAGTTATGGGCAATTGCAACCGCGGACAAGTTGGATGATAATATCCCCTGACTCCACCAAGAAATCAATACCAAACTCCGAGATACCTCCACCAAATATCAAACCCAAGCCAATACCCACATGAGGAAGTTAAGTTCAAAGAAGGTGATTTGGTTATGGCCCGTTTTCAGAGAGCGTGTTTCCATGAGAGAACCCACCATAAACTAAGTCCAAATAAATTTGGACCTTTCAAAATCAAGAAGATTGATCGGAATGCTTATGTATTGAAGCAGCCGCCAGAATTCAGTGCTTCGCCTATATTTAACATATCTGATTTGTATCCATATTTCGAGAAAGATGAAACTAGTCCAAAGATTCGACCAATTAGTTCTTCATCCACAGTCACTGCAACCGCCCCATCTCTAGACGTCGTTGATGATATCCTGGATGTTCGTGACTTGGCAACACATCATAGAATTATTCGACGTTTCCTAGTACAATGGACGGGGTGTTGCTTGGAGGATAGTTTATGGATTGAGTCCTTGGTATAGGGTTTTGAGTGGTGCTCCCCATTGGTATAAAAGGAGGCTTAGGAGGAAAAGGCAACAGCTTTTGGAAGAAAACAAAAACCCCCCACCACAGGCCCTACCCTTTCCCCCCATCCTCCCGGCTTCCCTCTTCCCCGATATCCACCTTTCCTCTATTCTCTTCTTTCTCTTCCCCTAACCCTAATCATTTTCCCACTTCTCTACTCGCTACTGCCACCAGCCACGCCATCACCACCCTACCGGATATCGTCGCCGCCAACTCCTCTACCATCAACTGCCACTAGTAACTCAGTTGTATCCTACTACCCACACCGGTTTTACCTTCCGCAGCTCCTGCAGGGCGTCCTCATCCCGCTACTCTTCGTGCGCCGCCAGCGCTGCAATGGGTAACAAACAGCTTTCCTCTACAGTCCTCATGGGCCGTGGATCGCAATACACGGTTTGTCTTTATTTTGGTGTTTTTGGGTCCCATTCAGGAGAGTCCAAGTCCAAGTCTGTTACCCTTTGGGTCTAATGCTTGATTCTTTCTTATTGTCGTAATTTCTGCCGGTTATTTATCTCCCTGGACGTTGGAAAACAATTTATTGTCAAATCAGCCATTTATTATATTCAACAGCTTCTGCTGCCTTTTGTTTGTCTATATAAGTTACTTCATGTTATTTGACATTCAATTAAATCAAATCATAATTATTTTCTTGTTCTCCTGTGAAGTGCTCCTCTGGTTTCCCATCAAGATCTGACTGGTGACTTTGTTTGCCCATTGTGAAGGTTGCCATCTGGCATGACCGGACACCATGCTTATGTAATCATAAATTAATCTGATCATATAACAGTAGTGCACATTCTGGCATATTCATACGTTTGATCAGTTGTCTGGAGTCTGAAGTTTGCATCACACAACCCGGGTGTTGGCCATCCCCTGAATTCCAACGGATAGGCGTACGATCCGAATGTGATCTTAGTAGGGCAACCACCGAACCCAAGGGAAAACACTCCATAAGATCTGGCGAACCCAAGAAATGATCCAAACGAGATCTAGAAGAGGAGCTCCTCCATGTATACTTCAAATCGTTGCATCAAAACCTATGATGATATATCACTAATAAACTCTGCAAACGAGGTTGATCCATGATCCAATCCACCTCTGTCACACGGGTGGTCTTCCGCAAACAGAGTAACATTGAAGTCACCACCAACCAACCAAACATGTTCTGGGAAACACAATCTGCCAAGCGAAGTTCACCCCACATATCTGTTATAAAATAGAAAGCGGAAGCAAAACATGGAATAAAGATAAAGAACAAAGAAAGAACGCGGAATTTACGTGGAACCCTACTCCGTGAGGAGCGGGATGAAACTACGGGAGAAGCCCTCAAAGGGGCATGCTATGCATTGCTTTTTCTCATATGTTACAAGAGGCCTGGGGCTCCTTATATAGCCTCCACAGGGCCTCCAAATCCCACCGTTGGACGATGTGGGACTAAACCACTGGATGGGGTAAATGGATCCTGTAGGGATCCATTTACCCTCCTACAACACAATAGGCGCACATACAACGAATGCTCCAACACTCCCCCTCAAGCTGGAGCATGCAATGCTCAGCTTGGACAAACAGAAAGAAACTCAACTCAACGCTACATGACACTACGGACAATATCAACCCAACGCGCACATTGTTGTTGTCGATGACGTTGCTTCTCATGCCGTGCAGGTGAGGAGGACGAACGGGCTGGAGTGTGAGTCAACTGAAGACTCGGAATCTGACCATCGAGTCTGAACTTGCGCCTGAAGTCTCCTCGTCAGAGAACTGGGTCTCTCCCATCTGGCTCG
Organism: Ottelia alismoides; assembly: GCA_037367405.1. NCBI lineage: Eukaryota > Viridiplantae > Streptophyta > Magnoliopsida > Alismatales > Hydrocharitaceae > Ottelia > Ottelia alismoides. Next base: position 698,554 of record JAZKJV010001136.1, read on the forward strand.
GAGAATGGTGCACTGTTCTGGTGTACCTATGATACCACATGAAAATCCTTGCCCTCAAGGGAATGGTCCTCTGCTCTGGAGTCCCTAGGGCTCACATGAAAACTCTAGCCTGACAACAAGAAGAATGATGGGGACCGCGAAACAAATAATGGCAACTTATGCTCATCTGAAAATGACCGCACACTCGTGTGTGTCTGAAACTGAACTCGAAACCTTCTGACGTCGAGCATGAACAACTGTAGAGTCTGAATATCTGGCTGGTCTGAATAATCTGCATCTGGCATCTGAATCTGGAGCACAAGACCTGTGACTCTACATATATACTCCCCCTTTCTCACATACTGGTCGGGAAACAGAGAAAGCGACCAAGTTGGGAGAAGACAACACAATGGGGAAAACAAAACATGAACATCCAAAAAACTTGCGGCTTTCCTTCATTTTTTTTAAAGCCGTCAATCTCTTCTTCTTTTTTTGCAAATTTTTTTAAGCCGTTCAAACCCTTCCTTTTTTTCGGCTTTTCATTTCTTTTTTTTTTTAAATTTCGCGTACGGCTTTTTATTTGTACGCGCCTTTTTTTTTAATAAGTTGCGTATGGCTTTTCCAAATGTACGCGCCCTTTTTTTCTTTTCTTTTCTTTTTTTGAAAACTTCGTGATTTTTTTTTACACCACACTCTCTCTCCCTTTTTTTTCTTGAAACCACTCACGGGCCAAAAACAAATGACGCCCCCTTTTTTGTTTTTTTATACGGCCCACATGGGCCAAACACGCAGGAGTCCCCTCTATCCTTTTTTTTTAATAAAAAAGGGCAATTGAGCCCTAAAGGTTCCCCATCGTGGAAACCTATTCCTGAATGGAGCCGCCGCCTCCTGGAATTGAAGATGAACGCCGTCGTCGCGCAACCGCTGTTTCGCCTGGAGCATGAGGACGGAGGGCTCGAGCACTGTATGGGGCGCCGCCTTGAGGAAAATCACGAGGGGGGGTGCTGGCTGAAGGGAGATGCGGCTGCCTGAGGCTCCTCTCCAGCGCTTCCTGAAGAGACGAAAATGGAGGCCTCCGTCTGTGCTGCCCGGCAGTTTGCGGGGGTATCTTGCCGCCTCGGATGTTCGCGCGCAGGAAGAAAGCAGCGCAGGGGCATCGTGCGCCGCTGATCTGGGAGGAGAGCAACCTCCTGGGGGAGAAGGAGGTTTGAGGAGGAGGGCGCGATTGACCAGGGCTCGCCGCCTGCGCGAGGCTTCTCCGCCTGTGGAGGATGCTCGCGCGAGGGATCACGGGGGGGGGGGGGGGGGGGGTTGCGCCTGTGCGCGCTTGATGCTCTGTGGAGCGCCGCCTGCGCCTGTTTGGAGGGGCGTGACTTTGTCGCCTGCTTGGAGCAACTGATTTGCGTATAAGGGCTAAACAAGGACGCCGCCTGCGTGTGCGAGAGAAGAGGTGGCCCAAGATGCGGCTTGGAACTATGGATCTAGGGTTGCAGAAAAACTTGGAACCCAAAACTTGTACAGATCTCCCAACAATAATCGAAATCTTGAAAAACAATGATCTTCGATAACAATGGACGACATATCCGATAACTGAATCTTGAATAACTAATGAACATAAAACTCCTCGAGAATCGACCCACTCTGATACCATGTTATAAAATAGAAAGCGGAAGCAAAAAATGGAATAAAGAAAAAAAAAAGAACGCGGAATTTACGTGGAACCCTACTCCGTGAGGAGCGGGATGAAACCACGGGAGAAGCCCTCAAAGGGGCATGCTATGCATTGCTTTTTCTCATCTGTTACAGGAGGCCTGGGGCTCCTTATATAGCCTCCACAGGGCCTCCAAGTCCCACCGTTGGACGATGTGGGACTAAACCACTGGATGAGGTAAATGGATCCTGGAGGGATCCATTTACCCTCCTACAACACAATAGACGCACATACAATGAATGCTCCAACAATATCAAACATGGGTGATTCCTGCGGGACCATAGACCACGGACTCACGGAGGTCACAAAGAGTAACCCATCTGAACATGTTTGTGGCAGCACGGACAAAACATGGGTGCCACACATCGAATCCACGAGCTCAAATGCATCACCAATCTCGCCAATAATCGTCCTCCCGATGATCCAACAGATGGTAATGCAAGAAACTCGCTAAAGTGTGATCCAGCCAGCTCTCGCCAAATAAAACAGTCCCAAGCCTCCAGCTTCGTCTCCCGCAAACACAAAATATCCACCTTCCAGCTCTCCGCTAGAAGTCCAACAGCTCTCCTATTGTCCGCTTGCCCAAGGCCCTGAACATTCCACGAAATAAACCTCATCTGGCAGCAGTGGGGGACGACCCCACCAAAATCACCCCCACACAATTCGCGACCAAGGCCTGCTTCTCACTCCTCTTCTCAGAGATTGCAGACCTCTCAATCTCAAAGCCCACATCACCATCGACAGTAACTACCGGCTCATCATCAACACCCAATTCTGCTAGGTGGGCAGTTGGTCTATGCAGCCACGGCCCCAGGGTTCACCTTCGACAATGATGGACAAACACCCTCCAACGATCCACTCTGTGAATGGCAAGTGCAAGAGGGATAGGTCCTCGGGTCCGCCTGTCTTTGATCTATTTTGATATTTTTTGACGAGATTACAAGATTTTGTCAACATGCTCTTTTTCATACTTGGCTAAATGGCATCGGCGTTGACACTTAAAATCATGAGAGAATATTTATAGATCGTTCTATAATCATGCGAAACTCCATCAAGATTGCATATACATATGGAAAGCAAATGTTGCATTGAAAGTGAAGATGCGTGCATGGTTGATGCGAAAGAAGCGGCTTTGTGATGAAGGGGGACATGGGTAGGAGGGGGGGAGGATCAAGATTGATCTTTTTCGCTATGTGGTTTAAATGACAAGAACATGGACCATCTGTTTTTCTGCTCCCTTGCACAACAGGTGCAAGAAATTGTTTGCATTTCATTGCTGTCGAACTCAACCCTCCTAATGTCTCAGATTAGAAGAAAGGGATCGCAGATAGGCAGTTCTATAACAAGGAAGAATGACGTGTGTGTGTGTGAGAGAGAGTGGAAAGTCTGCTACATAGAGAATGCCGCTAAAGGAATTATATTTCGTGAGGTTTTCGAATTTTGTCCAGTTTGACGTGACCGAGAATTTTTTCACTTTTAGATAAAATTTGGACAACTCATCTCAACTAGCTTTACTGTGACTCAAAAAAAAACTCCCCAATAAATGTATGTGATTCAGAGAGGGTGCCTCAATATCACTGCATGTGGATGTCATTTATACCAGTTGTCCTGACAATAGAAAATCAACTACATATTTTGCGCAAGACAGTCTAGTGACCTAGAAAAGCAACATGCAGTTGTAACTTGTATCACATCCTAGTTCTCGAAGGACATGCCAGTAACTTGTATCACATCCTAGTTCTCGAAGGACATGCCAGTCTATGTACCAGACAGGAAGGGACAGAAACGATTCGAGTGCACTCAGTAGTGTCCAAATTGAATAATCATTTAACCGTCCCATAAAAATGAGAAGTGGTAACCACGCAGCACACACTATTACCAAAAATCCAATGTTCATTATCAAACAAAGCATGATGACATTGATTGTCATTGCACCAACAACCTTATTCAGAGAGGACTGATCATACTAGTTACTGCTACTACCCATGTTCCATCCATAGACCATAATTACTACTGGCACATTCACTATAGTACTTCTGCATATTCATTTTGACATATATGTCAAGCTAAGCATGATCAACATCTTCGATCCCGATTCCTGACATAAAGGGGAGTATGGAGATATTTTTCTTCTGCCCATTTTCTGTGAACTTAGTCTATTCTGAAATATCCGAGGGTATCGTGTAACTTATCCAATTCTCGCTGCATAAAGAAGGTTTGGGCCTCTATAGAAAATAAAACAATTATTGATATCTTGACAAACAAAGTGGTAGAGAGAACTTTCAGTTTGCAGCAAGATGCAATTTTGAGTAATCAAAATGCTACTTTCTATTCATTAATAAGTATATATTTGAGAATAGTTAAGGATCAAGCCAATTGGATAATTGAATCTTGTGGAAAGATCTAGCAATTATAGTATAAGATCGTGTGTTTACTCATCTTGTTTATTGTGAAAGTTTTTTCTAAAAGAAAAAAAAGGGCCTCTACCGTATAGGTGTGTGTTCAAAACTTCACCATTTATCACCTCAATAAAAAGTACAAACCTAACGCATGTGAAAATAACGCAAATAATACAAATTCCAACTCTCAATCAGTGTCCTAACATGCACATTCAACATAAGCACGGTCCTAGCAAAAAACCACGCCATTTTTGGCAATCCAAAGTGCCCACATCAGAGCTAAACACCCAAACCGCTCCTTCTCAATGCAATTCCACTCCACCCCAATGGATTCTCAAAAATCCGACACACAATCAAATATGCACCACTTGATTCCCAAATAGTGTCACCTACAATTGAAGAAAAGATGATCTGCATTCCACGTCCCCCAGATAGCATAAGCATGTTGAGTCAACATTCGGTACGAACCGCGTAAAACGGTCCATAGTCAAGAGTTTGCCCCTCTTAAAATTCATAGGAAGACCTTCACATGAGTTGGAATTTTCCACTAACATATTCTCCTGCAATCCGCCGCGCATCCTCCAGGGTCAAATCATACAGCCCTCCAATGCTTTGTAAGCCTTCCCAACCGAGAATACACTATCACGTCAGCTCCAACAATCCCACCCATCAGTGGGCCCAGCCACATTCTCAAGCTCCTCAAGCAACATCAGAAGCTCCCTCGATCGTTGATCTAAAGGCTCGGACAAAAATTAGGGAAAAAAGAGTGTATGTCCCAAACTTCATCCACTAAAACATCCTGGTTAGTAGACAACACATCAGTCGTGGGAACCTCACTCCCAAAGACCCGCCCTCATTCCAATCATCAACCCATAACTTGAACCAAGTATTGTCCGCTACAATAGGTGTCAATAAAGGACAAATCTCCTACGCCACACTATAAATGCCTCACCAGAATTAAGAAAGCATTGGCCCAATCTCACATGGGCTAAGGAGAGAATTGTTTGTCCCGTATATCTATGGATAATATTGCAAGCCAGATTGTCGCAACCGTCCCAGATACGTGCAATCCACTCGTTGAGTAAAGCCATGTTCATGTTTTCCAAATTGCGCATCCCAAAGCCCCCATCAACCTTTGAACGAGTGACTGTCTTCCGGTACACCAATGAGAAACCACTTGTCGAAGATGATCAGAAAAAACGTCCCATGATGCCCTCAAGCCTTCTTCTCACCCGCACAGGGAGGAGCCTGGAAGATAGGAAATAAATAGGGATCACAGACAACACTGACCTCAGCAGCACCGATCTGCCATCTCTAGGATCTAGGCAAACATACCGACTTCCAACATGATAGTCTCTGCTCCATTTTCCCAGTCATCGATAGCAAATCCGCCATATTCATCTTCCCCACAAGAGGGATACCGAGGTAATGCAGCAGCAACTTCCTGACGTGGAGAGCATAGCCAATCCGCACATCTCACAATCTTCTCTTCCAAGATGAAGAGCACAACAAACCCAATAATCCCATCCCGGTGACACCAGTCGACATAGTTAACCACATATCTCACAATCTCCTCCTCCAAATCGAAAGGCCACCTCTCCAAACCCAGTGATCTAACCACGGTGACGCACTGCCAACCGAAGCAAGTAGCTTCATGAGGCCAACAAAGTCCTAAAATCGTTGCTCTGAAAAGTCCGTCGTGACTGTTAGCAGTCAAACCACATATGCCCAGATGTCAGTCACTTGTGTTTTTGTCCATAGCCGACACATAAAGCCGCGGAGGCTGAGAAGCTAAAGTCCCTGCATTCGTCCAATCGCCATTCTAGAAGGAGAAACCACGTCATCAACCAGCACAAGTCTAAAGAAATGAGGCATATTAGCCAAGACCACACGAATGCCTTTCCAAAATGTTGTCTCAAAGCGAAGAGGACACAAGTCTGATGACACCTGGGCATTAATACTGTAGTGTAGATCTTACCGAGTAATCTACTACATGTGTCGTCCGTTGCGCACCAAATTCTTACAACCTACTTTAGTATTGGGGCATGGTTCTTTTCTTCTAGTCTCGAAACAATGAGACCACCCCCCATCAATAAGATGTAACTCATGTCCGTTTTGATGTGGTTTCCCTCGGAAGAATCTTTTCGTAATCATTTCCAATATGCAACATGCGCCCACGGGAAGAGGCTTCGTGGATATGAAGAAAACATGAATGGATGCAAGCACTGACTTCACCAGAAGAATATTCAGTTTCTAACCATAACAAGCCGTTCTTGACATTCTTTCATCTCAAAGTTTGTGTTACATTTTCATGTTATTTATAATCCCTCGATCCCTATGTATTTTATTAGTGATCACACATCAACCATGAACCATGTGAAGGCAAGATCATAGTCGGCAATCGCTACCTCAAGGGGGGAAATTGGTGCTCGTGATTGGCACTCGTAGGAGACATTTTTAAGTTCCATCAAGAACCTTATTTCTTGCAGACGGAGGTGACAAATCGAAGAAAAAATTTTGTAATCATCAAGGAAACAAGGAGATGACAAGGTCATGATCGATGATGATGGCAATGAGGAACAAGGTCGTACATCAAAGTTGTTTGAGGCTTAGCCCATGCTAAGGAGCGTGCACAGGACGTACGACTAGATCGATTGGGGCAGCATGCAATTGTGCCAATCGAAGGTAGAGACAAGGATGTAATACCCCCATGTACAACAACAGGGGCTTGTAAATAAAAAAAAGGAACAATCAATGAGAAGGCATGTCGATGATAAATGCAATGCAAGGTGAGGAGTCCTACACGCGGGAGGCACGAAAAATAGAAACAAAGAAGAAGAAAAAGAGGGGTCAATGGCCTTTTAATCTTCTTTTTGTTTTTATCTATTTTAGGCACAATAAGGGCCTCCGTCAGCATGAAAAAGAGAGAAAGTTGAGTGAGAAACAACAACAAAGCCTTTTTTCCCACATTAAATAGGGTCCGCTACATGGATTCTTTGCCTCCATTCAGATCTATCTTGGATCATTTTCGAGCTTAGATCAAATTTCAAAAAACTATATCCCTTATAACAGATTGGAAAGAAGTATGGAAAAGGGAGAGTGGGAGAGAGAGAGAGAGATGGAAAGTAATTTGCATCATCATTTGTTTCTTCTCAGCAACTTTCTTAAATTCTGAAAAATATGGAAGAAAGGAGAAGTGCCAAAGTAAAGTTTATAAATACTACTCTTGTTTGAGTTCCTCGGAGAAACTTCAATACATCCTATGAGGGACAAAGTCCGTGCTCCATCCTCATTTTATCATCGCCTCTAGTATGAGTTCAAGGATCTCATAAGAGAATACATAACACATGAGGTCCCTATATGAGAGAGACATTGACAAAGATTCCATACATGAGAGGCCCATTTCGAAGCCTTATAAGAGGGACTCGTTTTTGAGATCTTCATATTGACATTTCCACAATTGTTTCGGATCTTGAGAGAGATGGTGCAATCTTCTAATGAAGTGACAAATTTTCAACTAAGAACACAAGTTGTGGCCAAAGATCTTCAGGGGAGGCTCATCACAATATCAGTAACTTTAATCAGGGCAGATATAATGTAGGAACATGAGCATATGTATTAGTGTAGATAATATCGGTATCGTGTCGATATGATATATCGATGCCATATCGTCGATATCAGACCAAGTTTGTGAAGAAAATAGCCTTGGAAGGGCAAATATCAGTCATATTGACGATATATCGGTCACCTATCGATATTGATATATCGTTGATATATAGCCGATATATCGCGATATGGCTTACTATGTTTATTACTACCCAGATGCCCATCATTTCAAACTCAAGTTCTCTAGTTCCTCTTAATTACCAGCATGATCAAAATATGTTGTTGTCATCAGCAATCAGAGGAATATGCATTGACCCAAGCTGGTCTCTATCATTACGTAGTCTATGTTTAAATGAGTAGAGAGTTTTCAATTTATCCAAGTTAATTATTACATATTCCAACTTCAGGAGTATATCCAGATCATTTGTAGTGGCAGTACTTGGATGTAGCATGTGGTCGTATTAAGGAATAAGGATTGAGCCAATTAGATAAGTGGGTCTTGTGGAAAGATCCACCGACTGTAGCATGTGATCATGTATCCACATCGTCTGTTGTGACCATTGAGTGCGAGTGGGGTATAAATACATAGGACCTTTCGATCTTGTACTATAAGTTCGACTGAGAAGAATAACTATCCAAACACATGTATTAGGTAGTTTCTCCCATGGAATTGGATGGCAATCTGACTGTCTCGAGCCAAATTATTCAATGTTTTAATATTGTGTTTAATATGATTCTCTTTTGTTTCAGTTTTCAACGTTACATACATTGCAATTATGATAAACAGAATCCAAATGCTTGGTACACACTTTTTTTACAATATGAATTGCAAGATACAGCTTCGACTTACCATCCTCTCTTTCAAAGGAGGAAATTTTGCACTTTGTAGGCCCTCGAGATCTTGAAGTCCTCGTAAGATAAAAGCAAGGCATGGCTCACTTCCAGAGCAGACTGCATATCTAAATTTAGGTTATATGAATTGTTTGCCTCCCTTCATATCTATCTTTGACAATTCCTGAACATGAAACCAAATAGCCTATATCACGCTTAACAATTTCATTCAGCCATTTATTGGTTTTTCCCCAAGAAGGCTCGTCATTCGAAATCTCACACCTCCAGATCAGGCAATCAAATAGGCCTTCCCTTTAACCCAGGTTGAACTTTATAAAAGGGCATTTCAAATGATAGCTGAAAAATTGGGGGTGATGTTGGAATTTCACGTAGAACACCTTCACACTACACAACAACAAAGCCTTTTCCAACAATTAAGTAGGGTCGGCTACATGGATTCTTCGCCTCCATTCAGATCTATCTTGGGTCAATCTCGAGCTTATATCCAAAAAACTAAGATCCCTTCGTATAGTCTCTTTCCAACACTTCTTGGGTTGTCCTCGCCCTTTCTTAGCCGGCTCAACATCCCAACACTCGCATCTCCTAACTGGTGCAACAGTTGATCTTCTTTGCAAATGACCAAACCATCTTAAGCGGTTTTCTCGCATCTTATCCTCGATTGGAGCTACGCCGACTTTCTTTCTGATTGCGTCATTCTAAATCCGATCTTTATGTGTGTGTGTCCACACATCCACCTTAGCATTTTCATTTCTGTTACAGCCATTCTCTGCACATGTCTGTGGTTCACAGACCAACATTCAGATCCATAGAGCATAGCAGGTCTCACGGTTGCTTTGTAAAACTTTCTTTTAATTTTTAAAGGAATTTTCTTACCACAGAGAACATCAGAGGATCCTCTCCGCTTTAGCCAACATGCATTTATTCTATTAGTAACATCTCCATCAATTTCCCCATCATGTTGCAAAATAGATCCCAAATATCTAAAAGAATACCTTCACACTAAGAAATGAAAATCCAGTCAAGATGTTTGGCAGATGTGGAAATAAGTCCAGATGCAACATTGTTGACATCGAAATTTTTCAACAAGGTTGTCGACATTTGGATGATCCGACATCATGACAAAACAAGGATCGTCAGTTGGTTATGCTACTAAGTTAAATGCAATAAGGGGCAATATTAAAGCAAGAGATGCCAACTAGGACACTCCAAGAGCAAATAGAAAGAAATTATCATAACAATTACTTAGAAAAATAACTATAATTGAACAAAGACAACTTTTCAGAAAAAAGAAGGGTGGCTGCATACCCACAACGTACTAAAAACAAAATACATCTAAGTAACCTGTCCTGCATGGATGTGTCTTCTCAATATATCAGAGAGCATTTTTTGCCGGTTCATGAATACAAGATCCCCCTTTCTCCAGGTATCACGTACCATGTGTCTGAACATTTCTCCTCGAAGCTCTGTGGACTGAATAATTTTTAACTTTTAGAATCAATCGGATGACCGTGTTTCATAAAAGTGTGAAACTTCCTTATGAAAGATAAAGGAAGTTGTTATGAGCAAATTTAACTGATAAAGAATAGTATGGCTGTTTACGCAAAATTTGATAGTCACCCAATTTGATTTATTTCTGGTAACAAATTAGTGTGATTTCTAATCGAAGTCCCTCACCCACCCTGCGAATCTCAGTGAAAACGATCGCGACCGATCACGCTTCACCTTCCGAGGAGTAGCTGCGACTGTGGTTGGCTGCAGAGGCTCGGCGTCGACCCTTGACGGCGTCTTCTGGAATTGCGGCGGGGAAATGTTCAGCAGTTGCGGTGATACTGGGTCGCTCGGGTGTTGGAGACGAGGCACCGAAGATGCTGTCGGCGGCGAGGCGGGATGGCGGGGTTGAGGAGGCGCAGACGTTGGAGACGGGGAATGTTACGGCGGATAGTAACGACGGTGGCGGTGGTGATATGACACCGCGACGGCGTCGGCAGCTTCGCGTGGAGGCAGAGAGGTGTTGCTGTCGGCGTTGGCAGTGGAGATGGGTTCGGTGGTGGGTTTGGGGGAAGAGGGGTACTCGGAGAAGAAAGAAAATGGTAGGGGACGAGGACGAAAAGTTGGTGAAAGATTGAGTGGGGGAATAGGGGAAAGGAGAATGTGCGCGAAGAAGTGTGAATTTACACCACTAGTGGTCATTTTTAGGAATTTTCATCAAGTTTTTTTTGTAAGTTTTAATTTTATTTGAGACAATATCTTAATTAATCTTGAGTTGATCTAATTATAGTATAACGACAGATCTTTTGTCTTCTCTCTCATGCTAACACGCTTATAAAATTTGATTTCTGGAGATACATGTATTAGAAGGAGGCAATGTGTATATCTAGCGTCCGTGGTATGATACGGATAGCGAACGTGGTCCGAGGACCACAACATTGATTTTCATAGAACCCATCTTCATAGCGAGTGCAGGATCAAGACAGGAGGGCGCACGCGATGAGGCGGCATTTGGCAATGAACATGTGGTCAGCACACCCTTTTGACACTGATGAAGCATGACAGGAGCGACAATGCGGGATTCAAGGCACAGTATAATATTTGTTGGACTGGTATTAGTGGGAGCCCATAACATTTAAATCCATAACATTGAGTCAATGGGTATTAATGGCAAACTTAAATTGATTTGATAAGTTAAACACTTGCAATAAAGAAATATAAGCTGTACAAGAAGATGCAAGTCACAAGATTTCACATGTGTTGGTAAGGTGAAGAGTAGAGAGGGTAACTGACACAAAAACATACATGGTATCCGTGTTCAATAATCACATATCAATCTGATGGCAGGAGAGAGGAAGTACCGACACTTTTCATACTCTCAGCATACGAAATTAACACTCCATATGCATGTCTTCGAGGTAAGGGAGACAACGTCTATTCAAAAAGGGGAGGGGCACGAGTATGCATCGTCAAGGTTCGGTGAGATTCCATCGCATAGACAACATTGCCCTTCAATTTCCATTGTCATAGCCCACCATATCTTTAATGCGAGTGGTCGTATTATCTCCAACCAATAGCATGCTCCCATTCTCTCAAGCGAGCATGGAGAGAAGTGGTTATAAAAATGGATGTGGCTTCCTATTTCCATCCTCAACTTGCTGGTGTTCAGCTTACCGAACCATTTTACATTGCTAGCCTTTAGCTCGACGAATACATTTGTATATCATTAGTGTTCGGCTTCTCGAATCTATTTTATATTGATTATGTTCAGTTCATAAATTCATTATTCCCCTACTCTGTGCTCATCAGTCTTCTACTGCTTTGTGTTTGGCTTGCCAAATCAACTTTCTTATATTGTTTTGTGTTCAACCTTGTCAAATCTCTTTGTTGTTGGTGGGTGTTCAAGCATTGTCGAACATTTTTTCCTATGTTGAAGTGCTTTTGATAGGATCAATGAGGTACAACTCTCGTGATCTTGAAGATTCATGCATGGAGTGTTGTTTCTTCTTTTGTAGGTACTGTCACTTTGTTCCATTATCGTATCGATTGAATGTAATACTGCAGCTACTGTCTATTTGTTCTACGTCTCTAGTATGTCCCTCATTGAAAGATTTATACTTCGTCACAAGGGTGTACTCAATGTGGTCCCATTTGACCTTGGTGTACTCGCTTCCGAATATTCCCCTTACTGCGAGTAAGATGTAGTAAAAGTGTTGCAGTTGAAGTTCGGGGTTTGCTTGCTTGAGTTTGTTGCTTAAGTGCATATTAAATGTCTGTTGAGATTATGTTATTATTATTTCACTCGACAATTGCATAATGATAAATACCAAGGTTTTAAAAACCAAACCGGGATCAAACTGGACATGTATCAGTTATTGATTTTTATGATCGGATCAATGGGACCAACAGGTCGAACTGGTGATGACGTCTGTAGTTCAAAAAACCCGAAAAGGATCGAACCGTTTTATTGTTGGTTTGGTTCGTTCGGTTCAACCGTGTCAAATCGAGTTAGACCGGTATATCATACAAATAAATATGAAAAATGTCATATCATATCTTTTGAGAATTTGTTTACTCTTGTTCTTCCAAGTTTTTCTGACAACACTTATACCCCTATTTTTAGTATAATTGCATGTGTCCTCTATATTTTTACAAAATCAATGGTAGTTGCCTTATTTTAGTACACTTGTGCTCCCATTTTATACCAACACAAGGATGATATTGTGAATTATTTAAGAAAATATAAGAGCACGAGTTGCTTAAAAGTTAGGGGTATAAATGTTCTTAAAAAATCTCAAAATGGCATAATAATCATGTTTCGTAAAATTTATATAAATACATGTATGTGGTGTAAAAAATAATAATTTCAAAACTATTTAAACTCTAATTAACAACAAGTGTCGTTGTTTTATTGCTTCTCATATTATGATCATACTAATGCCTTCTTTGTTTTTTACTGTTATAAGTGGACAACCCCATACACAATGTGGGAAGAGATATGTAATGCTCATATGGTAGGAATGGACATGCAATAATGAGTCATTAACACATGTGAAGGAGAATGAATAATAGGGTACTATACTATGGGTTAGAATGAAACTAGATTATGGATATTTATGAAAAGTTTGTATTTTATTAATTTTATTAGAAACTGTTTTTTATCGAACAAATAGATAGTTGAACCGATGGGTTGATTCAATTTGTCCAACAGAGTTTAAGCAGTCCAACCGAGGTATTAACCGATTTTGACTGGTTTTTATTTTCTGAATAAAAAATTGGGAGGTTGGACTGTTTTTCCTCCGGTTCTTGGTTTACCTGGTTCAACTGGTCGGTTCGGATCGATTTAAAACCTTGATAAATACCCTGAATAATATACTTACATGCACGCGTGTACACACACATGCTCACCCCCAACAGAACATGCGAATAAACATACAATTGACGAGCTCGTAAATTTTTATAGCAATAAAAACACTTATATAAAACAAGTGTCAAACATTATGCAGCGTAGAACAACCAACTATTTGATAATTAGGTCTGACCCGTGGTTAAATTTTGAGACAGATGTAGAGAAACGCAGAGAGAGACATGATTGACCAAACAAAATACGACAAATGAGGAGAGAGAGAAAGTGAATAATAGGCTCTTTTCCTAGTTTGTTGTTCACTATTTATTTAACCGGACAAGTGTTCTTTGGTCGAACACAATGAGGTAGAAAATCCCTCTTAGATTTTTTAGATGGAAATTATTTTTATGATTCTTTTATTTTCTTTTCATATGTAATCTTTTTTGTCAGTTTTAATTTTTATATTTTTTATTTGATTATTTAAATTTTTCATTTTTTGTCAAAGATAAAATTTTCGAACAAATGTGATCTACAATATAGTAATATGCAGTAGACATTATAACATGATACTATATAGTAGATGGCTCAGTAGAAACTCGAGCAACATGCTCGAAGAGAACTCAAACAAAAATCAAAATGAAGCCGAAATTTGAGAAACCAAATCTCGAAAAATAAGGCGATGAAAATACACGAGAAATGCAACAAAACCTCACTAGGATAGTTGAGTAACTATCCTAGAAGAATCAACTCGAAATAAAGCATATAAAGGGTCCAAAATCCCCAAATGTACATGGGTACAAGTGCAAACAAAAACTTGTAAAGAAATCATAGTCTATGCAAATAGGTCCCTTGTCATGGACTAAACGTAAGAAATATAAAGTGGATTTACACTTAGGTCCCCCGCACGGGGACCTAAATGCAAATATCAAGAACTGTTGAGACGTCTTTGAATTTATGGAATATGATGGACTCTTCTTGCAACTTCTCCATCGCTTGGAGATCAATGATGGATATTAGAATGGGCAGCACGATCTAAACTGTCTGATGTGGACACATGTCAGAATTCTGCAATCCACGTGTTATTCGTTATTCTTCCCTGATTCGAGAAGGGAGGTTATGATAATGAGCTTCTCCGGCACCCGAGCGGTGGCTCACGGTGTTCGAGGAGCTCCTGCAGGGTCAAAAGGGTGATGCCTTCACCCTTCGAGCTCCTTTGCGGTGGAGGCAAGATGGAGAGAATCAAAGATAGCTAACTTTGCAACTGCTATGGTTTTAGATGTCGAGGCCCCAACTCTCATATCTTGTTCAGGTGATCGAGCCCCACGATGAAGATGCTTTTCTTTGCCTCAGATGCTCCCGATGATTGCTCCAGATTAGTAGGTACCTGCAAGAAGATTTGTTTGGGTTCGATTCTTATGGACTCGACCATCGATTATAATGTATTGTTCTTATAGCAAAACGAGTTTCAGAATAGTTCAGAATGGAGATCAAATGCACAAATTGGATCGGAATCTGATCGTATTAAGCGAGGATGTTGGTCATGGATGAAAGATGAACGATTGTCGTAATAAAAAAGGTGATCCGCAATGTCAATTTGGATGAGAAAAATCAATGAATATGGGAGATGAGGATATATGATCGTCTTGTTTTCACTCGATGAGACGGTGAAGTTTTCGGAGCTCCACGTTGTGCTAGGCGACAATTCAAGGTCTGCATTGGAACGACTCCTTCGACCTTCCTCTTTCCACGCGAGTTGGTCACCAAGTGTTGTCACCACCGTAGGTGGTTGGGGCACGCCGAAGAAAGTGGTTGGTCAATGATAAACGCGCCCACAGACCACGAGGGTCACCATGAATAAATAATACAAAGGTGTCGCTGCGGCGACCGCTCGCAGACTATGGGGGTCGATCATCAATTAACCCACAATCCAAAAAATACAACAATCAAGCTCAAAACAAATGTGAATTAATCTTTATTTACTCTACCATAAAATGTATAGTGACAAGTATGTAGAGGTCGAACCACAGAGAGCAACACAAAATGCAATAGCCTACATGTCAATCACAGTCATCCTTGTGTGGGTTTTTTTTAATTAATTTTTTTATTAATATTATTAAAATATAATAATTAAGTATTATATATATATGTATATAATACAAATATATTAATTATATATATACCCATAGAGAGTAAGTATATAGCTTATAATACATGTAATATATATATATAGGTATATATAATAAATATATATATTTTCTTTTTTTTTATGTTAAGATTAATGAGAATACATATAACTAATTACATATATATAATATTTTTTTTCTTTTTTTCTTTTTGTTTAGGATATATAGATATATATAAAGGGGGCATTAGAATATTCACAAAAATACTCAAAAATAGTCAAAAATTCAGGAAAAGGGTCTTTTGGAATTTTCATGGCTTTTTACTGTTTTTATGATTTTTGGGTATTTTTGCAAACATTTTTAGTATTTTTAAATAGCTAGATAATAGCAAACAGTGGACTAGGTACTGGCTGTCACAAAAATAGAGATTAAAAAATAGCTAACAGCCTCAAAAATTTTCCACACTAATTTTCTAATAACGATAATAAAATATAGCATAAATAGGGCCTGAGTTTATATTTTTCTGATTTTTCTTTGATTTTTTATATTTTTTTGTTTGGGTATTTTTGAATTTTTAAGGTTTTCTTTTTGAGATTTTTAGGGATTTTTGGACTGACACTAATATAGGTTAAAATACACCATAGGTAATTTTTTTGGAATTTTTCGAGGCATTTTCATATTTTTTTGGGATTTTATAAGTTAGACAGGGAACAAAAGACATGTTTTTGATTTTTAATAAATGCAAAAATGCAATAAAATGCAAAACTAAAAATATGGCGTTCAAGCATGACCAAACAGGAGCTTAAGTCTATTTTTGCAAGATTTTTCGATTTAACATGAAGCATAAAATAAATAGACAAAGCCTTCAAAAATTAAATGGCCTGGCAGGGGTATTTTTACAAATAAAATAGTTGACAGGTGATGTAGCGAAATCCACCTCTTTAATATCGATGAATTGTAGTATAGGAGGTGAAAATCGGTCGATTAAAAACCACAATCTTTGAATGTTGTGGACTATTTAACTTGGCAAGTTTACCAAGGTCGAACTCAGGGAACGGAGATTTTTAATTGCACTGTCTTAAACCAATTTAAGTAATTAATAAATGCTCGATTAATTCCTGTGTGGGGAAAATATAATACAAATGCGAAGAAAATGCAATGCAAGAATAATAAACAGAATTTATGCCCAGGATCTGTGATTTGGATCGTATCTAAGTCTCTAATAATATGATCAATAATTTCCTCAAAATTAATCACAGATCAACATGTAACTGAGTCAATGCTTCAGATCAATAATTTTAAGCTCAGAATAGTTGAAGCGAGAGATCTGACCTCCAAATATTTTTGAATTAATTCCTCGAATAGTTGGCTATAAACTTAGAGGAATGGATCTAAATTAATACCCTATGAAATCGTAAATATGATAATAACCATCAATGGCAATCAGAGTTCACTATCCGACCTCCTGCAAAAATTTATCACTCAATTCTCAAGCACAAGTATGTCAAAAGAAGCCTGCAAAAGTCAGTGATGATCCGCAAATAATAATTGACAATAAACCACTTCAGATCTGTTCACAAACTATACTAAATGGTAGAGCATGAAAAGAGCTTCGAAACGACATATTATACGCTAAAATCGGAGTCCAGATGGAGAAGATATGCTAAAATGAAATTTCAGGGACTAAAATGTAATTAAAATAAAGTTTTCCTTCAAAATAGTCCTGGAGGGGCTTATCTGTAATTTTGGAAAGTCGGAGGGGTCCCTGCGTAATTTACCCCAGGCGGGGGCCTTCTTGTAATTTCAGAGACCTTTGGGGGCGTTCCTGCAATTTTCCCAGAACGCACGTGCAAAGCACGTGCGCCTGGAGGCTCGGGTGCGGACCGGCAGGCTCGGGGTCCCGAGGCTAAGGCTCGATCAGCCCGAGCCTCAAGGCAGGGGGGGAGGCGCGTGTCGGCCGCTCGGCCGTTGGATCGGGCACTCCTGCCCTTGATCCAACGGCGCATGTGCGTCGTGGAGGGCGGAGCTGGTGGCCAACGGCGAGCGAGGCGGCGCGCGAACGCTCGGCCGACACACGGCCGAGCTTTGGCGGGGGCGACCGGCGAGTGAGATGGGCGGACGACGCAGCCGCCGCGCGAGGCGGCGAAGTGCGAGCGAGAGGCGGAGGAGGCGGGGCGCTCTTGGCCGACGCGGTGAGGCGCGGTGGCGCTTGGGGCGGAGGGACCTGCAAGTGGTTAGGAATACACGAGGAAGAAGACGAATGGTGTAATCGGTGGGGGGGGTAAGGAACTCGGCCTTTGCGAGGCCGACGATGGGCGTAGCGAACACCGTAAGGGCGAGCTTGAAGGCTCGCAGCAGCTCACCGGAGGTGGCTGGATCACGCCGAGGCCCTTCCTTGTTGTCACCAAGTCGAGGTAGCTCTAGTGATGGCGGATGGCGTTGCTTGGCGTCGGGGGCTGAGCTTTATAGGAAGAGGAGAAGGTCGGCGTTACGCGGGAGGGGTGGCGGCTTTGATGGCCGCGCATGGCGGTGGGTGAAGGAGGAGAAACGGCCGGGGGAGTGGGCGTGTGTAACGGCTGAGGAAGAAGAGGGCGGGGTCACGTGCTGGGCACGTGACCCAGGTGTGGCTGCTAGAGAGGGAAGAGTGGGGTGCCACGTGGCACGCCCAGGGGCTGCCACGTGGCACCAAAAAAATTCTGATTTTTAAAAGGGGGAAAAGAGATAGAAGATGACCTCGAATCAAAGAATTTTTTTCACAAAAGTTGTTCGTCTTGTCGAGATCTACAACTTTCATGAAGGACCCGGGAGCAAAAGAGGTCACCTGTGCGAAGTGGTATTTTTGGTGGCTTTCCATGTGTACGAAAAACCGATTTTTGGAGTTTTGTAATTTTTTTGGTGGTTTTAGAGGGGATAAAAATTCTAGAAAAAATACGATAAAATAGAAGAAAATTATTTACACATTAATCTAATTTTTTTGGAATTTTAAAGGATAAGAAATTAGGAGAGTAAAATAAAAGTAAGAAACGCTCTACTTTTGCAAAGACCGACAACAGACACTCGGACTTGGTCAGTTTCTTTGATTTCAGTTTTGATCTGGATTTGGATTTTTGCATTTCTTATTAAAACTTTCATCAAAGGACACAAATTAAAAAGAAATAAAATTAAAAGAGTTAATTATGCACATAAAATCTCAGGTCAAAATTAGCAAGAAGTTAAAATGCGCAAAAGAGGCCCAAAACCCAACTTTCACATATGAGCTCCAAATTTTATGAAATTGGTCTTGTTTTGAAGGTATTTGAAAATGAAGTACTTTAAAAGTGAGTAGACCAAAATCGGACACTGTATGTAGGAGATATGCTCATTTTAGTCCGTTAGATGTGAAATTTGACTTTGGGATTATTTGACACTTATTGGGGTTAGTAATTTTTTTGTATTTTTTATTTAATAAGGTTAGTAATATCTACACAATGGAGGTGGTTTTAGGTCAATTGGAGTTAGAATGAATTAACTAAAAATGTAAGAAGTTAGCGGCTTTTTTGGGCTAATTTACACATGGAGTTTTTAATGCAATTTATGCAGATGAAATGCATATATTATTTCCACATGCATGATGGCTAATAATGCTCTATTAATGAATAATTACAGGTGGATGATGGGGGACAGAGCCTAAATGACCAATTTTAGCATGATGAATACGAGATTCATCATACCCCTATACTTAGACCATGCTCGTCCCCGAGCATGAATGAATGACTTAGTTGATTACATCCTTGACTGTGTATGTGAAT
Organism: Ottelia alismoides; assembly: GCA_037367405.1. Lineage (NCBI taxonomy): Eukaryota > Viridiplantae > Streptophyta > Magnoliopsida > Alismatales > Hydrocharitaceae > Ottelia > Ottelia alismoides. Next base: position 717,846 of record JAZKJV010001136.1, read on the forward strand.
TTTCAAGGCTTAATTCATAGAAGACCCTTAATTTGAGTGATCCTAAAATTCTGGCTCAACCAAGCTTTAATCAAAAGGAACCCAACTTCTCTAATTTTCAGACTCTCTATTTGTACATATAATATAAGGATATGATTTTAAGTGTACTGCATTTCACGAGAGTCAAGTCAAGTCATCACCCAAAGTTCCAATCCAAGAGACTCTCCTCTAGACCTGACCCTCAACCCTAGGGAATAAGTCTATTCTTGCTTCAGTCAACCGTCTCATTAGTTCGTCAGACTTGAAAGTGTAGATGGACGGCCAGTTGATGGAGGGCATAGGATTGTGTCTGATTTTCTCTCCCTTTCATTGGAACAATGTGCCTCTCGAGTGCCTTATTACTCAACACAAATATATTTTATTTTGTTGATCAATGTGTCCGTCAAGAGAATTTGGAGTCGTCTGCACTGGTTTTTCTGGGAGTACACCGGCGTGTGTCTCTTTTGAGTATCTAAGATACCTTCGACACCCAGACTTGTATCGCTTACGATGCAGAGCCCTTTTATGGTGTCAGCCAGACTCCTTGGTCCTAATTAGCGTTTGGTCCAAGTGGACACTTTAAAAATTTTGGGAGCGCTTGCCATTGGTGGAAGCTCATTTGGATTTTGACTTTGGATGATAGAGCTTTTCTTTGACATTTCTTTTTCTTTTCTTTTGTTGGCTAGCTCCACTGCTTTTACCAAAAGATGGCGCACACTGATCAACAATTTTCATTAAGTTTCATCACACCCTGGCACTTAGGTTAATATCAAAAAGATAGCATATGAACTTGTTCACATACTGGCTAGGTTTTTGCTGACACTCAGGTTTTCTGCAGCCTTCATTTACTTTATCCCATCCTCGAATATCATCAGATCGGGTCTAAACTCAAATCTCTAGTCCTAGTTCCTCAAGTGATATCTCAACTCATCTCATCAATCATGCAGTTGTGAAAGTGATTTGTGCTTATCATATTCTTTGAAGGTAGAGATGAAGAGTGCAATATAGCGCTCAAATCTTTCAAACTAGAGAAGTGTGGATTATTAAGTTCAAAACCCTAATGACTAAGGCAGGCTAACTCAGAATCTCAGGATTTCGGAAATCAAGTGTCCTCAAAAATCCTCAAGCCTTGAGTGATAGTGAATGTGTCAGGAATATATCGACCAAGGAATGCATGAAATGCTTGATGAAATGCAAGACCATGAGTGATGAATTTTTTTTGGTGTTTTTTTTTATTTTTATTTTTTTTTGAATTTTTTGGTGTTTTTTTTGAAAACAGGTATTATACACACTACTTGTACCCATCCCCGATGTTAGATAAAAATGATTAAAGTACGAGCTATGGATAAAGTAGATAAAATATATACAAATACACCTCCCTATACTTAGCTTGTGCTATGTCCCCATGGCACAAAGTGAAATGTTGACATAGCTCGTACTAAATACAGAAGGATTAAAAACAAAAGACGAGAAGTGAAGTATAAACAATGGTAGCGGTCCCCCTATACTTAGGCTCAGGTCAACCTAAGTATAATCGGATAAATACAGATGGGGAACCGGGTAGATTTGCGGATGTACAAGATCAAGGAGGTTTGCGACGGACCTTCTTGCGGGAGTGTGGAGGGAGATAGTATGGAGATGTGGAGTGTGATGAAGATGGGGCCGATGAAGAAGACCAGCCATCGTCAGAGTCGTCCTCAGGAGAATAGTAGTCGTCTGTAGAGGATCTCCAACTTTTGTCGATCAGAGGTAAGTGCCCATGGATCAGAGTTGTACCTATTGCACTTATCTGATGAACCACATCAGGACCGGACGAGGACTCTTCAGAAATCACCTGATGTCTAAGGTCAAAGGTGACTTTCTTGGTCGGTTTGTTTCCTTGAGAAGTATTGGGAGGAAGTTGGACATTCTTCATCTCCTTGTCTTGAGTAACCGATGTGACATTCGTTAGTTCCTCATCAGATGAATCTCCATAAAAGTCGACCAATTCTTGAAGGGTCATACATCGCTTCGGTCGAGGGAGATTGTTCCTGGAGATTTTGTGGTCTATGGCTGGGGGTGTTGATGCCACTTCTTGGTTATCGTGAATTTTGGTGACATCGGATGTTTTCGAAGTCGGTTCCTTACATGGTTCAAGTATCTCATGAATTACTGCCGACTCGAAGATTGGTCCACTCAGATAATCGTGACGGTCCTCAATAATATGGTCCAATTCTTCATAAGCTTCAAAATCTTGATTTTTCCTAGGAGCAATAATAAGGTGATGAGAATCCGAAGTTTGTCCAACAGTCAGTTCCTTGGGTGACTCTCCTAGGGTTTGTATCAGTGTGTCATGTGGAGATGTCTGATAGTATGAATTATTTATCTCCTGATCATAACTGTTGGTTTCAAGTTGGTTTTCCTCAGAGCAGGATGTGTCATTGGGGTCGTCTTCATTGTGGTCCGAGTTCGGGAACTTGATTTCCTGAGTCTCGCAATCGACAATCGCCTTAGCGGAGGCTAAGAACGGCTTTCCTAAAATAATAGGAAACTCAGACATCCTTCTGGGGTGCTCAATGTCAAGGACAATAAAGTCCACTTTATGATCTTGACCTCGGAAATTTACGACGACAGAAACGATCCCCCGCGGTCTTTTGGTAGATCGATCGGGTAATTGAACGATCACCCTAGTCTTTTTGAGTTGTCCGAGTTTGAGTTGGTCAAAGACGGACTTGGGGAGGATGTTTAATGTAGAGTCGTCGTCTAACCGAACATGAGTGAATATAGAATCCTCAATTTCACATGTGACCCGAGTCAACCGCTTGACTTTGCGACTTTTGAGTTTATGATTCATCACCAAAGAACTAGCCATAGATATGACATGATATTCAGTCCTGGATCGTTTCTTGCCCGTCTTTTTGGGTATCAGTCGACTCTTCACAAATCTCTTAAGATCGGGCACATATTCTATGGCTTTGATTAATGGAAGCTCTAAGATCAGACTCTTGCAAAACGCTTCCATTTCAGAATTGTCCAATATTTTTGAATTTTCGAATTTTTCAATTTTTTTGTGATTTTCAGTGATATGGTCAGTGGGGGGGTCAGAGGTCAATGGTTGTGTCTGATTGTGATGATCCAGTGGTTCGCATGGTGATGGCCTTACTTCTTCTGAATTTTGCATTGATTGGATGAGATCATATATTCTCATAGTTAAAGTGTCTGCTCTATGATTAATCCGAGCAATCTCATCGTCAAACATCTCATGACTAGTGATTGAATAATCAGTCTCCATGTGTCGTGATTCTGGCATGTAACCTCGACTCGAGTGTTGATTGTTCATAAACAATATGGTCTGTTCATGAGTTGTATTTCCTTGACTTTGGTTTTCTCGTGGAGTGTCGAAGGAAAATTGATTATACTCAAGAGGATATTCATCCTGAGTAGAGGATGGTTCAAGAGGTTGTGAGATCCTAGTGACCGGAAATTGTGTTCTTCTATCCATAGCGGTCACTCTATTGTTCATCCTCGATTCTGGTCTCTCTCTCGTGTCCATAAAATTGTCAGAATGTGAGAGAGGATTATTCCAAGAAGAAGAGTGGTCATAGGGTGGGATGTATGGGCGGGAAGAGAATGATGGCTGAGGGGAAGAAGAATATCGGGACATGGTCGTGGAGATCGGGAAAGAAGACCACTGTGCCGACATCTTGTCAAGAGGGATGGACTGATCAGCGAACCACGATTTGCTTGCAATTGCAAGGTTTTTGACGCACACAAATCAAACACAAAACAAACACGTTGATTCACCCACTCAACACTGGCGAAGGCACGTTAGGGTTCGGCCGCTTATCTTTTCAATTTTAATTTAATGACAAAACAATCTTGCAGATTAAGCGGAGCTGTTAGGTGCCGAAATATTTCACAAAGACTGTCCCGAGTTCATACAACTAGTTGCACCTACTCTCAGCCAGTATAGGTGTAAGTACGGACCGTAAAAGGCTACCCGTGTTACTTGAGGACGGTGCCTTCCGCGGTATCCTCTAAACCACCTACTCTGCTAAGGGAAGTCGGACCGTAAACGGCTACCCGAGACCCTCACTGAAAAGTAGCTAATTGTTTTTAAAATCAGTAGTCTGAATGAAGTATTTCGGTTTTTGGCTCTACCCTAAGGTGTGCGATCTTGTCCTTAAACAAACAATGAGTGGGTTTCTCTCCATCAAACAAGAGTTAATTTTTAGGTCAGTTTATTTGCAGTCACCTTGATTAGCAGTCCCAATTTTAGATTAAGGTTATCACTGTAGTTTAGGTGAGCACAGAAATTCACACCTAACGAGCAATCCCTATTCCGTTAATTCCTAAGTTGTAAAACTTGAGGAGGGAGAATCGAAAAAGCCAATGCAAGCGTAAATCAATGATGCATGCTTAAGAGAAGGACTTACAGTGAATCCTCGTGTTCTTCATGCAGGATGCAAGACAAGGAATTTTAAATTTACACTAAATGATATGCACAGATGAAAAACGCCCTAGACAGATAGTTCTATTAGCGGGAAGAATTGATTGAAATTTTTGGCTAATGTTGAACGATCTACAGTACGTTTAATTAGTGAAAAGTGTGGCCTAAAAATTACGAGCACAATCAAATAATTCTAATCTACCGTATGTGCTCCTAAATTCTACGTCAAGCCACAGAGAGTCCAGTCCTGAATATTACAATTTGACAGGGTACAAGGAGAGAGGGACCCTGTGAATAATGCAGAAATTTAAACCTATGCTAACTCTCTCTCACAAAATAAAAATTAGTTTTCTTTGCAAGTCCTTGATTTATATCCAAAATTATCTCTGAGTAATCTGCGAAGAAAGAGAGTGCGGTTAGTATATAAAAAAAATCAAAAAAATGCAAAAGAAGGAAAAATGACACAAAAACTAACTTCACAAAAATTAATTAAAAAAATGATTCAAAACCCTAAAAATTCACCGTTCCCCGGCAACGGCGCCATTTGATGTAGCGAAATCCACCTCTTTAATATCGATGAATTGTAGTATAGGAGGTGAAAATCGGTCGATCAAAAACCACAATCTTTGAATGTTCTGGACTATTTTTACTTGGCAAGTTTACCAAGGTCGAACTCAGGGAACGGAGATTTTTAGTTGCACTGTCTTAAACCAAATTAAGTAATTAATAAATGCTCGATTAATTCCTGTGTGGGGAAAATATAATACAAATGCGAAGAAAATGCAATGCAAGAATAATAAACAGAATTTATGCCCAGGATCTGTGATTTGGATCGTATCTAAGTCTCTAATAATATGATCAATAATTTCCTCAAAAGTAATCACAGATCAACATGTAACTGAGTCAATGCTTCAGATCAATAATTTTAAGCTCAGAATAGTTGAAGCGAGAGATCTGACCTCCAAATAATTTTGAATTAATTCCTCGAATAGTTGGCTATAAACTTAGAGGAATGGATCTAAATTAATCCCCTATGAAATCGTAAATATGATAATAACCATCAATGGCAATCAGAGTTCACTATCCGACCTCCTGCAAAAATTTATCACTCAATTCTCAAGCACAAGTATGTCAAAAGAAGCCTGCAAAAGTCAGTGATGATCCGCAAATAATAATTGATAATAAACCACTTCAGATCTGTTCACAAACTATACTAAATGGTAGAGCATGAAAAAAGCTTCGAAACGACATATTATACGCTAAAATCGGAGTCCAGATGGAGAAGATATGCTAAAATGAAATTTCAGGGACTAAAATGTAATTAAAATAAAGTTTTCCTTCAAAATAGTCCCTGGAGGGGCTTATCTGTAATTTTGGAAATTCGGAGGGGTCCCTGCGTAATTTACCCCAGGCGGGGGCCTTCTTGTAATTTCAGAGACCTTTGGGGGCATTCCTGCAATTTTCCCAGAACGCACGTGCAAAGCACGTGCGCCTGGAGGCTCGGGTGCGGACCGACAAGCTCGGGGTCCCGAGGCTAAGGCTCGATCAGCCCGAGCCTCAAGGCAGGGGGGAGGCGCGTGTCGGCCGCTCGGCCGTTGGATCGGGCACTCCTGCCCTTGATCCAACGGCGCATGTGCGTCGTGGAGGGCGGAGCTGGTGGCCACCGGCGAGCGAGGCGGCGCGCGAACGCTCGGCCGACACACGGCCGAGCTTTGGCGGGGGCGACTGGCGAGTGAGGTGGGCGGACGACGCAGCCGCCGCGCGAGGCGGCGAAGTGCGAGCGAGAGGCGGAGGAGGCGGGGCGCTCTTGGCCGACGCGGTGAGGCGCGGTGGCGCTTGGGGCGGAGGGACCTGCAAGTGGTTAGGAATAAACGAGGAAGAAGACGAATGGTGTAATCGGTGGGGGGGGGGGTAAGGAACTCGGCCTTTGCGAGGCCGACGATGGGCGTAGCGAACACCGTAAGGGCGCGCTTGAAGGCTCGCAGCAGCTCACCGGAGGTGGCTGGATCACGCCGAGGCCCTTCCTTGCTGTCACCAAGTCGAGGTAGCTCTAGTGATGGCGGATGGCGTTGCTTGGCGTCGGGGGCTGAGCTTTATAGGAAGAGGAGAAGGTCGGCGTTACGCGGGAGGGGTGGCAGCTTTGATGGCCGCGCATGGCGGTGGGTGAAGGAGGAGAAACGGCCGGGGGAGTGGGCGTGTGTAACGGCTGAGGAAGAAGAGGGCGGGGTCACGTGCTGGGCACGTGACCCAGGTGTGGCTGCTAGAGAGGGAAGAGTGGGGTGCCACGTGGCACGCCCAGGGGCTGCCACGTGGCACCAAAAAAAATTCTGATTTTTAAAAGGGGGAAAAGAGATAGAAGATGACCTCGGATCAAAGAATTTTCTTCACGAAAGTTGTTCGTCTCGTCGAGATCTACAACTTTCATGAAGGACCCGGGAGCAAAAGAGGTCACCTATGCGAAGTGGTATTTTTGGTGGCTTTCTATGTGTACGAAAAACCGATTTTTGGAGTTTTGTAATTTTTTTGGTGGTTTTAGAGGGGATAGAAATTCTAGAAAAAATACGATAAAATAGAAGAAAATTATTTACACATTAATCTAATTTTTTTGGAATTTTAAAGGATAAGAAATTAGGAGAGTAAAATAAAAGTAAGAAACGCTCTACTTTTGCAAAGACCGACAACAGACACTCGGACTTGGTCAGTTTCTTTGATTTCAGTTTTGATCTGGATTTGGATTTTTGCATTTCTTATTAAAACTTTCATCAAAGGACACAAATGAAAAAGAAATAAAATTAAAAGAGTTAATTATGCACATAAAATCTCAGGTCAAAATTAGCAAGAAGTTAAAATACGCAAAAGAGGCCCAAAACCCAACTTTCACATATGAGCTCCGAATTTTATGAAATTGGTCTTGTTTTGAAGGTATTTGAAAATGGAGTACTTTAAAAGTGAGTAGACCAAAATCGGACACTGTATGTAGGAGATATGCTCATTTTAGTCCGTTAGATGTGAAATTTGACTTTGGGATTATTTGACACTTATTGGGGTTAGTAATTTTTTTGTATTTTTTATTTAATAAGGTTAGTAATATCTACACAATGGAGGTGGTTTTAGGTCAATTGGAGTTAGGATGAATTAACTAAAAATGTAAGAAGTTAGCGGCTTTTTTGGGCTAATTTACACATGGAGTTTTTAATGCAATTTATGCAGATGAAATGCAGATATTATTTCCACATGCATGATGGCTAATAATGCTCTATTAATGAATAATTACAGGTGGATGATGGGGGACAGAGCCTAAATGACCAATTTAGCATGATGAATACGAGATTCATCATACCCCTATACTTAGACCATGCTCGTCCCCGAGCATGAATGAATTACTTAGTTGATTACATCCCTGACTGTGTATGTGAATTTTCAAGGCTTAATTCATAGAGACCCTTAATTTGAGCGATCCTAAAATTCTGGCTCAACCAAGCTTTAATCAAAAGGAACCCAACTTCTCTAATTTTCAGACTCTCTATTTGTACATATAATATAAGGATATGATTTTAAGTGTACTGCATTTTATAAGAGTCAAGTCAAGTCATCACCCAAAGTTCCAATCCAAGAGACTCTCCTCTAGACCTGACCCTCAACCCTAGGGAATAAGTCTATTCTTGCTTCAGTCAACCGTCTCATTAGTTCGTCAGACTTGAAAGTGTAGATGGACGGCCAGTTGATGGAGGGCATAGGATTGTGTCTGATTTTCTCTCCCTTTCATTGGAACAAGGTGCCTCTCAAGTGCCTTATTACTCAACACAAATATATTTTATTTTGTTGATCAATGTGTCCGTCAAGAGAATTTGGAGTCGTCTGCACTTGTTTTTCTGGGAGTACACCGGGGTGTGTCTCTTTTGAGTATCTAAGATACCTTCGACACCCAGACTTGTATCGCTTACGATGCAGAGCCCTTTTATGGTGTCAGCCAGACTCCTTGGTCCTAATTAGCGTTTGGTCCAAGTGGACACTTTAAAAATTTTGGGAGCGCTTGCCATTGGTGGAAGCTCATTTGGATTTTGACTTTGGATGATAGAGCTTTTCTTTGACATTTCTTTTTCTTTTCTTTTGTTGGCTAGCTCCACTGCTTTTACCAAAAGATGGCGCACACTGATCAACAATTTTCATTAAGTTTCATCACACCCTGGCACTTAGGTTAATATCAAAAAGATAGCATATGAACTTGTTCACATACTGGCTAGGTTTTTGCTGTCACTCAGGTTTTCTGCAGCCTTCATTTACTTTATCCCATCCTCGAATATCATCAGATCGGGTCTAAACTCAAATCTCTAGTCCTAGCTCCTCAAGTGATATCTCAACTCATCTCATCAATCATGCAGTTGTGAAAGTGATTTGTGCTTATCATATTCTTTGAAGGTAGAGATGAAGAGTGCAATATAGCGCTCAAATCTTTCAAACTCGATTGATGGGTGGTGTGCCCGGGAAAAAGGCATGAAATCGGGGGAGTAGATAGTTCAGAGACGCCAGGCGAGGGATGGGACAGTTGACCTGGGAGTCAACGTTGGCCGGCGCCTCATTGGGCCACGTAAGCCGCTACGAGACAAAATAGCAAATCTGAAAGGAAGATTGATTTATTTGACGCCCTAAATGATTTTATTAATTTTTTCTTATAAAATAAAAAATATGTATTATTTCATCTAGTATTTATTTATGATTTTTATTGAATTTTTCGAGGTGTTTTATTATAGTTTTATTTTAATAATGTGTATATGTATGTATTTACATGTATTTTTGGGTATTTTATTTTTAATTTATTTATTTTCTTTTATTATTTTCTTGGCTTATTTTATAAATTTATAATTTATTTTTGTGAGTATAAAGATATTTTTGTTTGATTTTTATAAGTTTATTTGTATTTTTAAATAAATAGGTCTATGTATATGTAAGTATACTTATAGGTACTTTACCTATATATTATATACATTGTATTTATTTAATGGATTTTATTTGTTTTTATTTTAGCTTGGTATTTTTAATAATATATATAATATATACATTATTATAAAAAGAATGAAATAATTAAAGAATGCTTTTCTCTTTTTATTTATGTACATCCTTCTCATAGGTATTTTGCCTATATAGACTTATTTTATTTTACATATTCTTTTTGGTTTTATTCTAAGGCTAATATGTATATGAATTATATACATTATTTACAAGATTCTAAAAATAGTAATTTATAAAAATAATGATTAGTGAATATAATGAATATTTTAATCAGGTATTATATACAAGAAAGGCCAAAAACCTAACTTCTGCATATGGACTCCAAAAATTATGAAACCAATTTTATAAAATAGTTTATGAAATGCTATATACAATTAAAGGTGAGTTTGGGTGATTTGGAGTTTTTATTTGTAAGATATGGGTCTGTGAAGTTGAGATCTTGGCTTTTTATTTTGTGTATAAAATGTTCACTGTGTGTTATTTTTACACAAACTCAATTTTGAATTTTTATTTACATTATTATCTACAATTTTTATGAACAAAGTTTCTCTATTTGATGAATAAATAATTATGTACAAAATAGGTGCCAAAAATGCATAAATGGATGAATAAATAAATGAGATATTTATTGTATATCAGCCCTTATCTCCCCCTACTTTATTCCTTGTCGACCAATTCCATGCGGCCTTGGTCTCGGGGTTAGGGTCATAAAATATTTGCAATATTTTATTCCTTTTTCTTTTCTTCTCTTTATTCTATAATTTTGGCATTAAAAACCTTATTTTATATACAATTATTACAAATGAATAATGAATGCTATTATGTACAAATTGATGCTATTTTCATGCATTTGCTGGGGTTTTTGAGGCCAAAATGATAGAATAAAGGTGATGAAATGGAGATTCATCAGTCAATCACTGGAACAATTATGCTGGAGATGTTAGTTTGGAGCGAGGAGATTAATGGCACTGAATAGAACAATTGAAGATGAGTCAGGTCAATCCAATGGAGGGCGTGGAATTAGGTTGTTAGGATTATAGGATGGAGGGTGTAGATCGATGTTTGGGTGAAGAATGGCGTGGGAATAACTAGGCGAAGTGGGTTGGCTAGAACATAAGCTCTACCAAATTCTCAGAGGATAAAGATGAATGTGGTGCTGACACATGTCAGCACCACATTTATCCTTAAATAAATATATTTTTGTTAATAAATAATAAATAGCATTATTTTAAAGAAGTATAAAATTAAGAAGTATAAATAATTAAAGTATCTAGATTACTGTATAATTTATTTTTACGGATAATATTTATTTTATGAGATATAAATATAGCATTGACAAGTATGTATTATACTCAATAAACAGCTTATTTATTTTTAATTAAGTATTTTAACAAATAGTATATTATTTTTATATTTTATTAATTAATATAATAATAAAGAGGAGTAGTTTTATTTTTATGGATTATAATAAGATAATATATATAATAATAATAAATACATGTATATAATATATGGCCTAAACTCATCTCTATTTTAAGATTTTTAAATTATTTAGATTATTAAATAAGGGTTTTAATATCTATTTTTTATACATAACCTACAAGATCAAGAAAGTGATTAAAAATTATAAAATCAGGTGTTTTGTAAAATAAAAAGCGCTGAAACTCAATTGTCATTAAGTTCCAAAATAGACTTTTTGCAAACGGACCCTGATTTTAGTGAAATCACTTCATTAATTATAGAATGATATTTTATGAACTTAAAAAGGTGAGTAAAGTGAAATTGGAGTTCATATGAAGAAGTTATAAGGTTCGGAAGTTGGGAAATTGATAATTTGAAAACCAGTTTTCTTGGCATATATATACATGTCGCTTTTTTAGGCTATACATATATCTATTAAATACATGGAAAATGAGTTTGGTAAAAATGTATACAAATGAATTAATTAAAAATAGTTGAAGATCTGACTAATAATGAATAATTAGGAATTCGTGTATGATGTACATGATTAATTATTTTGGTTATTTTCTTCCTTATCTTCCCCTGCTTTATTGTTTGTCGATAAATCCGCGCTGACTTGGTCTCGGAGGTTGAGATATATAATTATATCTCACTGTTATATTTATATTTGTTTAGTCATACTATACATATATACATATTTACAGTACGCCTTCTTTTTCTTTTCCTTCTTTCTATTATTTTATTTTTTTACATGTTTTAATGCATAAGAACGTAGATTTTATTTATGAGTAATATTTTTTTTATAAAAGATGCGAATTAATGGATATCTACTTTTTTTTTTATTTTTAAGAAAATTCAAAGTTACATAGAAATTGATGGGAGACGGGCAACAAGCTGCGCTGCCAATCCCTTTTGAATGGCAAATCCAATTCTTCGAAATACAACATTCATAAACTTGGGGACCATAACATTGCTATGCATGATTTTTTGAATCCTCTTAAGGAGCTCCACTGCTTCACTTGCCAAGAACCCAAATGTATCTGATAAGGATTGTAAGATAAAATGCGATAGAAGTGTTAATGAATTATGGATCTGTCACTATTGTAGATTGTTTACCCTGTTAATATACTATTATAGAATGTTTGGATTAGTTTAAAATAATCACATGTAAATTAACTACTATATCAACATCTCTCTCTAGTACTTCTTTTACTCTTATGTTACATGGTTGTGTTGGTATGCTTTACATGTACCCAGCTTTTTCACTTGTATGCATTTTTTGGAGACCCATCTAAGTTTACATGTTATTCTTGCGCATCAGTTGATTTGAGCCTCCACAATTCACACAATAACTCAAGGTATGTGTTTAGTACTGGTGCTACAATGTAATATACCTGTGGACTCTATTTATACTTCGAACAATCTGAAACCTATTGAAAATCATGAATATATATGTTGTTAGAACATTTATTCTATTTATTTTCTTTATATTTCGAATATTAATCATAACGTATGAATGCGACTACTATCGAGTATCTAGATCCTCGAATGGATTTAGGTCTGACGCGACTGTATAGCGATTGAGTCTGATGCTCCCCTTAGGCGCGAGACGTCATAGTTCTTGATTCAGTTTGTGCGATGAGATTAGAAAATAAACCTTAAAATGAATTGAACCATCAACATTACAAGAGTATCTATAGCTGATGATGCATAGGTACACGAGTTCTATGTTCATTGCTAAAGATCAAGACTTTAGGTATATTATATCTAGCAATGTCTCTTCTAAGTGTTATGTCTATAAAGGTTCAACCTTCCTCCTCTTATTTAACACAACCTTCTCGATTATTTAAGTTATGATTTTTATCTATCCCATTTCTTACTTCAGGCCGATCATTCGCTATTTTACAAAATAGGTAAAGTGAGGATTGAGGAACATTAATTCAACAAAGAGAGAAAAAATGCAAGAACAAGTGAAGAAGACAATTGGCAATACATATGAGTACGATTCACAAGATGAGTGGGTTGAAAGGCAAGAGAAGATGGTAAAATATCCTATGTAGTACCACATCATACACGTCCGGAAACCAGAGACAATCTACGTCAAGACGGATCGATTACCATCTCATACGAACCCATCTATAAATGCAAAATGAAGGATATCACACCTGTAACACAAACCATCTAAGAAATTTTACACAAAAAGATCCACAATCTAATGGTTGACATCATCTCAAAAATATCAATAATCCATTTTAGAAAATCCAATAAAAAAATCCCCCCCAAAAAGTTCAAAATAGATAAAGGACAAGATATAAAAAGCCCATTTGTATATCGGCAGTGTTCAACCGGCGGCCTAATTCCTCCAGCCACAGTCCAGACCCACAGGGCCACAACTGTTGCCAACGACGAAACCGCCCTCCCACTTGACCCCATCCCATCCCTTCACATCCCCTATCAACGGCCCCGATTCCACAACGCCAAGAACCACCGCACCAAATTTTAATCGACAATCCCTCGAAAGAGGAAACAGCAAGGCCAAAAAAAAAAGGGAAAGAAAAAGGGAAACGGCCTTCACCACACTCCCTCTTCCGATTCCCCTATTCGAGAACTCGTCCGTACATCAAATCCCACTAAATATATTCCCAAGCGGAGGACTCCTACCCCGATCGTGAGGGCGACGCTCGCCCCCAATGGCGATCGCTCGATCCATCTCGTCCTCCCCCTCCGATCTCAGGTTCCGTCGTAGAACCTGAAGGGGGTGTTTTTCGATCGGTAGGGTTTTTGTCGTCGTTCGATATCGACGTTGGCGATGTTTGGATTGCAGGAAGTGAGGACGGGGCGGGTCGGCGGACGATGTCTTGTGAGGGGGACGAGAGGAAATGGATCTGCGGCGCCGCGACTGTGAATCTGCACTGCGTGAGCTCGATCGTGCGGGAGATCGGGGAGCCGTGCCTTCATCGGTCTCCCTCGAAGGTTAGAGGTTTTGATCAACCCGGAATTAGGGTTTTAAACGACATTTGCGCCGATTATGAGGTGTGATGGCCGGTGGGTCATTGTGCAGCGCAGTTAATAGAGTAAGCGACGTTGATTTACGCAGAGTCACGAGACTAGACTTAGAGGAGTAGGAGTTTTGAACATTGCTATACATCCACACTTATTCGTAAGAGCGGTAGATGAAGTACAGTCAACTTTAAATTGACATGCGGAAGGATTACAAGTAGGATTAGAAATGATATATGGAGCCGTGGGATCTAGTCCAAGATTGTGAAGTTGATAGAATCGAATGCCATTTCAAGTGGCAGGCATGCTTTTATATATATGTAAATCATGTTTTCTTGAACTGGATGTTGCTATTGCGTCAGCATGTGCACGTCGTGGCAGCATTGTGTTGATTAGGACAAAGAATGCATGGTGAGTGTGGCGATATAGGAAGCCACACCAGGTGTGTTTGCTGAATGAATTGCTAGGTAAGGTTGGTGGGCTTATTGAAAATAGCTCAGATCGAGGTATAAAAGCCCGTGGGATCATCTGCACCACATCTTGCCTCGAGGAAAGTGAGTTAAGTTGTATCATTTTTGAGCAACGTTTCAATCCATTTAGAATGTGATAAGTATATCGTTAACAGCACCACATGATGATCATTGGACTTGGGTACTTTGTGATTAGGCTAGCTGGAAAACTGAATCAAACAGATTCTGATGCGAATGAAATGACCATGTGCCCCAACCTAACATATATAAAAAGTCATAGAAAGCAGGTCTTTCCGCTTCTTTGTCTACCTGTTTCAGACTACATCACATACTCCCTATTGCCGTAATTTCAGAAACCTCTCTGTGTTGGCTGAGCAATCTATCGGCCCATGGATACTCTAATTGGGAATTTGGGAGGGACTGAGAATAGAGTTGCGGACTGACTAGAGGAGGATCAAGAATGTGGATTGACTAGAGGAGGAAGCCATGCATGTAGGATGATAGACTATGATATGCAGCTGGTTCTCACTAAATCCCGATATGGTTAACCTTTTCCGGCTCGCTTGAATAGGTTTATACATGGGTACACTCTGACTAAATGGGATGTCCAGATTTAACATATAAAATGACTTGAATGTTACTTTCCTTTATAAACATGGCATGCAATCTGCAGTAAGAAGTTTGTATGCTAGCCTATGAAACCAATGTAAATCTGCTTGATCTGTTCTTTTAAATACATTCTTTTGAACCAATGTAACAGGGAAGTAGAATGCTCAAGCCTGAAAAGTGGCATTCTATTTTCGACGACAATGGAAAAGCTGTTTCTTTCCGAAAAGCACTCAAACTGATCACTGTAGGGGTATGCAACTCACTGATATTATTTTTTGATCAAATTCCTTTTTCATTTTATCTTTTTTAATTTTACCCAGCAAAGTAATGCTGGTTCCATAAAATGCCGTAAATTTGTCATTTGATCTTTCACGCTTACCTTCTTCAGAATATTTTAATATTTTTAATGTATATCATATATTTCCTACCTGTACTGGTAACAATCGCTTATAGTCTTCCCATGTTTTTGATCTCATCGTAATTCCTTTATGACCATTTACCTGTGACTCAGTAGTTTTTTCCGATGAACTGAAGCTTGGTTTAATTAATTCTCACTGATAGATCCCACAATTTACTTTACTATGTGACGTATTATCAAGGGAATATTATTATACGTTCCTTAACTTCTGGTCACTCTATTTTTAAGATCAGGGTGTAGATCCGTCTATAAGGCCAGAGGTCTGGGAATTTCTTCTCGGCTGCTATGCTTTTAGTAGCACCACAGAGTACAGGAGGCAGCTCCGCTTGGCTAGGAGGTTACTTCTTTACCCGATTAATCATTTTTTTGTCAGTTGCCTAGCAAGTTCGCTTGCATTAAAGCACCTTTCAAGCACTTACATTTTTTAATTAGGGCCAATTTCATCTTCACCTTGCTCAATGTGCAATAAAGCTTGGAGTCATTTTGATTGCTGCCAGTCTGATTCTTGAACTATTTTACTATCATAACTATGGTTGAAATTTTCAACTTTAAGCAATTGGATTTGGGACACCTAGATGAGTGGCGCGGTGTAGTACTTGGGCGTTCCTCTGGTAGCAAGGACTCTTCCTATCGAGAACATGATTCCGCTTGTTGAGGTGGAACACAAGTTGTTAGGTTGGAATACTGGAATGCTATTCAAGAGACGTTGTTGATATTTCTCAAGTCAGTTTTATCGTCAGTTTTGATTTTATAGTTCCTTGTTTTAGTTACATTAGCCGATTCTACAGCCTCTTGTATGGCAGTGCCACAGTGTAGATATTCTGGGATCACTTTTTGATAGGAAATGATGCAATATGGTTGAAATTTTCAACTTTAAGCTATTGGATTTGGGACACCTAGATGAGTGGCGCGGTGTAGTACTTGGGCGTTCCTTTGGTAGCAAGGACTCTTCCTATGGAGAACATGATTCCGCTTGTTGAGGTGGAACAAAAGTTGTTAGGTTGGAATACTGGAATGCTATCCAAGAGGCACATTGTTGATATTTCTCAAGTCAGTTTTACTTTTATCGTCGGTTTTGATTTTATAGTTCCTTATTTTAGTTACATTAGCCGATTCTACAGCCTCTTGTATGGCAGTGCCACAGTGTAGATATTCTGGGATCACTTTTTGATAGGAAATGATGCAATATATGATGCGACTACAAAGACTGATGGCGCATATCTGAACAGGATCGATAAACCTGACTAAAGCTGGGAAACAAATGGGTCAAGGACAAGGGTTTAAATGACTTGGGAACAGACTCAAATATTCAAGAACTAAATAATGGAATTCGGGAGGGAACGAACGGGAGTTTTATTCAATCATTCACAATGAATCCAATAGATCCAGGCAGCCTTAAATCCAAATGAATGAGATCATACAAAACATGAGGAAATAAAAAAACCGTCAGGCACTTTTATCCACCAAATGTCCAACCCAAGTATTTTTAATAAACGAATGGGGATCTTATTCCGATGGTTATAGGCAATGTAACTAATTCGCAACCAAACAAATAGAGTATACTAATCCACAACTGAAGATATAAGGCAGGAAAATGAAGGAAAATTCGCTAATAATTAGCACCCCTCAAGGGGAGGGAAACAGGGAACCTGGACCCGGTTGAGGTTGTGGTTGAACTGTTGCGTTGGCGGCGAAGTAGGGCTCGACGGTGTACTGGCGATTGCGAGGGGCTACGTGAGAGCGGTGTTGACGCGGTAGAGGCACATGCGATAGGAGAGACGGAATAGGCCTGTCGGAGGCGGCGGCGTTGACGGCGGGAAGGAAGGCAGTACATGGGCGGAAAGGAAGTTGGTACATGGGCGGAGTGGCGGGGAGGTATCGGGGAAGGCGTCATAGAGGGGGATGAAATGGATGATGGTGCGTGGGGGGAGAAGAGGGGGCTGTGGGGGTCACGAAGGAGAGGAAGAGGGGAGAGGGGGGGGGGGGTCAAAGGTGGGGAGAGGGAGATGGGGATGGCGTGGCGTTGGTAGGGGTTAGGGAAACGAGAGAGAGAGAGAGAGAGTTAGCGGATGGAAAAAAGCATTTCATATTCAATGCCTTTTCCCATGGGGTGGGGGAGGGGGACTTTATATAGGCTAAATCCCACCAACATACAACTAATTACTTCAAACAAAACAAAACAAAAAAAAGATGAAAAGGCCTTATATAACGGGCCTTTTTACATAATCAAATAAAATAGAATAAAATTTTAGACTCAACTACTTAAACCAAAACTTGTCATTCAACCGAATTGAACATAATTGAATGGTCTTCATGCTGCATCAGGAAAGTTGAGGAACAACGTTGGTGTTTTGGAGCTTGATTTCGATATATGTGAAGGAAACGGATTAGGAGTTCTTCTGCTATGGGATATAAGCAAGCATTGCTGCCAAAATGGATGGTGAGAATTTGGGGGAAAAGGATAACATGTTGAGTCAGTTGGTTTTGAGCATCTATGATCTTAGCATTGATGTGGATATGAAAGTTGGCTTCATGAGTGTGCCCCGAACTTTTGGAGGGGTGTTTACGGGATGCTGCAAGAGGTTGTGCCACACATTTACCCTGTGGTTTGAGATGGAAGGTCATTCCTCTTTTGGCTGGATGACTTGTCTAGATCGAGGGCCTTGAAAAATAATTCTTTTAGTTTTTTTGCAATAGTAACATACAAGGAGGATTCAGTTGCAGATTGTTAGAGCCCGGATAGTTGCATGTGGTTGCTACTCCTTGAGTCAAAACCTTTCAGATAAATGCATTTTGAAGTTTGGTCAAATGATGGAGGAGCTGATATCTGAGGAAGGCTTGGGTGGGGGGTATAACCACTAGGTGCGGTTTCGAAAAATTCTTTCCAAAGAAGGCATATAAGGTGTTGTCGGTCCATATCCCGGTGATGGATGCATATTTGGTTAGATATTGCAGGTTATTTTAGAAGGTAGAAATGCCTCAGAAAGTGAAGAATTTCATGTGGCTATTGTGCAGAAGAGGATGATGACAGAGACTTTCAGAACTCGATATGTTTCAGTCTTGGAGGTCTCTTGCTCAGTCCATGGGAAGTGGAGGACATTGATCATCTCTTTTTCAGCTATAACATTATGGAAGACTCAGTAGAATACCAAGCTGGGTTGGTTGGATGCTTCAAGTCACTAGCAGGTCTGGATAAACTAATTGGGTTAGACCTATTGTGATGTGCTGGGTAATTTGTCTCGCTAGAAATGCGTTGGTCTTCGAGAGGGAGACACTACACGGAGAATGTATTGGCACTTATTCGACTGTTGTATGGCTCTTGGATGAATTGTTTGTTAATTATTATTTTAATAAATGCAGCTTTTGGGTGAACACCTACCTAGGATGTTCCACTCCCTGCTCTTAAAAAAGGTCTACACATGTACCGATGTTTTGATCGGTTGGATTAGGAAGATATCTGAATTGCCTTGTATATTCGCCCCAGGCGGTATAAAAAATGATATTTTGTTACCAGATCTGACATTTACCATTTGTAGAATGTGCAGCCATTTAGAATCCAAATTCAATAATCAGAGATGAAACAGAAAACATCTAAATGACAAAACAAACAAAAAACATTTACATTCACATAAATTTTATCTATTAAACTGGAAAACTGCAAACTATGCACTTCTCATTATCTATAAAAGTAACAGTCTAATAGAAACTATATGCTGCATAAAGTTAAACATAAAAAATGCAGAACAGATATAATAGAGCACACATTAAGGAGTGACACTGCCACCGGTGCATAGTGGAGGGCAATTGAAGATTGGAGCGGTAGCATCTTTAGTCCTCGTTGGTCAAGAACGTGGAGGAGTTGAAAGGCACGTGTGTGGTTTAAGCTCAATGGGGCTTGCTCCACCTCGAGTTTGATAAGGTTCAAAATGAATGAAGGGTTCTTCATGGGAAATTTTATACGATCATGACGATCAGAGTCCTAATCAGGATCTGACTGAATAGAGATTGTTCAAATAGCCAACTGTTTGGATCGAATATGTTGATTAAATGACTATTGACCAAGTAGCCGTGTTCTACTTGATCACCTCCCTCGCACCATGTAATCCGTCAGAGACTCAGAGTAGTTAGCCGAATATTGCGGCACTGACTGAATATGGAGAGAAGACTTGGTTTTGATATGTTTTCTGTCAATCATTATTTATCTCCAAATGAAAGAGATACAGGTTAATTGTAGAGCGTGTTGTATGAAAAGTAGCTGGGCTGTTGCACTTTTGGCCGTCCACCTATTTTTATTGACCACGCCTCATGTATGTCTTGGTTTATTCGTATTTAATTACATTCAAACATGTCTTGATCTGACATTTAAATTAAGTCTCGGCCTGGGTATGCCCTAGCGGGGCTCACCATTTTACTTTTAGAAATAATAATTAAATATGCCTTCCTCTTCAAGTTTGTTATCAAATGCAAGTTATTGACTTGTTTTTTCCGATTGCAATTATAATCGTGTCACTTTTCATAACAATCCAACATTGAAAAGATAGGGTGCTTGACTAACCAGTAACAAATGGCCCCCAAGGATCAGTTGTGGAGAACTCAGTACATGTTCAAGGTGTCCTCCTCCTGCAATAGTTTGGAGAATATGCCCTCCAGTTTTTTGGAACTTTTCTTTTCTGAATGGGTGCTACTGCAATGGACCTACTTACTATAGCCTCCACATGGTTGTGTCATGTTTATGACTTTTTCGTAGGTTCGAGAGCCTTATCTACCTCATTTCAAGTTTCGGACAACTGCTAACCTTAGTTTTTATCTTTTGGATAAAAAAAACTACGTAACTCCCAAGTTCACCCTTTGTGACGTCTTACTAGTCGCTTGGGACATGCAACTGAGGTAAAGGCTAAAATGAACTTCTCTGCCATTGGAAACATCATATTTACAAGTTGCTGAGTGGTTTAATAGTGATTACTTACGTTATTGGAGGATTTTTTTAATCAGTTCTAGGATTCTATTCTGTCATTATTTCTTGTGTAATGATATAGTCAAAACACATGATATTTTGATGCTTAATTGTTGAGCAGGGCATTTACAATTTTCTCATAATACTTTTCGGGCACTGATTTTCTTTGTGAAGATGTCTCGTAGACTACATGATCTTGGCACACGATTGCAAATTTGCAACATCTTCTTAACAACTGTGTGTACAATTGCGAGGTGACTTGATCTTGGCACACAATTGCAATATCATCTCAACAACAATGCCTTCATTGTGTGAATTTCCTATCTAAAGACATATTATTCTCACGAAGGTTTACCAGTTGATTTCGATTTTTGATGCAAAGAATCCTGTACTTCATGGTGTGTAGAGGAAAATACACATCACCTGCTTTGGATCTAGGCTTATGGAGGGTTTGGTGTGAGATAAATCAATCATTCATTGGTAGCAACTTTTGGCTAGGTTACCTTTCCTAGGCTGTAGTTTTTTAGATCTAAGGTTGATGCTAAATTCAATGGATATGCTTTTATACATATAGCTTGAGCTCAACGACGTCAGTTGAAGCCTTGAAGGGCTACATATGTAAACATCAAGCCTCTTCATCATCTGTGCTTGTGAAGAGCACCCACCCCATCACCCAGTGCAAACAAAAATATGAAAACGTTCTATCTAGATCCCGATATTCTTTCTGCAATAAAAGGATAGTACTGGCTCCTAACAATCACGATTTTTAGAGCTAGAGAGCACAACTTTACACCATCCATTACGATCTCTTTTACGGGCCTATACAAAATGAATGTGATGCTGATGTGCCAAGAGAAAAACCAGTGCCATTTTAACAACTTAAAGGTTAATGGAGATGGCGACGCTTGGGGGTCCGAAGATAGGGAAGGGTGTTCGGGGGAAGGCTCCCCTGCTCTTGGAGGCAACTCATGGGGGATCGGAGTTAGGGCAGGGCGATCGGGGGAAAGCCCCCTGCTACCGGAGGTGACGAATGGTGGGAACCTTCCAGGTCGAGCGGAGAAGGGCTTTGTGGTTGCGGGGAAGGTGAGACCCGTGCCGGGGAATCTCCTCTCTTGTCGACGATGCTTCAAATGCGGTCTTCCGGGCCACCTTGTTTGGTGGTGTTCACTGAAAAGGGCGATTAGTTACCGCTGCCGAGAGGAGGGGCATGTTCAAAATTACAACCCCGTTTCTTCGTCCAGCTTGCCCGTGGGTGGTG
Source organism: Ottelia alismoides (assembly GCA_037367405.1). NCBI lineage: Eukaryota > Viridiplantae > Streptophyta > Magnoliopsida > Alismatales > Hydrocharitaceae > Ottelia > Ottelia alismoides. The sequence goes on from JAZKJV010001136.1 coordinate 739,473, forward strand.
ACGCATTTCCAAAGGACATGGAGATCGAGGAGGCCTCGTGGGATCCGTTGATGGAGTCCTAATCGTCGAGGGCCTAAACAAGGATCTGCGGAAGGTCGCTGAAGTGTTGGATTTCGGCCAAGCCGCTGGCTGTATTGAGGATGGGATCTGGCTCTCGGAGTCGACACTGTGCGTCTGTGGTGTGGATAGGGTAGAGATACCCGAGTTTCTTTCTAATGGGTGTGCTTGGTTACCATAGTCGGTACGTTGGCGACGACCACTCTTGCGAGACGGGGTGATGAAGTCTTCTCCGATGTGGTTCGTGGAGGTCCCAAGTCTTCCGATTCGTTGTCGCTCGGATTAAGCGGCCGCTGCCCTAACTGGGCTTCCTAATCTCCCCTCCCAGCTGTGGGTCACCGCCCCCTCGCACAGTCAGGTGTAAAGGTCACCATGACTGGCACTCTTAATTATTAGTCATTACTGAATCATCATTACTGACTTGATTTCTCATCCTTTCTCAACCTTTGTTGTGATTAACTTTACCGATCTAGGCATATTTTTGACAATCTCATTGAATAGTGATCCATAATTAGTGATTCATACCTAAATACTTGATCACGAAGATTTTCAGTCATTGATTATAGATTTTCTCAAAGTTTGGCGGAACGCTTATTGATCTAGATTTTATAAGTCACTTGTATGAAAATACCCCAATGATTTTCAAATCATGAGATTAGAAGATGTTCATTTGGCCTGGATCTAAGTTCAGAATGATGCAAGATTTCTCAATAATCCTCATCTATATATCATGAGATTTAAAGTTTACTCTTTAGATCTAATGTATAGATAAATCAATCTAATTCTAGATCAATTGTACATCGTCGTCATCCATCATTTTGTTTAAACATCAATCAACTTGGATTTCCAACTTAAGTATATAGAATAACTTTCAAAATGAAGCACTGTGAACATGTCAATGTCAGCAGCAACCCTTTAGAGTGTCACAATTTGATGATCCTATTAGGTGTTGAACAAATATTACGATGAGTCTGAAGAGGACAATGGTTATCTTCATGTTAAGAAAAAGTGGTTATCTTTATATCAGGGATAACTATGGAGATAACTATGGAGTTATCTCAATTATGTTGGACATAAGAAGAGAATGGTAACTAACTTTATAATGATAAAATATGCAAAGTCATTTCACATCATGTAGGAAACTCTAGAAGTGGTTGAAGTTCGTACAAATTCAGATAAAAACCCTTGAAGAAGATGACAAAAGTTTGTAGAAAGAACCTCCGGAAAAATCATTTAATCCTAAGTACAAGTACTATTTCTCTCTAGTGTAAATATATCAATAGAGTGATTATGAACAATTTGGGGGCAGATGGGGAGAACATCATTCGATAAGGTATCATGCACAATAGAGGAACTCCACATCTTCCACAAAAATAAATTTGTCCCTCCTATGCTTACAATCGACGCATCCGAAGCACATTGTTTTAAAAATGCTAATAAACACTAGCTACCACATGATGAATATGTAATATGTCAACAAAGGAGCAGAAAAGTAGTGTTTTAATACTGCTCAGGTGCATAAGCAGCCACCGATCATAAAGTCTCTTTAAAAAAATCACCAATTTGAAGTGGATCAAAGGAGTCCTAATAAATGTCAAATTCTAGTAATTTTTCTATTATTAATAGTTTGCTTGATAAATCACATAAGTTATTCCAAAATTCTGGTGGGGAAGGAGATCACACAATCCTGATTACTTTGAAATGTGAACATAATTTAGGACATTATGATGGCAGAAATGACAACAACAAAAACATTCTGAATCTGCCATTGAAAAATTTATGATTAAACCGAGAGAGTTGAGGAATTGCATACTGCTGGGATTGAGAGATCTGCAGAGATGAAATCACAGGAATAATTATCAATTGTTATAATAAGCACAGTGATGGCAAACTTGAAATTTATATGGCATTTCAGATGCTGGTGTGAATGATGATGGGAAAGAAGTTAAGACAAATGCCAACTCTCCAGATCCTGATATTAGTCCATGTATATCTATTTTGTCACCTGGCAATGTAGACCCAATAGAAGTTTATCATTCATGTTCAATAGATGATAACAAAGTCCCCCCCCCCCCCCCCTTTTTTAAAAGAAAACTAGATCTAGCAGCAATATTTTTTTTTTAAAAATCCAGGCCTTAACATTTTTTTTCCAACTCCAATCAATTTGGTGGCTCACATGCTAGCAAGAAGAAGAAAAAAATCATGTAGTGCAGAACAGATGGGATTTAAGCTTGCAATAAAACATGGATGGCAGCAAAAGGGGGTTTTAAGATTGTACCTATGTATTTCCAAGTTTTGGAAATCAAAAACTTGAGCTTGGATCAATGCATGCAACAGCTACCCTAAGAGAAGTTGTAACAGAAGTTGGTGGCTGCATGCAGCAGCCCAAAGGCAAGGAGTAGCAGCTCCTATTGATTGTTTGGAGGTTCCAATGATCTTGGGCAGCAGTTTTGGCTGAAATTCAGCTAATGGAGTAGTCGTAGTTGTAGTTTGTCTTGGCAAAAAAACTGCAGCAACATCACAGAGGTGCTGGACAATAATTCCAGCAAGGCATGGAAGGCAATTTGGGCTGGATTTTGAGAGAAAGAAAACAGAGAATGGGTTCATTCATTGGTAAAAAACATTTTAGGGATGAAATGGAGAAGAAGAATGGAAGAGAAGGGAAGATTGTACCTCCATTGATCTCAAAATTGGAGGAGATCATGCATGCATCACTGATTGTTAGCAGCTGATGACTTCACTGGAAGCATGCATCAGCAAGCTCCAAGAGCAAGGAGGAGTTGCTGCTCTTTGCAGCTCTTCCAGTTGCTGGAATCAGCAACAAATGACTGCTTTAGGGCAGTCTTGGCTCCAGCAGAGGATTTCCAGCAGAAGGAAGGGGCTCCAGATCTTCAGCTGTTGTGAGAAGCCTTCTTGTTTCAACCATGGGGAGCAGATCCTTCTGATTTTTGGAGGAGAAAGGGGGACTGGAGATGGTCCTATCGGCTGTTGTTTGGAGAAAATAGAGAGGAAAATGGAAAGAAAGGGTTGATGTTGTTTATATAACCAAGGAAGACCCTCGGAGTTTGACATGTGGACACAAAGGAGACACATGGAGAGGGAAGTCAAGTTGACAACAGCAGTATGCTGGAAAGTCTGGAATCCAAAAAAAATATATAATTATTTTTTTTATATTTTACAATTCTCTCTTATTTAGAAAACCGAAGTGGTCCGTATTCGCGCACCGAGCCTCGGATTTTGGTGTACAATAGCTCGTTTTGATCGTCTCTAAATGACGATCAAAATGAGTATAATATTCATATACTTCGGGTCAAAGATGAATTCCCGAAATTCCGAGATACGGTCTTGATTGGTCATTAAATTTTGCGATTTTAAAATATCAAATGACCTCCGATCGACGAACGGTCGATTCCGTTGGTCTTATTTTGTCGAATCAGATTTTTGGGTGGTCTCGGTTTGTTTCGCGGTTTCCGAATTTGTGTTGCGGCTTTTTCGGGCACGCATTACGATGCGATCGATTTTTGATCGGTTTCGCCCGAACGACTTTTGATTCACGATCAAATGATCGATTTATGCTATTTAACACTGATTAATAACTGAGCTTAAAAAAAAACACTGATTAATAACTTTATTGAGTCATACAGACTCTAATCAGGTCAGGTTCGGGTGTGTGCAGATCCGGATGTTACAAATATAAAAACCTCAAAGGGAGTCTCGTCCTCGAGACTCGAGTCAAGGTTACTTTATGTTTTGTTTGGATCTCATCTGGCCATAAAAACCTCATAGGGTTTTGAACCCATAAAAACCTCAAAAGGAAAACAAGCCATGTTCTTTCAATATACATAATCTAATGGCTTGTTTTGACAATTACCTGAAAAGAGCTGCAGGTATCTTGCATGCGTGCTGCTTCGGTTTCTCATGTCACCTCTTTGACACCATGTCGGCGCAATGGCACTTTCACTAGGGAAATTTCTTTGAAGTGAATCTTCTTTACAACATTTTCGAGTATATGTAGAGACCTCTCCTCGTATGTTAAGTCGGACTCGACGTCAAGGTTTTCGTGGATGATGATGTGTCGAGGTCGTGTACGTACTTCCGTGGATTGGATATATGAAAGATATCATGTATGGTTAATAGGCATTGAGGAAGGGTTACTCGGTAGACCATCTTACATATTCGAGTAAAAATTTCAAATTGTCCAACATATCGTGGTGTCAACTCGCTATGAATACAAAATCTCTGTATTCCCTTCATGGGATGTATATGAAGAAACGACCCATCTTATTCCTGTATTTACCGGAATTTCCAACGGAATGGAAGATTAAGTCAGATATTGATAAGTATATTTGAATGGATTAAGAGAAGATGATTGGATTACCTATAACTTCAATTCTCTTCTCCTACGATATGCATAGCTTTTCTAGCAGCTCTAAGTCATCAGAAGTCTTCCCCTTACAAGATCGATCAATAGTCCTCGTAGTCCCTTCCCAAAGAGATCTACAGAGTAAAGAGTGTGTTTACTTATCTCATGTCATCTGAGAGGTATGAGATATCTCCGCCCGTAAAGGCTTCGAATGATGTCGAACTAATACTGGGATAATGACTGCGGTTGTGCGTGAGTTCTACTAATGGCAGGTGGTCCTTCCATGACCCTTTCCTATCTAGAGTACATGCATATAACAAATCGTCAAGTGTCTGAATAGCATGCTTGCTCTATCCGTCAGTTTATGGATGATATATGGAACTTATCTTCAGCTTTGTCTGTGTTGCTGACACAAGCTGGTTCTAGTAGAAAGATGTAAACATCGAGTTTTTGTTAGTCTTTCAGACACTACCTCGCGTGGTATATCATGAAGCCTGATAATGTTTTGTACAAATAATCTAGCCAACCTAGAGGTAATGTAGGGCATGCTGATAGGTATGAAATGGGCAACAACGATCTAATAACATTGTGGCCACCTGGTGTTTTCGGTTGTCTAGTAACAAAATTCATTAACGTACTCTCCCACTTTTACTTGGGAATGGGGAGATACTGTAATAATCATGGTGGTCTTCTATGCTCAACATTGACCATCTGACAGGTCAAGCATCTGTTAACATGATGTGCTGCATCATGCTTCATCCCGACCCACCAGAATATTGGCGTAGATTACGATACAACTTCGTACTGCCAGGATGAAAAGACAGTTGTGAGCTGCGTGCCTCATCAAGAATCTCTAGGCAATTGCTCACCGTTGGACACAACGATGTAGCCATCCTTTCGTAAAGTAGACTTAGTCTCAAGGTTCAGGAAAGCGGTATGCGTATGCGTTCGGACAGGTCACTGAATAGCGCTTAAGCGGTATGCGGGGGCATATGCGGGGTATATGCGGTTCTACGCGGTTTCCTAATTTTTTATTTAAAAATAAATAAATATATACAAAAGTGACTACAACATAACTAAATTTATGTATAATTGTGGTCCAACAGAAGATCTAAGAAAATAACTTTCATAGAGTTCAAAATAATCTCTATCAATCAAATATCAATACTTCAATAGAACGGTTAGCACACAAAATAATTGACAACAATCAACAAAATAAAAAAGTTAGCGCACAAAATGCCTCTATTGTTGAATATAATGTCATTTATCTATGTCGTTATATTTATAATTGATCCTCCATCAAAATTACCGAACTTTACATATAATATATTACATTCATAATAACTATTAGTTGACTAAATTAGTTTCGTAAATTATTAGTATATTATTCTTTTTCTTTCTTGCGTGTTTAATCCAATCTCACAGTACAACTACTTTGACGATGGATATAAATGGTCATGGAATGCTTGGTTGGCATACATGCAAAAGTAAGGAAAACATGGCACAAATAATACAACAAAACATGGCACAAATTAAAAAAATAATAAATAAATAAATAATGGGTATGCGGCCGCACAGACCGCATATGTGGCCGCATAGCCCGCATATGCGACCCGCATAAGCGCACAGGGCGCATAATGCAGGGTTTCAGGAAAGCGGTGCGCTGAGGGCACCACATACGCTTATGCGGCCGCTCGGACCGCTTTCGTGAACACTGCTTAGTCTCCACATAATTATCACTTTTGTCCTTGTTAGCACGCATGTATTTGTCTCAAATCCAAGGACCTGATCTCTGACCTTCTAATATGCAATTCTAAAGACCGTTGAATCGTTGATGCACGACAGTATATGTAGATGCACTCTCATATGGATGTTAATTAGTCAAAGCTTGTGAGTACATCCCACGTGTATAGCTAGTTTGTCGTATGTGCATGAGCTTTCCTTCAATGTCCTGATGCCTGCTCGCATGAACAATTCCAAATGAAAGGAACTCTCTTCTCGTGTCAGGATAAGAATGACTCAGGAAAAAAAATACTGAAGAAACATCTGTAATAACCCGCTAGTCCAGGGAAGCTATGAATATGAATGATTGTCTTGGGTTGTTCTCAAGACATGATTGTCTCAATTTTCACAGGGTCAACTATGATACCTGCTCCAAAAATGACATGCTCGAGGAATGAGACCTAGGATACAAGAACTCATACTTACTCAACTTGGCATGCAACTTATGCTCTTGAAATGTGTCAAGGACTATCTTTAGATCTTTTCATGATTCCATTTATTTTGAGAATATATCAGAACATTATTGATGAACATAACCGCAACTTGTCCAGATATGGACGAAAAATCATGGCCATCATGTCCATAAATGTTGCATGTGTATTCGTGAGCCCAAACATCATCACAATAAACTCATTATGTCCATATCGAGTCCTGAATGTTATTTCGGAATATTTGACTATTGAATCTTCAGCTAATGGTAACTAGACCGGAGATCGATCTTTGAAAACATCGAAGATCCATGTAGCTGATCAAACAGATCATCAATGTGTGGCGGTGGATAATGATTGTTTATCGTTTTCTTGTTCAGGTATTAGTAGCCAAAGCATTATCTCATTTGTCCATCCTTCTTGACAAAAAGAATGGGAGCACCTCAAGATATAGTGCTCGCCTCTCGAAACTTAAGTCAAATAACTCATGTAGTTGCACCTTTACCTTTCTCAAATTGGCTGGTGCCATGCGGTACGGAGCCATCGAGATTGGTTGTGTATCTGGTAGTAATGTAATCTCAAACTCAATCTCTCTTTTTTTTAGGTGGTAAACCTGACAAAGCATTTGGAAACACATCAGGGTAATCTGACACTACCATGATGTTTTGAGCCATCGACTCTCCATCATATGTCTCTCGGACAATGCTAAATATGAATGACATCTCTGATCAACGCGTCTTTGAGCTCTCAATATTGAGATGTACTCTATTTTAGAGTCATGTAATGTACCCTTATAGGTAACCTAGGGTAAGTCCGAAATCATGAAAACAAATATTTCGTAAAGTAATTAACTAGGACATGATGAGTTGATATTCAATCCATACCCAAAGTTAGGTCAAACTTGTTGAGCTGTAGTAGCAGACAGTCTGCTATCGTCTCATGTCCACCAATCAACATTGATAGCTATTAGACTATTAGTTTTATGACGATCAACTAGCCATATGGCCCATAATGTGATAAGGATGATCTAGGGCATCCACACCTCTACCTACTGAAGTTAGAAATTCAAAGATCATTCATCGTTCCAGAATCAATCAAAAAGATAGAAAGGTCGGCACTAGACGTCATGGTTCTGTATAAGAACCAATATTCTTAATTACAATAGTTGATGTTCGCGGATATTTCTAATATGCTTTTTCTCTTCTTGGATACAATATGGAAATAAGTTGCAATTTGTGACATCTGTGGTCATTGATTTTAAATGTCATATTTCCCCTTCAGACTCGCGACAAGTCAGAGGGCTGTCGTAATCTGAGAATTCAATGTGATCAGAACTATAATACTACGAATGTATGTAGCGGGGTACCACTGCTCTGATACCAAACTGTGATGCCCGCTCCCGCGGATCTGGGAAACCCGTTTACATAACAGCCGTAGTATCATGTTCGCTAAGGACCACATTAGAGTACTGAAAATTAGGGAATTTTTTTTTACGAATGACATTCACAAATTAACTAGTAAGCCACAGAACTACAGTATGTCACAATTATATTGCATAAATTTCCATATCAGTTTATATGTAACAACCTAAATTGCATTATATACATGTATTCCAATTTTATCAGAAGAGAAATAAAAGCATAAATATCTTGAACAAACTATAACATACATACCTGATATGTTTTACTGCAGAAACTGACATTCAACTCTCCTAATACAACGATGCAGGTATTTTGCCTGCAATCCATGGAATAGGGAGAAAAGAACATCAACAATTGTTGAGTAAATCTTAATTAATTAAAATAACAGGAAATTTAGTGGTTCCAAAAGAAAGCAAGTAATTTGGCCCTGACAGTTAAAATTTAAAGCTACTTGCAATGAAACAGGCTTTCAAGTTGTTTGGTATGTAAAACCCCAATCTACTCATCCTACACTAATTACCCACATAATCATTTATATATAAATATCATATGGTCCATATTTGAGTCATTGCCTTTCTATTAATTATAATATAAGTTTGAGTGGTCTTGAAAAATATGATTGATGAGACTCTGATATGATCATTATCTCTATTAAATGCTTATAATGATGTTTAAGGATCTTGTGGATTGATCATAGTAAGGGTATATGATGGATATGGGGTTTTGATTCTTTTCTTGTTGATTTTCTCAAGCCTAGTAGATAGTCTGATAAGGATGATTTTCATGATATGGTCTTTTCTCTTTGCCAAGAATTATTGGCAGAAAAGTAACTAGTTCAACGGAAACCAACTCTACTATAATTCAACTTTAGCCAACTCAATTGTGACTCAATCCAATCTCAAATGTATCTTTTTCAGATTCAATTGTAACTGATTCAGATGTAGCCATAGAGGATTCAGATGTATATATGGATGATTCGGATATAGCATCGCCAAGTCTGCTGGCGAAAAATAAACAAAACTCAAGCGGTGAGGTAGCCTACAAAAGAGGCTCTTCCGTCTCGCCCTCTAATTGGAAGGGCGGTCCAATAGAGGGATATGTCTACTCCAAAACTACGCCACTGAGACGGGTGAGAGAGACTCTCTAGAAAAGTCTCTCTAAAAGAAAAACCGGCCCGACCGGTACGGGCTAACGAGCTCGAAAAACTAAAACCAAGGGTCCTCCAGCCTAGGTACCCTAAAGAACAAGGGTCAGCGGAACTGGTCTTTAAAAGAAAACCTGTGGATCTCAGAGAGGCGTAAAAACTGCGAGCGCTCGCGAAAAACTGAGAAAAAGACTGGGATCCTAGACCCGCGCATTAAGCGGCCACTGCCCTAACTGGGCTTCCTAATCTCCCGCCCAGCTGAGGGTCACCGCCCCCTCGCACAGTCAGGTGTAAAGGTCACCATGACTGGCACTCTTAATTATTAGTCATTACTGAATCATCATTACTGACTTGATTTCTCATCCTTTCTCAACCTTTGTTGTGATTAACTTTACCGATCTAGGCATATTTTTGACAATCTCATTGAATAGTGATCCATAATTAGTGATTCATACCTAAATGCTTGATCACGAAGATTTTCAGTCATTGATTATAGATTTTCTCAAAGTTTGGCGGAACGCTTATAGATCTAGATTTTATAAGTCACTTGTATGAAAATACCCCAATGATTTTCAAATCATGAGATTAGAAGATGTTCATTTGGCCTGGATCTAAGTTCAGATTGATGCAAGATTTCTCAATAATCCTCATCTATATATCATGAGATTTAAAGTTTACTCTTTAGATCTAATGTATAGATAAATCAATCTAATTCTAGATCAATTGTACATCGTCGTCATCCATCATTTTGTTTAAACATCAATCAACTTGGATTTCCAACTTAAGTATATAGAATAACTTTCAAAATGAAGCACTGTGAACATGTCAATGTCAGTAGCAACCCTTTAGAGTGTCACAATTTGATGATCCTATTAGGTGTTGAACAAATATTACGATGAGTCTGAAGAGGACAATGGTTATCTTCATGTTAAGAAAAAGTGGTTATCTTTATATCAGGGATAACTATGGAGATAACTATGGAGTTATCTCAATTATGTTGGACATACGAAGAGAATGGTAACTTAACTTTATAATGATAAAATATGCAAAGTCATTTCACATCATGTAGGAAACTCTAGAAGTGGTTGAAGTTCGTACAAATTCAGATAAAAACCCTTGAAGAAGATGACAAAAGTTTGTAGAAAGAACCTCCGGAAAAATCATTTAATCCTAAGTACAAGTACTATTTCCCTCTAGTGTAAATATATCAATAGAGTGATTATGAACAATTTGGGGGCAGATGGGGAGAACATCATTCGATAAGGTATCATGCACAATAGAGGAACTCCACATCTTCCACAAAAATAAATTTGTCCCTCCTATGCTTACAATCGACGCATCTGAAGCACATTGTTTTAAAAATGCTAATAAACACTAGCTACCACATGATGAATATGTAATATGTCAACAAAGGAGCAAAAAAGTAGTGTTTTAATACTGCTCAGGTGCATAAGCAGCCACCGATCATAAAGTCTCTTTAAAAAAATCACCAATTTGAAGTGGATCAAAGGAGTCCTAATAAATGTCAAATTCTAGTAATTTTTCTATTATTAATAGTTTGCTTGATAAATCACATAAGTTATTCCAAAATTCTGGTGGGGAAGGAGATCACACAATCCTGATTACTTTGAAATGTGAACATAATTTAGGACATTATGATGGCAGAAATGACAATAACAAAAACATTCTGAATCTGCCATTGAAAAATTTATGATTAAACCGAGAGAGTTGAGGAATTGCATACTGCTGGGATTGAGAGATCTGCAGAGATGAAATCACAGGAATAATTATCAATTGTTATAATAAGCACAGTGATGGCAAACTTGAAATTTATATGGCATTTCAGATGCTGGTGTGAATGATGATGGGAAAGAAGTTAAGACAAATGCCAACTCTCCAGATCCTGATATTAGTCCATGTACATCTATTTTGTCACCTGGCAATGTAGACCCAATAGAAGTTTATCATTCATGTTCAATAGATGATAACAAAGTCCCCCCCCCTTTTTCTTTAAAGAAAACTAGATCTAGCAGCAATATTTTTTTTTTAAAAATCCAGGCCTTAACATTTTTTTTCCAACTCCAATCAATTTGGTGGCTCACATGCTAGCAAGAAGAAAAAAAATCATGTAGTGCAGAACAGATGGGATTTAAGCTTGCAATAAAACATGGATGGCAGCAAAAGGGAGTTTTAAGATTGTACCTATGTATTTCCAAGTTTTGGAAATCAAAAACTTGAGCTTGGATCAATGCATGCAACAGCTACCCTAAGAGAAGTTGTAACAGAAGTTGGTGGCTGCATGCAGCCGCCCAAATGCAAGGAGTAGCAGCTCCTATTGATTGTTTGGAGGTTCCAATGATCTTGGGCAGCAGTTTTGGCTGAAATTCAGCTAATGGAGTAGTCGTAGTTGTAGTTTGTCTTGGCAAAAAAACTGCAGCAACATCACAGAGGTGCTGGACAATAATTCCAGCAAGACATGGAAGGCAATTTGGGCTGGATTTTGAGAGAAAGAAAACAGAGAATGGGTTCATTCATTGGTAAAAAAAATTTTAGGGATGAAATGGAGAAGAAGAATGGAAGAGAAGGGAAGATTGTACCTCCATTGATCTCAAAATTGGAGGAGATCATGCATGCATCACTGATTGTTAGCAGCTGATGACTTCACTGGAAGCATGCATCAACAAGCTCCAAGAGCAAGGAGGAGTTGCTGCTCTTTGCAGCTCTTCCAGTTGCTGGAATCAGCAACAAATGACTGCTTTAGGGCAGTCTTGGCTCCAGCAGAGGATTTCCAGCAGAAGGAAGGGGCTCCAGATCTTCAGCTGTTGTGAGAAGCCTTCTTGTTTCAACCATGGGGAGCAGATCCTTCTGATTTTTGGAGGAGAAAGGGGGACTGGAGATGGTCCTATCGGCTGTTGTTTGGAGAAAATAGAGAGGAAAATGGAAAGAAAGGGTTGATGTTGTTTATATAACCAAGGAAGACCCTTGGAGTTTGACATGTGGACACAAAGGAGACACATGGAGAGGGAAGTCAAGTTGACAACTGCAGTCTGCTGGAAAGTCTGGAATCCAAAAAAAATATATAATTATTTTTTTTATATTTTACAATTCTCTCTTATTTAGAAAACCGAAGTGGTCCGTATTCGCGCACCGAGTCTCGGATTTTGGTGTACAATAGCTCGTTTTGATCGTCTCTAAATGACGATCCAAATGAGTATAATATTCATATACTTCGGGTCAAAGATGAATTCCCGAAATTCCGAGATACGGTCTTGATTGGTCATTAAATTTTGCGATTTTAAAATATCAAATGACCTCCGATCGACGAACGGTCGATTCCGTTGGTCTTATTTTGTCGAATCAGATTTTTGGGTGGTCTCGGTTTGTTTCGCGGTTTCCGAATTTGCGTTGCGGCTTTTTCGGGCACGCATTACGATGCGATCGATTTTTGATCGATTTCGCCCGAACGACTTTTGATTCACGATCAAATGATCGATTTATGCTATTAAACACTGATTAATAACTTTATTGAGTCATACAGACTCTAATCAGGTCAGGTTCGGGTGTGTGCAGATCCGGATGTTACACAACCTCAGAGTCGGAGATCCATGGAACACCTCTTCCTTGCCAACCCCATCCGGCTCTAGCCTGCCTTCTGCCGAACACCTGAAAGTGTGTCCTCAATGCGACACCCACGTCCTGTCCCCCTCAAACTCCATCCCTTCAACGGACAACGAATGTATCATATTCCTGCGCCTCCTCCCACTAGCCATGTCATGAAAAAACCTCGTGTTCGCATCCCCCTTCCTTAGCCAGCTCTGCCTGTATCATTGCCTCCAAGACACCTCCTCCTTTTGTCTTCAAGTAAAATTTCATTCAAGTGAAAGTCATTGTTTGTGAGCTCCTCTGCCGTCATCAGCCTTTCATCCTCAAGCTTATCCAACCTACATACCTCTTCCTTTGACTGTAACATCTAGGGATACAAATGTTATAATGAACAGTATGACATTGAAAGTTAAAGGTTGGCATCCCTTCACTGTAACGTCTAGGGATGCAAACCAGCCTATGCGGTTGCTGATATGGGACATATAACATCTTTAATCTATTATCAAAGTTGGGTATATACACGATGCATAAATTAGAATTGTGGTATTGTTGTACCATATCCTAAAAAGTGGATATGGATACTTGTTATTTGGATATGGATTTTTTTTTGAAACAGAATTAGATAGGGATCATCACACATGAATAAGGGTTATCCATCGGATAACAAACATAGCATACCACATTTAATTTCAGTAGCATACATTATATACAATCTTGAACTATTGTGTATAGTTAGTTTGAATAACTAATATAAAAGCTAATGAAACTAACAAAAAGTATTGCATGGGTGGTGGGCAACAATGAGATGGAGGGGTAGGGAGACGGAGTTGGGTCTGTGGATTAGGTGAGAATTCAGGAACAAGCTTTTTTTTCTATTGTTTAATTTAGTGTATCATATTGATATGGTCATTTGTATGTAACAACTTTAAATAAATTTACACATCACTATCATATCACGTATACGCTAAATATCGTCTAAAAATCAAACATCCTTATCCATATCCACCAAACATGTAACCCTTATAATTTTACTGTTTAATATATTTGACGGTGGGTCCCAATTGTCTGGGACTCCACCCGTTTACTTTTCAAAAAAAATGTCCGCCAAACATTATAAACCCAATCATATCCGGAGCTTAACCCACCGATAACTGAAGGCATAATTTTCTTATTCTGAAGCCATCACAAAACTGCCCCTCAACTGCACGGGAGACCATCATAGCAAATACATCTACCACAATATTAAACAATGGATGGGTCTCTAAGTAAATGGCGGAGTAGAGAATGGTAGTGTGGAAGGGGAAATCTGTTCAGGGGAGGCCGACATAGAAGAGAGGAGTTGTCATCACTAATCGTGGAGCTCCGAAGGTGATCCTTGGATGGCAACTGGTGCAGAGGGATGGTTTACGGGGCTTGAATGGTCTTGCAAGATGTGGAGATCCTGGAAATTTTGCCGATAGCTGTCGGCAAGGCCTTAAATGTCGGTTTCGGTCACCATTTTGGTATCAACCAAGACAGAATTTCGATGGAATTTCGGTGGAATTTCGACCGAAATTTCAGTCATTTAACTAGGACCCCCATATTTCGGTCATTTCGGTTTCGACTGGATATCGATATTCGACAGAAATTCGACCGAATTTCGCTGAAATTTGAGGCCATGGTTGTCGGGAGTCGATTAAATGCTTTGGCTGTGGTGGTTTCCAGCACCACCGGAGATTGTGCTCGGCCGTGCATAGAAATGTAGAGGTGAAAATGGAAGAGATGGCCCCGAGGGCTAACCTTGGTTTGTATAGCATCTTGGTGGGTGTTTGTCACCCACATTGAGTTTGTATTACGCGATGGAAGATGTTGGCAGAAGGATTGGTCCATTTTTCGGAGGTGATGCTATTTTTTTTGGGTTCGCTCATGTGCGCATGTGGGCTCTTCGATTTAGCGTTGTAGTTGCTGCTCAAGGGCTCAAATGAGCATCGAAATGGGGGAGGCATTAGATGACGGAGATCCACTTTCCAATATAGAGCAACTCAGCTCGTTAGCTACAGGGTCCTAACCCTAAAAGGCTTGCCATTGCGAGCGTGAGACCTGATGTCAGCAGAGAAGGCGCTCGTGGACTTCAGTTGAGTTATCTCTATCATCTCCGATGGTCTTTTGAAGGGCTCTAGAAGGCACATATCGTCATGGAAGCGATGATCTGAGGGTCGGCAATGCTTTTGCATGCACATTTGCTCCTAGGGAGGTTTGTGTTTCATTTGGAGGTGGAAGAAGTGTTGCCAAAGGCCGGAGAGGGGAGCCCGCACCAGAGTGTCATTGATATTTGCCAAAAATTGATAATGTATATCCATATTCCTAAAAAATGGTCACGGTTGCGAATGAATAGCTATATATTCGTACCTGTGTGCATTCTTGATTGTGTTGGTTGGATTTTGATGGTGACTTAATGGCATCCCTTTGGTTCCTTAGTGTCACAAGTATAATAAGTTGAAAGGGGCATCTTTCAATGATGATTCCATCCTATTGTCAGGATCATCGTTGTTCCAGTGGGTCGTTTCTTTTAGTCGATTGAACCATTTGGTGGGTTAGTCATATCCCTGCCCTAATCTTTGATATTGAATCATTGTTAGGACATGTTGAGTATTCAAAAGACAGCTTGTTGCAGCTCCTTAGTGTATTTCATGAGTTTCTAAGTGCCATTTTCTTTCCATTAGTCAGATGATCTATTTGGCCTAAGTAGTTGGTTGATCGTAACAGATGTCTTGGGACATTGACCAAACCTGATCATCCTGATGTGCTAGACATTTAATTATTCTGGATGCTTCTGATTCTCTTTTGGGGCAATTCATGTGTTGTTGTTCTCAAAAGGAGGCTGGGTGTGCTTGGATAGCTCTGTTTTACAGTTGAATCTTAATTAGATATGACCCTGGATTCAGGTTGGATCTGTTTGTGTGGATTATGGGCCCATTGTCCATCGCATTACAGCTTTGGAAAAAGAATTACCCTGGTCACTGTCCAGGAAATCACTCTCATATGAGGCTAACCAACCACCTGGAAGCACACATTTAACATTCAGAAGACATGGATGATCACAATATCCAGTAAGAATATAACCTTCCGTCATTGCACTAAAACATGACTGCCAAATATCCGGGAACTTGAGAGACAGATCGATTCGAAATGAAATGAAATTGGGAAATCCAACTCCTGCCGCGAGGAGTACATATCTAAAATTATTGCTTTTGATTGATATTTTCCTTCTTTTGATTTTTGGAGTACAATTCGTTTACTTAGTTTTTAAGAGTCAACCTATAGATGATGAGATTGTAATTTGGCAAAAGAGGTGGGATCAAATTTCCTGCAAATTGGATTTTTTTCTAGATAAATTGTTGAAGGCAGGCACTCATGACAACTGGTTTAACAAATTAGTAAAAAGAACTTTAGTGTGTGTATATATCTATGTACAATGCATCTTCGGTAATCATATCGTGGTAAGTTGTATGGATTACGAGAAATGGACATGAGATCGTTGTCGTTTACTGGAAAGAAATATTATGAAAGAGCCTGAATTTCCTTTCATCAAAATGGTACAAGCGGCAAACTACAAAGCTAGAGACGATACTTCTGGGACACTAGAGGACAATTATAGCTTTGATTATGAAGAAAAATCTGTAAATTCACCAGAAAATTTAAAAAGAGACCAACTGCCAGTGCAAAAAGTCAAAGCATGGAAGACAAATGAAGTCGAAGATGCATTGTGCTCCATGTTGGGCCCCTTTGGAGGAAAGCACTTTGCCATGAAGGTGAGGGATGGACATGGATGATCTTCGCAGGATTTCCTACGGAAAAAAGGAGGCTTGGCATGAAGGGAGAATATGAAGTAGGAGTTCGGTTGAGGTGTTTGGGGAAAACTGATGAAGAGGAATATTTCCTTGGGTTGAGTAAACATTTGAATACTAGAAGTTTCTGGGCTCGCCTTTACGGTGTACACCTCTTTTCCTATCAAAAATATAAGGGGGAGGACCAGTGGATTTCTAGTAGGGTGAATGATTTTATTATTATTGGGGAGTGTTCGAACTTTAGCATCCAAGAGGAATGCGATCTAATTCAAGATAGAATATGGGGAAGGATCTTTGCATGCAATTCTGAGGCTTTAGAAAGCAAACTAGTAAATATCTTGAAAGTTTAATTCTGAATTAGGTTCCTATATATCATGAATGCGATCTAATTCAAGATAGAAACTGGGGTGAAGGATCTTTGCATGCAATTCTGAGGCTTTAGAAGGCAAACTAGTAAATATCTTGAAAGTTCAATTTTGATTTAGATTCCTATATATCATGAATCTAATTTTTGTATAATACTACAAGTTTACAACAACAATCACTGCATTTCACTTGCATCAGAATTTGCTTTAGAAACAGAACTGCCTGAGTTTCTTTCCATCTGGATCATTTTAATAGGGCTAGCAACATTTCTCCTTAACCTTCTCAATCGAATGCTTCTTCCTTTTTCCACCAAAAAAAGCATCAAACATATTCCTGGATTCATTGCAAATGGCGGCCACCTTCATATCTTTAATTTCTTCTATCTGCCTCTGCCCTGAGAAAACCACATAAGGTGGTTGGGCCATTTGCAAAGGAGGTCAGCTGATTCACCAGTTATGAGATGCGAGTTTGGGATGCTGAGCCGGCTAAGAGAGGGCGAGGAAGGCCCAAGAAGAGTTGGATTGAGACTATACGAAGGGATCTTAGTTTTTTGGATCTAAGCCCAAGAATGACCCAAGATAGATCTGAATGGAGGCAAAGAATCCATGTAGCCGACCCTACTTATTGTGGGAAAATGCTTTGTTGTTGTTGTTACTTCTGCCCTGAGAAAAGGACCCCTCATAAGAAGCATAATCTCTCGCATTCAAATGCAAAATTGGATGTTGGAAATACATTAGACTTAATCTGGATGAAGCAATCATATTGTAAAAATGGTTATTAATCAGGATGTTGATTCATATCATGTAAATATATCTATTTTCAATATGATCATTTTGAAGTGTTTAAACTGCTGCAGGGCACGGTATGAAAATTTGATAAGGGAATGTCAGAGTATGCATTCGAGTATCGGTTCTGGTTCACTTGCCTATGCCGTGGGGTCAAAAGTAATGGATGTGCGAACTCTGTCCAGAGATAATGACGTTAATGAAGAAATTAGAACAGGAAGTCCTCGCTTTGATGAAGAACAGTTCCCAGATAATACTTCTGAATCTGGTGATATTATTGAACTTGGAGGGGGCACAAGTGATGCAACCCGTGAGTCTGATGTGTGGTATTCTGATACATACAGAAATCTTCCGATGAAATCGGGGGGAGATGTTGGACTTCAGCCTCAAAGTGAAAGTTGTTTTTATTTCCCACCTCTACCTATCACAAATTTGTTCGAGATTAGAAGCCTGGAAGGGGAGGATGCCAATGGTCGGTCTTCATTATCTGTGGGGACAGCAATAGACGCTAAGAAGGCCATGCACAGTTTCCAAATTGATAATAACGTGGACCTAATAATGGAGCCTACTGATAGATTTTCTGTGGGTATGTCGCATACACGCAATATAGAAAATGGAAACACTGATGGTGATGATGGTAGAGATGAACAAGATCCTCGCATTTGGGAATCCAAAGGAAAGGGAGTAAGCGGACTAAAAGTATCCGATATGCCAGCAGAATCATCACATATGGGCACTACTTTTATGGCTGGTAATGGTGATAGAGTTTCTGAATGGCTTTGGACACTTCACCGAATTGGTAAAATATTTTTTATGATTTCTTTCTTACTTTGTCCATCATATGTGTGACTTCATTCTTGATCTTGCAGTGGTTGATGTGGTAAGAACCGACAGCCATCTTGAGTTCTATGAGGATTCTAAAAATATCGCTCGGATGTCAGATATTCTTGCTGTTTATGCTTGGGTTGATCCTTCTACAGGATACTGCCAAGGTACTTAATGTGATGGATGTGTTTCCTGCGACTGTTTCTCTATTAAATATAAATGGCAAGAATTTCAAGTATCAAATGATCTCTTATTGATCTTTAAAAGTTGGTGCCTGGTTTATACAGTTTATAACTCCGTATCCGTGTAGTGCAGCGTGCCTACCACTCAAAAGACCAGGGTTCAAATCCTGGGGCGAACACCTGTGCATGTTTCCCCCTCTTGCTTCAAAAAACTACTCTGCCTATGGAAGGCCTATTTCATTTTAACTTTTCGTGGTGATTTGTATCAATGAATTGAAAAGAAGTCTTTTGAACCATTTTGTTCAGATGCTTTTACGAACTATCCATACAGGCTCATCTGTGCTTCCCAAAAATAGGTTCATTTGACAATGGCACAATATAGTTTGGTGTGATAAGCTTGCACCATGAGGTTTGTTTTTTGATTTTCTTTCCTCTGGCTATGCAGGTATGAGTGACTTGCTTTCTCCTTTTATTGTCCTTTTTGACGACAATGCAGATGCCTTTTGGTGTTTTGAGATGCTCCTGCGCAGATTGGTACACTTCTTTTTTCCAAGTGTTTGTCTGGGTTGCCTTTGATATTCGTCTTCTCATCTGTTTTCATACTCTGGTATTTTGCAGCGTGAAAATTTTCAAATGGAGGGACCTGTTGGAGTAATGAAACAGCTACAAGCACTGTGGAAGATCGTAGAACTTACAGATACAGAAATATTTGCACATTTGTCTAGGATTGGTGCTGAAAGTCTTCATTTTGCTTTTAGGATGCTATTGGTTCTTTTCCGCAGGGAACTGTCATTCAATGAGGCACTCTGCATGTGGGAGGTCTTTCCTTTATCCTAGTTTTCTTAGCATTAGGTATTATATACTAAAGTTATCGAAGATAATGTGACAAACCATCAACATTTTTCTGTCTTGGGTGGATAAAGGGAATATTGTATCTTTAAAAAATGTACAATGTTGGAACATTTTTTGTGGAAATTCAATGTTGGAACATGAACTGCCAGATTCAAGGTGAAAGCAAACATAAATCAAATTGAGGGATTCTCTCATTGCTGTTGACACATATAGCTTTCTTTACCTATGCTGAGATCTATTGCATGAGGTGATACTGGACTTTGATAATTTATATTTCACCTTCGTTTGAATATATACTTTTCCCCTTCATCTTGAACTAGCGCACACCCCGTGCTTTGCACGGAGAAAAATTGTTCTGCGTGTTATCTTACACAAGTACTTTACTCCCATACGTAGCACGTATTTACGTAAAATTATCATATTATTCACATTAATTTAAGTGTAAGAGTTAGTTACGCTTACACATGCGAAGCACGATGATTTTATCAATCGAAAATTTAATACATAATTTATAGTTATGAGGATATCAATGTTATTCAAGTTATAATAATATTTGTAACCTTATAACAGTTTCAAAATTAGCAACGGGTAATTTGATACAAAAGATTATGTTATAAAATTGATACTATTTTTGCATATCAATATGATTTCGTAATCGTCCTCAGCTTTTCTAGTTACCGTCATTATTAATATGGAAGCATTTATGGTGTATTAAATAAAAAACTATGATAATACACAATAAATTTAGTATATTGCCCTCATCTTTCCTAATAAACACGATTGTTATTATGTAAATAATGAGGATGATTAGGAAAGGTAAGGACCATTATAATTTTACAAAGGACATTATCTGAAACATATTACGAAAAAAGAATCATCTTGTAAACTACATAATATTAATGAAGGTGATTATAAATATTATGTAAATAAATAGTAAAGGGCCAAATTTGAATCATCATTAACTATTTAGTCGTAGTTGTTATGAAGATTAAACAATTTTTGTTATAAATATAACATCGTTAATTTAGAGAAGATAATAATAAAGGAGCCCCAAACCTTTGACTTCTTTGTCTTTGGATATAAAAATTATGTAATAGTAGGAATAATAATGAGTTAATTCCACTCCTATCATCAATTAGGAATATTGATGGAAATTATAAATATCTACTTAAATAGTGTGCTTACAACCCAAAAGATCGAGGTTCAAATCTTCCTTGTGGGGATTGCATTAGCGTAAAACATAGTTGAATCTTTCAACATGGGAGAAGACTTTGCCATTTTTATTGATAAAAATTGAATATAGTCGTATTAATTGCATAGTAATTAAGTATATACTGCATCTTGATAAATTATGCAAAAAGGATGGTAGTATTATCAAAATATTGAATTCAGTAATAAGAAATAAATTATTTAATATTTATAGAATGTGTATAATTCAATGATTCTGCTATCATTACTTCTCAATGCGTATTTTGACTTTCACATGATGTCGTGAAGTGAATGTGAGTCAAAATACCTAGATAATTTATGTCATCGTGCTTTGCTAAGATCAAAATGGGCAATTGCACGATAACAAAGTTGAAGTGTCCATGTTGCTTGCAATCTACATTTGACTTCCATTGCACCAGCTAGCGAGGGATTATTTGAATTTGAGAAAAATGGTAATATATGGACCGCCACTAATGATATATCGATGGATATTATATTCATCGCTAATTTCAAAAAAGGAAAAATAATTTCGCAACAAATAATATCATCGTTATGTATTTAACAATGGCTAACTTAGCGAGGATTCTGAAAAAAACATCACCATGACCCAATTTTATTGTGATGAAATACAAATATGAATATCAATACATATATTTATTTCGGTTTATCTATAAAATATTCATGTTTATTGCCACCGTTGCAATATATAGATTGGAATAAAATATTTGTTGTTATGTCTTTGCATAAGTGTTTAAAGCCTAATGATTTCTTTGTGCGATAATATCATGTTAACTAAGGTAGCGAGAGTTGCTATTCCAAGAGAAAGAAATATTAATAATTAAGATAACAAAACATATATTGATATTTGTGAGGTTTAAATAATAAAAAGTAATATATAATAAATTCATTATCATATATTTCTCCATAGACATTTTTCTTCTTGGGACATTTGATTATATATCCTATCAATTCTTCTTCTTCTTTATTAAAATTATCATTAAAATTTGGTAGATAAAATAATGGCATTGAGTATACATACTTTTATTATACTTGTAGTAAAGGACTTAAGAAGGAATCCATGAATAAAGTCCACTATCATGAGTAGGGAAAAGGGCCCAAGAGTTAATATAGATCACGGGGTTGAAACTTAAATCTTTGTGCCAAAAATGAATGGGTCGGTGGAAGACCCCAGCTTATAATATAGCTCATAAATAAAGCCCACTGTCATGAGAAGGTAAAATGGCCCAAGACTACAATATTTGATCATGGGGGCAAAACTGGAATCTTCTGGTCAAAAATTAATGGGGGTCGGTGCAAGACCCCCTGCTTGTAATATAGTAATAGATGAGTGGTTGACGCCATTTCATCATAGGGCATCACATCTCCGTTGTCTTGGAGCAACTTTTGTACCTCCTCTTTCGAAAGTCCTAAGCTACATACTACATGGTCATCCAAAATCACCACTTCTTCAGAGAGCATGGTCAGGAATTGACCCAATCGTGGATGTCGCAGTCCACGAACACCCTTTTTCCTCCTCGCACTCTCCCACCAAGACTCAATCGATCGGACGACAAGTACCTAACCTAGACATGGTCATTTCCTATTGAGACCGATACACCTCTCTCCAAGGCCTTAAATATCGGTTTCGGTCATCGAGAAATTTCATTTCGATCGAAATTCGACCGAAATTTCGATCATTTCGGTCATTTTTGTACTAGGACCCCCCATATTTCGGTCATTTTGGCCATTTCGACCGAACTTTAGTAACCTATCGAAATCGAATTTCGACCGAAATTCGGTCGAATTTCGCTGAAATTTGAGGCCATGCCTCTCTCAATATGCATGAGTATTAGTGGTGGTCAGTCTACCCACGACAAAAACATATCACCGTGTTGCAACATGAACAAGCAAGATGACCATTGCCCCCGCAATGAAAGCATCATATAGGTCATGGTTGAGCCAGAGGAGCACCTACCGTAATCCGCTCAGTGCCTCCACCAACCAAAGAAGAGCCGCCCGACCTCTTTATTCGATTGACTTCCACCCGTGCTCTATCTCCTCCATTATCCCCTCGGAGAGACTTTGCACCCTCCACCTCCCTCAACACGCCTTTTCCCTTCTCATTCTTTGTGTACCTTTGACGCCCTCGCTCTATCCCTCACGCTCCACCGCTTCACTCATCACCCTCTCTACCATTGCACCCTTCGGTACCATCATATATGGATATAAATGTCAAAACATGTATAAACAAGATATTGAAGTGGTGAGATGTGCATATATCTGCATCCTATTGCACTGGGGTCATTTGATCATGAGCACCACAAGTAGATTCAAGTTTAAATTGAAGTTCAAAAGTCGCTTCAAGTTTAAACTAAAGTCGTCCTTGTCATATAAAACTATTTCTTGATACCTTACATGCAATGGTTTTGATCGAAGTTGGAGGTGGATCTTTCTGAGTTGCAGAGGCGGTATTGAGGTCAAATGGGCTAATCCTGTCCTTGAGAGAACACAGTTTAGATTGTTGCTCTTCATTTGCTTTTTGAGGGGGGGGGGCGATGCATAAGTGAATAAGTTTTTTTTTTGGAAAGAAAAAAAGGCATCCACCATATAGGTGTGTGCCCAAAATTTAACAATTAATTCACAAATATATGGGTACAATACATGACCCAACTTTCTGCTAGCGTCGCAACATGCACAATTACATTTTCACTATAAAATTGATATTTATGGCAGACCTGCCCATTTATTGTCAGCCATAATTCCTACATAATAGCCTCAACTATGGTTCTCTCCAACTCCGGGCCTTGTCAACCGGGCCCAATAGACTCCTAAAAGCTTGCAGCACAACCAATCATAATCATCGTGTTACTAAAACTTGTCCAAACACCAACAAGCTCACACATGTAAAGAAGAGGCGGTTCATATATTAAATGGACACATAATTGGAACATATGCCGATTGCATATGCATAGGAGTGTATAATGTATCAATTCAAGAAATTGATGCGATCTTCATGCTGCATGGGCATATGCGGTCGCATATGCTAACTATGCGACCGATTTCCACAACACTGATCAGGACGAGTGCATTGAAAGCAGGTCGACTCCATCGATGAACATCTTCTGGCTATATGATCATCTTTCCTATGAAGGAAGCACCTAACATGCCTCGTTGACACCTTCGGCGATCACGTCCTCCGCCATTTAGGGGTCATTTGCATCTCGTCCTCCGATGGTTCCCTTTTCCTTAGCATCCAACATTGATGCATCAACTTTCCTTGTAGAAGTTAGATACATGGTTTTAGATTTAGTGAATGCATGGGGTAGATCAAGGTGTAGAATATGAATGGTTATTTCTCCGACTTTTATAATTTTATCTCTTGATCTTTATCATCAGCAAGTTTGGTCAGACTTTTGAAATGTGGTTTCTTTAGGCGCAGTTGGGTGTTGGACATGGATGCCTAGTGATATCGATCCTTTTTGTACTTGCAATGTGCTTGCCATTACCACTTTTCCCAGGGTGGTTTTTCAAGGGCTATTTGATTCATGGTGTTTTGGTCAGAGTAATGTTAGGTTGCCGATGATACTTTGGTTTCTACAGAGGTGGTAAAGTACCTGGGAAGGTGGGGGACCTGGTGTTGCTAAGGTCGATGTTGCCAACGATACCGGTTTTGTCATGTGCGATACAAGTTGCTGATGAGGATTCATCTGTGACTTGAGAGCTTGTTTAGAGTTTCTTTTGAAACACTTTTGTCGAGGAGAGTAGAGAGGTGTCTCTGATTGCCAATTGTCTCCATGCCCTTGGAGGAGTTCGGTCTGGGGGCCCTCTTTCTCTATGAGAGGAATACAACATTGCTAATGGAGTGGGTGATGATAATTTGAGGAGAAAATGAAGATTTGGTGATGCTGTGGTCGGTGTTGTCAACGACATCGATTTTCGTCACGTTCGATGCACAAGCTGCTGAGAGGATTCATCAAAAACTGGAGCACTCGTTCATAGGTTCTTTCAAAATTCAAACCACTTTTGTCGTGGAGAACAAAGAGGGGGACGATAATGTGAGGAGAAAATTAAGATTTGTTGTGATGTTTGGTGAGGATATTTATGGTATCATTGCAATTCTTGATATTTTGCTTGTGAAGTTTAGGTTGCTAGTTTTTGGAAGGGGTTTTATTCGGTCATCCCATGCCTGCCCTGTCGTTATGCCCAGTGATAGGGAAAGGTTGATCATTTGGATTTTACTGATATGACTGAATTAATGGAAGGGCCTCTGTGATAGGTTCCCTTGACCTTTTTCTCTTGTTGTGGATTAAGAGCCATTAGTGATGAATCATTGGTCGGGTATTTGGGGTTTGGTGGTGGTGGTGGGGGGGTCTACTTCGGTCTTTTCAGAGAAACATTTCAGGGTTTCTAGGGGAAGTAGTGCCTAGGTTGCTCTGATGTTGGGTGTCAGGAGAGTGCTGACGTGGCCAAAGATTGTAGGATGATTTGGAGGGTGCGTGCTCCTCTGCGGAGGAAGATCCTTGCGTGGATGTTGTGAAGGGGATGCGCCAACATGGGCTTTAAAGACACGATTTCTTTCTGTTCCAAAAGCTGCACTGTTGGTGTGTGTTTGGGGGGGATGGCTTATTGAAAATGCCTATGCGGGTGGAGGGCTGGAACTGATTAACTGGACACTGTTGGTGTGAGAGAATTACAGAGGACAAAGCCTTTGCTTACCTGCTAGCCATTTGGCTTGCCAGGAACGTCATGGTATTCCGTAATGAGTGGTTTTATGTGTCCATACAAAAAATTGTATGACTCCTGATTGAGGTACTTGTAAATAATAGTTTGGTAATTAACAATGTTTTTGGGTGAGCAGCTATCAAGGACTAGCACCCACCATTTATCTACAAAAAAACTTCAGAGTCGTAATCATGCAAGTGTATTTATTTGCCCACCTGCTCATGTCATTCCAGGTCAGGGAATTCCTGGGACTTGTCCATTGTTGTGGTAGGAGATCATTGTCCATTGGCGCTGCTGAATCATTAATGTGCTTCGGAAGTATCTACACATTGATGATCAGTTTTATGCGATATTTATATGGGATATCACTGTGGATGAGCAGGACTTGGGTGAGGAGATTGTAAGCCACTGATGGAATGCTATGAAAGGAGATTCCATGTTTTGAAAACTAGAATTTGTAAGAGTTTTTATGTTAGGCATCTGTATGTTCTGGATGTTGAAAAGGAAACTCCATAGAATATATACCATATGCGATGGAACGAATTGATAGAACCAGAAAACGCATCTTTTGGATGGGGACTCGTAGCTAGAGTTGGGCTTGCCATGGTAAAGTCCTCGATTTCAAAGGAGAGCAGTGACGATGATGCTTTGGAGGATTGCATAATTTTTATATAATGCAATCAATGTTTCAAAGAATTGGATTTTTTATTCTTGTTTTGGGAGGTGGGAGAACTTCAGGTTCTGGGTAGGTGACTGGACAGACTCAGATTGATATATAGGAAGGTTATCATGCTTATTTCGGTTAGCAGAGGGTTATCTATCTCCTTGTGGACGGGAAAGTGCTCGCAGGGTATTCAAGGGGTTTGGATGAAAAAGAAGCTTATGAGGGCTTGTCATGGGTGTCACTGCCCTGCACCACTGATCAGAATTAAACTAATGATACCGATGATGTGGAACATGGTATGTTTGATGAAAAGATGTATGCCTTGCTGGAAGGGAGTTCACAGACTCATGATCAGCTCTTATAGATTGCCTTGGGAGTTGGGGTCTTCTTGTTCCGTTTGACATGAAAATTTTGGTTGAAAACCGAGAAACTGTATCTTATTATGAGGGGCTTCAAAAGAACATGGCTATCAGAGTGATGTGAGATGCATTTTATAGCACTATGACATTTGGATCTCATCTTCTTTTGGTTGTGAATTTGTGAGGGAAGCGTCTTATAATGGTTCCCCCTCCCCACACATACACATCATCATCAACGAGGTTGTCTATGATGGGATGTGCGTTGTCAGAGTCAGGGGGATACTGCAGCTTTGGGGCGATCATTCCTGATCAATTTTGAAAGGCATTCTTGATCAACTGCAGTGTCTTTTGTTCTTTTTAAAATGCAGTTTGCCAATACATTTCCTGATCAATTTTGAAAGGCATTCTTGATCAATTGCAGTGTCTTTTGTTCTTTTTAAAATGCAGTTTGTCAATACATATCGACACTTGATAGGCATCCTTCCAATTTTTAGAAGATTGGGAAAAACCCCTAAAGTTTGTGAATTATTAGTATGAGAAGTTGGATACCCGGCGTGCTTATGCTTTTTGATCCCATGAATGTTTAAATGGTAATAAAGAGTGCATGTAGCTAATCCCATTTTATTTGGTATGGATTGCGTTTGGTTAAGCTTACTCGAAGGGTCTAATAATTTTAATTTTGAAAATAATGGTCTAGTTGTTACACACTTTATACTTTGCTGGTTGTCTTCTTTTTCATCCCTCTCAATGTAATATTGTTTGTTGTATTATCTTTCTTTTCTACTCAGATTACTTTGTTTGCTGTTATGGTCTCCATTTTTTTATTCATTTTATCTAAGCCTCTCTTTTTACTTGATAATTTCAGATGATGTGGGCCGCGGATTTTGACGAAGCTGTTGCACGAGAGTTGCATGAAAATTGCCTTGAACCACTGGTTTTACATATCCCTAGGATTTCAGATGCAGAAGCGACACCAAATAGCACAATAATGTCAATAGACCATTCGTTAGATGGCAAGAATTGCCTCAGAAAACGACATTGTGAGTCCAGCAATGGAGGTGCACTTGCAGCCCATCAGAATGGGGTGAAGTCAGATCCTATCCATCCTTTATGTGGTCTTACAAGGGCTTCCTTTTGGGCAAGGCATAACCAGATGCAGATATGCACATCTGCATCTGTGAAGAACAGCGATGATGAGCTACCTGTTTTTTGTGTAGCTGCTATTCTTATAGCCAACCGCCAAAAGATCTTGAGAGAAGCAAACTCATTTGATGATCTAATTAAAGTATGTCTTATCTTGCCTATTTCGTTATTTGGCCTGCTTTTTTTTTTAAAGTGCGTGATTTTGGTTGTAAATGTCCATCCTACATTTTTCTTGAATCTTGTTGTGATAACTGGATGATTTGCCCATCAAGGGTGATTTTCCCATCAACGATACACCAACAATATTAAAGCCTTCTCCCACATTAAGTAGGGTTGGCTAGATTGATTTTTGACATCCATTCATAACTACTTTGGATCATTCTTGGACTTAGATCCAATAATTTTGGGTCAATGCATCCTTGTATCCTTGTGAACTCATCAATTAATGTCAAAAGAATGTTGGGATAATAGGTGATGGCTGCTGAGATGCTTGCCTTTCCGGGCAAGCTCTATGATGGTGTCTAATCATTTGGCAGAGAAGGCACACCACAGGGTCTCTGCATTTGGCTGCACAATGTCTGCGGCCTACACCTTAGGCACCTACTGGGATAAGAGAAACTCGGTTCCTTTTCCTTTGATATACCGGTCTAGAGAACGAGGTCATGAGAGGTCCTGAAGGATAAAACTCCTCTCGCATTTTTGGCCACCATCCTGCCAAATGATGTACTGGCCACATCGGCATTCTTGAATCTCAGGTACACCTTTAGCACCA
Source organism: Ottelia alismoides (assembly GCA_037367405.1). Taxonomy (NCBI): domain Eukaryota; kingdom Viridiplantae; phylum Streptophyta; class Magnoliopsida; order Alismatales; family Hydrocharitaceae; genus Ottelia; species Ottelia alismoides. The sequence continues at coordinate 767,977 of JAZKJV010001136.1, forward strand.
AGGAAAGGCTGGTCCTTGTGAACCCCTCAGGATCCGGGTACCCGTTTACGACACAATTCGCAACATTCCATTTTATTGACATTGCATTATAAGCATAAATTTATGGGGAAATTTTTTCGCGAATGAAATAATTTCATCTGACATTCACATAAACATTCATAACCACAAGTTCATAGAACAATTGTCACCAAAGTCTCATTTCATTAACTTTCATATATTTTACATGTACAATGTCTGAAAGTATATACAGTATATCCCAAAATCTGACTGAAGAGAAAAGAAGCATATAACATTAACGACCGAAGAGGCGATGGGTTCCGAAGGACGCAAGCTCTCTCTCAAGCGCATATGGGTTCCGAAGGCTCGCGGCCCTCGTCAGGGCGATCAGGTACGTGTCACTCTTCATCCGGCCCGCCCTTCACACGTCGATGTCAGAGACGATGATATCAACGGTGGTTGGGAGCGGGTTTCCCACTCTAAACCCGGCAGACGGTGCTTCCGTTGCGCGGCGAGGGGTCATTTGGCGTCTTCGTGCATGGCGCCTCCTCGCTGCTTCAGATGCGGCCACGTTGGTCACCGATCTTTCTCATGTCGTGAGGCGCTCGGGGATCCTAAGCGGTCAAAGCAGTCTTCTCTCTTGGAGTCCCTTCCCCGACGGAAAGCTTCGTCGACCATTCGGGATGCTCGCACCTTCGCTCAGGTGGTTGCAGCGATTGATACCTCAGTAGTGACGAAGCCCACTCCTTCTTCGTCGACCTTCGGTCTTGGTGATTCTGGCGCTCCATCGGGGCGTGTTCATGGTCAGGCGCCGATGGCCACGAATCGCCCGGCGATTATCAATCCGGCTCCGAAGTCGAAGCCTGTGCATCTCGGCGTGGCGATCGGTATGGTTCATCGGGGGGGACTCGATCGAGAGAAGATCAAAGCCGAAACTCTCCTTTCACTAGGCGAGGACTTTTCAGGGGATTTCTTCTTTCTGGACGAAGCCCGATGCTGTGTTCGCGGTCTTTCCCCGGAGCAACGGGAAGCCCTTATCTCGAGCTCGGATTTCTCGGCGGTCAAATGGCGTCGTCCCCGGGTGGCCGACGGTGCGGCTCTCTCATCCGAGATATGCGTTGTGGAGGTCCGCGGAGTTCCGTTCCTATCCCGATCGACACACTGCCTCTCAAAGGTCATTCGAAGCTGGGGGCAAGTATTGGCGATCTTGGACGATGGCCTCTCCCCAGGATCGGATTGGTCATGTACTAGAATCCTGGTCGAATGCTCCTCTAATCTCTCGCGTTCCATGTCCGGTAAGACGTTTTCGGAGATTCTGGATTTGGGGAGATGGTCCTTCAAGCTGGAATTCTTTTTTCCCCCGCCGGTGGTTTCATCGGTCACCGCTGCGGCCGGGAACGAAGATCCCAGTTCCGGCGTCGGTTCGCATGCACAGGATCACGTCGGTTCGCATGCACAAGGTCATGTGGCTCCTCCCGAGCAAGTTCCCGAGGCACCGCCGAATCATTGCGACCCTTCGTCTTCGACGCATGGGGTCCACTGCCCGAGTACTTCTGGCATGGAGCCCCCCTTCGTGTCAGGGGGTCTTTTCGATGTCGATCATCTGACGGCGGATTTTTCTGACACCCCCTCTCCACCGTGGCACTGTTTCTCCCCGCGGTCCGATGTGGCGACTCCTCTTCCCAACTCCGGATCCGCGCCCCATAATCGGGTATGTTCTCGGGCCGTGCTTGTCCTATCCTTGGGAAGGGACATTATGCCTTCTTTCGAAGATATCCCGTGCCCAACTCCCATTTCTGCGATGCCTTTCTGGCGATCGATGGGATCCGAAGATTGGCGCCCTTCCCCCTCTGCATCGCCGCTCCCCTTATCGGCATATGCCTCGGGCTCCCAGGTGGACTCTCCCCTATTCGGTAATCCCGATAACTCTCAACTTTATGGGATGCAGTCTACCTCTTCTTCGATTTCCAGGTGCGAGGGTTACTCTCCAACCGCCTCGCCGATATTCACATCTCGACGTTCAGCTTCCTGGGATTCTTGGAATGCCTCCGACGCTTCCCCGAATCGATTTGGCATGGTATATGCTCGGCGCCTGGACCTTACTGTCGAAGGAACTTCTATTTCGCCGATCCTGATATCTACGGAGGAGGTGGCGGTAGCAGCTGGACTTCGCCGCGTGGTCCACCGACGTGCCTGACATGGCCCCTTCTCCGATCACTTTTTTGGGATATTTTTGTAACATTTAATGAAGATTTTGTCCTGGAACGTTCGTGGTTTGGGCGACCCTTTGCGTCGCAGGGCTCTGGGGTCGCGATTGGTTGATTGGGCTTGTGATATAGCGTTCATACAGGAATCTAAAATAGCGGGAGCTGACGACGCCGTCTGGAGATCACTGGGGGCTGGGCGTTTGGATGCATTTTGCGCTTTGGATGCAACCGGATCCGCTGGCGGTGCTATTGTGGCGTGGAAATCTTCAAGTTACTCATTATCTTACTCTCGATTGGGAAGACATTCTATTTCTGTAGTCCTCGTGCATGACGCATCCAACGTATCTATGGCTTTCTCGTGTATTTATGCGCCTCTATGCCACCTTACTCGCCGAGAATTATGGGAGGATCTGCGGGGCGACGCGGTAGCTTTCGGAAATATCCCATGGATCTTGGGAGGAGATTTTAATGTAACAATGCTTTCAATTGATCGCCCCCGCGGGCGGGGGGGAAGGGATCCAGGTTCTATCGAATTCCGGGACTTCATCAACGACTTGGCCCTGGATGATCTGGTTGCCACGGACATTATTTATACGTGGCGCAATAGCACTTCCCGGTCACGGTTGGATCGGTTCCTTGCAAACTCAACCCGGATGGACACATTCCCTCTGTGTTCGGTTTCATCTCGTCCACGCTCTTTCTCGGATCACAGCCCGATTATGTGGGATTCGGGCGACTCGTCCCGTCCGTATGGCATCTTTCGATACGAGAAAAGCTGGCTCCGGGAACCTGATTTCAAGGATATGGTGCGAAACCACTGGTCTCAAACCACATTCTCGGGTAACGCAGCTAATCGTTTTGCACTCAAACTTTCATCTTTGCGGCGACTGCTGGCTTCCTTCAAAACGTCTTCACGTCTGGCTCGGCGTTCGGCCCGCAACGAGGCCGAGGCCACTATTATTAGATTGGATCGTTTGGAGAGCGACAGGGAGCTATCACAGAATGAACGATGCGAAAGATCGGTAGCAGCTCAGGTAGTTTCGGAGGAAGACAGGAAATCTGCAATTGAGTGGAAACAACGCTCTCGTCTGCGATGGCTCAAGGAGGGGGACGCGAACACTACCTTCTTCCATCGGGTAGCTAGTGCGCGTAAACGGTATAATCGAATCTCTTCCATCGAGATTGGGGAAGCGGTATATCAAAACGAGCAAGACATGGGTACAGCGCTGGTGAACTATTTTAAGAACTTCTTCACTCGCCTGCCTCCTTCTTCTTGGCAGTGGACGGCTCCCGGTGCCTCTACCATTTCGCTCTCTGACGCTGACAGGTTAACTCGCCCCCTATCGTTGGAGGAGCTGAAGAGCGCGGTTTGGGACCTGAACGCGGACGCTTCTCCCGGCCCAGACGGATTCCCTATTTCCTTTTATAGGGACTTCTGGGATGTCATTGCCAATGATGTTCTGGACGTCGCTCTCGAATTCTGCGAAGGAAACCGGGGCTTCAACAGGCTTAATCGGGCGTCTATGATCCTCATCCCAAAATCTCAGGGTGCTCGACGCATTGAGGACTTCCGCCCTATTGCCGTCTCCAACGGTATCTACCTGGTCATTGCAAAGGCTCTGGCCCGTCGTTTAGCTCCCCTCCTGGCTTCTCTCATTTCCCCATGCCAAGCGGCCTTTATTCAAGGAAGACAAATTTCGGACTGCTTCGCTCTTGCCTCCGCCATCATTGACGGTTGGCAAAGAAATGGAACAAAGGGGGTTCTTTGGAAAATCGATTTTGCTAAGGCTTACGACTCCTTAGACTGGAGATTCTTATGGGCGGTCCTGAGGTCTCGGGGATTCCCTCAGCTATGGATTTCATGGATTCGTCGATGTGTTACCACGGTGTCTTTCTCCCTACATCTCAACGGTAGGCCATCAGGGAGCTTATTTCAGCCACAAAGGGGGGTTCGCCAGGGGTGCCCTCTCGCCCCTCTTATATTTGTGCTAGCAGTGGACGTGCTTCCCCGAATGATTCAAGGCGTATACGAAGCCGGATATACTAAAGGATGCACACTCGGCGACCAGCATATCCCCCTGATCCAATACGCGGACGACACCTTATGCTTTATTGAAGGGGATCAAGCACACTATTACGGTATGGCTACCACTGTCCATTTATTCTGCGAGCTATCGGGACTCCGCATTAACGAGTCCAAGTCCAAATATGTCCCCTTTGCTCTCTCACCGCGGGAGATAGGGGATTGCTCCTCCACATTCGGGGCCTCTCTCGGGGCTCTTCCCCTGGAGTACCTGGGACTCTCACTATCTAGGGGCAGGGCGAGGATTCGCGACTATCAGCGGGTGGTGGAGAAGGTCGAGTCGAGGCTGGCGGGATGGCGCTCGTCAATGCTCTCTCGGGGTGGCCGGTTGGTGCTCATTAAATCGGTCCTCTCGGCTATTCCGGTATATTTTCTAGCATCCTGCGGCTTACCTAAAGGGATTCGGATGCGCTTGGACAAACGCTTAAGGGGTTTCTTTTGGGGCAAAAACGGCTCGACCGATAGGGGGATGCATTTGGTGGCTTGGATGGATGTTTCTCGGCCTAAGCACGATGGTGGACTGGGAGTTCGGCGCATTGATGTCATGAGGGACGCTTTCCTCCTCAAATGGGTGTCGAGACTGGTAGGGAGCGAGAATGGATTCCTGATTCAATGCCTCCGCAGGGCGGCGGGTAACGCATATCTCTCCGTATTTGGCGGTCGATCGCATAACCAATCTCCCTTATTTTGGCGCGAGGCCTTCTCGGTTTTCAACCGCAATCGATCCCTATTCCGTCCATCCCTTGGCAACGGATCCTCTTTCAGATTCTGGTCCATGGATTGGTCTGGTAAGGGAACTTTCATGAACTTGTTCCCAAGACTTTTTGCGCTGGCCAGAGACAAAGATGCATCGGTGGGGGCTTATTGGTCCAACGGCGCTTGGTGCCCCATCCTGGTGGACGCTCTCTCCTCTCAGCGGCTGATGGAATTCTCCGCCATGATGTCCTTGCTCGGGGAGGCCCCTACTCCATCGGAGGGGCATGATCACTTCTCCTGGAATGACGGTTCCTTCTCCTCGAGGAAGGCTTATGATGCTCTCCTTCCTAGAGGCGCTTCTCCGGATGAGCTGTTCCTCAATCACTGCAAGCTGATTTGGGCACTCAAACTTCCGGAGAGGATTGGCATTTTTTTATGGATCTTGAGGCGGGGCCGTCTTCCTACTCGCGATCGACTTCTACAGATCTTCCCGAACATGCCCACCTTATGTGGGCTTTGCTCCTCCGCGGTTGAGTCCGTGGATCATCTTTTCCTCCACTGCGATATCGTGCGGCCACTTTGGGAGGACTCTACATGGCTGAATCGTGCGTCGATGATATCGTTTTGGGAGTGCCTTGCTGTTTCGGAGAGTCGTCCGCGGGCGGAGAGGCTGACAGCGGTAGCGAGAATCTGGTGCATATGGCTGGCCAGGAACAAGCTCTTGTTTGCAGGACAGAGATTTTATATAGAAAACATTTGTATCGACGCGAACCGCCTGTGTGCGGATTGGTCAATAAGGTAATCTATGTGTAACTGCGGGGCGAATGGTTTCAGGTTGTGACCATTCTGCCCCTCGTACTCCCTCCCCTTCCCATCTGTAAGTACTCTACCCCTTCTTTCTTTCAATAAATTGGGGCGAACACCTACGGGTGTCTCCCCCTTTTGGAGTGTCAAAAAAAAAAACATTAACGACCGAACAAAAACTGAGACAAAAAGAATAACATACCGTCTAGTATAGACCTTGTCTTCTGGAACCCTGTATAACTATTGAACAATAGACTCCTTTCCTGCCATGCGTGCAAGGAAGAAAAGGAGTCACAAACGTGAATACAAACCCGTAGTTTAAAATAAATAACAAGTAATTTTATGTGCAAAAGAGAGCAAGTAGAAAGGTGGAATAACTAAAATTTACATCTACTTGCGTAAGTAAAAGGGTTTTCAACTGTTTGACATTAAGTTCATTTGTTCTCCCCTTTTTCCCATTTATCCCATATTTATATATATATATATATATATTTATATAAAGTTTAGATAAAAGACCCTAACATATAATGATTTCATGTGTTTTAAGATCATGATTTTGGGTCTTGGAGATCATGTTGTGGAACTTAATGGCTACTTTCTTGTCATTGAGATCATGTCATGGGTTTCGATAATGGACTGATATGATGATGATGAATTTGATCCTTAATTCTATTTACTCCTTCTAAGTTAGTGGATAGTCCGTGGTCTTGGTCTGTGTGTAGCCTCACACTATGACTCTAAGGTATTAACTACCTTAGGGTTGGGGGGCCTCCGTAGGCATGCGGTGTTGTGTAATGCATCCTAACTAAGTTCCCAACACGTCCACTAACTTATAGGGATTTCGAATCAGATTAAAGTCACCTCCAATCATTTCAATTTTAATTGTACTTTCCTCCAAACCTTTACGGTAACTCTCTCAGATGTAACTCTTGATTATTTAGATGTAGATGTAGATGTAGATATGGATGATCTGGATGTAGAATCGCCAAGTCTGTTTGGCGAAAGAAAACTCAAGCGGTGAAGAAGCCTACAAATGGCTCTTCCGTCTCGCCCTCTAGTTGGAAGGACGGTCCAATAGAGGGATAGGTCTACTCCCCAACTACGCCACTGAGACGGGTGAGAGGGACTTCCCGGAAAAGTCACTCTAGAAAAACAGCCCGACCGGTAACGGGCAACCGAGCTCGTACGTAAAACTGAAAACCAAGGATCCCCCGCCTGGGTATCCTAAAACAGGGTCAGCGGAATGGTCTAAAGTCAGGATCCCAACGAGGCGTAAAAACACTGCGAGCTCGCGTAAAAACCGAAATGGGACTGGGATCCTAGACCCGCGCACTTGGCGGCCGCTGCCCAAACTGGGCTTCCTTTCTTCCGCCCAGGTGAGGGTCACCGCGCCCTCGCACAGTCAGATGTAGGATTCATCATGACCGGCAAAATCATTATCAGACACTACTGATTCTCAACATTTTACTTACTTGACTACTCATTTTCTTATTAATCCTTCCCGTGGTTGACTGACCGATCTGGGTATTTTGGTTAATGATCTTAATCAATAGTCATCAACTATGGATCTAGTAATTCAATTTGGATACTGATATTCCATTATTGTTACATGACGGAAATGGAGTATATTGCACATTGTGGCTGTTAACCCATAGGTTATCTGGCCGGATTGGATACACATTTAATTCGGGTTTGATAACCGCATATTGGATTTGATATCATGCAATCCCATGAATTTGAGGTCATCTATATGTATTATTCTAGCTGAATTTCTCAGTGATTGATAATCAGATTTCGAGTCAACCTCTAACCAACTCTTTTCAACTATCGATATTTAGAATGTATGGGGGGTTAAATCATTGATGGTAGCTTTTGTTTGCTACCCAATTTTGTTGATGGGAGTCTCTACCTTTGATCAAATATATTCAACATTCACCTTGTATTTAGAGAACAAACATCTTTTATAACCAATGCTTTGGATTGTTTAAGTTTTAACTTAAACTTCATCATTTAAAAGTTTCTGAACCACTACTTGGAATAAGTTATCTTCCTAAATAGAATTAAGGCCCTCGAATACTTGATATCACCACCACAAGTTCCAGGCAACTTTTCCCAGGAATTGTAAAATTAATAGTCCTAAGATTAGCATACATTTTTCATAAAAATATTTGTATTAAAAATACGACATGAAAGTCAGGTAGGGATAGAATGTGTAAGGATTTCTCGTGTGAGGAAGACTGATTGGCATGAGGCATTATTGTCTCTGAATGTTACAGCTCATTGCACTTATGCGATTTTAATTTAATTTTATTTTATTTTTTTTTAAAAAAAACATGATGAGAGCAATACAGTATGCACCTTGATGGACTGCTATATGTTATGGGGCATATTTCTATTCTTGATCATTTATCTGTGTGTATCCTACTGATCGGATCCATTTCCAAAATATCAGACATATAGAAATTCATGATATGAAAGAAGAGTGAAATCAATCATATTTAATAACAGCTTCTTGCTCATATCGTTATACAAGTGGAGATTTCATAGGAAAAATTTCTAACTACAGTAGTCAAATTGGTAATAACAAGTTAACGTAGTGATTTGACCAATTGCATAAAGGTTCAAATTCAGAAACGATACTATGTGAATCAGATGAGAATTTTATTTAAGGATTTCTATACTGTGTGCATGTGTTTATAGTAGAGAGAAAAAGTATTATATATATTTTTAGGAAATTACCAAATGAGATTCAGAATTCTAATTTCTTCACATCCAGATTCTTTCTTCCAAGAATAAGAATAACAAAAATCCTTCCAAAAAAATGTGGGTGTGGAGTCAAAGATATGGAATACATGTATGGCAGCAAAGAATGGGTGAGGATTATACTAAATATGATCAAATTGACATGCAAGCAGTGCTAAACTAAATAAGATCTAAAATTTATAGTTTCAAGTTTATTTTATGAGCAGAACCCAACTATCCAGCAACATATTGCTCCATAAAAGAGGATCAATAAAGGTTCAAAAGGTGCAGAAACTTCATATATGGCAGCAAGAATGAAGGGGATGATTGTGCATGTATGGCAGCAAAGAAGGGAAGGGATTTGTACCTTTGATTTTCAAGCTTTGGAGATGGAAACTGCATGCTGCCAGTGGTTAAATCTTGAGGTTCCAGCAACTTCTTGGAAGGAAAAGGAGCAGTAGTTCCCTGGAAGAGGAGCAGCTCCAATCAGGACTTCCAGAAGGCTGCTGTAGTGGCTTTACTAGCTGCTGTACAGTAGCTCCAGCAAGCATTTTTTTGTGGAGATTGGAGAAAAAAAGAGAGAGATGTCTTCTCCTTCGGCTGGACGTATGAGGAGGTAACAGGGGATGGATTTCAGAGAAAACATTTGAGATAAAAAGGGGGTAATTATGTTTCGGAAGTGGCTAAATAGGATGAGGGGAAGGGAAAGTGGAATGGGGCATACGTTGGAATGAGAAGTTTAGAAAAGAAGGGGTTTATATACCCAAGGAGAGTTTCTATTCTCATGACACTTGGTATAACCTTTAGTCCAAGTGGAAAGGTAATAGAAAAATCCATTTTCCAAGTGGAAAAGAATACAGCTCACTGCTCACGGCTGAAAATAAATGGTCACAGTAGCAGTCTGCTACTTTAAAAAAAAATATTTTTTTATCTAATTATTTTAGATGCTTTTAAAGAAATATGACCGTATCTGCGCCTCGAGTGTCAGATTTCGACACGCAATATTTCGATTTGATCGTCTCTGCACGACGATCAAAATGAGTACAATATTGATATATTTTTGATCGGGTTTGGATGCCCGAAATTTTTGAGATACGGTTTCGATTTGGGGTTAAATTTTGCGAACTAAAAATATCAAACGACCTCCGATTGACGAACGGTCGATTCCGTTGGTCTTGTTTCATCGAATCGGATCCAATGACGGTCTCGATTCGTTTTGCGGTTTCCGAATTTGCGTCGCGGCTTTTTCGCGGCACGCATTACGAAGTGACCGATTTTTGGTCGATTTCTCCCGAACGACTTTTGATTCACAATCAATTAGTCGATTTAGGATATCTAATATTATCAGATAACTTTATTGGGTTAATCGGACCTTATTCGGGTTGGGTTTGAGTTTAGTTGGAACCCGGATGTTACAATTATAAAAACCTCAAAGGGAGTCTCGTCCTCGAGACTCGAGTTAAGGTCATTATATATCTTGAATTTCACATGGTCATAAAAACCTCAAAGGGTTTTGAACCCATAAAAACCTCAAAGAGAAAACAAGCCATATATTTTTACATATATCTAATTACAAAAGCTTGTTTTGCTTATTAACTCAGAAAAGTTGCGGGTATCGTGCCCGCATGTCCACTTCGGTCTCCCACGTCGCCTCTTCGACGCCGTGTCGGTGCCACAATACCTTGACCAATGAAATCTCTTTGCTGTGAAGCTTCTTTACAGCATGGTCAAGTATCTGGACTGGCTTCTCCTCATAAATCAGATCCGGCTCCACGTCTAGATTCCCGTAACTGATGATATATCGAGAGTCATGCACATACTTCCTCAGGTTGGATATGTGGAAGACATCGTGAATCGCCGATAGATATGGAGGAAGTGCTACTCGATATGCAACCTTTCCCACTCTAGTCAGAATCTCAAAAGGTCCAACATATCGCGGCGCCAGTTTGCCACAAACACCAAATCTCTGTACTCCCTTCATGGGAGATACACGGAGAAATACCCAATCTCCCACCTGTAATTTACAGGAATGTCATTAGTATGAAATTAAGTTGAACATATATTAGTCATATCTGAGTGACTGAAAAGAAAAGAATTGGATTACCTGAAACTCCAAGTCTCTTCTCCGATGGTCGGCATAGCTCTTCTGGCGGCTCTGTGCCGTCAGAAGCCTCCGTCTCACAAGATCAACAGCTCCCGCAGTCTCCTTCAAGAGATCTACGGAATATAAAGCATGATCACCTACCTCACGCCAACTGAGAGGTGTGAGGCATCTTCGTCCGTATAGGGCTTCGAATGGTGCCATGCCTATACTGGAATGATAGATGTTGTTGTACGTGAATTCTACCAATGGCAGATGGTCCTTCCAGGACCCTTTCCACTCCAAAGTGCAAGCGCGAAGTAGATCCTTAAGCGTCTGAATGGTGCGCTCACTCTGCCCATCTGTCTGCGGATGGTATGCAGAACTCATCTTCAGCTTTGTCTGTAGTGCCGACATGAACTGATGCCAATAATGTGAAGTAAACCTCGAATGCATGTCAGACACCACCTCTCGTGGTATACCATGTAGTCTGATGATGTTCTGCACATATAGCTTGGCCAATCTGGATGGAGTGTAAGTCGTGTTGACATGTATGAAATGGGTTGACTTGGACAACCTATCAACAACGACCCATATGGAATCATGGCCTCCTGGCGTCTTCGGCAGACCTATGACAAAATCCATAGAAATGCTCTCCCACTTCCATTCGGGAATGGGGAGAGACTGTAGTAATCCTGGTGGTCTCCTGTGCTCAGCCTTGACCATCTGACAGGTCATGCATCTGCTAACATGTAGTGCCACATCGCGCTTCATTCCATCCCACCAGAAATGTCGACGCAGATCACGGTACATCTTCGTACTGCCTGGATGGATAGATAACCGTGAACTGTGTGCCTCATCCAGAATGTCTCTACGAAGCTGCTCATCATTGGGTACAACGACCCGTCCCGCCTTCCTAAAAATGGACTCCATCACAACAAAATCATCAAATTCGTCCTTGACGATGCGCACGTACCTTTCTTGGATCCAAGGATCGGTCTTCTGGCCCTCTACAATGCGATCCCAAAGACTACTATATCGTGGAGGTAAGGCAGTAGAAATGGATGCGCTCTCCTGAGGATGCCAATCGCTCAAAGCTGCAAGCGTATCCTACGTATATAGCCAGTTCGCCGAACCATCAGCATGCGCTCTCCTGCTAAGTGCATCAGCCACCACGTTTCCCTTACCAGGATGGTAAGAGATCGTGCAATCATAATCCTTCAACAGCTCGAGCAATCTGCGCTGCTTCATGTTCAGCTCCTTCTGATCAAAGATGTACTTTAGGCTCTTGTGATCTGTGAAAATCTCGAAGTTCACCCCATATAGATAGTGGCGCCAGATCTTCAAGGCGAAGACAACTGCCGCCAACTCCAAGTCATGTGTGGGGTAGTTCCGCTCGTGCGGTCTCAACTGCTGTGATGCATAAGCAATCACCTGTCCTCTCTGCATCAACACTACTCCCAGACCTTCCCCAGATGCATCCGTGTAGACTGCATAGTCCTGAGTGCCTGAAGGAAGAGCAAGAATAGGTGCTGTAGTCAATCTCTCCTTCAGTGTCTGGAAGGCCTGCTCACATGAATCGTCCCAAATAAATGGAACTCCCTTCTGCGTCAGTCGTGTCAGAGGGCGAACAATGCGTGAAAATCCGCTGACAAAGCGTCTGTAATAGCCCGCTAATCCGAGGAAGCTCCGAATCTGAGTGACTGTCTTGGGCTGCTCCCAAGACATAACTGCATCTATCTTTGCAGGATCAACTGCAATGCCTGCTCCAGAAATGATATGCCCGAGAAATGAGATCTGGGATAACCAGAACTCACACTTGCTCAACTTGGCATATAGCTTGTGCTCCCTCAATGTATCCAAAACAATTCGTAGATCATTCGCATGATCCCATTCATTCCGTGAATAGATGAGCACATCATCGATGAACACCACTACAAACTTGTCCAAGTATGGACGGAAGATACGGTTCATCATATCCATGAAAGCCGCAGGTGCATTGGTGAGCCCAAACGGCATCACCACAAACTCGTAGTGTCCATAGCGAGTCCTGAAAGCTATCTTCGGAATGTCCGACTCGCGAATCCTCAGTTGATGGTAGCCTGAGCGAAGATCGATCTTCGAGAAAACCGAAGATCCCTGGAGCTGGTCAAACAAATCATCGATACGTGGCAAGGGATAACGGTTCTTCACCGTTCTCTTGTTCAGCTGCCTGTAATCGATGAATAGTCTCATGGATCCATCCTTCTTCTTGACAAATAGAACCGGAGCACCAATCCCAATTCAAGTAACTCCTGTAACTGCACCTTCAGTTCCCTTAACTCAACTGGTGCCATGCGATTTGGTGCCATAGAGATCGGATGTGTATCTGGCAGCAATGTGATCTCGAACTCGATCTCTCTCTCAGGAGGTAATCCTGGTAGCTCATCAGGAAACACATCTGGATATTCTGATATTACACGGATGTCTTGTGTCATCGACTCCTGGTCAGATACCTCCCGAACAAATGCAAGGTATGAATCACAACCCTGATCAACAAGTCGCTGAGCTCGCAACACCAAAATGTACTCCATGATGGAGTCATGTACAGTACCCTCAAAAGTAAACTCGGGTAGATCTGGAATTCTGAAGACAACCGTCTTCCTAAAGCAATCAACTAGTGCATGATGAGTAGATAGCCAATCCATGCCTAAAATCAAGTCGAACTCATCAAGCTGCAGAAGTAGACAATCTGCGATCATCTCGTGACCGCCAATCAGTACAGGCAAATGCCTGACTATCAGGGAAATGGTAAGCAACTGGCCACCTGGCCCTCGGATATGATACGGGGAAGAGAGAGTCTATGCGACTCTACCTAAAGAAGCAAGTAGTCTCGAAGCAAGGAATGAATGTGTCGCTGCAGAATCAAATGAAACATGGAAAGCTCGATAAGAGCAGTCAGTATGTGTGCTAGCTGGTCAGTCTCCTGGCCTGATCAAGATGCCACGGTTCTGCATGAGAACCATAATTAGTCGTAAAAGTACCATTTGGAGATACTTATAATATATGCCTTTTCTCTTCTTGGGATATAATATGAAAATTAATGAAATTGGTGACATCTGTGGTTATTTAATTCGAATGTCATATTTCCCTTCTCGGACTCACGACAAGTCGGGAGACTGTCTCTATCCGAGAACTTAATGCGATTGGAATACTAGTACAACGAATGTGCGTATCGAGGTACCACTGCTCTGATACCAACTTTGTGAACCCCTCAGGATCCGGGTACCCGTTTACGACACAATTCGCAACATTCCATTTTATTGACATCGCATTATAAGCATAAATTTATGGGGAAATTTTTCGCAATGAATATATTTGCAAGAATGAAGGGGATGATTGTGCATGTATGGCAGCAAAGAAGGGAAGGGATTTGTACCTTTGATTTTCAAGCTTTGGAGATGGAAATTGCATGCTGCCAGTGGTTAAATCTTGAGGTTCCAGCAACTTCTTGGAAGGAAAAGGAGCAGTAGTTCCCTGGAAGAGGAGCAGCTCCAATCAGGACTTCCAGAAGGCTGCTGTAGTGGCTTTACTAGTTGCTGTACAGTAGCTCCAGCAAGCATTTTTTTGTGGAGATTGGAGAAAAAAAGAGAGAGATGTCTTCTCCTTCGGCTGGACGTATGAGGAGGTAACAGGGGATGGATTTCAGAGAAAACATTTGAGATAAAAAGGGGGTAATTATGTTTCGGAAGTGGCTAAATAGGATGAGGGGAAGGGAAAGTGGAATGGGGCATACGTTGGAATGAGAAGTTTAGAAAAGAAGGGGTTTATATACCCAAGGAGAGTTTCTATTCTCATGACACTTGGTATAACCTTTAGTCCAAGTGGAAAGGTAATAGAAAAATCCATTTTCCAAGTGGAAAAGAATACAGCTCACTGCTCACGGCTGAAAATAAATGGTCACAGTAGCAGTCTGCTACTTTAAAAAAAAATATTTTTTTATCTAATTATTTTAGATGCTTTTAAAGAAATATGACCGTATCTGCGCCTCGAGTGTCAGATTTCGACACGCAATATTTCGATTTGATCGTCTCTGCACGACGATCAAAATGAGTACAATATTGATATATTTTTGATCGGGTTTGGATGCCCGAAATTTTTGAGATACGGTTTCGATTTGGGGTTAAATTTTGCGAACTAAAAATATCAAACGACCTCCGATTGACGAACGGTCGATTCCGTTGGTCTTGTTTCGTCGAATCGGATCCAATGACGGTCTCGATTCGTTTTGCGGTTTCCGAATTTGCGTCGCGGCTTTTTCGCGGCACGCATTACGAAGTGACCGATTTTTGGTCGATTTCTCCCGAACGACTTTTGATTCACAATCAATTAGTCGATTTAGGATATCTAATATTATCAGATAACTTTATTGGGTTAATCGGACCTTATTCGGGTTGGGTTTGAGTTTAGTTGGAACCCGGATGTTACAGTCCTGCCCGTGGCACCATTCAGGTCTTGGTAGAGGATGATGTCTCCGATGTTGTTGCTGGTAGCAGTTTGTATTAACTCAAAAAGTGGTTATCTCCTGGAGGACGCACAAGAAGTTCTTAAAAACTAGGGCGTCAGGTTCGAAGGTCCAAAGAGGGCGGAAGAGAATTTATGGGCATGAGGGGAGATGGGGGAAAGGGATTGTTGCGCCGGAGATGGGTAGCGGCAAGGGTAAGTGACTGGGAGAGATGTTATCTCCCCTGCTATGCTTCTTTTTGCTTCACTACTTCTGGATATGGTTCCCTTTTCATAGGTGGAGAATATGATCGACCATCTTTTGGTCAATAGTGAGGAGTGGAGGTTGGGGCTGCTTCATTCTCTCATTTTTGGCAGTTCAAAATTGAGGGTGGTAGCATATCCTGGAGTTCGCAGGGGCGCAATGCTCATAGATTGACAATTTAGATACTCACAGCGTGGTGATGGACTATGGAGGTTACTAAATAGGAGCTGGTGGCAGCTATATGAAGTTTTTGAAAGCTGAATGTGCTTTGAAGCAAGGTTTTAAATCTCGATTTTGATTTCATTTCGAGATGATGAAAAAATGAAACAATCTGAAATTTCATTAAAATTTTGCCAATTTCGGCCAAAATCGACCTAGATTTGTGAAGGGCCCATATCGAGATTTCGATTTCAGTTTCGGTGGAGTGTCGAAACCGAAACTTCGGCGAAATATCGTCGAAATTTTGGCGAAATTTGAAACACTACTTTGAAGTCTTTGAAACAAGAAGATGCTTCGGGTTAAAATGGCTTTATGATTTTTTGGTTGACATAATTGTCATGGTACATGACTTCGGGGATGGGAATGTGGATGTTGAGTAGTTGAATGTGTTCCATCTTTTTTCCCTTCCAAAATAGCCACACTGGAGCAAGTAAAGGATTTCCAACCTTTGCCAAGCTTCTGGCAAATCGGATGTGTAAGGCTGTGGGGGACAGCATCTCCCCAATGAGTGCATTCATCAAGAGATGTTCCATCCTGAAGAGTTTCATGGTTGCATCTGAGGCGAAGATTGCCTCTTGGGAGAGACAATTGTCACGGGGTTTCTTTTGGAGGTTGGATTTCACGAAGGTTTATGATATATTGAGGTGAACTTTCATTTGGTTTACTTCCAAAAGATCAAGTGATCTGGATGGAAAGATGTGTGACCAAAGTGTCTCAACGGTCGGAGTAAGGGAAGCGGATTTAACCACAGCTGGGTGCTATGTAGGCTTGTCCATCGACATCCTTTTATTAATTGTTGCAGTTGATGCTTTGGCTGTGGGTGCCATAAAAAATTGTGCAATGGGGAGGATGATGGATTTTACCCTAGAGGTCTGATGACACCATGGTTTTCTTCCTTTAATACATGGGTGATGCCAATTTCTTCTTCGAGAGATACCTCAGCCAAGCCTTTCTCCAATCATTTATGTGAATGTATCAATCATCAAAATCTAGTTTGTTGGTGTTTTATATCAACACTTTCCATGCTTACGCTAACCGCTGCCACTGCCCTTTACTGCTGGGAGAATGGTTAGAGGACTGTAAAGGTTAGTGCTGCGCGGAGATGGGCAGGTGGTCAAAGGAGGAGGGGAATGAAACTGGATGATAAAAAAGACAATGTAGACGCCGTACATTTAGTTGACTTCCTTTTCTAATGAAAACGGATTTTCATTGCTAGTAACAATTATTTTAAGGTCAGTCCTGTAAAAAGGAACAGTTTATAGAGGTGGTTGTGTAAACAGCCAGTTCGTTGACATTCTGGTACGATATTGCACGTTTATATGGGCATTATGTACCATGATCAATGATTTCAGCTTTAATAGGTAATTGAGAATGCCATAGATGTCCCTGCGGTCGATTTACCTGCCTCAACTCCTACTACAACTAGGACTCGCTTCCATTTCCATAGTTTGAATATATCCTTTCTGATTTCAGATATGAAAGAAGGCTAGGGCAGTAGTGGCAAAATGACGATAATGAAGAGCCGTAGAGGGCCAAATGGCATTTTTCAGAATATCCAAATGCTCGTTATCGTCCGAAACCCCATGCTTTTGTAGTGGGGCGAATTGAAGGAGACTCTTAGTCTTAGCCAAATCGTCTTTCTTGAAGTTGAAAAGACCAGCTCGACATATTTTTCCGCTTTCATCTATGTACGCTGGAAAATAGAAGATATGGTCTTCGTAAGCAGAAGCCAAGTCAAAAATCCATTTTTCAAGTGTGCCCTTCCGATTCGCTTTTCTAGTTTTTGTAGAAGCACGTCAAATGAGCCAATTCGAATTGCAATTTCTCGTGGATAATAGAAGGATTGATTTCAGCCAAGAAAGAAGGCATCAGGAGACCCCTAGAAGTGAATTCCTCTCGCATTGTCTGTAGAAAAAGGAGCATTCTCTTATTGATAATTCGAAAGGCTTGATTTTGTGTCCTCCTGAGGGTTTGGCATATCTCTACACATTTTGCGGGTGACCTAAATTGGGAGTCAAAGTTCTCGAAGGGATTGTTGCCACAAGAACTGAGAGAATCCCACGAGATTGTCAAGAAGCCCCCCATTGATTTCATTCAAAAGAATGGGTCTTTGACTTCCGATTTCTCGAGAAGAAGCTTCTTTAAGACCCCAAGGTTCAGGAGTGCATATCATGGGGAGTGGCCCCTGAATTGGTAAGAGTCCGATGTCGAAATTGGGGAAGACATTGATTTGACTGGGATCGTCTGCTGTTCCAGAGTATGTCAAAGCCATATTTTATAATAAAAACACAGGGTAATTATAGAGACATTCTCTTCTTTTTGGTAGCATCTTTTTTTTACCCACCCCCTTTCTGTAGAACATGGCAATGTGTGAATTTCTTTAAATGCAGCTGCATTGTTTCGTCTTCTGGAAGGAAAATGGTGGTGCAGTTTTTTTTGCATGGAAATTGTAAACAATGCTCAAGGCTGGTGTCTGAGCAAGGAACTTGCTGAGTTGAATCTGCTGTTTTAGCTAATTTTTTAGAGCCACACATGCTGTCACTATTCGAACATTCAATGGGCTGTCTCTCATCATTTTCTCCCTTTTTCGTGAATTGTATTCCTATCTAAGGAAAATGCATTAAATTGTTGAAGTTACATTTGGAATTAGGGTGGATCCATGGCTTCATAATATGGTATAGGTGATGTTCTTAGCAGCTATGTTAATGAAACTTTAGCTATGGCTAGTGATGGACGGGTCTTTCTCCTTTTAAACATGTTACAGTTGTGATAACCATATTTTTTTTATTGCCTTGGGGTACTCCATGTTCAGTTTCTTAGATGAAACATTCCGAGCTAATAAAACTGTTTATGCATTGGCAGTTTATACAGGTGTTCGTTCTTGTTTGGATAATAACATCTAACCTACATTTCTTATTTGCAGATGTTTAATGATAACAAATTGAAAATTAATGTGAGAAGATGCATCAGGATGGCTGTTAAATTAAGAAAGAAGTATTTTTACAAGGTAATTTCATTGCGAGAAGGTATTGGATGTCATGTTTGCAATAAAGTACCACTTTTGAATTTATTTCGTGACACTAGCATCTTTTTCCGCTGCCAATGGAGCTTTTATTTTTGACGCAGTGTTTGATTTTCCTTCGTAGCTTTAATGTGTTTTAATTCCTTCTATAAACAGTTAGCTAAACGGGCATCATGGGAGATTCTGAATGCTTCAACATAAGTACGCAATGTTGCCATCCAACTTGAAAGAAACGTGTTGCCCCTAATGCATCATCTGGAGAAACGATATTGAATGACATCCAATTTTTTCTTGTTCATGGCTCTTCTCCTTTGTTGGTTAAAGAGTTCAGCAAGAACCCTGTTGAGGACTGTGACCTGGTTTCATTGAAGGTATTTTCTGTCATTTTCTCGAAATCCATCATATGCTTAGATTTTTATCTTGTTATGTTCATAAAGTTGTGAATCGAAATAGTGATATCAGTCTTCTATATTAAAGTGCCAAAAGCCTCATTTCTGCAGTTGTTGAACTTTGACTTGACGACATTACAGTAATTATCACAATTTTGGTATGCGTGCTCAGTTGTGGGCCATTTTGGTTGAAACACTGGGTCATTGGAGTAGATGCTTGCTATCGTTTTTGACACGTGAGCACATTTTGGCTGGTGGTTAATTTTTTTTGGAATGAGAAAGGGGGTGTATCCCCGAGCTGGGAACCACCGCAAGAACTATATTAATAAATGAATAATGTTACTGTACAGATTGTCTAATTAATTTCGAGGACTCGACTGTATTGTCCTGACCGAGCTTTGCCATTTTTTACTCGACTGTATTGTTCTGACCTGCACGTTGAATTCAGCTGATATTTTTGAATCAAAAAGTGCTGTGTAGTATTTAAGTCTCTATGCGAATTAAATTGTCTTCGAAGTAAGATTGAATTTAATTTCTCTCTCCATCTGCACTTAATTGAGACAATATGCACTGGATTTTATAGCTATTATAATATGCTACTGGAGGACTGAACCTTAACATGAAGTGGATGCACTTGTCCATTTTAGTTACTTGTTGGGGGGTGAGGTACTGTAGCATATGAAAGGGGATCTACTCCGTGCATGTCTTTTTGCCGATAACATTGTTTAGTTGGATTTGGCAAGCGTTTGCATCATATGGAATTTGGAGAATTGATGGAATCAAATCCAAATTGAGGGGATCAGTCAGAATTTGACCCTAATTTGAGCTAATTAAATAATTATAATCTAAGTAAATAAGGGTTAATTTAATTTTATTTTTAGTTAATCGAGTCCATTGCAAATTTTATTTCTATTTAAATAATGAGATCACATGTGATCTCTAATAAATTAGTTAGTCGGTTAGAGTCAATAAGGATTTACAATTTTATTCCATTATCAATTTTGTATAGGACCCCTCTTTATATAAAGAGGGCCTTAGTCTATTGTAATCAGATTATGCTATGAGCTGAATTTGAGTTCTGGCTTGGAGAGTGCCTCCACCAATATCCCCTTCCCCCCAATTTATTGGGTTTCTCCTCTCATCCTGTTCCTCCATCAACTTGCGAGGCGAAATGCGATCTTCTCTCCTCTATCATCCATCTCGTTTTACCAACTGCATCAAGAAGGGTTTTTGAATTTAAACCGAGTGATAGAAACTGAATATATATATATATATATATAGAGAGAGAGAGAGAGAGAGAGAGAGGTCGGGGAACTTGCACCATGATGCATGTAACTTTACATGCATCGATGTCACAAACGCTCATTTTTTTGAAATAAAACCTCATGGCATTTACTTAGAATTATTAGTGGAATGTATTTCAAATATCATGGAAAGCAGACATTCCTAACATGTCGATCTGGAAAGGCCAAATTTCAACAATTCTGAGACCGCTAACATTTTGCAGTCTTGATGGATGTGTTAGAAGTTTTGAATTAAGTTGATTTTTGAATGACATCTTGGTGATATATGGTGATTTAAAATCCCACATGATTTCATTTCAAAAATAAAAATAAAAAAAAGGGCGTTTATGGCACCGGTGCATGTAAAGTTACATGCACCATGGTGCACAATCCCCAACCTCATATATATACGCACATAACAATAAGGTAATTTTGTTGTGCATTGTTAAAAACTATAATTCTGAATATTTGGGAGTGATGTTATAACCGACCTCTCTTACAATTGTGATGGTTAGTTCAATGGAGAGATCCATAATTTTTTGAGACCAATAACATACCCTTGGAAGTGAAAGACAAATATTCCAAAACGGCAGGTATATATGGAATTTTATGGCTAAAGTGTGGTGATGTTAGTTAGTTGTGTAGAGGATGCCATGGTAGACATGATGTTACAGCCATATAGAAAAATATATGATTTAGAAAAAGATGGAGACATTCATGGAGAATGTAACACATACAATTGTGATGGTTAGTTTAACAGACTGATTCATGATTTTTTGAGACCATTAACTTGCCCGTGGAAGTGAAAGACTACTATTACGAACCTGCAGTTATATGTTGAATCTTTATGAGTTAAGTGGTGACGTTACTCATAGTTGTGCAGAGAATGCCATGGTAGAATGATGGTACTTAAGTGGATGTTGTTGCACAGAAGGAATGTGATGCAGCTTAATTCTTTTTGCAAGAAAATCCAAATGTCCACAAATCCACCATTTTTGTTTCTCAGGAAGCAGGATGATGTGTAAAAGTTTAGTAATACTGGCGGTGACCTTTGACTTGTGTATTTTGACAGATTTTTGTACAGCAACAAAGGTGATGACAACCTAGCCTTTTTGCGCTTTTACTTGGGTCAACTGCTTGTTTTACTTGGATGAAAACAAATCTAAGCTGGGTCATATGTAATATCTAATAACACTGTAATTATTTCAAACGTTCTTTCCGGTATTCTCTGAAACTCCCCTTATTGCCAGGCTCTTTTTTAGCTGCTTGCATCTTTCAGATGGAGCATCGGATGGACTTCTTTGCATGTGTCCAAACCACATTAAATGGCTTTCCTTGCTTTACTTCCTATTCGTGCAATGCTACCTCAGCCTTTTGTTTTAAACATTAGAAATCCGGTCGATTTTTGTGTGGCTATGCATTCAACGAGAATCTCCATTTTAGTTAAGTACTTGCTCTTCACATGTAGATAATCAACAACCCAACATTCCGTGCTATAAAGCATTTTTAGTCACATGCAACATTTGAGGAAAAAAGAAAAGCAGAACGAGGTGTTTGCCTTGGATGTGATCTAATCAACAACCCAACATTCCGTGCTATAAAGCATTTTTAGTCACATGCAACATTTGAGAAAAAAAGAAAAGTAGAACGAGGTGTTTGCCTTGGAAGTGACGCGGGGCGTAAGCCTCAGTTTATAAAAGAAAATGCCCATAAAACTACAATAAAATATGTACTAATGAAATTATAATTATGTGAGTGATATAATATATAACACTATAATATATGATGAAATTATAGAGATAGGAACACCAAAAGAAAAGATATATAAATATATATACCTTTTTACTAAATTTCCTTCAAATCTAAGAGGGTGTCATTGGCTATAATGATCATTACTGTATTTGAAATTATATATTGTCACTAATATATTTATCAAAGAGGGGTCATGGCTATAGTTGTTAAAAGTATCTGAGATATTGATATGCCTTGAATCCTAAGCTTCTGTTTTGTTGAAGAATCATTTGATGTCCTCTTCGTGCCGTTGTACTCGAGATTTTTTCTTATATGGGTATTCGGATCCTGCCTGCATATGAGATTTGTGGATTCGTATGTTAAGGGTGTAATGCTAACAGTTTACTAAAATAATTGGACATGTTATTGATGAATATGAATACGAAGGGTGGGGCTTTGGGGACATGTTAATGGTAAATGTGAATATGAATTCGGTGACTTGAGGCGGAGGTGAGTGGTGTCTAAAGGAGGCAATGTGGCCTTTGAGGAGGAGCCGTCGGGGTCGGGAGGATGAGGAGGTGCCTGGAAGCTTAAGGTTTTTTCTTGTCAAGCAGTATAAGTTGATGTTTGGGGGGGGGTGTCATAAGCAAAGCACATGCCCCACTTAAGCACTAGAATGCTGCCTCAGAGTCTTGAGGCATGCGCTTCACAAAACCTAGCCAAGCCGCACACCTTGAGTCTATTTCAGCCTTACTCAAGCGCCTCAAGGTGCATTTTTCATACCATGGTCTCATGGCAACTCTACAACCTTTACCTTTTATTTTGTTATCTCAGAGAACACTTGAAACTCCTCCCAAATTCAAGTGTTTTGCATAACTTCAAGCATTTTGTATTAATCCTTGTGAAAGGAAAAATTAGAATTGGATATTGTACCAAGCCTTAGAGCTCTCTTATATAGGAGAAAAGCTCTATGGGAAAATTACATAATGTAGATAAGATAAATACGAAATATGAATAAATCATAGAGAGATATAAATATCTCAACACCCCCCTCAAGCTGGAGCATATATGTCAATCATGCTCAGCTTGGAACAACAACGAAGAAAAGGACCTCTAGCAAGGGCTTTGGTGAACATATCTGCAATCTGGTCACCTGATGCAACATGAGATGTGGAAATGAGTCCCTTCTGAATTAGATCTCGAGTGTAATGACAATCTACCTCGATGTACTTGGCTATTTCATGGAATGCTGGATTATTGACTATAAATAGAGCAGCTTGGTTATCGCATTGGAGATGCATGGCAAGAGTCACCTCAATAGTTAGGTCAGTTAGGACGGATCTGACTCACATCATCTCCGTACTTCCTTGTGCCATAGCTCTGTATTCTGATTCAACACTAGATCTCGCCACCACTGTCTGTTTCGTACTCTTCCATGAAACCAGTGAGCTCCCTACAAACACAGTGAAACCTGATGTGCACTTCCTGTCCTTAGGGCACCCTGCATAGCCAGCATCATCACACCTTGTCACTATAAGAGATGTATCTCTTTTGAATAAGAGTCGTACACCTGGAGAGGACTTCAGATATCTAAAGATTATATTTACTGCATCCATATGGACCTGCCTAGGCTGCTCCATAAACTGGCTGCCTCTACCAACTGCAAATGATATATCAGGCCTGATGATTGTGACACATCAATTTCCCCACCAGCTCTCTATATCTTCTCAACTTCTTTAGAATCATCATCATAAAGCTTAGCATTAGAATCCATAGGAGTGGAAGCCTGCCTGCATCCTGTCATGCCCATTTCAGTTAGGATAGCAGTAACATATTTTCATTGTGTCATTACTATGTCTCTCTGATTCCGTGCAAACTCAAAACCAAGAAAATAACGAAGATTGCCAAGGTCCTTGGTCATAAATTGTTGTCCAAGGAAATCCTTAGCTGACAGAATCCCCTGCTCATCATCATCTGTAACAATGATGTCATCCACATAGACTAATATAGCACATTATCTCTCTGGGATCTCTTTAAAAAAGAGAATGATCTGCAGTAGATCTAATAAACCCTTGTGTTCAATCTATTCTGAGAGCTTTTGAAGCCAAGCTCTCGGACTCTGTTTAAGACCATAAATCAGCTTATGAAGTCTACATACCATAAGCGACTCCCCTTTAGCAGCAAAATCGGGTGGCTGCTGCATGTAGACTTTCTCATGCAGGTCACTATATAAGAAGGCATTCTTGACATCCAACTGTAATTGAGGCCAATCACGTACCACAACGACAGAAATCAGAATCCGCAGAGTAGAGTGGCGGGCAACAACATAAAACGTATCTTGGTAATCCACTCCGTACGTCTGGGTGAATCCACGAGCAACCAGTCTGACCTTGTATTTGTCCACTGTACCATCATCACGGTGCTTTACTTTAAATACCCACTTGCTCCCCACAACAGATGCACCAAGGGGAGCATCAACGACACTCCATGTGCTGCGAGATTGCAATGCTGTCATCTTTTCCTCTATTGCAAGGCATCACTGATTAACCTGCAATGCTTCATGGTAGGACTTCGATATCTCAACTATAGACAAACCCATAAAAAACCGCTGAAACTCCTCTGAAAGGCATGTAAGAGAGACATGGGAAGCAAGGGGATACAATGTGCATGTACGCCTTTGCTTCAGTAGTGCAATGGGCATATCAAAGTCCTTAGCCTCCTCATTAACTGTCACATTTATAACCTCCTGCTCATCCTGCCGTGAATGCAAATCACCAGTGCCATCAGTAGAAACCAAGCATTCGGATTATGCCTGGGGCGTGCTGGATGTTGGAGGCGCGTGAATACGAGGTCAGCGCTGGTAAACGTGTGGAAAATATGAGGGTGCAACATATGAAGACGGTGGAAGCGGTGGAGGTGGAGGTAAAGATTGTGACGAAGGTGGGGACGAAGGCAGTGACGAAGGTGGAGAGGAAGTAGAGTCTGGTGTAGACATATTTGGAGAAAAGGCATGTATACCTCTTCTCCAGACTCTGAAGAAATAAGCTTATCACTTGTAGGAGAGAAGAACATAATGGACTCAAAGAATGTGACATCAACACTAATACCATATTTCCTACGAACATGGTCAAAACAACGGTATCCCTTTTGAGTCCTAGAATACCCCACAAAGACACACTTGATATCTCTAGGAGAGAGCTTGTCATGACCATGGGAGGTATGATGTACGAAAGCAACCAATCCACAATCGCGAGGAGTGAGGGAGAAAAGATCCTTCTCGGGAAACGCAATCGAGAATGGGATCTTCTCTCCCAACATAGACGGGAGCATACGATTCACTAGATAACAAGCTGCTAGAATCGTATCTCCCTAATATGAATGAGGAGCATGACTCTGGATCAAAAGGATCCTGATAACATCTAAAAGATGACGATGTTTGCGATCAACCACCCCATTCTGTTGGGAAGTATAAGCACACGAAGTCTGATGAACAACACCAAGGGTTCTAGAAACTGAGAGTTGACGATTACAAAATTCTAGGGCATTGAACGGATATACTTGACATTCGCAGAAAAGCCATTCTTACTTCATTAATAAATGACTGAATAACTTGACCAGCATCAGACTTGTTTTGTAGCAGAAAGACCCAAGACAACCTGGAAAAATCATCCACAGCAGCAAGATAAAATCTTTGCCTCTGATGGTCTGGGACATGACTCAGACCCCAAATATCAAGATGGATTAACTCAAAAATATTGTTACTACTACGACCCTGACGTCTCTGGAAAGTAGATCGGTGATGCTTCCCAAACTGACATGCCTCATACTGAAAAGTAGCACGATGGGAGATCTGAGGAAGAACATGACACAGATTTTACAGAAGAAGATGACCAAAACAGAGGTGTCACACATATGGAGAGACTGATCCACCATGTAGAGATGAGGTACCGGCATAAGGAGATTGAACCAATCTATACAATCATCTTTGCTCATGACCAAGTCCAATCATCTTGCCCGTAAGAATGTCCTGAAACACAAGGGATGGAGGATCAAAAATATATCACAACAATGTAAATCTCTGGTGATTTGACTAATAGATAATAAATCTATGGAAAAATCATGAGCATGAAGGACATTCTGTACGCGCATCCCTGAAGTCAACTGCACATCCCCCTGAACAGTTTTAGGAGAGTGGGTTCCATCTGCTATAACAACCGATCTACCTGGATGAGTCGACCTGTATGTACTAAACTAGCTTCTATCTCTGCAAAGATGATGTGAAGCTTCAGAATCCATGATCCATTCGGATAAGTCTGCCCTGTAGCAACTAGTAAGAACATATGTTGTACCTGATGCTGACGCTCTGATACCTGTGATGCAGATGCTGAGGCATCTACCTCTGATGATCCAGGAGGAGCACTAGACGGGGATGGATGTAGGCATGATCTATCTTAGACGAGTTACAAGATCATCGAACCGCTGGTAAGAAGCAATAGGAATACCAACATGCTCACTCTGCTCCGCAACATGCGCTGAAGGAGGAAAGCCATGCTTAGAATAACATGTATCCTTGGAGTGTCCAGACCTATAGCAGAAAGAACAAGGTTGACGAGGTCGGCTACCTCCTGCCCTACCACGGTTGCCACGACCACGGTACTGTGTTGGACTTCCTATACTACGAGATGCATCCACAACAGAGGAAGTCTGACGCTGTTGAGTAACACTACCAGAAGATATAGAAAGCCTGCTCAGTCTAAGATATACCCCATCTCGGTGGTATGGTGGCATCTGTAAGAATCTGCATTCGTGCAACATTGTACTTTGGATCAAGAGCTGCTAGAAACACTTCAATCATCACGGAATTCTCGTATGCCATGAGTTGTTCTGGAGTAGCAACCAATGGGATGAAACCATGAAGCTTCTCAAGCATACCCCTTAGAGAAGTGTAGAGGGTATGTAGAGGACGTCCATTCTGCTTTGAAGTGAAGATATCATGCTGGAGTTGCAGTATCTTCGATTCATTTTTCACCGGAGAATACGCGGCAGCGAGAATGTCCCACATAGCCTTTGCAGGAGGCTGACTCAGAACATCATTAGCTATCTCCATTGATACGGTCTCCGATAGCCATACACGCGCATAGGCATCGCCTGCCTCGCATGAGGCATTACTCCCAATCTTGTCGCTAGGTTCATCCTATGTGAGGGTGTGCTTCTTGCCGTTACAATGCATTAGACTCAAAACTGCATGGCCCAAAGATCATAATTTGTCCCATCCATCTTGATAATGGGCGTCGGACCTTTATAGGCACCCAGAGATGAGACATCGGCTTTAGAATCAACTTTGTTGTCTGACATGATGACAATAATGACAAAGACTGGGATTGTAGACTAGATTGACTGCGTCTACACAACCACACATGAAGATGGTTGCAGGTGTAGACTCATACCACAACCTCTTCCATCCGTTTGAGGTCTATCTAGGTGACTAGGATGACTTTAAGAAGCAAATCAACCTTAGAAACCCAAAAATCAGACCTCGAAGCCGTCGATCAGGAACCCTTAGGGAGCTATGCGACCCTTAGAATGAAGATGGAGCCCTTAGAGCCCTAGGGTGATGTATCCAAGACTGGGGGCAACAACCTTGGTTGCTGCTGCGCGAGGCGCGATGGTGGGGGATGCGGTCGATGGCGCACGCTCCGCCAACGCTCGCGTTAGGGTTTTGGTGAGGAGGGATATGCATTGCATAGGCTCTGGCCTAGGACCGTCGCTCTGATACCATGTGAAAGGAAAAATTAAAATTGTTTATTGCACCAAGCCTAGAGTTCTCTTATATAGGAGAAAGCTCTATGGGAAAATTACATAACGAAGATAAGATAAATACAAAATATAAATAAACCATAGAGAGATAAATATGTCAATAATCCTGATGGTGACACCTGTATCAATTTAGAAATTTAATGGAAGGTGGTTGAAGTGGAGACGATCTTCACATGTAGATAATCAACAACCCAACATTCCGTGCTATAAAGCATTTTTAGTCACATGCAACATTTGAGAAAAAAAGAAAAGCAGAACGAGGTGTTTGCCTTGGAAGTGATCTAATCAACAACCCAACATTCCGTGCTATAAAGCATTTTTAGTCACATGCAACATTTGAGAAAAAAAGAAAAGTAGAACGAGGTGTTTGCCTTGGAAGTGAGGCGGGGCGTAAGCCTCAGTTTATAAAAGAAAATGCCCATAAAACTACAATAAAATATGTACTAATGAAATTATAATTATGTGAGTGATATAATATATAACACTATAATATATGATGAAATTATAGAGATAGGAACACCAAAAGAAAAGATATATAAATATATATACCTTTTTACTAAATTTCCTTCAAATCTAAGAGGGTGTCATTGTCTATAATGATCATTACTGTATTTGAAATTATATATTGTCACTAATATATTTATCAAAGAGGGGTCATGGCTATAGTTGTTAAAGTATCTGAGATATTGATATGCCTTGAATCCTAAGCTTCTGTTTTGTTGAAGAATCATTTGATGTCCTCTTCGTGCCGTTGTACTCGAGATTTTTTCTTATATGGGTATTCGGATCCTGCCTGCATATGAGATTTGTGGATTCGTATGTTAAGGGTGTAATGCTAACAGTTTACTAAAATAATTGGACATGTTATTGATGAATATGAATACGAAGGGTGGGGCTTTGGGGACATGTTAATGGTAAATGTGAATATGAATTCGGTGACTTGAGGCGGAGGTGAGTGGTGTCTAAAGGAGGCAATGTGGCCTTTGAGGAGGAGCCGTCGGGGTCGGGAGGATGAGGAGGTGCCTGGAAGCTTAAGGTTTTTTCTTGTCAAGCAGTATAAGTTGATGTTTGGGGGGGGGTGTCATAAGCAAAGCACATGCCCCACTTAAGCACTAGAATGCTGCCTCAGAGTCTTGAGGCATGCGCTTCACAAAACCTAGCCAAGCCGCACACCTTGAGTCTATTTCAGCCTTACTCAAGCGCCTCAAGGTGCATTTTTCATACCATGGTCTCATGGCAACTCTACAACCTTTACCTTTTATTTTGTTATCTCAGAGAACACTTGAAACTCCTCCCAAATTCAAGTGTTTTGCATAACTTCAAGCATTTTGTATTAATCCTTGTGAAAGGAAAAATTAGAATTGGATATTGTACCAAGCCTTAGAGCTCTCTTATATAGGAGAAAAGCTCTATGGGAAAATTACATAATGTAGATAAGATAAATACGAAATATGAATAAATCATAGAGAGATATAAATATCTCAACACCCCCCTCAAGCTGGAGCATATATGTCAATCATGCTCAGCTTGGAACAACAACGAAGAAAAGGACCTCTAGCAAGGGCTTTGGTGAACATATCTGCAATCTGGTCACCTGATGCAACATGAGATGTGGAAATGAGTCCCTTCTGAATTAGATCTCGAGTGTAATGACAATCTACCTCGATGTACTTGGCTATTTCATGGAATGCTGGATTATTGACTATAAATAGAGCAGCTTGGTTATCGCATTGGAGATGCATGGCAAGAGTCACCTCAATAGTTAGGTCAGTTAGGACGGATTTGACTCACATCATCTCCGTACTTCCTTGTGCCATAGCTCTGTATTCTGATTCAACACTAGATCTCGCCACCACTGTCTGTTTCGTACTCTTCCATGAAACCAGTGAGCTCCCTACAAACACAGTGAAACCTGATGTGCACTTCCTGTCCTTAGGGCACCATGCATAGCCAGCATCATCACACCTTGTCACTATAAGAGATGTATCTCTTTTGAATAAGAGTCGTACACCTGGAGAGGACTTCAGATATCTAAAGATTATATTTACTGCATCCATATGGACCTGCCTAGGCTGCTCCATAAACTGGCTGCCTCTACCAACTGCAAATGATATATCAGGCCTGATGATTGTGACACATCAATTTCCCCACCAGCTCTCTATATCTTCTCAACTTCTTTAGAATCATCATCATAAAGCTTAGCATTAGAATCCATAGGAGTGGAAGCCTGCCTGCATCCTGTCATGCCCATTTCAGTTAGGATAGCAGTAACATATTTTCATTGTGTCATTACTATGTCTCTCTGATTCCGTGCAAACTCAAAACCAAGAAAATAACGAAGATTGCCAAGGTCCTTGGTCATAAATTGTTGTCCAAGGAAATCCTTAGCTGACAGAATCCCCTGCTCATCATCATCTGTAACAATGATGTCATCCACATAGACTAATATAGCACATTATCTCTCTGGGATCTCTTTAAAAAAGAGAATGATCTGCAGTAGATCTAATAAACCCTTGTGTTCAATCTATTCTGAGAGCTTTTGAAGCCAAGCTCTCGGACTCTGTTTAAGACCATAAATCAGCTTATGAAGTCTACATACCATAAGCGACTCCCCTTTAGCAGCAAAATCGGGTGGCTGCTGCATGTAGACTTTCTCATGCAGGTCACTATATAAGAAGGCATTCTTGACATCCAACTGTAATTGAGGCCAATCACGTACCACAACGACAGAAATCAGAATCCGCAGAGTAGAGTGGCGGGCAACAACATAAAACGTATCTTGGTAATCCACTCCGTACGTCTGGGTGAATCCACGAGCAACCAGTCTGACCTTGTATTTGTCCACTGTACCATCATGATATCATCACGGTGCTTTACTTTAAATACCCACTTGCTCCCCACAACAGATGCACCAAGGGGAGCATCAACGACACTCCATGTGCTGCGAGATTGCAATGCTGTCATCTTTTCCTCTATTGCAAGGCATCACTGATTAACCTGCAATGCTTCATGGTAGGACTTCGGTATCTCAACTATAGACAAACCCATAAAAAACCGCTGAAACTCCTCTGAAAGGCATGTAAGAGAGACATGGGAAGCAAGGGGATACAATGTGCATGTACGCCTTTGCTTCAGTAGTGCAATGGGCATATCAAAGTCCTTAGCCTCCTCATTAACTGTCACATTTATAACCTCCTGCTCATCCTGCCGTGAATGCAAATCACCAGTGCCATCAGTAGAAACCAAGCATTCGGAATATGCCTGGGGCGTGCTGGATGTTGGAGGCGCGTGAATACGAGGTCAGCGCTGGTAAACGTGTGGAAAATATGAGGGTGCAACAGATGAAGACGGTGGGAGCGGTGGAGGTAAAGATTGTGACGAAGGTGGGGACGAAGGCAGTGACGAAGGTGGAGAGGAAGTAGAGTCTGGTGTAGACATATTTGGAGATAAAGGCATGTATACCTCTTCTCCAGACTCTGAAGAAATAAGCTTATCACTTGTAGGAGAGAAGAACATAATGGACTCAAAGAATGTGACATCAACACTAATACCATATTTCCTACGAACATGGTCAAAACAACGGTATCCCTTTTGAGTCCTAGAATACCCACAAAGACACACTTGATATCTCTAGGAGAGAGCTTGTCATGACCAGGGGAGGTATGATGTACGAAAGCAACCAATCCACAATCGCGAGGAGTGAGGGAGAAAAGATCCTTCTCGGGAAACGCAATCGAGAATGGGATCTTCTCTCCCAAAATATACGGGAGCATACGATTCACTAGATAACAAGCTGCTAGAATTGTATCTCCCCAATATGATTGAGGAGCATGACTCTGGATCAAAGGATCCTGATAACATCTAAAAGATGACGATGTTTGCGCTCAACCACCCCATTCTGTTGGGAAGTATAAGCGCACGAAGTCTGATGAACAACACCAAGGGTTCTAGAAACTGAGAGTTGACGATTACAAAATTCTAGGGCATTGAACGGATATACTTGACATTCGCAGAAAAGCCATTCTTACTTCATTAATAAATGACTGAATAACTTGACCAGCATCAGACTTGTTTTGTAGCAGAAAGACCCAAGACAACCTGGAAAAATCATCCACAACAGCAAGATAAAATCTTTGCCTCTGATGGTCTGGGACATGACTCAGACCCCAAATATCAAGATGGATTAACTCAAAAATATTGTTACTACTACGACCCTGACGTCTCTGGAAAGTAGATCGGTGATGCTTCCCAAACTGACAGGCCTCATACTGAAAAGTAGCACGATGGGAGATTTGAGGAAGAACATGACACATATTTTACAGAAGAAGATGACCAAAACAGAGGTGTCACACATATGGAGAGACTGATCCACCATGTAGAGATGAGGTACCGGCATAAGGAGATTGAACCAATCTATACAATCATCTTTGCTCATGACCAAGTCCAATCATCTTGCCCGTAAGAATGTCCTGAAACACAAGGGATGGAGGATCAAATATATCACGACAATGTAAATCTCTGGTGATTTGACTAATAGATAATAAATCTATGGAAAAATCATGAGCATGAAGGACATTCTGTACGCATCCCTGAAGTCAACTGCACATCCCCCTGAACAGTAATAGGAGAGTGGGTTCCATCTGCTATAACAACCGATCTACCTGGATGAGTCGACCTGTATGTACTATGTACTAAACTAGCTTCTATCTCTGCAAAGATGATGTGAGGCTTCAGAATCCATGATCCATTCGGATAAGTCTGCCCTGTAGCAACTAGTAAGAACATATGTTGTACCTGATGCTGACGCTCTGATACCTGTGATGCAGATGCTGAGGCATCTACCTCTGATGATCCAGGAGGAGCACTGGACGGGGATGGATGTAGGCATGATCTATCTTAGACGAGCTACAAGATCATCGAACCGCTGATAAGAAGCAATAGGAATACCAACATGCTCACTCTTCTCCGCAACATGCGCTGAAGGAGGAAAGCCATGCTTAGAATAACATGTATCCTTGGAGTGTCCAGACCTATAGCAGAAAGAACAAGGTTGACGAGGTCGGCTACCTCCTGCCCTACCACGGTTGCCACGACCACGGTACTGTGTTGGACTTCCTATACTACGAGATGCATCCACAGCAGAGGAAGTCTGACGCTGTTGAGTAACACTACCAGAAGATATAGAAAGCCTGCTCAGTCTAAGATATACCCCATCTCGGTGGTATGGTGGCATCTGTAAGAATCTGCATTCGTGCAACATTGTACTTTGGATCAAGAGTTGCTAGAAACACTTCAATCATCACGGAATTCTCGTATGCCGTGAGTTGTTCTGGAGTAGCAACCAATGGGATGATACCAAGAAGCTTCTCAAGCATACCCCTTAGAGAAGTGTAGAGGGTATGTAGAGGACGTCCATTCTGCTTTGAAGTGAAGATATCATGCTGGAGTTGCAGTATCTTCGATTCATTTTTCACTGGAGAATACGCGACAGCGAGAATGTCCCACATAGCCTTTGCAGGAGGCTGACTCAGAACATCATTAGCTATCTCCATTGATACGGTCTCAGATAGCCATACACGCGCATAGGCATCGCCTGCCTCGCATGAGGCATTACTCCCAATCTTGTCGCTAGGTTCATCCTATGTGAGGGTGTGCTTCTTGCCGTTACAATGCATTAGACTCAAAACTGCATGGCCCAAAGATCATAATTTGTCCCATCCATCTTGATAATGGGCGTCGGACCTTTAAAGGCACCCAGAGATGAGACATCGGCTTTAGAATCAACTTTGTTGTCTGACATGATGACAATAATGACAAAGACTGGGATTGTAGACTAGATTGACTGCGTCTACACAACCACACATGAAGATGGTTGCAGGTGTAGACTCATACCACAACCTCTTCCATCCATTTGAGGTCTATCTAGGTGACTGGGATGACTTTAAGAAGCAAATCAACCTTAGAAACCCAAAAATCAGACCTCGAAGCCGTCGATCAGGAACCCTTAGGGAGCTATGCGACCCTTAGAATGAAGATGGAGCCCTTAGAGCCCTAGGGTGATGTATCCAAGACTGGGGGCAACAACCTTGGTTGCTGCTGCGCGAGGCGCGATGGTGGGGGATGCGATCGATGGCGCACGCTCCGCCAACGCTCGCGTTAGGGTTTTGGTGAGGAGGGATATGCAGGGCATAGGCTTTGGCCTAGGACCGTCGCTCTGATACCATGTGAAAGGAAAAATTAAAATTGTATATTGCACCAAGCCTAGAGTTCTCTTATATAGGAGAAAAGCTCTATGGGAAAATTACATAACGAAGATAAGATAAATACGAAATATAAATAAACCATAGAGAGATAAATATGTCAATAATCCTGATGGTGACACCTGTATCAATTTAGAAATTTAATGGAAGGTGGTTGAAGTGGAGACGATCTACACATGTAGATAATCAACAACCCAACATTCCGTGCTATAAAGCATTTTTAGTCACATGCAACATTTGAGAAAAAAAGAAAAGCAGAACGAGGTGTTTGCCTTGGAAGTGATCTAATCAACAACCCAACATTCCGTGCTATAAAGCATTTTTAGTCACATGCAACATTTGAGAAAAAAAGAAAAGTAGAACGAGGTGTTTGCCTTGGAAGTGAGGCGGGGCATAAGCCTCAGTTTATAAAAGAAAATGCCCATAAAACTACAATAAAATATGTACTAATGAAATTATAATTATGTGAGTGATATAATATATAACACTATAATATCATCGAACCGCTGATAAGAAGCAATAGGAATACCAACATGCTCACTCTGCTCCGCAACATGCGCTGAAGGAGGAAAGCCATGCTTAGAATAACATGTATCCTTGGAGTGTCCAGACCTATAGCAGAAAGAACAAGGTTGACGAGGTCGGCTACCTCCTGCCCTGCCACGGTTGCCACGACCACGGTACTGTGTTGGACTTCCTATACTACGAGATGCATCCACAGCAGAGGAAGTCTGACGCTGTTGAGTAACACTACCAGAAGATATAGAAAGCCTGCTCAGTCTAAGATATACCCCATCTCGGTGGTATGGTGGCATCTGTAAGAATCTGCATTCGTGCAACATTGTACTTTGGATCAAGAGTTGCTAGAAACACTTCAATCATCACGGAATTCTCGTATGACGTGAGTTGTTCTGGAGTAGCAACCAATGGGATGATACCATGAAGCTTCTCAAGCATACCCCTTAAAGAAGTGTAGAGGGTATGTAGAGGACGTCCATTCTGCTTTGAAGTGAAGATATCATGCTGGAGTTGCAGTATCTTCGATTCATTTTTCACCGGAGAATACGCGACAACGAGAATGTCCTACATAGCCTTTGCAGGAGGCTGACTCAGAACATCATTAGCTATCTCCATTGATACGATCTCAGATAGCCATACACGCGCATAGGCATCGCCTGCCTCGCATGAGGCATTACTCCCAATCTTGTCGCTAGGTTCATCCTATGTGAGGGTGTGCTTCTTGCCGTTACAATGCATTAGACTCAAAACTGCATGGCCCAAAGATCATAATTTGTCCCATCCATCTTGATAATGGGCGTCGGACCTTTAAAGGCACCCAGAGATGAGACATCGGCTTTAGAATCAACTTTGTTGTCTGACATGATGACAATAATGACAAAGACTGGGATTGTAGACTAGATTGACTGCGTCTACACAACCACACATGAAGATGGTTGCAGGTGTAGACTCATACCACAACCTCTTCCATCCGTTTGAGGTCTATCTAGGTGACTGGGATGACTTTAAGAAGCAAATCAATAAGGCAGCAGGGGAAGAAGCTTTCTTCATCCTACTACTTCACCCGCACCATACATAGACGAGAGCAACATGTACTTACTCAAACTCCCGGTTGGGGACCCAAGAGAGGAGAATCCTTCCCACGACGACGCAAGAAAAGGAGCTTCCCTACTACGTCTACCATAGGACTCGGCATGGGTCCAAATCATTCCCGCAGTGGATCCGGACCAATTTCTTTATGATCCTTCGATAAAAGGATTCATTCTCTTCATAAAAAAGATGTCCGCAAGCAGGGAACTGCGGTATCAGCCTCAGTGGATTCCTCATACGTCGACCCTTCTCCGCCGGTCTCAGCTAAGGAATGAGCCCCTAATATATAATCCAAGCTGAGGCTCAGCCCTTCGGTTCGCCCCCTCGGTCTCAGCCGCTTCTACCCTCGGATCTCGTCTCTGGTCTTCTTTCCCATCTTCCAGTTTTTTCACTTATGAGAGGTCTCATTTCGCTGTAGCCTTCGAAGATCGAAGCCCTTTATCATAACTTCTGCTCGTTGCATACCCTGATCCACCACAGTACGAATAGCGTTTATTGCAGCAGCTTGAGCGGCAAAGGGTGTCCCCCTTCTTGTGCCTTTGAATCCAGAAGTACCGGCGGAGGACCAAGAAACCGAAAAAGAACCAACTTTCGGAATCAGACTAAGTGTTCGCAAAAGTCTTTCTTTTGTTTTTGAACCAGACTTTCGATAATAACCTCGACATCGGGTAGGGCTAGTATTCGTATAATGTCAATCGTCAATGTTCTCGAGATTCTCAAACCTCTGCACCAACCTATGATTCTTGTGTCTCTTGCTCGCGTCGGAGAGGGATCGAACGAGGAGCGAAGAAAGCCGCTCGACAAAAGAGAGAGGAGCGAAGAAAGCCGCTCGACAAAAGAGAGAGGAGCGAAGAAAGCCGCTCGACGCCCCGGTATATAGTACGATAGACGATGCGAGGAGGATTCGCAGCCTCAAGAAAAAATGCGAGATTCTTAATGGCAATTAGTATGTTCAAGCGGTCAAGCAAGGTGGGACTCCTCCGATTCCGGACTTCATCTGAAGCACACTCGTCAGATGCTCTTTCGTGCGTTGCAATTGGCCGCCGATCATTTCCCTACCAGACTTCTTGCGGGCCGGACCTGGAACCGCTGAACTATTGGTCACTGCGGAAGGCTTCTGGTCCCTTAATCACTAGTGGAGACCGTCCAAAAAGTAGTTGCCTAAAGACTTCCCTACTGGTCCTTTCCCTGCCAGTCCGTGAAGTAAATAATCTATCCGCGGGTGCCGAAGAAGGCCCGAAAGAGTTTAAGTCGCCGCCATTTTCTCCCTCACCATCGCTTCCCAGCAGGCGTCCAGGGCTGAGGGATGCGACTTGGATAGTCGACGATCTTTCGCTTCGCAACTTGCAGGATAGAGCGGTACGGCTCAGCGGAACAGAGCGGTAGGCATGAGGCATTCTGGCGCGCGCATGCGGCCCTTGGTCCACGCGGATCAGGGGCCCTCCTTTCTGATCCCCAGAAATGCTTTTCTTTCTATCTTTTCTAATTCATTGTTTTCCCCATTCACCTCATTTCAGTTCCATCAGTCACAGGCGACCGGGGAAGGTTCAAGCGCCTTCAAAGTCACAATGAGTCTCATCCCGGGTTAACCTGCCTATGGATCCCAAAGTCAATTTCCGGACAAGCGATAGACGAAGGGGAGGGGAAAGAGGCGAAGCGGGTGCTGCAGTCTTTCTTCGGTCTCCTACTGAACGGGTCGAGGGGAATAAGTAGAAGTTGTGACGAAGGCGGTGAACGTACGCGGAGAAGTGGGGGCCCCCCCTACTAGGTCCCCCGGATCTCTACTTTTGGCGAGCTTTGCTCCTTTGGGCGCTGGGCGTGGTTCGCGAGAAGGAAAAAAGACTCATCCACAACGATTGGACACAAGAAGAGGGGGGAAATAGGTTTGGGATGCGGAGAAAGGCCGGTTGACTATATCTCTATCGCGCACTAGTGGTTTATGGCTTTCTGTAATCCTACGAAATGAGGCTTAATACATAGAACAAACCGTCATTGGTTAACGATATCCAGGCTTTGGTCTTTGACGCGCATTTTTCTGGTTCGGGTGCCTCTTTCACTAGCTTTCTCTCGACTGATCCTTTCTCACTTCTTCGACGCCTCAGTCCAAGGGCCAAAGTCCACGCGCACACTCTTAGACCCCTACTTCTCTGAAGTTGAGGAAAAGACTGGTCCGAGGTGTGTACTTTACTCACCTCGACCGACTACTATCTATGAGACCCTCTACCGGGAAAGCTGTAAAGTCAGCTGCAGCCCCCCAAGTTCTTTTACCCCATTCTGAAACTGTTTTCCGCCGGACGACTCGTAGGAGGTGAGAAGGGCCCTGACTCCGTCCCATTTAGCTTACCCTCGACGGATGAACTCTTTCTCACCCCCCTTCGGATCTCTGATTCCCCTCCAGGCCTTTGATGGAGTGCTTTTTCCCGGGACTCGCTCGTCACAGGTTAGGAAAGCGAAATCCGGTTTGCAATTTCCAGAAACCACACGATTATATAGCCAAAGGGAATACGCCGCGGGCCCGTCCGGGGAGTTGACAAAGAAGAACAGCCATCTCACCTTTTCACCCGTGGCACGTATGGCTACTATTCGCGTGCTGATCTTGATGGTAATAGAAAAATGCCGATAAGTCCGATGGCTCAGTTGGTTAGAGTGCTGGTCTGTCACGCCAGAAGTCGCGGGTTCAAGAAAAAAGCGGCAGCGGATCGACCTTCTTTTCTCTTTGGCTTTATTTGCAACTATTATTCTTTTTTCACTTGTATTTAATGGGGGAAAGCGAGAAGGGGAAGGAGAGAGGTTTGGAAGTACAAAGCAGCGAGGGAAATCGTCTACTATAAACAATGCCGTCGACCATTCCGAGTCTTAAATGCGTCAGATGAAAGAGTTCGGTGAAATCAAAGACTACCCGAGAATTCCAGGGCGCAAAATCCCGGTGGGTTGAATTAAGTTCGTTTTGAAAAGACAACAAATGATGAGACCTCGTAGATATTATAGGGCAGAGTCAGTCTCTTTCTTTCTCATTTTGCAGGCGTTCATTCTTTCGCGTATTTCTTCCAATGAGGAGTTTATAATACCTATTAAGATATTCGAGAATCAATATCAGACCTCGAAGCCGTCGATCAGGAACCCTTAGGGAGCTATGCGACCCTTAGAATGAAGATCAGGAACCCTTTCGCGTATTCAGCTAGAGGTGGAGGGTGGGAGGGAATGGCACTTATCGTAAATTTGATAAATAAAATGGGTATTATGTAAAGAAGATAACAGAATCCGGTTAGTTTTAACGGTTAAATGGATGTAGGTTAATCATAGGGTTTTTCGGGTAAAGGTTAACAAGTTTACGGGGGTGAGGGAGGAATTAGGAATTTAGGATGTTTCAAAGGTCGTAGAGGTAATTGACAAAGATTATAGGGTATGCCGGGTAAAAATCCCACTATTTTTTTGTTTTTATGATTTTTTACTATTTCTTCTATTTTTCAGAGATTTTTATATTTTTTTAAAGATTTTTAAAATGAATAAAAACAGGGGAAAATGCAAACAGTGATCAAACGAGACTATTTCACAATTTAAAAATAGGAAATGAAATAAAAAATTGTGAAACTTATTTTTAGTAAAAATTGGAATAAATTGTTACAAACAGGATCTCAAATCACATTTTTTAATTTTTCTACAATTTAATATTTTTAAGATTTTTAGTATTTTGCATTTTTGAGGTTTTATAAATAATTAATGCACAAAATTTGCACAGAAATTAAAACACAGCAAAAGAAAATTAATATATTTTTTTGGAATTTTAAGTAATTTTCGAACTTTTAGGATTTTTCAAAGTTCAAATAGGGAAATATGCGATGTTTTTGATTTTTTAGTAATAACAATACAAATAAAATGCAATGAAATTTATACACAATGAAGAGGAACATAACAGGAATATACAAATTTTTGTAGAATTTTCAGAGCGTTGAAAACACTTATTTCAATACAAAAGATATGCTAAATAATAGTCTGAATAGTAGGACTGAAATGCAAATAGTTCCGAGTTTTCATAATAAAATATAATACAAATAATTAGCGGGTAAAAATGTGCAAATTACCCAAGAGAAACGTTCAAAGCACGTGCTTGAATGCTGGAAGGGACCTCTTTGCAAATCTGAAAACCTCTGTGGACTGATCTGCAGTTTTGCCATTTTTTTTATAAAACTCGCTTAGGGTTCTTCCTGTTTTGCTCTTCGTTCGAAAAGGGAGAATACAAAGGGGGGCCACCGCCGTCCTTGTTCTTTCTCTCCCAAGGGGCTGCGGCGGGCGGCCTTCAGGCAGAGCATTGGGCTGCTGCGGGATGGCGGCAGATCGACGGGCTGGAAACGGTGGCGGAGATCGGTTGCGACAGGCTGAGGGAGGAGCTGCTCTATGTTGGATGTGAATGGTCGGCCGTTGGGAGCGCATTAGGCGGCGGATGAGGGGTGACGCCTGCCGCGACTTTTCTTTTCTTTTCTCTCTCTCTCTCTTTTTAATTTTTTTAAATATGAAAAGCTGAAAACTATTTTTTATCCTTTTTTGTATTTTTTATTTTTTATTTACTGAAAAAACAAACGTTAAAGAAAAAAATATATGTGATTTTTTTTAAATTTTTTTGAAATAGAAGAGCACTCAAACACGATGCATCATCTCTGCTTATTTAAATAAATAATAAAAAATTGAAAAAGACATGAATGGGGATCCCACGAAATGGAAGAAGTGAATCCGAGTCTTCGGCCACCGTGCGTTGCCGGAATCGAGAGATCGTGGGGATAGAAGGTGAAGCGATGAGATCGAGAACATGGGATGAAATTGAAATCGAGGGCGGCAAAGGAATCGTGATGGTTGATTGAAAAAGAGCTATTAATTAAGATCTATGAAAAATGACGACGAAATAAAAATGTGAAAATTAAACTACGATTAACCTAGGGTAAAAATAAGAGAAAGTGGATCTCAACTTAGGAGCAGAAAAGACCGTGATCGCCTCGACAAAGACCGACTCGTTGTCACCGGATAGCTCGGATGCTAGGCACCCTTTTACGACAAGATAGCTCTCGGGGAATAGGCTCCTCTCACTAAAGATTGATTAAGTTGAAATGAGGGAGAGGAGCCATATTACTAGATAAAAGATGTAGTTTGAATTACAAAAATGAAGATAAGAGATAAGAGAAAAATTTGAAATGAGATAAAGATAAGAAAGGATTAGTTGTTAAAATTATTTACAAAAATTATTTTTTTTTGTATTTTATCACTTAATTAAATTAAAAAAAATATTAATTTTTTTATTTTTTGTGGTGGTTATTTAAGAATATCAACTATATACATATACTATATACATATGATGCATTATATACATAGTTAAATACGGAAATAAGTTTTTTTTGTTTAAAATTTTTTTTATTATTTTTTTATTATTTTATTATTTTTTTATTTTAAATAATCATTAAAAATATTTACAAATACAATATGTAGAAATAAATGGTAAAATTGCACAAACCACCCCAGAAAATTGACTTTTCAGCCGTAACTCTAAAAATTATGAAATCATAACCATTTAAAAGATAATTTAATTTAGAATATAATTGAAGTAAGTTTGGTTCAATTTGAGTTCATATGGAGTCGGAATTGCTCTTTCAATTATCGCTTTATGGTTTTTTCCGGATGTAGTTACTTTTATTTTGTACATGATTTTATTTTGCAAATATTTTTACTATTTAGAAGATATTTTTATTTATAACTTTTGTTTTGAAAATATTTAGTTTGAAGTCAATTTATGTACAAATAAAATAGTGTAAGTATACAAATATACGCATCACATTTTGTTTGGATTTTCTGATTGAGGACCTATCTCCCCCTACTTTATTCTTGGTCGATTAGGTCAAGTCTTGACCTTCTCTCGGGGTTCGGGTCAACATGTATCTATTATATATATATACAATCTTCTTATTTTATTTTATTTTCTTTTATTTTCTTTATTTTTCCTTTCTTTCTTTCTTTATTTTAGGTTAAAATAGCAATATATGTACAATATTTACACACAGATGCAAGTTAGTAAGAAGGAGTTAGTATTATATACATGTGTTTTATAAAGGATTTTAAGCTAAAATCAATGAATACAGATGATGAAATGCAGATTCATCCCCCCTCTGCCACCTTGTTGCCGCCCAGCGCTCAGGCATTGGTCTGATTTCCGTCTGAGAAGGGTGAAATCCGACCAATGTGGTCCCTGTTGAGCCCTAGTGTGGATCAAGGTTTAAAAAAACGAAAAGCGGAACGGGGCGGTTATCCTGGAATCGAGGCGAGGTGTAGCCTCGAGGCGGTCGAGGCGTAAGCCTCAGTATTACCACCCAAAATATGCAATTTAATAGAGAATATTGTAATAATATTAGTAAGACAATATTATCTAATAAGATTTCAATGTTCTAAAGCAATTAAAGCATATTTCAAGTAACTTCTCAAAACCAACAATAACAAACATCACCGCTAGACTGTGTGTGTTAATGTAAAAGTCTAAAACATGGCCTCAAATTTCAACAAAATTCGGTCGAATTTCTGTCGAATATCGATATCCTGTCGAAATCGAAATTCGACCGAAATGACCGAAATGACCGAAATATGGGGGTCCTAGTACAAAAAATGACCGAAATGACCGAAATTTCGGTCGAAATTCCACCGAAATTCCATCGAAATTCTGTTTTGGTCGGCACCAAAATGATGACCGAAACTGACATTTAAGGCCCTGGTCTAAAAGTTTAAGACAAAAGATTAAAATGGTTACAAAACATGATATAAGTTCGAATATTCTACTTCTATTACATGACCAATAGTTAAAAAAATCCAAAGGAGTATTAAGAGAGGTAGCTTCGCCATATCCATCCTAAATTCCTAATCAAGGTTCAGGGCGTTCTGGATTCTCCTGCTCATTGGCATTGGCTCCAACTACAACTTCTGCAAAAAGATCATCATCAGAAGAACTACTGCTGATTGGATCATCAAATGAGTCATCCATATACTTCAACCTTGCATCATCTTCCCCTTCATCGCTAACTTCATCATCCTGAAACTCCTCCTCATCAACGTCCACCACTGCTTTACCTATTAGATAATACCAAAATTACTTAACTTACTTTTGTTGTGTTTAAATTAAAATAACATAGTATGTTCATGAATCATAATAATAAGCTCATTACCTTTGTCCTTCCTCCTCTTCTGACGTGAATTTCCTTGTCCATCAGCTTCATCCTCGACTTCTACAACGTCATCCTCAATGGGAATGTTCGCATCAAGTTCTTGAAACGCTTCGAAGTCACAACTTTGGAGCTCCGACACCCATTCATCACAAGAATCGACGTCATTTAAGTATAGAGGATCCTCCATGGTCTTTCTCCTAATCTCTCTATGCTTCAACTTTAGGTTGAACATCACATAGACTAAATCATTCAATTTGGCTTGTGTAAGTCGATTCCTTCTCTATGTGTGGACCTAGTGCCAGATTTCCAATATCAATAAATATTGTATCATAAATCTTAATAGAATGTAATTGTTAATATTACCTGATTAAAAGAAGTCCAGTTGCGTTCGCACCCCGACGCACTACAAGTCAAACTCAAAACTCGGATGGCAAATTTTTGCAACTCAGGACATTCATCCCCAAATTGAGACCACCAATCCGCTAAAAATGTTATATTTCACAATCATGTTAAATCTTAGATAGTTTTCAATTGAAAGAAATAATATAGTAAAACAAAATATATACTAACCAGGACTCCTCTTCTTGCGCGTACTTATTGCGCTTTCCCATCCAAAAAAACCTCTTGCGTGCTTAAAAGCATCAATCTGTAAATCAATTTTTTCCCCTGCAGATGGATCATCTACCATCCTCATGATGCAATCAAACAAGCCTTTTTTAATCTCAAAGTGTTTGGAAAATGAAGGCTCATATGTACATTGTGGATTGAGAAAGTATGCTGCCGCATGCAAGTTGGTATGGAGTTGACGATCCCATCTGTCATCCATAATATCCCACAATGCTTTCGCCATTTCTTCCTTGGCTCTATCCATGGCCTCGTAGATGAAACCCATTGGTGGATATTTTTCAGAATC
Source organism: Ottelia alismoides (assembly GCA_037367405.1). Classification (NCBI taxonomy): domain Eukaryota; kingdom Viridiplantae; phylum Streptophyta; class Magnoliopsida; order Alismatales; family Hydrocharitaceae; genus Ottelia; species Ottelia alismoides. The sequence goes on from JAZKJV010001136.1 coordinate 811,768, forward strand.
CACCATCCGCAAAACCAAAACTAACGGTTTCGTCGTTTGTATCACGTAGGCAACACCAGGCCAAAAAGATTTGCTTCTCAAAATTGTTTGACTTACACTTTTCCCTTGAGGCTTAGAAGCATAGGGACTCTTCTTCCATTTGCTGGAAGTAAAAAAGGATTCCAAAGGATCCTTCATGCTCATCAACTTCTGTAGTGTGAGAAAAGCCGTAGCAAAACGTGTGACCGCTGGTCGTACCAAATCTCCGCCTATTTGCTTCCTTACCATGGCCAAAACCCATCCATGCGCATAGATGTAATTAATATTCCTTTTCGCTTTCTTGAACACAGAGGCAGGTAGAGGCAATTTCAAGATATCTTCCAACATCAAGTCTATGCAGTGGGCTGCACACGGAGTCCAGTAAAGGTGCTTCCTTTTCTCCATCAACATTTGTCCACCCGCCTTGTAATTTGAGGCATTGTCTGTAATAACCTGTATAACGTTGCCTTCGCCGACCTCCTCTACAATCTCATCCAACAGGTTAAATAGCAAGGTAGCATTCTTCACTTTGTCGGATGCATCTACGGACTTCAAGAACCATGTGCCTTTTGGGTTGTTCACCAAGAACTTGATTAAAGAACGACCCTTTACATCTGTCCAACCATCTGACATTATGCTGCATCCAGTTTCTGCCCATGAAGCCTTTGCCTCACTCATAATGTCGCCAATACTCTTTACTTCTTCTTTCAAAATCCAACCCCTTAGCTCATAAGCAGATGGAGGCTTCAATCCCCTCCCAAAGGAGCCGACAACATGAAGCATAGATGAAAAGGAAGGGCTACTTGCACAGTTAAATTCCAACCCATTCTCAAAGAAGAATCTACCGATGGAACGACAGACACGACTTCGCTCCTCTTTCTTCCAAGTCTCATTCAATGTAGTTTGATGGCCACTCACCCCAATCGTAGTCGTAGGACTTGGACTTCCCAATGGTGATCGGCCAGCAACAAAGAAGTCCATGGTACCTCTTACCCTCTTCAAGTTACTAGATCCAGAAGGAGAGACTGCTTGATTGTCACCACCAAATGGACTTTGCATTTCAAAGCTACCCGCTCTGCACAATTCTTCCATTTCCATCATTGTTCTTCTATTTTTCTCTTCGTTGGACGATAATATTGCCTTCATTTCATTCAACACTTCAGTAGGAACTTGTGCACATCCTTTCACATTTTTTCCGGTCTTTGCGAGATGATGCTTGAGTCTAGCGACTCCACCTGTAATCCTCTTCCCACAAAAATTACATTGGACATACACATATCCTTTCCCTTTTTGAGCCCCGTCCATCTCAAGCTGAACACAATATTTCCATGCGGGATCATTCCGATCTCCCTCGGAATTCTTTGCGCCCTTGCTAGACTTCGACATCTCTATAACTTCAAGTAACAAAAATGAACAACATAAAGACTGAAATTTAAGGATTTATTCTTAACCGATTTAAGAAAATTATAAAGACTAAAATAAGCAAAGGTTAGATCATCATTCCAGTCTCTGACTTGGAATTCCTATTAATATATCTATTTGATGTATGCAATAGATCATCATTCTCTTCTCTGACTTGGAATTAAATTGACTGATGCAACTGGAATTACAATAACTATTGTATTTACACTTGTATGGGTGCAGAAGAGAAAACCAAAGGTTGCAACTTAAGAAGAGAGAAGCAATTAAGAAAAAGAAATTGGGGATTGACAAGAGGGAGGAAAGAGTAGACAAGAGGGAGGAAAGAGTAGACAAAAAAATATGGCACACATAAGACAACCGAAATTAAAAAAATAAAAAATCTTACTTTTGTTAGGGGCAGAGGCGGAGCACCTTCGAAGGCGGAGGCGGAGTAGCAGGCCTGCAGGAGGCGTCGCAGTGGCTGCTTGTGCGCAGTGCTGGCGACCGGCGGCGAGTGGTGCAGGCGACCGGCGGCGAGTCGACGAAGGAGGAGTTGGAGGAGACGGCACTCGACGATGGGTTAGGGTTTTTTACCGTAAGAACAGAAGGTCCCGAAGGTCCAGAGTCCAGAACATTTCATCGACGCAGGGGAAAAAATTTAAGTGGGGACCTACTATTCCCAGGAACGCCTCACGGGACCGCATCGCCTTACGCCTCGCCTCGCCCCGCTTCGCAACGCCTCGCCAGATGAGGCGCCCGCCTCACAGATTCAGGCTGAGGTGCTCGCCTCAAAACGAAATTTGAGCGCCTCGCCTCGAGGCGCGATTTTTCAAACCATGGTGTGGATGATTTTTGCTTAGGGTTGTTTGTGGCATGAGTCTACACCCATAACCACCCCACTTGATGTTCGTGCATACACTTTATTGTCTGTTTACCATCCCCGTTGTGTACCAACCGCACGATGTCAAAAAATAGAGCCGATACCCTATCCACATGTGCGTTTAAGTGTTCAACACTATTGTTGAACCTTAACCTGGTTCTGGAGGCCGGCGCAGACACATCCTGCTGTTGGAGACGAAGATCTCTGGTAGTATAGAAGCTTTAAGACCGGACCTGGATGTTGGCGGCAGGTTTGACCTCACCGCCTTGGAGGCTCGTGGTGCGTCAGGTGGATTACTGATCGGTTGGAAGAAGGACTGCTTTGATCTCATGGGGGAGTCAAGATGCCTGACGTGCCTATTTGTGTGCCTGAAGAGGCGAGCGGATGAACGTCTTTTCCTGATCACGAACATAATATGACTCGACAGGTGGCGAGAGGGGCACTTTGGCGGAGGATTTGGAAGAACTTGGGGCTGACAGTGATACGGAAATATGGCTAGCTGGCAGAGATCTGAATGTCACTCTTTTGCCCGACGATCGCCCTCAGAGGACCGGAGGCAGAGACACCAGTTCAGAGGACCTGAGAGGTGGTACATCCCTTGGGACTGTCGATTGTGGATGTTGCGGGTTGTTCCTATACATGGCGAAATGTGAGATCTAGGTCACGGTTGGACAGGTTCCTGCTTTCGCCCCTAGCTGCGGAGGCCTTCCCTATGTCACGTGCATGGGCGTTGCCAAGGTCTTAGTTTGACCATACACCTATCCTGTGTATATCGAGGGATCAGAGGAGCAATAGATTTCATTTTTGGTTTGACGGAGCTGGCTCTTGGAGGAGGGTTTCAGAGACACGATTGCCATGTTGTGGGGTACCTGACATCCTGAGGGTTTGGTTGTTTCTAGGTTCGCGGCTAAGTTGAAATTAATGAAATCATTCCTGATAAATTTCGGGAGAGATGTCAAAGCAAGGAGGAGGGCGAAGAGGAAGGAGGCGCAGACTGGGTTGACACGGCTAGACGGTTTGGATGATGAGAGAGAACTGAAATAGGAAGTGCTGGGGGAGAGACTAAGACTTTTAGAGGAGATCTTGATGAACGATAGAAAGCACGAGGTGGAATGGAGACAAAGATCCAGACATAATCGGCTAAAGGAGGGGGATGCAAACACCAGATTTTTTCATTCTGTCGCCTCTGGAAGAAGGAGAAGAAATTTCCTACATGTGATTGCCATTGGTGATGTTGCAATCTCGAGGGAGGCACAGCTTGGCTCAACCCTGTGAGATAATTTCCTGGGGACATCGCGCAAGAGAAGGGGGGATGGCTGGGGGTGGTCAGGACGAGAGGTGGAGACCATTTCTGACGCCCAGGCTGAGGCTCTGGTGGTTCCTTTCTCTCTGCATGAGGTAAAGGTTGCGGTTTAGGGGTTGAATGCGGAGGGCTCACCTGGTACTGGACGGTTTCCCGGTGCTTTTTTATCGGGAGTTCTGGGATTTGCTGAAGGAGGAGATTATGGAAGTGCTTATGGAATTCAGGGAAGGAAATCGAGGCTTTGAGAAGGTTAATCGGGCTCTGTTATTCCTTCTTCCTAAGAAGGAGAATTCGACTAGGGTTGAAGACCTGAGATCGATCGCGTTGTCCAATGCATTGTACATGATCCTGGCTAAGGTTCCGACGAATCGGTTGAAGGTGGTCTTGGACTCGATAATTCTTCGGGGTTAGTCTGCGTTCATCCCGAGGTGCCAGATGGCGGATGGCCTGGTGATGGCGACGGAGATTTGTCTTGAATGGAGTCGATCTAGAGCCGCAAAGGGGGCTCCTGTGGAAGATCGACTATGCCAAAGCTTATGACAGTGTTGACCGGAGCTTCTTGTGGATCTCCATGCAGAGGCGGGTCTTCCCGGACTTTTGGGTGGCGTGGATGAAGCGATGTATTACCAGCTCCTCCTACACGATCTTGGTTAATGGAAAACCGGAGGGTTTTTTTTCAACCGCAAAGGGGGTTCCGGCAAGGATGTCCTTTGGCCACGTTGCTTTTTGTGCTGGTCGCGAACGCTTTGGCTGTCCTGTTCAGACAGGCAGTGGAATCCGATTGGTGTGTTGGGTTCAGGATGGAGGGCATTTCTATTCCTATTTTGCAATATGCGGATGGCACGATTTTCTTCCTTGATGGCTCGGAGGAACGTATCGATAACGCAGCTCTGCTTGTCGACATTTTCTGCAGCCTCTCTGGTTTAGAGATTAACATACATAAGTCAACGGTTATTTCTTTCAGGATGGAGGGGGCCGTTAGCGAAAGAATATCTGGTCTGACTGGATGCCCATTAGGGAGCTTTCCTCTCCAATACTTGGGTCTCCCATTGGTGGCTGGTAGATTGAAGAACTCGAATTGGGAAGTGGTGTTTCAGAGGATGGAGCAAAGGCTGGGATTGGGTGGGTGGAAGCCTATACTCTCTCGAGGGGAGGGAAGTTGATCCTTCTCAAGCATATCCTATCAACCATCCCTATTTTTTTCTTCTCTATCCAGTTGATGCTGGTGGGGATACGGAAAAAGGTGAAGGCTCTAATGAGAAGGTTCCTGTGGTCTGACGGTAAGCAACAGAACTCGAGTTTGCACCTCGTGAAGTGGGGAGAAGTGACAAAGGGGCGTAGGGATGGGGGCCTGGGGGTGCGAGACGTTGAGGTTATGAACACGACGCTTTTGGCAAAGTGGGTGATCAAGATATGGGCCCCTTCTGGCTCGTTGGCCGCCAGGCTAGTGAGGAGGATATATGGTGTTGGGGGGGATCTGGTGGCTAGGAGGGCTCGTTTTGAGTCCCCTCTCTGTGTTGGGATCCAGGCGGTGCTGCCCCTGGTCTCTTATAGGCGCCGTCCTAAGGTGGGGGATGGCTGCACGTTCAGATTCTGGCGTGATGACTGGACGGGTGAGGGTGCGTTTGGAGATAGGTATCCGAGACTGTTTGCTTTGGCGGCATCCAAGGACATTTTTATTATGCAGGTGGCTGAGTCGGGCACGTGGACGCCAACTTTCCTTTCCGCTTTGTCGGACCAACGACTTGAGGAGTTAATCAGAATGCAGGAAGAGTTGCCTTCGCTGGACGACTTTGAACATGGTTTGGACGATTTTGTTTGGGTGAGCAAGCGGTTCTCGGTTAGACGCGCGTATGAGGAACTGATGACACAAGATGATGCCCAGGATGCGGAAATATGTCAGGATATGAAGATAGTTTGGGCAGCCAAGCTGCCGTGCTGGATAGCCGTCTTCCTGTGGTGCTTGAGAAGAGACCGCCTCTTCGATAAAGTGAGGAGAGGGAGGATCATGGGTAGTAATAACACTCTTTGCAACAGATGCCATATGATGGAGGATCTGGATCACCTGTTCTTCAAGTGCTCGATGTCGGCTCAGGTTTGGTAGGAGTTGGGCGTCCAGTGGGTGGCGTCGAACGAAACTGATGCGTTCTGGAGGTCTATTCGAATGATGGGGAGCGGTTCTACGGTCGACTGCTCTGAACCTTTTGCTGCCCTCTGGGCGATCTGGTTAGGAAGGAATGATGTGGTTTTCAAGAATCAAGGTTTTTACTCTGAAAATGTTGTAGCACACTGTAAAGCCTTGTATAAGTCCTGGGTTGCCAGGTAATGTATCTCAAACGTTTTAATCAAGCAGCTTTGCAGTGACTCCCAACGGGAGGTCACCCTCTTTTCTATAAAAAACACTATTGTCAACATGGATGACCCAAAGTCGAGTTATGGGCAATGTAGGTCATGAATCAACTGCATAGCCTTGATGAGCAGTATATTCTGACACATGAATGACATGTCACAGATCGACCTCCACACCTATGGATTCAAACATAAACTGCATGATGACCCCAATGAGGAGATATGTAAAAGAAAGTATAGAGAGCTGGTTTGAAAGCTTCTGTGAGTTACAATCACCATACCTGATATTTCTTTTACAGTAAGGAAGGTCAGCCGGTTTATAGATGAACCAAGATATGTACACATGGATGCAGTGTACATGATTTTGAGATACTTGAAGTCTTCTCCAAGCACATGTCTATTATTTAACAGAGGAGCTTCACTGACTGTCATATCTTATGCAAGTGTGGATATGCTGGTTGTCTTAAAGATAGGAAATCTATCTCAGGATTTGCCGTGTTTATGGAAAACTCTCTAGTATCATGGAAAAGCAAGAAACAAATAGTGGCAACGGGATATATGGTACTGAATCAGCATACAAAGTCATGCACAATGTATTAATAAAATGATGTGCGCCAGTTCTGTTCTTTCTGGTCTGGGTGTCAATGTATCTCTTCCCATGTAGTTGATGTGTGACAACCATACAACTCTTTTTGTAAAAAATAATCCAGCCTTTTACGAGAGAACTAAACATATTGAAGTGGATTGTCACAACACTCGTGATATGATTCAATATCGCTAGTTCTCATGTTAGTTCAGGAGACCAGACTGCAGATGTATTTACTAATGCTCTTGCCCGAGGGCATGGCCTCAAATTTCAGCGAAATTCGGTCGAATTTCTGTCGAATATCGATATCCTGTCGAAATCGAAATTCGACCGAAATGGTCGAAATGATCGAAATATGGGGGCTCTAGTACACAAAATGACCGAAATAACCGAAATTTCGGTCGAAATTCGACCGAAATTCCGTTTCGGTCAGTCACCGAAATGGTGACCGAAACCGACATTTAAGGCCTTGCCCGAGGGCCCTGAGCATTTTAGACATCATGCTCCAGCTTGAGGGGGGTGGAGGTATTGAGAGTTTTATGTTGTGCTACTCTTTTCCTATTTTATTTATTTCTCAGTCCTTATTATGCAATTTACTAATTAGGATTTCTCTCTTCTATATATGTGAACCCTTAAGCTCTATGAATAACAACTCATTTTCCCTCAACATTTGTTTTATAATTCAGTCTGCTGAAATATCCTTCTGAGGCGCGCACACCCATATATTTGGTATATTTGCACATATTTGTTTAAGCTGAGAATATAAGTTGTCCATGCATAATTTGTTTTGAGGAAAGGGAGCCTACTTTGTGAAGTAGGTAACCGTACCTACTTCACATCCATTTTTAGCATTTTTTTTATTTTTTTTTTGAAAAATACCACCGTGGATTTTCATAACTATATCCCTCCAATATGTCATTCAAATTTCGTCAGAAACAGAGACTCCTACGGCCTCCATCCAGAACATGGATTTTTAACGGTCTTAGATTTGCTGTAAATTACCTGTTCTGGATGGAGGCCGTAGGGGTCTCTGTTTCTGACGAAAATTTGAATGATATATTAGAGGGATATAGTTATGAAAATCCATGGAAGCGTTTTTCAAAAAAAAAATAAAAAAATTTGCTAAAAAATGGATGTGAAGTAGGTAAGGTTACCTACTTCACAAAGTAGGCTCCCTTTCCTCATTTGTTTATTATCTTGTGATTCTAGCATGGACAAGGGACACAGACTTTCTGTAAAACATTGATGACTGACCATTGAATCTCTCTTTATGAACGACTGGGTTAAGGTAAATATCCTTCTAAAAAAGCTGAGCATGTCAACTTCCTAAATATTATTTTTTTCAATACTATTTAAGAAGTTGCCTCATGACAGTCAGATCTTTTCAACATGGATTTAAGCAAACATACAGATTTCGTTGGGGCATTCCCTACTTGCGACGTGTTGCATCGCCCTAATGCAATGAAAAATTGGCAAGGGCTGCTACATCGCAGCCTGGATGTAGTTCAAAATTTGCAAGGGTTCTCGCATGAGGAACGAATACGGGTAAATAAGCTAGTTCCGCTGCATCACCGCCCGGATGCAATCCAAAATATACAAGGGTTCTTGCATAATGGACGCATGCGAGTAAAGAAGTTAGTCCAAAAGAGATTGCAAAGGAAGTTGCGGATTGGTAGTCAGAATGTTGGCATTTTGACTAGAAAATTGATGGAGATAGTGGGTACAATGGAAAGAAGGAAGATTCATATACTATGTCATCAAGAGACTAAATGAGTTGGAGATAAAGCAAGGGAGATTGAGAATACTGGCTTTAAGCTTTAGTATTCAGGTAAATATAAGGGTAGAAACGGTATTGGAGTGGTTGTTCATAAGGATTTGAAGGATTGTGTGGTTGAGGTGCAAAGATTCAGGAATTGGATTATTGTGCTAAAATTGGTGCTTGAAGAAATTCTGAATATCATCTCAGTTTATGCACCACAGATTGGTTTAGATTAAAGGACTAAACAAGCTTTTTAGGAGGATATGGATAATATTTTACAAGTAATCCCACAAAGAGAAATGATTTGCATAGGTGGAGATCTTAATGGACACGCGGGAAAAGTTGCTTCAGGGTATGCTAGTGTTCATGAAGGACATGATTTTGAGGATAGAAATGAAGATGGAAAAGTCATTTTGGATTTTGTAACGGTATATGATCTTTTCATAGTACCCACTTAATGGTCTAGTGGTAGTACAATATGTCTACCACATAAAAGACCAGGGTTCAAATCCCACTCGTGCAGGGGTTGCGTTAGGTAGTCGACGGCCAGCGTAAAAAATAGTCGAATCTTTCAACATGGATTTGAGCAAGAATCCATGTAGCCGACCCTACTTATAGTGGGAGAAGGCTTAGTACATTTTTATATGATCTTTTCATAGCAAACACTCTCTTCAAGAAGAGGGATGAGCATTTAATTACTTATAAGAGTGGGCCAACAAGAATACATATAGATTACTTTGCGTTAAGGAGAAGAGATTGGTTGGAATCTCCACTGAATCAATCGAGCTTCAGGGAGAAGGTTTTTGAAGACTTATCTCGGGATTGTAGCGGAAGTGCAAACGAGATTGGGACACAGTAGCATCTTGTATCCGAAAGGTAGCCAAAGAGATACTAGGCGAGTCAAAGGGAGGAGCTCCAGGTCAAAAGGAGGATTGGTTGTGGAGTGAAGGGGTGCAAGAGAAGCTAAAAATTAAAAGAGCATGCTTTTAAGCTATGTATAAGGATATAACATCGGAAACTGTCACAAACTACAAAATAGCGAAGAAGGAAGCAAAGAAGGCTGTAAGCGAAGCTAAGTCAATAGCTTATGAAGTTTTTTTATAAAAATCTCGACTCTAAGGAAGGCCAGAATGATATATTCAGGTTGGCCAAAGCAAGAGAAAGAAAGACCAAAGAACTTTCTCAAGTGAGATGCATTAAGGACGAGGAAGGTCACATGTTTGTTACTCAGAAAGATAGAGACTAGATGGAAGCAGTACTTCCATAAACTTTTTAGCGGGGAAGGAAATCGAGGGATCACTTTTAGTGATCTAGCTAGTAGTGAAAGTTACTTGAATCGTGCAAGCTATAAACGAATATAAAGAAAGGAAGTAGGGACGACTTTGAAGGTTATGAGACCTAGGAAAGGTGTAGGACCGGATGACATCCCTGTAGAAGTATGGAGAGTTTTAGGTGAGCGTTGTTTGACTTGACTTACGAATCTATTTAATGTTATTTGGCAAAGCAAGAAAATGCCTGAAGATTGGAGGAGTATCGTGGTGTCTCTTTATAAGAAGAAAGGAGACATTCAAAATTGTCAAATTACAAAGGTATCAAGCTGATGAGTCACACTATGAAAATTTGGGAACGTGTGATCAAAAGAAGGCTGAGGCAAGTTTCTAACATAAAAGATAATCAATTTGGATTCGTGCCAGGTCGCTCAACTATTGAAGCCATCCATTTGCCGAGGAGAACAATGGAGATTTATAGAGCTAAAAGGAAGAACCTCCATATGATCTTTATTGATTTGGAAAAGGCTTATGATTCTGTCCCACGAGAGATATTGTGGAGAGTTTTGGAGAAGAGACAAGTACCTGTCATATACATTAACCTCATAAAGGACATGTATGACAGGGCTCTATCTTGTGTAAGGACCCTGTCTGGGAAGACTGACTATTTTGACATCAACATTGATTTACATCAAGGTTCGTCTTTGAGTCCATTTCTTTTTACTTTGATTTTGGACGAGTTGGCAAGTCACATTCAGGATGAGTTACCTTGGTGTATGTTATTTGCTGATGATATTGTGTTGATTGACGAGATTAGAGATGGAGTAAATGAAAAGCTTGAGGTCTGGAGACATGCATTGGAGACTAAAGGATTTCGTATAAGTAGGGCTAAGATGAAATATATGGAGCGCACCTTTGATGGAAGCAATGATGAAGGAATTGAGGTGAAGATTGGTGACAATAACATTCAGAAGAGATATTCTTTTAGATATCTGGGATCTATTTTGCAACAGGAGGGGGAAATTGATGGAGATGTTACTAATAGAGTAAATGCAGGCTGGCTAAAATGGAGAGGAGCCTCTGTTGTTCTTTGTGATAAGGAAATTTCTTTTAAAATTAAAGGAAAGTTTTACAAAGCAGCGATGAGTCCTGCTATGTTCTATGGATCTGAATGTTGGTCTGTGAACCATAGACATGTGCAGAGAATGGTTGTAGCAGAAATGAAAATGCTAAGTTGGATGTGTGGACACACACGTAATCAGAAAGAATGATCAGCGGAATGATCGGATTCGGAATGATGCAATCAGAAAGAAAGTTGGTGTAGCCCTGATCGAGGATAAGATGCGAGAAAACCGCTTAAGATGGTTTGGTCATTTGCAAAGAAGATCAGCGGATGCACCAGGTAGGAGATGTTGAGTCGACTAAGAGAGGACGAGGACGACCCAAGAAGTCTTGGAAAGAAACTATACGAAGGGATCTTAGTTTTTTGGATAGAAGACCGAGATTGACCCAAGATAGATATGAATGGAGGCGAAGAATCCATGTAGCCGACCCTACTTAATTGTGGGAAAAGGCTTTGTTGTTGTTGTTATGTCAACTTAATGGTTCTGAAGAAACTGCTGCTCCAGAGTTTAAGAAATGAAGATCACATTAAATATGAAGGCCTAAACCTTGCCTCGTCCTGTAGATCTGTATGCCCATTTATGCATTACCATTCCCATACTTTCCTTCAAGCTGAGTTTGTTTGTTATGCACAGTTTTGTATCATCACTTTCAATCTTGCATGGGCATTGACTTTTCTAAAACATTGGTAGGCAATTTTAAAACTTCCTTTAATGGAAGACAGGGTGAAGATAATTGTCCTTTCAAGAAGCTTTGCATACTATTAAATCCTTTCAGTGTTGCAATAATCGGCCTCATACCGAATAGTTGGTCCAACTATGTGGGGGGGGTCTACCTTGACGGTACCATCTTGTAGGGGTTTTATTTCAGAAGGGGGTTTCTTGGGTGGAGATATTTGGAAGGTGGTCTGACTGTAGATTAGTCATGGCTTTGGCCATGTTCTAATTATGTATCGCTTCTGTAACGTCCCAGGCTTAGGTCTTGGTTCTTTAACGGAGAAAACTGACCCCAAGACTTTATTGGGTACGTGTCCAATTGATTTCGTTGATAACCACCCAAAATGCTTAAGTCCAAGTTGTCAAGTAGTAATCCCCACAACTTATAACCCACTCTCACGCTTCATGAGTTTCCGATGTGGGACTACGCTTGGGGTTCTTACAATCTTCCTTACGTATATTCACAACGTCCTCTTTGCGACATGACCCATCACTTATTCCCAGTGGTAGTTGTAGATGCATACTCTGGGTAGCCTTTTCCTCATATCTTTTGCAGGGGTGACTCCACTTCTCGGGTAATCCTTTTCGCTATCAGAGAGAACCTGCATTGATACCATTTATAACATCTCAGGCGTAGGTCTCCGGTCCGTTAATCGAGAAAACTGACCCCTATAACTTCTTGGATACAGGTCTGATTGGACTCGTTGACAACCACCCAAAATCAAGGTTTTAAAAAACGGACCGGACATTGAACCGGTCAGTCTTCGGTTTGGTCCAACCGGGTCGAATCGTCGGTCCAAACCGGTCGGACCGATGATGACATCAGCATGACGTCATCAATCTCATCGACTCGAAAAAACCGGACCGGGCTCAATTTACTGGTCAGACCGGTCGAACCGATTTTTTGAACCAATAAAACCGGATACATATATGTAAGTATATATATTTATATATCAATGAAATAATCGTTAGAAATTTCAAATCTTTAAATAGAATAACATGATTGCCTATTTCGAGTAAAAACAATACAAAGTTAGTCGCATTTTCTAGAATTATATATGAGTCTAATATTGTAATCATTTATTTATAGTTGTTTCAAGAAAATTACTCTAAGACAGTAATGACATAACGTATATTCCAAAAAAGAGAGGGACATACCTTATATCGCAGAAGTTAAGAAGGGAATATATGATAAAAACCCCATTATTTCATTATTTAAACCTTTATTTTTTGAAAATTACCAAACCGTCAAAACTGGGTCAATCCGGGTCAACCCGGTCCGACCATCCGGGTTTAACCCGGTCCGACCAGTGGTCAGACCCGGTTTTTTATTTTTTATTTTTTTGAAATTAATTACAAAGAACCGGCCGAACTGACCGGGTCGGAGCCGGTTCCTGGTCCAACCGGTCCGACCGGCCGGTCCGGTCCGGTTTTTTATACCCTGCCCAAAATGCTTAAACCCTAGTTGTCAAGTAGTAATCCCCGTCACTTATAACACTCACACTTCATGAGTTTCCGACATGGGGCTATGTTTTGGTGTTCTTACAGATTGCCTTCATGTAGGTTATATGGAATATATAGGAGCATGGTACTTTTAGCTAGACCTGGCCAATGGGCCAAGGGCCCGCCTGCCCAGCCCGCCCATGGGTCGGCTTGGGCCAAGAGATTTCAAGAACGGGCTGGCCCGGCCCAGCCCGCACTGTGGCCCGCCGGTCAACTGGACGGGCCGTGGACATGTGCCATAAAACCCGGCCCGCCCGCATTTTTAAAAATATAGGTTTAAAAAATATATTTTAAATACATTTAATATAATTTACTTTAAGTTTTTATTTTACATTATCAGTATTACATCTTATTTTATAGTTTACATGCAAAGTAACACATTATGGTTACTTCGATTTAGAAAGATTAGATGATGCTAAAAAAACGTAATTATCTCCATAATTTGATTTAAAAAATTAATAAAAAAAATTTACATTCGGCCAATGGGCCGGGCTTGGGCCATGAAGTATGGCCTGTGGACCGGGCCGGGCCGGACCTTGGACAAGGAGTTTTAGAACCCCGGCTCGTTCGGCCTGGCCCATGGCCCGTCTCGGCCCGCACTTTGGCCAGGTCTACTTTTAGCCAATTGTAGAAGTTAAGCAGCATGTTCTTCTTGTAACATGACAGATTAAATTTCTTACGGATGTCTTAGTAATTTGAATTTAGAAAATCTTTTTTGGAATATGCAGTTGTATCTTTGTAACAATCAAATCTTTTATTTGCATGCAATTTAATATTCTCCACTTACGTGGCTACATGATAGTGGTAAACCATGCTTTTAGTGTAGGGTTGGTGATATTTTCTTGAGATTTGAAGAGTTGAAATATATTTTTGGATTTCAAGTTCATATTCAGTTGTTTAGTTGGATCTGAAGGCATTACCTAGTTTGCCATTGTTCCTAGAAGTGCAGTAGTGCTGAGGGCCCCTTTTTAGCCTGATTTGGGCCTGCTTTGGTTGACGATTTCAATCATTTAGTCTTATCACAAGCGGAAGTTTCTCATCAAGCAAGTAGAGTGTAGCAGAGGATTTGTTTACTGCCGATCTTAACAAGGATGCTGTCGTGATTTCTGTGGGAAGTATGCTTTTGAGCAGACCTATTGGCTTGGTGGACTGATCACACTTTGGAAGGAGATCTCACAGATCTAGAAGAGGTTCATCTTTTCTTTGGAAATGTGTTTAACTTATTAGGAGCTCTACATTATAGATGTAAATTGTGCCATTTGATGAGTCAAATCGAACAAAGAAGATATTTTTGGAAATGATGAAGTAATGAAAAAGGAAGTCATTGCTAGTAGGGAAGACATGTTACGATCTAGTAGTTCACATAGAATCCATGTCCCATATTCATAATAAAACACAGTCAATAGCCGGAAACTACGGAAAACAGAAATCCTACTAGCTTTTTGTCCGGAGTGAGGGCCCTGAACTCCACAATTTGGAGTTATGCTATGAACTTCAGCTTTGGCGTTGTGATGATCTCTTTTCCTTGACATCAGCCTCATCTGTGAAAGCCTCCTGTTTTTTCAAGCTTGAGAAAAAGGCGGGCTTGAACTTGCATCCTTTCATTACCACTCCTCGCTTTCTATCAAGGTTCGAAATATTGATATTGTATGGGCAAGTCCGAAAAGGAATATATTGGGATATATCGACGGTATCAGTGGAAATCTAAAAAATAACGCAAAAAGGGATTTTTTTTCACGAATTATGATCATCTTAGTTCTTAAAACAATAATAACATACAAATACATACTTATACGCACGAATGAGATGTATTTGGCATACCAATACACATTATATCGCGAGGTTGGGAGCTTGCACCAAGGTGCATGTAGTTGTATATGCATCGATGCCAAAAACAGCCGTTATATGTTCTTTTTTCAAATGAATTCACATGAGATTTAGATCACTATATATCACCATGGTATCATTCAAAATTCAATTTAATTCGAGACTTTCTAAACCCTCCATCAAGACTGCAAATTTTAGCGGTATCAGAATTACTGAAGTTGAGTTGTCCAGATGGAAATGTTAAGAGTCTGTTTATACGAAATTTGAAACACATATTCCACTAATAGTACTAATTAAATCCCTCAAGGTTTCCTTTTAAAAAAATAATATATAATGGACGTTTTTGACACCAGTGCATATACAAGTACATGCACCTTGGTGCAAGCTCCCCAACATCTTATTATCACACATATCGTTGGTTGTCAATGCTGACTGTTAACTGCTGAGAGGTATTAGAAAGGAAATGACGAAATTCAAACAATAAAGATTAGAGGAATAAAAAACATGTATTTAGTACGTCATGTTTATACTACATCACATATTATGCATAAACAAAATGTTGAGATATATTGAAAATCAAATAATCATAAGTATGTATTTCCGGATCACTATATTACTGATAGTTACAAATACCAATTGGAGTATATTTCAAATATGCAATTCTTACTTGATCAGTTTTAAAGTTGCTCCATTGTCAAATGTGGTGTGGGGGGTGAAATATCGACATCGGTGTCGACATCCGAGAAAGTTTGTACTAGAACCCTGAATATCGGTACCTCCATCTCATCGATACCTATATATTGTGATATCTTAAACCATGCTTTCTATTGTGATCTTTCTTCCTTCAAGCACAGAATGCTCAGCCAAATTGCAGAGTTCACTTCAATCATATCTTGATTCTAAGCACAAATTTTCTCCATTTACTGAGTCCATAATATTCTCAGATGCTGTGAGAATGCCAGACTGTTTATCGTAGAATGCTAGACTGTTTCGACGGAGGCCTTACATCTAGACCTATGCTCCGATTCTCATTGTTCAGCCTACATAGTATTTGCACTGCTGCAGACGCCTCCTGTATGAGAAAAAACTCACAAGGAGTTCGGATAAACTGCTGAGAAAGAGATTAATGGTTGAATAAACCGGGCCTCAGTATAAACTGTGGCATTAAATTGCATTTATCTATATGCCCAAATAACTAGGTTTTTTTTCTTTTTTCCCTTTAGCATTAGGACGGTGGAAACTGTCTCATTGGTCACAACTAATCATTCATTTTTATGTGGGCACATCTGCCTCCTTGATTTTTACTAACGACATCATTTTCTTATCTTTGATGGACAACTCTATATTCAATGCTATATAAGATGGTAGATATTACTGTTATTATGTATGCTTTTAACTTTCAAATGTATTTTTCACTACAAGAACACCAGAATCCCCTCTGCTTTAAGCAATTGTACATTGGTTATTTTATTTTACATCTCTCAATTTATTGTTGTGAGAATACTTATTGCAAGTGTTCCACAACAATTTCCCTTTAACTTCTATAGTTCAGATCTTCACTTCTTTCTATCTATATATCATTGGTCACTAAAATTCATATCATGTTTCACGTACATTTTCTCCAGTAGTATGCGAGCTCTCTTTCAATGCCATCTTCTTTCATCTATGATAATAACGTCTTCTACAATTATATGGAAATATGATGTCCATAAAAGCATGCAACAAGGCGCCTGTTTTTGGTTTATTGCTGACTCTAGGCTGCTGGAATATTTTGGAAACATGAAAAAAAGTACCAGTAAATCTAGTTGGTGTGCTCTCACACAGTACCTTGCTCAATCATAAATACCTTCTAGAAGAATGATGCTCCAAATATGCATCCAATTTAAAAGAGATGTCCCAAGCAATTATGAAAGCACTTGAGTTTTTTACTTGGAGTTTTTCTGACTCGACGTATGTTTCCATCCGTAATCCTGCAAAGAAGATCAATTTTTTTATTTTATTTAAAGATTCCTACAGCCCAAAAGAGTAGGGTTCAAATCCCCCCCTTGTAGGGGTTGCGTTAGGTAGCCGATGACCAGCGTAAAAAATAGTTGGATCTTTCAACATAGATTTGAGCACGAATCCATGTAGCCGACCCTTCTTAAAGTGTGAGAAGGCTTTACCACTAAGTCCTACCGGTATGAATTTATGCAATTTCATGCTATCATTATAATAATCTTTACTCAGTTATTTCTCTGGTACCATCTTGTTTCACTGCAAATCTTATCAATTCTATTACCTTAGACCACCGAGATTCCAACATTTTATACATATACTTCCAAAGTTGTTTGTACAAAGTCCAAGCAAGTCACTGCTTTCAGATCTTAGTACTAGGGAGACATCCGCGCAAACCACAACAACTGAGATCTGTACAACTTTCAAGCAGGAATTGCGTTTTTACGAGTCTAGCTGATCATACCATATTGTGCTCAATATCTTATGCATTTTTTGCCCCATATGGTTGTAATCAACTAGTTTTGCTGATATTGCATACCGCTTGCATTAGAAATGATGTATGCGGACAATGGATAAAGTGGTTTTTTTTCTCTGTCCCAGCAATATTCGTAGAGGAATTTTTCCAAATCCATCGAGGCCGATTGTCTGCAAGGTAGAGACAGATTGCTCTCCATCAGCAGATTGGAACGCTATCCGTTTGGATCATTGAGTGATGGCGGATTCAATCATCTAGAGCCCGGCGAAATCGCTGCTCTTACGACAGTCACCTTCTGTAAGCAGATTCTGACACCACTGTATTTCCTCTCTGTGTCCGACGAGGAAAAAAAACAATTGAATTTGATACGACAGTTTTTCCCATTCTTGTTTTGTTTTCCATTGTAAATTCTCCTCATCCTCTTCTTTTCTTGTTTCAAAGAGTAGAGGGATCTCAGTTCCTAAGATTTTTTAATTATTTTTCTTACACTTCATAGTATGTAAGCTCTGAAGGTCCCATTGTCTGTTCAATTAGATGGAAAGGTTATATTACACCTGAGACGGTCTCCAACTGTTGCGAGCTTTTGGATTTTTCGAAGTATGGGTAGAACTAACTCTCTTGAGATTTTTTTTCCTGATATCGAGATGCGATGGCCATCATATAGTCGATAGATTCATCTTTATTTTGCTGAAAGAATGTGCTATTCTCCGTGTTGTTTCGTCTTTGAGGGACAGATTTGGTTATAATCATCGACGGCAGTTACTTTGGGTGTTGAGATCAGAAGACAAGATGAGTCGACATGGTAGTGAACATCGAAAGATCGCATGTTGCGTAGCGATAGCAGCAAACTGAAGACGTCTACTAGGATTGAGCATCAGATCGGGTCGAATCGGGCCAGGAAATCCTAACCGGAGCACATTTAAGTTGGCGGGCTTATGAGCTGGGTTTAGGCCCGTTAACATTGTATAAACTATGCCCAAGCTCGAGCCCGACCTGCAGATTGATGGGCCGGGGCCTGGGTCGATCCCGCACGAATATGCATGCACATGCACAAAAAAATTTAGCCTACAACTGTCTTGTTGCAATTTTCTCCTGTTTTCAAATGGAACACACACATTTAATCAACTACACTCGACTCTCTTAAAATGTAACATTATCCTGACATTCGTATTCGTTTTAAAATAGATATGGATATCGCTTTGACATTTGCTAATATTCGCATATGTATTCGTATATTCGTATTTGTACATAAGTATAATAATAAATTTATTTATAACCATGTGTAGCTACATTTTTTGATTGGATTCACCATTATTGATATAATTGTTATAAAATCATTATATATGGTATATCTATTTTATATGTAAACCACCATAAACATGTATATTTTAGTTAATCTATTACAAAATTTTTATTATTCGTATCCGATTCGTATTCATTTTACATTTGCATTCGTTTTTAAGGGTATGGTAATACATTTTTCACACTCGTCAATATTTGTATCCACGTTCATATTTTAAAATAGATAATGCTATGATTATACCTATATTTGTATCCGTATTCGATCGTTTTCATCCCTACTCTTATCTCAACTTCATGGTTTATCAATAACAAAGTGCAACAATTCCTACTTGGACAAAGGTAGTAGGTAAGTGGGACTGCATATACTGTTAAATTACGCAGAACGTGAACTTTATTTAAAATTAGTGATCCAGCACCCATACTTCTTGAACAATCAAATAGAAAATCCCATGTACTGCAACTAAGTCCATACCAGAATAAAACTATCAATCGCATCATTTGAATCTTACCGATCATAAGAAGAGAATGGAGGGTGCAAGTGGGACCGCATGAGAGAACGGAGGGGGCCTCTCCTCTTGCCTTGCCGCCTGGGAAAAGAGAACGACGGAGGGAGGGGTGTTACTTCATCGTTCGTGGTGTGAGCACGGAGCAACGTGGCGGCGGTGCTGGGACGGGACAGCGGGAGGAGAGAACATGGAGTGCCTCTCGACCAGTTCACGCGGTAAGATCTAAAAAAATCCGGATTTCGTGTGAACTGCTCAATCTTGATCGAACGACTCGAGCACGGTTGGATTTACAGAATGGAGATAGGGAGGAACTCGTGGAGAGGGAATCCTCTACTCTCCAGAATGGAGATAGGGAGGAACTCGTGGAGAGGAGATACTCCACTGTAACCCAAGTTACAACAAACATGTAATCCTATTTAATTTTTTTATGAATTCAATCCTGAAAATCCAACCACGTAGATTGAATCTTTAGTTAGTCCTCTGTATATATGCCAAATTTCACAAAAATCCAATATCATTTTTATTTTATCTTAATAGCCAAAAGGTTCGATTGTTTTTTGAATGGGATTTTAAAATGTCGACCATATATTTGACCATTAAGATAAAATAGCAAATGATATCTGATTTTTACGATTATTGGTAGACATATAGAGAATTAACCAAAGATTAAATCGTTGGATTTTCGGGATTGAATTCGTAAAAAAAATCAAATGGGATTACAACATCCAGCAGAGGACCCCTCTCGAACTCATGAGGGGGACATCTAGTAGAGGATTGGCGATTGGAAGCTTTTCATAGGTGCAGGTTCAATGTCTCACCAGTCACCACCTCCCTGACTAGCTGCAACCATGTGCTAGGTGCCTTGACACCTTTTCTTCCATGACTTTGCTTCTGCTTCTCCCCTGCTTCGACTGAAGTAGTGACAATACTGAACTGTATCACACGACAGCTGGATGAACTCGATCACGCATTACTGATGACAGGTTAGCTGTCCTCCCGATGTCTTCTTACAGCAGCAATCGCCCCTATAACGACAGCTTTTTCATCTTGATTAATCTGTTCAATGTGCCAAAACATAGGACCAGGCATCCTTTTCGAGAAGAATCAAATTCTCAAATGGAAATTCCTTGGTTCCCTCCCATACACACTGCATTGCATGACAAGTACCTGAAAAACTGACAGTTCCCTAAATTTCATCCCGGACGACATTTTACATGCTTTGCAGGCACAGGCACACAAACGCACAGCACATCTCCATCCAACAAGTGAAATCAGCTTCCATCAAGAATCACAACACCTGTATGCATGATACAAGTTACATATCCTATCAATTTACACTATTTCTTACACGACTTCTTTTATGGAGGTTCCAAATGCAATACTGCCGGTGAAACGTAGACAATAATACATACACAGACCAGCACAAAGAAAGGCTCAAGAAGAACACGAGAGCATGCACACGCCTGGCCTATAGGCCCACGCTGGCGGTAACCTTGCATATTTCTCCATGCCCTCTTGCTCGTCATATGGCCGCTCCATCACTTTGAGCAACCTGCGAACCTCCCCATAATCGCCCTGCTCAGCAGCGTCGATGGCAGTTTGGCAGAGATAGTTCCGCAGGATGTATTTCGGGTTTACAGAGTTCATCGCAGCTTTCCTCTGATCATCGGGGATGCCACTGGATACGAGCTGAAAGAATGATACCAAAGATCTGTCATTAACCAGGCATCCATAATGAAATCCACGGACATTTACAAAACGAAATGAACTACACACCTCCATAATATATGCCCTTGTCCATTTAATCCATGCATCTCTTCGCTCCTTGCCGATGTCTAACAGCGCCGCTTTGATCGGAACAAGCAGAGCATCATCCGAAATGCTATTATCTGCTCGGATATTAGAAAGTAAACGAAAGAAGTTCGTATAATCAACTTTGTCAACGGCCAAGTTGTTGAGGAGAGTGTTGACCAAATCCTTGTTATACTTTGGCAAGCCAAGTTTCCGTGTCATAGTGGACTTGTAGTCATCCATGAATTTCACACCATATCTACACAGATGAAAAAAGAAAGAAAAATACTCATTATAGAATTTCTCGCTGATGTTTATATGCATTTATTCGTGCTAGATGGTATGCGTTGTAATATCTTGAAACTTTCAAAGAGTTTGAACAAAGGTAACAAATGCAAAACCCATTCTCTAGATAAATATCTGAAGGGTATTAAAATGGAACCCTATGCCGATATTTGTATGAAATGGATAAAGTATCTGATCCTTGTCAAAATCTATATGAAACAGATATGGTAGTGTATGGGATACAAATATATCCATATTCGACTGCATCCCTAGTTCGCAGGGGTGCTGAAGAAGACAGAGCACCATTTATAGCAGAAAATCCTCCAATTTGTACAAGCACATGTCATAGAACTCAATAATGCAGCCTTCACAACAATGGCATATAATTAGTTTTTTTTTTCATAGAAATATGATTCATAACTAATGGGAATACCTTTCCATTGCGTAATCTGCCTCGTCCTTGTTTATCAGATCAGAAGCTGATAGGGTAGTTACAAATTGTGCAATATTCCACAAGCCAATGTCCGGTTGGTTTGCGAAGCAATATCTTCTTCCAGGAAGATCTGTTGTGTTCGGAGTGTATTTTGGATCAAAAGCATCCAAAAAGCCAAAAGGTCCATAATCGATGGTAAGACCAAACACGCTCATATTGTCAGTATTCAGTACACCATGGGTAAAACCCACCCCCTGCCATGCCGACACCAAGGATGCGGTCCGTTCAGCAACCTCTACGGCCCAAGCTGAAACATTCCCAGCCAGAAAAGAATGTGATTAAAGGTAGAACAAAACAAACAGCTACGTAGTAAGAAGACTGAAAGTTCAAGTAACCGCAAGATATCTGAGTTGAACATTACCTGCGTATATGTTTGATGTCAAATCAACCACTGGAGAGCCTCCTTGACCTGCATCGAAGGACAATCCCTCATTTTTGTCCATATGGTGAAGATGAGGGAAATGATGCTTGATTGTGTAGTCTGCAAGTGTGCGAACAAGATCATGATGGCCCCTTGAAGTATGGATTTGGTAGGAACCAAACCTCAGAAAAGACTGAGCTACCCGGCAAACAATGGCGCCTGGCTCATCCTTTGCATTGCCACTGGATCAAGAAAAAGAAAACTTACAGGCTCAATCCAGTTTTTTTAAAAAGAAAAAAAGGACCGTATAGGCGTGTGCCCAAAAACTTCATCATTTATCACCTCAAAACATTGCAAGCTTACAAATAGGCTAAAAGAATAAGAAAGATTACAAGAGCCAACTCTCTGTCAACGCTTTAGCATGAGCCACCACATTTTCGCCATAAACACGTTCATGCCAAAGCACCACACCATTTCTTGCTATCCACAACGCTCAGATCATTGCTATGAGTTCAGATCTCTTCCTTTTTGTGCCGGTCTATCCCTCTCCAATGGATTCACAGAAATTCTCCTCATTTTCACCGTTCGCTGGGCTGCCCCTAAATAGTGTCCAAGCCTCCACAGAGCTTCTAAAACCCGAAGAAAAGATGGTTTGCATCTTCCACCTCCGCCTGGCATCTCGAGCACGTCGGATCAGCATTCTGAGAAAATCTAGCAAAATGGTCTCCCATCAATAACCCGCCCCTCCTGAAGATCCAAAGGAAAACCTTCACACGGTTTGGCACCTTCCATTTATAAATTCTCCTGCAATCCGATTGGCTTCCTCCAGGGCCAAATAACGTACCCCTTAGGGCTTTGTATGCTTTCCCCACCAAGAAATGCCCGTCACATCAGCTTCAACAATCTCTCATGTCAGTGGGCCCCACCACGTTCTCGAGTTCTTTAATCGTTGTCACTAAGTCCTCCAAACGTTGGTCTAAGAGCTCAGACCTGAACGTGGAAAGAACGTGCGACCGTCCCAGACCTCCGCCACTGAAGCATCCTGATTAGTAGCCAGTACCATTAACCCACGGAAACGGAGTCCCAGAGTCTCAACCTCACACTAGTCATCAGTCTAGAACTTGAAAGCATTTCCGTCCCCTAGAATATAGGCCTCAGAAGTGGGCGTATTTCCTGAGCCACGTCACAAATGCCTCTCCGAAAGTAGGATTCGAGCCGAGGCCATCTGTGTGCTGAAAAGAGGATCCAGGACCATATATCTTACGAATAGTAGTGCAGACCAGACTGTAACAATCTCCCCAGATACATGCAACCCATTTGCTGAGCAGAGCTTTGTTCATCTCCTCTAAGTCGTGTACTCCTGGACCCCCATCATCTTTTGGCAATGTAATTGTCTTCTAATCCACCAAAGGAAGCCATTTGTTCGCACGGATGAAGACCAGAAGTCTCTTTCTCACTCCGACATAGAGCAATGTTGAAGAGGGGGAAAATATGGGAATTGCAGTTAAAATCGACTTCAACAAAACTAGTTTGCCACCTCTCGATAAACATACCGACTTCCATCCTACCAATCTCTGTTACATAATACATCTACTCAATCATCGAAAGTCAATCGCTTAACTTCATCTTCCCAGTCACCCGGGGAATGCCCAAGTATCTCATCGGTAGATTGGTCCTTGGAGAACGAAGCCAGACTACACATCTGGCAACCTCTACTTCTTCCAATCCAAACAAACTCTAATTTATCTCTGTTGATTTTCAGCCCCTAGGCCATGCCAAAAATGTCAAGGACCGTGGACATGCTTTTGCAACTCAAGGACCCCCTTCCGCGAAATGAATCGTGTCATCTGCATATTGTAGAATAGGGATCGAAATCTCTTCATTCGAATAGCACGTGTAAAGACCCCTCTGCAACCACACGACCAACCATCACAACCAACGCATCGATCGCAAGTACAAACAGGAGAGGAGCAAGCGGACAACCCTGCCTGACACCCCTTTGAGGCTGAAAGTATCCTCCCCTTGGTTGTCTGTTATTAATCAGTACTGTACATGATGCAATCGTAATGCGTCTTTTCATCCAAGCAATCCACCTATCAGAGAATCCACCTTTGTGTAAAGACGCCCAGATAAAACGCCAATCCACATAGTCATAAGCCTTTGAGAAATCGACCTTCCACATAATGCCTTGGATCTTCTGCCTACGCCAGTCTGCCACAATCTCTGAAGCCAAAACAACATTGTCCACAAGGTGTCTTCCCGGAGGAAAGAACTTTGAACCAATGAAACAATTTTACTCAAAACTCCCCTCAAGCGGTGTGCCAAAGTTTTTGCCACTATCAAGGAGATCGTATTTGAAAACGTGATGGGTATGTACTCCACTTTTGTAGCAACTTCCTTCTTCGGAAGCAAAACGAGAAAAGATTCGATCGAGCCTGTTAAAACCAGAGCTCCCCTCTATAAACTCTGCTATCACCTCCATAACCTCTCCTGGAACGAGATCCCAGAATTCCTGATAGAAGGAAATCGGAAAACCATCTGACCCAGGCACCCATTAGGATTGAGTGCGAACAATACTTCTCGAACCTCCTACATCCCAAGCGGCCTCAACGGATCTTCTCCGTCTATAGACGAAATACAAGTTACCCCAGACCAAGCCACCTCGATCCGATGTGTGTCGTCTGTCTGCTCATGTTCTTGAAATACCGTGTCACTGCCCTTGCCACTTCCAACTCCCCTTGCAATACTTCACCCCCCTCCCCCCCCTCCCCCCCTCGATTGAATGGAATAAGTTACTTCTTCTTCTACCATTTGCCACATTATGGAAGAATCTGGTGTTTGCATCTCCCTTCTTCAACCATCTTTGCCTTGACCTCTGGCGCCATTCACACTCCCTCTTCCTGTCCTCTTCTTCCAAGATCTTTTGAACTAACCCACAGCTCATGATATCCTCTTCACTAGCTCCCTCTCATCCTCCGGCAAGTCTAGCCTCATCAATTCGTCTTGAGCATGGTTCTCGCAAGTCTAGGCTCACCAACCCAAACATCAGTAAAGCAAATGCATAAAAGAACTACAACAACGTCGTTCAATACTTCACCATAGGACATCTAATGATATATGAAGAATATTTAAAAAAAATGAAGAAATAACAACCATATACTCATGATAAGCAATGCAAAACTTTCTATAGTAATATGAGGTTCAATCATGCCACTATTTGGACAGGAAAACCAACCTACTACACAACACAACAACAAAAGCTTTTCCTATAATTAAGTAGGCTTGACTACGTGGATTTTTTGCCTTCATTCAGATCTATTTTGGATCATTCTCGGCCTTAAATCCAAATAACTAACTAAGATCCCTTCGGATAGTCTAATTCCAGACAACCACACTAATCCAAAATCAATTAATTAAAAGAAAACACGGTTAGCTCCCAGTTGAAGAAATATGAAGCTTGAATATGATGCGCAAAGCCAGCTGAAGAAATAGCAATCACATACTCATAAAACATGTCCCGTGTGACAGACTTCCCAGTTGTGACGAGACACAGAGCACGGCTGGTTGGAATTCCAAGACCATGCATTGCTTCACTGCACAAGAACTCTCGAATGCTGCTCCTTAGAACTGCGAGACCATCTGCAAATCGGCTGTATGGAGTCCTCCCTGCACCTTTGAGTTGCAGTTCCCACCTTTCACCCTTCGAATTTAAAAGCTCTCCAAGAGTTATTGCACGGCCATCCCCCAGCTGCCCAGCCCAGACACCAAACTGATGACCACCATAGCACTGGGCGTAAGGCAACCTACAAATAGTCCATTGGAATTTTTTACGAGATCAAATGAACAGATAAAAATGAACAGCAGCCTGATGAATTTCAAAGTACAAGCACACCCTCCAGCAAGTGGCTTTGCTCCAGAGAATATCAGAGGAAAATCGGGCCTTTCGAACCTGAAAAATATAAAGCAATGAAATGAGCTGAAGCCACAATGGAGGTCTCGTGTAACATAAATAATGGTTTGGTTCCAGTTAACATCGTATTGTTTGTAGATTTATGACATCTTAACAGAACAAACAATTAATCTATATTATTTAATCTCCAGAAACCGGAATGATCTAATCTATTTTGAAATTTCTTGAGGTAAATCAGCTGATATAAGTTCTTTTTCTTGCAAGGGTACCAAATCGTCTCATAAACTTCTGAATATGATATTATTGGTAACAGTGACAACAGCAAGAGCAGTTCAACAGGAGTTTCACTTCACATAAAATATATTTTGTGGTCGTAAAACTAAATAGGCAGGTATTGAATGCTAAAGGAATGTAACAATCAAAACACAACTCAAGAAAGTAGACGCTCCCAAATTTAATTGGTCATTGTCCAACAGCATAGAAGGAACATTATTAATGTTTCAAGAGAAACAGAAAAAACTAGCACTTTACATTATGCAAAATTGCTGCAAATCATAGTTAAGGGGAAGAAGCTACGAAAAGCAAAGCTTCTGATGTCATACATGCCTTGCATCCCAACGATAAGCCAGTTGTTGAATTGGACATTGCCACAAATAGGCTAAAGCACATTTATGGCACATAAAAACCAAATCATCCCTGGTTTGTTTTCGTACAGTTTCCTTTAATAGTATATTGAACAGATATTGTATTCATATCACGGAGTTTCGGAAAATTTTATTGTCAATTTTGGATTATAATCCACCAATTCCTTATTTTGAAAACTCTTAGCGATTTCTAGGTATTTCCTGTCCACAATCACATTCTGATAATTGAGAAGAATAAATCACGACGCATGGCCTGAAGGCTCGAACAAAGATACTCTAAAATTAAAAATGTCTCACAGAAATAAGATAGTACGTATTGTTTTTTTAAATATAGATAGTACGTATTGTTGACAAATTATATAGAGGCATTACGAACACTAATTAGAGGTTGTAAAAATTGATGAGACAAATTACAGATGCTTACTCTTTCAAGTCCAAATCAAGCAACTCAGCAACGGAATCTGACCATACAACTAGTTCTGGATTCTCCACTTCCACTGAAGGGGAAACTTTTGTGTAACAAGCATTTCTAACCTGCCAAAAAAGGGGAAGGTTCAGGACAATATGTATGTGTTGAGAAAAGACATCGAGTTGTTTATTCCATAAACTCTAGGCTCTCTTATATAGGAGAGTGGCCTATGTGTAAATTACATAAAACATTCATAAGAAGAAGGAAATTAGGAAACAATATAAATAACGTAACATAAAATATATCTCTACACTCCCCCTCAAGATGGAGCATAGATATCGATCATGCTCAACTTGGATGAGCACTTCTGGAAAGGTCCTCTGAGCAAGGCCTTGGTGAAGATATCTGCAGTCTGGTCCCCTGAGCTGACATGAGATGTGGAAATAAAACCCTTCTTAATCATATCTCGTATATAGTGGCAATCAACCTCGATGTGCTTGGTTCGTTCATGAAATGATGGATTATTTGCAATAAATATAGCAGCTTGATTGTCACATTTCAGTACCATAGGAATGGGGACCTCTATATATAAATCTGTAAGAACGGCTTTAACCCACATCATTTCTATACTGACCTGGGCCATATCCCTATATTCAGACTCAGCACTAGATATGGCTACAACAGTTTGCTTCTTGCTCCTCCATGAGACAAGAGAATCTCCAACATATATAGAAAATCCAATGGACTTCCTATCCTTTGGACACCCTGCATAATATGTATCTACGCATGCTGAGATAGTGACCTCATTGCCTTTCCTAAACAATAGATCTGCACCTGGAGATGATTTAAGATACCTCAGTATCATCTGTATAGCATCCATATGTACCTGAAGTAGTTGCTCCATGAACTGGCTCACCCGACTAACAACAAAAGATATATCGGGTCTGGTAATGATAACATAAAGGAGTTTTCCTACCAGCTCTCTGTATCTCCTCATATCAAGCTCATCAGTATCATCATCATATAGTTTCATGCTTGGATCCATAGGTGTAGTGGCAGGTCGACATTCAAGCATCTCCTGCATCACTTAGCAAATCAGTGGCATATTTCCTCTGGGTCATCACAAGCCCTTGTTTATTTCTGGCAAACTCCAGTCCCAAAAAGTATCTAAGGACTCCAAGGTCCTTGGTGACGAATTCATGACCCAGAAATTCTTTCGCCCTCTTGATTCCTTGCATGTTATCTCCTGTAATAAGGATATCATCAACATACACCATAATTGCAATCATACCTCTGGATGTTTTCTGTATAAAGAGGGAATGATCTGCATTTGAACGTTTGTACCCTTATTTACCCTTATTTTTCAAACAAGTCTGAAAGCTTCTGGAATCAAGCTCTAGGGCTTTGCTTAAGGTCATAGATCGCCTTATGAAGTCTACACACCTGTGAACGCTCCCCCTCAACAGCAAAACCAGGTGGTTGTTGCATGTAGACTTCCTCCTGAAGATCATCATATAGAAATGCATTCTTGATGTCTAAGTGAAACAACAACCAATCTCGAATCACTGACACAAACAGAAGGATCCGAAAGGTGAAATGACGAGCAACTGGTGAGAATGTGTCAAGATAATCCACCCCGTATGTCTGTGTAAACCCCCGTGCAACTAGGTGTGCCTTGTATCTGCCGATGCTACCATCTGCATTCTGCTTAACTGTAAACACCCATTTACAGCTAACTGTAGACACGCCAGTAGGAGCAGAGATGAGGCTCTAGATGCCTCTCGACTGAAGGGCATCCATCTCTTCTTCCATAGCTAAGCGCCATCTACTATCCTTCAAAGCCTCTTGATAATTCCGTGGAATATCCACGACGGATAGTGCAACAACAAAATTCCTAGATTCACCAATCAAGCGATCAAAAGAAACCATGGATGCTATAGGATATGATGCACAGCTACGCTTCTGCTTCTGAAGCGCAATAGGTAGGTCTAAATCAGCAACAACCACATATGTCCCCAATAAAGAATCCTTCTTAGGTAAACCATTAGATCCATCATTAGAAACTATATTTTCAGGACATACCTCATGCGTGCTAGATGATGAGCGGTGACCATGAGCAGAAGCAAGCCGACGGGTATAGTGGTGCGGCAATGGTGGAATATGGACTGTAATAAGAAGTAGAGGCGGCGTATGCAGTGGCAGTGGTGGTGGTAAAGGAGATGGTTGTTGTGGAGGTGATGGAAGTGATGGTGGTGGTGGCATGTATATGGCTTCATTAGTGTCTGAAGACATCAACTGATCACCTGTAGGGGAGAAGTACATGACGGACTCGAAAAAGGTGATATCGACACTAACATAATACTTCCTGCGCATTGGATCATAACACATGTACTCTTTTTGTGTCCTGGAGTACCTGACAAAGACACACTTGATAGCTCTAGGAGAGAGCTTGTCAATACCTGGAGACAACTGGTAGACGAAGGCAACTGAGCCAAATATACGAGGAGTAAGTGAGAACAGTTCCTTTTCAGGGAACGCCAAAGAGAAAGGAATCTTCTCACCCAAGACTGATGGCATGCGATTAATGAGATAACATGCCTTTAGAACAGTATCGCCCCGAAAAGAATGACGAGCACGACTCTGAATGAGAAGCGTCCTAGTGACATCAAGCAAATGACGATGATTCCTTTTTGAAACTCCATTTTGTTGGGAAGTATAGGCACGTGATGTTTGATGAATAATTCCTTGGGTGGATAAATAATTGGAGAGAGTATTAGTACAAAATTCCAAGGCATTATCAGTTCTCACAATTTTCACAGAAGCAGAAGAAACAGTACGTACTTCATTTAAGAATTTTTTGATAACATTCACAGCTTCAGATTTATTCTCTGATAAGAAGACCCAAGACAGACGAGAAAAATCATCAACAACGACAAGATAAAACATGTACCCTTGATGATCAGGAACACGACTGGGATCCCAAATATCGACATGAAACAACTCAAAAATGGAGCTACTGCTCCGACTCTGACGACTGATCTATGATGCTTTCCCAACTAACAAGCCTCTCATTGAAAGGACGTGTGAGGCGAGATCTGGGGCAAAAACACGATATAGTTTCTGAAGCGGTAGATGACCAAAGCGCAGGTGACACATAAATGGTGAGACGAGTCCAGCAGGTAGAGAGGAGATTCCGGCATAGGGAGTTCGAACTAGGCGATAGAGACTGTCCTGCTCACGGCCATACCCAATCACGTTGCCCGTAAGCATATCCTGAAAAACAAGAGAAGATGGATAAAAAATGGCTCGACAATGTAAATTCTTCGTAATCTGGCTAATTGACAACAAATTCATAGAGAAATCAGGTGCATGCAACACATTCTTTAGATACATAGAGGTTGTCAAGCTAATCTCCTCCTGACTAGTGATCGGGGAGTGAGTCCCATCTGCAATAACCACAGTACGTCCTGGAGGAACCTGTCTATAGGTTGTAAGTTGACCCTTGTCTCCACAAAGATGATGTGCGGCACCAGAGTCCATAATCCATTCTATAGCATCAGATCCACTACTGCTAGTGAGTGCATAAGTACTACCTGAGGTACTGGAGGAGGCTGAAGCAGCTACATCTGAATGACTCCCGGGGACCGGCGAGGGTGGCACAGGACTGGACGGAGGTATAATACCCCTCAATCGAGCTACAAGATCATCAAAACGTGGATCCAAAGAGGAAGCAGTTGGGGGCTCAATCTATTCAGCCACTCGAGCAGAAGCTGGGAATCCATGCTTGGAGTAGCATGTATCCTCTGTATGTCCAAAACGATGGCATAAAGTACATGACTGGCGAACACGACCTCCCCGCCCCGAGGTCCACGACCATGAAACTGAGAAGAACCTCCGCGACCTCGGGATGCTGCCATTGCCGAGGATGTCTGATTGGCAGTAGAAGATGGAACAGTAATACTACTAAGTCTGCAGAAAGCTTCCTCCATAAGAGGAATAGTAGAGTCTGCCAAAATCTGGGAACAGGCTGCCTCGTACTTTGGATCAAGGGCTGCCAGGAACACACCAACCATGGTGGCATTCCTATCTTCTGCTGCTCAGGGGTAGATGTGAGAGGCATAAAGCTATATAGCTTATCTAACATCCCACGTAGGGTGTATATAGTGAGTGGAGTGGGCGTCCATTCTGTTTGATAGTAAAGATATCATGTTGAAGCTGCAGAATCTTTGTCTCGTTATTTGCCTGTGAATAAGTAGCAGCAAGAATATCCCACGTCGCCTTGGTTGTGGGCTGATGGAGTATATCATTGGCAATCTCTATTGCCAACGTACCGGAAAGCCAAACTTTGGCATATGCATCATCCGTCTCCCATGAGGCGTTAACCCCAGTCTTCTCAGTCGGTTCTTCTTCGGTAAAAATGTGTTTCTTACCAGTAGACTTCATCATGCTCATGAACTGCATAGCCCACAGTTCATAGTTTGACCCATCCATCTTGACTATAGGCGCAGGACCTCTGAAGGCGCCTGTGGAGGGAATATCGGCCTTGTTCTCTAACATGACAACTTGAAAAGGCTAGGGCTGGAGACTAGACAGGATTGTGTCTATACTGACATAAAGAGATTTGATTGCATGTGTATACTCATGCAACCAATCTCAACATGGAAGAGGACTGGACGACAGTGGGGAAGGACACACGCGCAGGAGCCCGCGTGGAGACACGCTAGGCAGGGGCCCTAGAGGGGACACACGCGCACAGGGGCAATGGCGCGAGGCGTGTCGCGCATGGCTGCTGGAGTCGATGGCGCGTGGGGAGCCACGGGGAGCTACGATCGTGCACAAGGGCATGGCGCACGAAAGGCGATGGCGCGTGGAGCCAAGCTAGGCGGCGCGCGCAGGACTGGGCGGCGGCACGCGGAGCCGGGCTAGGCGATGACGCACCAGGCACGGGAGAGAGAGAGTGGGTTGGGCGGGGCTAGGGTTTCAGAGCTCCGGTCTAGGACCGCCGCTCTGATACCATGCTGGGAAAAGACATCGAGTTGTTTATTCCATAAACCCTAGGCTCTCTTATATAGGTGAGTGATCTACGGATAAATTACATAAAAACATTCATAAGAAGAAAGAAATTAGGAAACAATACAACTAACGTAACATAAAATATATCTCTACAGTATGAAAAATGGAAATCAAAGATCTATTTATATATGCGAACACAATTTAACTCACAAGATAGTCATGAGTTATCAACCAGTTTTCAAATTTCACTATTTTCTAGACTTCTCCCAATGTGTCCAGCTATGTGTGGCCTTCTTTCGGCTCAATGAGAGGGCAAATAAATGTTAACAGGGATTAAATACTGAGACCAGACTGCTCTGCGCATTCTTGCAACAATTTAGATAGAAGTAGAATGTATCACATGATATCAGAGATGTGCTAAATACATCAAATTACAAGAAAAACTCGTAATCTTACGTGGTATCTTTCCCATGCATGCCTAACAAAGTAATGATAATGAAGTCCACTTCTCAACTAAGCAATGAGTTCCTTTATAAATTTCATTATATGCAAAAGGAATGAAAACGAGTCTGGATATATCTAGATATCTGATTACCGTATTCAGAAAATTATTGAATACACAACGTTAACCAAATATGTGTCTGGATACGAATATAACATGTAAAACTACGAAGATGGATATGAAAATAACTAAAAAAGAAAATTACCAAAGCATGCGTGCATGTTTTCATGTGTATCTGTATTATGTGTTTGTGTGTGCATTTATACATGTGTTTATGTATATTTGATTGTGTGTGTTTATGTATATTTGATTGTGTGTGTATCTGTATTATGTGTTTGTGTGTGCATTTATACATGTGTTTATGTATATTTGATTGTGTGTGTTTATTTATATTTGATTGTGTGTGTGCATGTGTGTGTGAATTTCCAAACAAGGTGACACCTCATTCTGTTTTAAAAAAACCTACGTGAACTGCTTAAAGTTATGTAAAAATAACAAGTATACCTTAAAAAATAAAGCATGTGAAAACCGACATGATTATTCAACATATATTTTTCTACGATAGTATCGTATTTTTGAAAAAAATTCTTATACCTGTAGAAAAAGAAATCAAACAAGTACCAAGAATCGAGACACAAGATTTACTTGGAAACCCTTCGGATCGGAAGGAAAAACCACGCGGTAAACGATCCATGTTGCTCACAGCAACCAGGACCTTTCTCTCTTTGTTTTCTATCAACTTGAAACAAAAGGTGGGGTGGGTTACATATAAGTTTCTAAGTGGGTAAATGGATCCTCACCCATGGTCCATTTACCCATAAACAAGCAACTCAACACTCACCCTCAAGTTGGGCATAGAGATTGTACATGCCCAACTTACCCACATTCCTCTCCAAGCTAGTCGTGGGAAGTTCCTTGGTGAAGTCATCAGCCACTTGATCTTCAGTTTTATGTATGGTAGAATAAGCTCCTTAGAGTAGAGTCAATTCTTTCTCTGATAAAGCGACGATTGATCTCCAATGCTTGGTTCTATCATGTAGGACAAGATTGTTGGATAAATTTATAGTGGCCTTATTTTCACAGAACAACTTCATAGGCAGCTCGAAAATTATTCCAATATCTTTCAAAATAGTCTTGACCCATATCATCTCAGCAACACCCATGGCAACAGCTTTATATTCAGCTTCAACACTGGATGTAGCAAACTGATTGTCATTTGCTTCTCCAAATCACCAAGTTGCCACCCAGAAATACGCAGTAGCCAGTTGTAGATCTCCTTGTATCGATACATCCAGACTAAACTGCATCTGAGTATCCTTCGATTTCAATTTTTGCACCATTGGTAAAGATAAGTCCTTTTCCAAGGTCCTTTTTTCACGTAAAAGAGGATACGCACTACCGCCTTCATGTGAATATTAGTCGGTGCATGCATGAATTGACTCACCACATTGACATCATAAGTAATGTCGGCTTTGGTAAGAGTAAGATAAATCAACTTACCCACAAGTCTCCGGTACCGAATCTTGAAGCTTTCATCAAGTTGATTCCCATCTTTAATGCTCAACTTATGACTCCCCTCAATAAGCGTAAGAGCATGTTTACATCCCAACGTTCCAGTCTCCTTCAACAGATCTAAAGCATATTTTCTTTGAAAAAGAACAAGACCTTCATTCGACCTTGCCAATTCAATACCCAGAAAATATTTTAGGTTTCCAAGATCCTTTAAGTCAAAACTGTAGCAAGCTCTCTTTTTAGATAAGATATCTCATGTTCATCATCTCCTGTGATAATCATGTCATCGACATAAACAAGAACAAGAGTCGTTCTATTTTCACTCCTCTTGACAAAGAGAGTGTGATCACCATTGCCTTGATGATAGCCCAATCTAAACATCACCACTCTAAGCTTCTCGAACCAGACTTTAGGAGACCGTTTCAGTTCATATAATGCTTTCTTCAATTTACAACATTTTCATGTCTTCTCTTGGCCAGGTGGCAAGTGCATATAAACATCTTACAAGAGATCTCCATTCAAGAAGGCATTCTTAACATCCATTTGATGAAGCTTCCGTTTCTTGATAACAGCAAAAGAAAGCACAATACGTATTGTATTCATTTTTGCGACAGGAGCAAAAGTCTCTAGATAGTCAATGTCATATTTTTTACTAAAACCCCTTACAACAAGTCTGGCCTTGTATCTTTCTATTTGACCATTTGGTTTGTATTTTATGTTATAGACCCACTTTGAACCAACCAAATGCACACCACCTGGAATATCTACAATGTCCCATGTACAGTTTCTTTCAAGGGCCTCCATCTCCTCATGCATAGCCTAAACCCATCTAGGATTTGAACCAGCTTCAACAACATTCTTGGGAATCACAGAGGCAGAAAGTGAAGAAATAAAGCATTTATAATTTTTGCTAAGTTTAAAGTAACCAACATATCTGTCAATTGGGTATCTCGTACATTCATCATATCTCGAAGGATGCTTTATCTCCCTTCGGCCATGTCTGTGCGATCGAGTTTTCTTCAAAAATGATCCAACTCATCCTCACATGCATCTTTACTGCTATCATTAACCGCCTCTTCCTGAACACTTTCAAGATTAGAGCCTGAATCGCAAATGATAGTGGATGAACTTTGATCTTGTATAGTTTCAACATGGTTGGGGTTGGTCTCTAATTGCAAGGTTTACGCTATATTTTCTTGTTGATAATTCTTTCTATAAGTTTTTCATGCCAATGAGGAGAACAAGACTTCCACCCTTTTGTTTTTGCATCAGTTTGGTTGGAGTTACCCGTAAAACTTATAGAGTCACCACACACATCCAGGATAAGAACATCTTGAACATTTCCTACACCATTACTTCCATTCTCCCCCTGAAGGGAATGCTCAGGAAAGTAAGATTCATGCTCAATAAAGGTGACATCTTTAGTCACATACATTTTTCCATCTTTAGGATGGAAACATTTATACCCTTTCTGAGTAGGAGAGTATCCCAAAAAATACCTTTGATTGCACGTGGATCAAGCTTCTTTGCATCAGGTGTGGAATTATGGAAATAACAAATACAACCAAAAGTCTTTGGAGGAAGAGCAAACGGCTTGCTTTCGAGTTGAATGATAGAAAAAGGAGTTGCCATGTTCAACAACCTTGAGGGCATCCTGTTTATAAGGCACTTGTGAGAACAGCTTCTCTCCATAATCTTTTGGGGTGATTTCTTTGAAATAAAAGTACCCTACTAACTTCAAGTAGGTGTCTGTCCTTTCGCTCTGCTACACCGTTCTGTTGCGGAGTATAGCTACAAGAAGTCTCGTGAAGAGTTCCTTTAACAGTAAATAATTCGTGCAATTCCTTCGATAAATATTCGCGAGCATTATCAGACCGAAAATGCTTTATCACTTTCCCATACTGCATCTCAATAAGGTTAAAAAAATTTCACATTACTGACAACTTCTCCACGATCACGAAGTAAATAAACAAATGTGCTTCTGGAGTAATCATCAATAAATGTAATGAAGTACTTATAACCATTAAGAGTAGCAACATTGGAGGGACCCCAAACACCAGAGTGAATCAGCTCAAAAATTCCACTTGTTTTACTCTCAGAAACATGATAAGTTGCACAAGTGTGCTTTATCTTTAAGCAAACATGACACACTAAGTCCGTAGAATTCAATTCTTCGAATAATGCAGGAAACAATCCTTTAAGATAACCAAATGGAAGATGGCCGAGACGTTCGTGCCATTGCAAGGCCAAACTAAGACAATCCTTCTTGTTTTTCTTTCCATGAATTGCAGTTGTTAATGCTTCTGCCACTTTAATGGGTAGACGATACAAACCTTCAGAAACAACACCAATCCCAATTCTCTTCCCTATTACAGAATCTTACAACATCAACGATCAGAAGAAAAACTATTTCACAGTTCAGTTCTTTTGTTATCTTGCTAACATAAAGGATATTTAAAGGCATATCAGAAGCATGAAGCGCATTGTAGAGAGCAAATTTGTCAATGAGGGATACACTTCCTTTTCTTGCCACTACAACATGAGATCCATCAGAAAGGGTAACATGTTCTTTACCTGATGCCTACCTATAAGCATTAAAAAGTTTGGGATCACCTGTCATATGATCAGCGGCACCACTATCAATAATCAACTCTTTGTTCTCATAAATATTCAAATCATGATATTTCTTTTGAGCGGCAGTAACAAAGGTATTATTGGAGTGATTGACAATAATCTCCACTCGATACTTTATTTCTATATTCTTTGTTGATCTCATATTTATTTGTTGAACAACCATGCTCTCAAGTCTTTCAACAAACACTTGGTGTGCATCTCCATCAACAAGCTTTGTGCTTAGAGGCATTTTGTTGAACACATGAAGTGCAACAACACTTTCTGTTCTCTAAGGCAATATTACAAACATCTTGCGGGCACAAATTTATAGCTTCTTCTCTTACGAAACAAAGGGGCAAAAAACACCCCAACAACACTCAAGGGCTTAGCCCACACCACAGTTGCTCTCCCGCAACAGGGAACGTACCTCACAACACCAACGAAGCCCAATCAGTCTTGGGATGCCAGAAATAATCATAGTAGCAGCAACCAACAACAATCTGGACACCAAGGAACGAAATTCAGACCACCAAAAATGTAGCAGCAGCAACCCACCAATCTCGAGATCGTGCAAGGGCTCCGTTCAAGGGCAAAGAACCCAACGCCAATCTTGAACAGGCCCACGAATCAAGACTTCAATGCAACGCCTAAACAAGGCTCTGATACTGTGTAGAAAAGAAATCAAACAAGCATCAAGAATCGAGACACAAGATTTACGTGGAAACCCTCCGCATCAGAAGGAAAAACCACGGGGTAAATGATCCTTGTTGCTCACAGCAACCAGGGCCTTTCTCTCTTTATTTTCTATCAACTTGAAATAAAAGGTGATGTGAGTTACATATTAAGTGTCTAAGTGGGTAACTGTATCCTCGCCCATGATTCATTTACCCATATACAAGCAACTCAACAATATCTATGTGCAAAACTAATGGCTATCTACTCTATAAATGATTAACTTGTATAACAATTGGAAATGCATTGGCCTTTTTTCGTATGTATGCATGTGTTTGTGTATATACATGTATGTTATACACACAGGTATGTGTGTATGTATGTATGTGTGTGTGTAACAACAACAACAACATGATCTCTAAACTAATAAAATACCGGACACAATTTCGATAGGCCTTGTGTTGTTGTCATTGGGTGTACACACAAAATAAGTGTTTGTGTATGCACAGTCATGGTATTTGTTAGAAAATAGGAAGCAAAAGCGGAATCAGAAATAAAGATAAAGAACTTGAAGAACACACAGAGATTTCTACGTGGAACCCTGCTCCCTGAGGAGCGGGATGAAACCACAGGAGAAGCCCTCAAAGGGGCGGATATTGCATTCCTTTTTCTCAATGGATACAGGATGTCTGGGGCTCCTTATATAGCCTTCACAGAGCCTCTAAGTCCCACCACTGGTAGATGCGAGACTAAACATATGGATGGGGTAAATAGATCTTGGAGGGATCCATTTACCCATCTCCCTCAAGTGACGCATACAACCAAGTACTCCAACATTCCCCCTCAAGCTGGAGCATGCAATGCTCAGCTTGGACAAACAAAAAGAAACTCAACTCACACTACAGGACACTACGGACAATATCAACTCAACGCGCACAACTGTCGATTGTTGTCGAGGACGTTGCTTCTCATGCCGTGTAGGTAAGGAGGACGAACGGGCTGGAGTGTGAGTCTGATGAATCTCCTCGTCGGAGAGCATGTGCTCTGAACTGCGCCGGTCAGAGTCACTGCAACTGGAAATGAGTCTCCTTGTCGGAGTACTCTGGCCCGCCACAATAATATGGATAACTGCTCCATCTCTAAAAAGGGTCGAACTGAAAAGGTCGTGGAAGTGCAATCCTCGTCGGAGTCCACGGTCGCTAGAGAATGGAGTCTGAAAGAAGTCTCCTCGTCGAAGAACTGGGTCTCTCCCATCTGGCTCAGAGAATGGTACTCTACTCTGGATTACCTATGATACCACATGAAAACTCTTGCCAACATGGCATAGGGAATGGTCCTCTACTCTGGAGTCCCTATGGCTCACGTGAAAACTCTAGCCGACAAAACAAGAAGAATGATGGGGACCACTACAAAAGATGGCAAACATCTGCTCATTTGAAATAACCGCATGTGCGTGTCTGAAACTGGAGACTCGGAATCTGATCGTCGAGTCTGAATATCATCTGTAAAGTCTGAATAATTGGTTGGTCCGGAATATCTGTATCTGGAGAATAGACTTGTGACTCTACATATACTCCCCCTTTCTCCCATACTTGTCGGATAATGAAAGTCGACAAAGTTGGGAGAAGACGGAAACTTTGGGGTACAAAACATCAATAAGCTGTATCATTTTTTCAGCTTTTTCGGATTTTTTTAACTTGCGTACGACTTTTCTTTGTACGTGACCCTTTTTTCGCAAAACATGCATTTAAAAAAAATCAAATATGTGTATGGCTTTTTTTACGCGCCTTTTTTTCTTTTTTTTGTTGTTGTTTTTGTTTTTTTTTTGTTTTAACAAAGAACTTATGGTCCAATTGGACCGAAATACAATAGCCCATTTGGGCTTTATAGAACTGAACTCTCTCTCTCTCTTTCGTTTTTTTCTTTTGGCCCGTCCCCTTTTTTAAATGTTGGGCCCCTTATAATTTTTTTAGCCCACCTAGGCAAAATAGGCTGATTTTTTTAAGACCATCGTGGGCACCACTAGGGTTCCCACCGTGGGAACCCTCTCACAAAACCCGCCGCCCCTAGGGGCTTCTTTTGCCGCACGTTGCCGCTAGGAGGGAGGGGGGACCCGGATCTGCGCCACCGCCGCCAGGAGGGAGGGAGTCTGAAAGGGCGGCGCCTGCGCATTCAAGGGGGAGGTCGGGAAAGGCGGTGCCACCTGCGCGTGGAGCTGCAGCTGCCGATGGAGGATCGCAGTTGCAGGGGCTGCGCTTTCTGTGCCTGGAGTGTGCACGCGCAATGCACACCTAGAGGGCTGAAGAGGGTCGATCGCCGATGCCTGGAGGGCAGGCTCGCACGGGGTCGGCGCTTGGAATAGCAGCATCGGAGGAGAGCCGCTCGGGAGCTGCGCCGCCGCGTGCTAGGAGGAGGAGTCGAAGATGTGTCATCGCTCGAAGTGCTCTCGCACCGCATGCGCGAGAGGGAGGCCGAGATGTGCGGCTAGGGTTTCGCGCCTGGGGAGGGACCGCCTAGAGCGCCACCAGCATCACGTTGGAGATACGTGGATGCTGCGCGAGGCCTCCTGGAACTCAGAGGTGCGCGAGAAGATTCGTGATTTTTCCATCGCGGAGGAGGGACACAGCTAGGGCTGCTGTGCGACGCGGATGAGGTTCCCGATGGGTGCAGCCTTTGCCTTGCAGATGGACGCCGCACGTGGAGGATGCGGCTCCTCGCCGCCTGGGATCTGAGGGTGCGGCTTGCAGAGATACACTCCATAGATTGTCCAGATGCGCAGGAAGCGCGATGTCTTCACGTTCCAAGATCTTGCGTTGCTAGACAATATATCTAGGGTTTCAAAGAAATTGAAACCCGGGCAATGATAGCACGATGCTGAATGATCTCGCCTAGAACTTGAACATGACATGTAAATCAAAATTTGACTCTCAAAAAATACATAAAAAAAACTCAAGAACAAATTTCCGAGAATCTAACCCACTCTGATACCGTGTTAGAAAATAGGAAGCGGAAGCGGAATCAGAAATAAAGATAAAGAACTTGAACAACACAGAGATTTTTACGTGGAACCCTACTCCCTGAGAAGCGGGATGAAACCACGGGAGAAGCCCTCAAAGGGGCGGATATTGCATTCCTTTTTCTCAATGGATACAGGAGGTCTGGGGCTCCTTATATAGCCTCCACAGAGCCTTCAAGTCCCACCACCTCCCTCAAGTGACGCATACAACCAAGTACTCCAACAATATTCACGCGCATACTCACAAACATCAACAACCTGATCACTAAGCCTGGAAAACAACAATCACGATGCGCATGATACACATTCATACTCTTTCGCCACCAACCTTCCCATTCCTCTAGAATGTCACCACCATAGCCCGTCGGCATCCATCCTCCCATCGGTGACCCCAAAACGATCCTCATTGCCGACAATCCCCTTTGTCCGCAACTCTACTATTGATAACTACTCAATAAAATTTATAGTATTATGTATTTATATTTTAGTATGATCTTCATTTAAATCATTTCATACACGGAAATTATTCAATTCATACTTGAATTTGATATTTTGCAAGGTCCCGCATTCGACAAATACCATAATCCAATTATCAATGGCTATGAATTCCAGAATTTATTTCTGAGTAGTAACTGTATTTCTATTCAATAATATTCAATATCGATAAAGAGAATGAAGATATGGAAAATAACCATGTGCAAACTGTATCCAATCCAATTTCATCACTGATTGTACACACCAAAGCTTCAAAAGAATTCAAATGGAGATATATCGGAATAGAACTAAGATACATGTTATGAGTTCTTTGAAAATAAATAAAATATAAAATAGAATGTGGAATCAAGAACAGAGAGAAAAAAAATAAATTGACGTGAAATCCTACCTCATAAGGAACAAAATGAAACCGCGTGAGAAAGCCTCACGGGACTGAATATTCCATTGAATCTCTCAATGAATAACTCATATATAGTCCCACCAACATAAGCAAGTCACACCACTCATCCATGAGGGACTAAACCACTCCATATAATAGAGATCAAATTGATAATTCTCCCAACACTCTTCCTTCAAACTGGAGAATGGATTATCTGGCTTGAACAATACAACACCCAACACGCATCATCCACCTCGCTAAACGACTTTCATGGTGGACCAGACATTGAGGGATGTTGCTTGCTCGATCATGGGGACTCCTGATGTTGTGGATGTCAGCAATGGCAGGGGTCGAACCCTCTGATTCTATCGGGTCCTCGCAGGTGGCTTTGACGAGGGTTGGGTCAGGTGGGGTGTCCAATAAAGTGAAGCAGTACAAGCCAAGGAAGAAGAGGTCAGTGATGGCCCCATCAACTGGCGTGCTTCAAAATTTAGTGTTTTCAACTGTACTCTTAGATAGGGAAGCTGTGAAAACAAAGGTGGTTAAGGTGGCAGGTGCCATTTCATCCGTAGGGCAAAAATATATTTTCATCCGTAGGGCAAAAATATATTGCTCTATGAAGATTGTATCTTGGAATGTGAGGGACTTGGGGGACCCAGAGAAGAGAAGATCCATTGGCCCCCTTTAGAATGGTTGGCACATACGATGACATTGAGATTGAGTTACTATAAGAGACGACGATGAACATGTGGTTTGTTGAAACATGGGCGTCACTTGGACTGCAAAATATGTTGGATTTTAGAGCTCCAGCACTGGGTAGTTTGGGAGGAACCATGAGCGGAAAGGGGATTTCTGTTTGGTTTCTGAGCATGTAGGCAGATTTTTGCAAATGGTGGCACTTGTTGCAAGGCAATCGAGGGTCACACTGATTGTCTCTTGTGTTTATGGGTCCAATGATTCGTCTCAAAGATGCTTGATGTGGCAAGAAACTCTGTGAGGTAAGGGAGACCTCAGAGGATGTGTGGATTGTTGGCGGTAATCTTAATATCACCCTCCTATCTTTTGACCAGCCCGGCATGTGGGGGGGACCAAGATCCGGGTGTCGATGATTTTGATGCGCTTTTTGGGATTGATAAGTGGAGGTTCTTGATGCAATTGATTTACAGTGCACCTAGATGAAAAGTGGTTCCCGATCTACGCAGGACTATTTCTTGGTGTTTGGTGAGTTTTTAGAGGTTTTCCCACAGGACTATTTCTTGGTGTTTGGTGAGTTTTTAGAGGTTTTCCCATAGGACTATTTCTTGGTGTTTGGTGAGTTTTTAGAGGTTTTCCCACTCAGTGGGGATGATGTCCCGTCTGAGATCGTGATCCGATCACAATCCTCCGGTTTGGGATTCCGAAAAGGGAACAATCCCCCTCTCTTTTTTAGATTCGAGAAGTCTTGGTTGTTAAAGGAAGGGTTCAAGGCACTTATTGCATACATTTGGAGATCCGGTGTTGGTTTCGACTCTACAACAGACCATTTTGCACAGAAGTTGATTTGCCTGTGCAAATGGTTGTTTGTGTGTGCAAAAAAAGTGAATTCATCTCAGTTAGAGCGTCGAACTATCATTGAGACTGCGATTAGTTGTCTCGATAAGGTGGAGGATGTGGAGGATATTAGGGACTTGACTTCGCAGGAGTCAAAAGAGCGTTCATACCTTCAAAGGACTATCTTGGACAAAGACATGAAACATGCCGTAGAATGGAAAAATAGATTCAAACTGAGGTGGATCAAAGAAGGGTATGTAAACATTAAAATTTTCCATATTGTCACTAGTGGTAAGAGGCAAAGCCTAATCCAAGTTTAGGTGGTAGGAGACACTTGCATTGATGGGGAATGTGAGTGGGATAGTAGCTTTGGCGAATTATTTCCACAGCGTCTCTAGAAAAGAGGTTACCATGCGGTGGTGTTGGGTTGGTACATGGGGCTTCTCGTCTCTCTAATGATCAGCATAATCCACTAACTAGGCCTTTTGACCAGACGAGGTTAAGGTTGTGATAATGGATCTGAATGTGGATGGTGCCCCGGGCCTACAGGCTTCCTGATTTTTTTAATCGAGAATTTTGGGATATTATTGGGGAGGATGTCATGGAGGTCTTGGAAGAGTTTGTGCATGGGAATGCGGGTTTTGATAGAGTAAATAGGACGCTTATTTTTCTCCTAACGAAGAAAGATGTATCAGAACAAGAAGAAGATTTTCAAACCATCGCCTTATTGGATGACATCTATGTGATGATTGCAAAGGTTCTCCCAAATAAACTTGGAGAGGTCTTGGATGATCTTAGTTCCTCTACTCAATTGGCTTTCATCCCTGGCAAACACATTGGGGATAGTTTGGTTATGGCTTCTGAGATAGTTGCGGATTGGTGTAGGGCCAGCATGCATGCGACATTTTATGAAAGG
The DNA here is from genome assembly GCA_037367405.1 of Ottelia alismoides. Classification (NCBI taxonomy): domain Eukaryota; kingdom Viridiplantae; phylum Streptophyta; class Magnoliopsida; order Alismatales; family Hydrocharitaceae; genus Ottelia; species Ottelia alismoides. The sequence goes on from JAZKJV010001136.1 coordinate 855,319, forward strand.
TGGATTTTTCCGAGGTTTATGATAGCGCGGATTGGTGTTTCTTATGGTCTATTTTGGCTAGACAGAGCTTCATTGACACTTGGATATCTTGGATAAAGAGATGCTTTCTACCGCATCATACTTTATTCTCGTCAATGGTTGATCTGAAGGTGGTTTTTTCTTGACGCAGAGGAGGGTTCGTCAAGGGCTCCCCCCCCCCCCCCCGGCACCTCTTCTCTTCATTCTATTGGTGGGTGTAATTCTATGTATGCTAAACTAAATCGTGATTCACGAACTCTCTGTGGGCTATTTACTTGGTGACAAATCTATCCCGATGTTACAATATGCGGATGATACTATTTTTTTCACTGAAGGGGTATGGTGGCATTTTAGACATTTTTCGAGAGCTCTCTTGACTAGAAATTAATACGGACAAGTCGGGTGCGATCCCTTTTGGCATGACTTGTGTTGAAGCGGATGCGTGCGGTGGGGAGTTGGGCTGTGAGTGTGGTTCCTTGCCAATCAGTTACCTGGGCTTCCTCTTTGTAGCGATTGTGTCCTTTGGTGGACTGTCTACCTGTTGTGGAAAAATTAAAGCGAAAGCTTGCAGGTTGGAAAGGTTCTCAGTTGCCGTGTAGTGGTCTCTTGGTTATGGTGAAGGATGTCCTTGTTGCCATTCTGGTGTTCTTTATGTCCAATGTTGCTACTCATGGGAATTAGTCAATGTCTGTAGAGAATTATGAGATTTTTTGGGTAAGTCCAATTAAGGGGGGCCCGGTATAAACCTTGTGGATTGGGATATGGTGACACTTGGTAAAGATAATGGGGGACTTATGTGCCTAATCTGGAATCTGAGTCAAGCCATGTTATTGAAATGGATTGCAAGAATTTGAGTATATAGTGAGGATATCTTTTGTAGGCTAGTACGGGGTATATATGGAGTGCACACACAAAGCTCCATCGATACTTGTTCCTAGCAGTTTAAATTGGCGTTCTGGAAAGGTATTAGTTCTATTGTACCATATTTTCCCCGCTTGTTTCACCTGATTCTTGGAGATGGCCATGGATTTGCTTTCTGGACATATGATTGGATTGACGTTGGTTCTTTGACTACATGATTTCCTTGACTCTTTGGCTTGGCTTCTGACAAGACCGCGTGTGTCGCTGATGTCTAAGTGGACAAAATTTGGTTGCCAACCTTTGTTTCTAAAATTTCAGAGAAGTGTTATCAGGAGTTTATTCGTCTTTTGGAGTCAATCAACCCTCTTAAAGGCTTGACAAATGGCTAGGATTAGAGGGATAGTACTTTCTCGGTGAAGAAAGTTTACAAGTGTTTGAATAGCCGGCCAGACATCTCTTCGATGAATTTGACCACGGGATTGCGGCGCTATTTAGGACATGAAAATCTCATCTCGTGTTCAAGTGTGCATATGGCTTTTAAGGCAGGATCGACTCCTTACCGAAGACAGATGGTCAAGGCTGTTTCATTGTACTAGCAACTCTTGAGTTTTATGTAGTGATGATATAGAAACAATCGACCATCTTTTCTTTGAGTGTGGCAAGGCCAAGGATGCATGGCTGGCAATGGATATGGATTGGTTTGATGCGGCCAACCAAACCAATAACTGGGAATCAATTGTAACTCTCATTTTCATCCTAACAATGAGAGTTTTTTAATGTAGCTATGATTTAAGCGCTCTGTCTTGCTCGCAATGGTGTTATTTTTCGAGTAGAGCGTTTCTATGTAGAAAATGGTTAATGCAAATATTTTTCTTGAGTCTTAGCACTTTAGTGTTGTTTTCATCTCTTTTTAAATTAATTTCCTAGGGCGGACACCTACGCTTGTTTCCCCCCTTTTTGACTAAAAAAACACAATCTACATATATCAAATACAGCTCTAAAACTCTTAATTGCATTTTCTCCCGCTTGTGATCTAGGGAATCTACACATGTTAGGCTATTAAATGTTCATGACACAGAAAACTGAAAAGGGTATTTTCAACAGAGATCTTTATAAGTGTTGCTCCCATATGATGATTTTAACAAAGGGCTTCTATCAAGAAGCCGCTGAATGGATCTCTCTCAATGAGAGCCTCAAACTGGGCATCTCCTGCACTTCCACACAGGCTCAGAGAATATGATCTTTATTCTTGAGTTCCTATGAATCTTTTTGTATCGAGTCTCTACTGTGGGTCTCTTACATGTGTGGTCCACAATAAAACCCCTGAATCCAAATCATGAGTATGAGGACCTCTTCAATAAAAAGGTGAACTTCATAAAAAAAATAATGAAATGTTTTCAAACACTCCCCCAGATGCAAATTTCATCTGAAAAATTCTCCCCTTTTTTCTTCTTCTCATCAATAATTTTCATCATTCACCGTCTTTTTTTCTTGCAATAAAATCACCATTCTCTTTATTTTTGCAACTCTTCTCTTCCCAACATCTTTTTCCTTTTTCACCGAATATATCATTTTTTCATTAAATTTATTGTTCTCACTCGTTCCATTTTTTCATGTATTGTATCCATTTTTGTAACTTTTTAAGCCCTTTTTTTGTTCTTTCTTTCTTTTCTCTTAGCATAGGGCCCATTGGACCTTAAAAAATAAACAGTAATGAGCTTGGATCCCTGAAACAGTAGGGAGATCCCTTTTATGAGTTTGTTTGGTCCTCTTTTTTTTTACCCACCATCATTTTTTTCCAATGAACAGACTGTTGGGCCCATACAGATTGAAACCAAAATAAATCAAAAGCATAACACTCAACAAGGGGTATCAACCCTTCACTTTGCTATTTGGGATTCCCAATGGGGATCCCATCTCATGTCCTCATGTCTTCACGACATGGCCTCAAATTTCAGCGAAATTCGGTCGAATTTCTGTCGAATATCGATATCCAGTCGAAATCGAGATTCGACCGAAATGACCGAAATATGGGGGTCCTAGTACAAAAAATGACCGAAATGACCGAAATTTCGGTCGAAATTTCACCGAAATTCCATCGAAATTCTGTTTTGGTCGATACCGAAATGGTAACCGAAACCGACATTTAAGGCCTTGCTTCACGATACCACCAATGAGGAACCCTTTGTCAACAATCGTGCGTTCCCGCCACCTCTCCCACCAAGCAGGACTCCAAGAAAGGACTACACACCCACCACTCAGAATGTCCACCTCCACCCACTCGTTGCTCCCTCCCAATCTCAAGCGCCCTTCAATGCCACCAACACATGTTCCGGACAAGAAGCTTCACATTGAGTAAAACCACAACCAATATCCTACTCCTACAGCACTTGAAGGAGACAACCGTCCCTCACAAGGCCAATTTTTCTATGCCAGCCTCGTAAGATAATAGGACTTGCAATCCGTCATTTGTTTCCTTGTAATTAAATGTACTGGGCGACATGTCCAATGTGCAGGCAGAAATAATTACAAGAAAGTTCTAGGCATGTATTGTTAGCAGAATGAAATGGGACTTTACTGATCCTAAGGTCCAGTCTGGTTTTATTTCGGTCACATCACAGGGCAATCATAATCGATTTGCTCAAATGCAAAGCAAGAAGAAGAAGTGGGAAGCCTGCCTTCCCTTGGCTAGTGTAATTCACTGCTGGCAAATCCATGTTTAGTAGCGGTTCCTCATTCCAGTCATGAACACCAGGCATAGCCAATTAATTCCTAATTTCCTCCTATAAAAAAAACAGCTGCAAGCTTTTTCCTTTTTTGCATAAAGCAATATTGTAAAAATAGAAGGTTTGGATGATATGCACCACCAACTACTTCAGAGGCAAACTTTGCACTCAGCCTAAGATTTGGATACATTGTGATCTGTGATTGCAGACAAGCCTCATGTGCATGCCTAGGGAAGGGGTCTAGGCAATTTGATACAAGTTACAACACAAAACCTTGAAATAAAAGCGCATTTAACTCCAACAAAAAATCCTCAAAGAAAAACGAAAAAAAGGAAATTTATGTATCTCCGCGACAATAGAAGATAAAAAGAGGGAAGCATGCTTAAGGTGGCTAGGGCAGCTTTATAGAAGGCCAATTGATGTCCCAATCTGAATATATGGGACGTCAGAATGCAATCCTTGTAAGACAGAGACCGGGAAGGAAAATATGATATAAATCCGGGTATGACCTAAAATAGACTTTTTGGATGCAAACAACCCGTGCAACTGACCAAACTAAATAAGGGGAAGGCGTGATGACTATATATGTATTAACAGTGGGCATTATATTTGAATTCGATGATCATGTGGACAAAGCGTGATATGAGGTCTACTATGCCTGAGCGCTCACTCTACCGTCACCAAAATACCAATTGGCAATCTTCGAAATGGTAAGCACCGCGCAGAATCGATCTAAAGGAGTTCAATCAAATCGAACTCGTTCGCTAATTAACCACATCATGAAAAACCACCAAAATCACATCTTTTACTGCGGAAACAGCAAATTTACGCGCAAATTACCTCCCGTGAGATGACATCAGTCCTCGGATCTCCCGGGAGCTCCCTGACGAACGAGTGATCCCAATTCAAACCCTCCAGCCCCACCCTCCCCGAAGAAACAGCCTCCGACGCGCGATCCACGCCCTCGGCCATCGATCCGACTGCGGCGGAGAGGGCCCTCGGCGAGAGCAAGTGGGAGGGGGCGCGGCGCGAGAGCTTTGTTAGGGCGGAGGAGAGGAGGAAGGCGCTGCAGCGGAGACGGGGAAGGGAAGTCGCGAGAGGGGGAGATATATAGAGGTGCGCGAGCATGGCGGCTTCGGAGGGAGGGGTGCCGTGCGAGTCGGGTCTCGATTCCCGCGCCCTCATAGCCTCCACATGCGTGCGGACGCGGTGGGGTGCAATCGATACAGACGTGCCGAGCCCGGATTGTGGGGATGTGGATGCTCGAAGCGAGAGCGCGTGTCAGCGTTGAGGTGGACGAGCCTAGATCGTCGGATCCACGCCAATGGCTACGATGGAAGCCGTGGATATAGATACAGATATAAATGTAATACTATTTGTATCTGTTTTTAAATATGGAATAGGGTCTACGTGTCAAACTCACATCTTTAGATCTTACATGTTTTGCTGACAAGGATATCGTCCCCCTAAAGCCCAGAATGCTTTGGCGAGTTCCCTTTTTTAGCAAAATTGCCAAAGAAATTGAGGTTGAATTTGACATTACGGCTAGACAAAAGGCAATTTTTCGGTGCTTGCAATCTGACCATGCTCAAGATTTTCTTCTAGCTATTCCTATTGATGGTCTTGGATCTATGATGTTCTCAAGAAGGCTGGAGTTGTGTCAAAGAAAGAAGCACATGTGAATTTTTTGTCTGATCCACACACGAGGGGAGATTCACACTCAGACCAGCGGATGTTTTAATTTTTGGTTGGGCTGGAGGAAAACATGCATGTGTTGATTTAACTGGAGTGTATCCATTAGTTGGTCTGATAAAAAGTGATTTTACCGCGGGATACGCTGCACAGAAGGCCGCCTTAGCCAAAGTTGCTAAACATGAGAAGGCTTGTATTGACAATCAACATGTCTTCATCCCTTTCGGGTTTGATACATTTGGGTTCTTGACGTCTGAAGCTGTAGAGCTCCTTAAGAGAGTCCAGAAAATTATGCATAGTAATGTTATGGTTCTCATGTCTATAGATGTTGTGTTCCGAAGAATTGGATTCGCCATCCAAAAAGGATTGGCGGCGCAGCTTATTGCCCGTCTCCCGACAATTTCTTTGCAATATGTAACCAAACATAATTGATATAATATAAATGAATAGGTAGTGTGAGATCAAAGTTCCACGAAGGGTACAAATATCCAAAAAATTGATGAATACGAAAACTTTGTTACAATATCCTCTAGATATGAATGTAAAATCGATATGGAACGGACAGAGATAATATCATAAATACAATATATATTGACTTAAATTTACATATATTTGTTGGCTTACACTTGATATAAAAAATTAAATGTATTTATTTCTATATAGTTGAAAATGAAACTAAAACTATATTTAAATTTGAAATCAGATATATGAACAAATATATTTGTGGACATCAAAGTGATATTTATGTTTGTATCCGTTTTAAAGTAAATATAGATATAGATATCAAATTTTGAATAAAATGGATCGGCGGTCAATCAGATACGGATATATCTCAGTCTGATAGCATGCATCCCTCTCAATCAAGCCATCGATTGTTTTCATCTTTGATGGATGAGCAAGGAGGAATACGTGTGAGGGCAAAGGATCTATCACATCTCAATAATTCAATAGTCACGTTTGAAGTGAGCATCTTGGTAACATGATTTGTGTTTGATGTTCTAAGACAAGCATGAACAATTAGTACCAAGATATAGGACCAATGCAGGATAGTAAAGTTGGAGGATAAAATAGTTAATGCCCTCATATTTCGATGAAATTTGGAAGATATATGGAGCATTAATTGAAAATATAATTCACAAGAGTTAAATGCAATTATATGTGCCCGCTGATATAACATATTCAACGGTAGTGTGAAATCAGCGTTCTTCATATCCATTGTTAGCTCTTTGATTACATGACAGTTTAATTTTCTTTTGTATCGTGACGAAAGATGGGATGCTTAATTTATGGTGCAAAAGTAGTACAAATGATGCTTGTTTTGTCACGTCTCGGAACTCGAGACATGGGGCAAATGGCGGAAGCAACCCAAAACTATGAATTTTGTTTTTAAGTCCTTGAGAGAGACAAAAAATTGAATAATCCATTAGTCAAAATCAGAGTGTCATATATAATAGAAGAATTGAAGGAAATTTAACCTATAAAAAACTCACAAAATCATAACTACATTACAAAAACGAGAATCTAACAATAAGTTTCGTACATTAACGTAATAGACTAGAATAGAACAACAATTTCTTAAATTCAGTTGATCGCATACTGCTTCGCTCCACGCTAAGCTGCAATTAATGCAGCAATAAATATGAATCAAACAAAATTGACTAAGTATGCATTATTAGATTATGACATATGATATAACTATCCATATACCTCGAACATTGAAATGCTAATACAATGGAAAATTCCATGCAATAATGGATATTTGTCAATAAAAATAATGAAACATACCAAGAATTCCAGTTGTGCATATTACTAAGAGATAATAATAACAATACAATAAACTTTTCTTAAATGATCATATATTTTAAAATCGTGAATATCATTAGAAAAATCTATACCAACTACCGACACCGGACAAACCGAGCTTAGATAGGAGCCACATCGTTCACATAAATCAAAAATCTAAATTTAAAAATATAATACAATGTCTCCTATCCATGCCCCAATGCAATGGACATCAGTACTAAGTCATATGTGGTGGCAAAAATTGTTTAGAAGTAGTGTAGAATTTCCCATCTACAACAGTCAATTAACAGAATTAACTGTCCGCGCAGCTCCCGGTCAGGCCGTCAAAGTCTCTAATTTACCAACAATGAACAATGTCTAGTCACGGACAATGGTAGTGCCAAAATAATAATTAAATTTTCAATTAAGTATTTGAAATAATAAAGAAAAAACGAATGCTAATCTAGTATAATGAAAATTGAATGTGCGTATCCAATCAATTTAGGGCAGTTGTTTACATTGTGCAATAACATGAGAACACAATACGAGAAAATTAAAGAAACATCATGGGTAGGTACGTATTTACCTAAAGATTTAGCACATTAATATGATTAATAAAAAAAATCAAATTAGAGGTTGCACTAACAAAAGTTACCATGCAATGGAGTAATAAAGTAGGATCAATACAAATAACATAACATTTTGATGGCTAATAAAATTCAACGTGGGTACAAATAACAATGGTATGTGACATAAGTTAATATACATACCTTATTTTTAAAATTTAAATAGATACATGTGTGTTGTTCTCCATCCACAGAAATCAAATATCACCTAAATTACGGGAAGGGTCAATGCCTCCAAAGAAAAGGAGTTGGGCCCTTATTTGGGCACAAATAAGTCGACCTTAGCGTCTCAGGTCACTTAGCTCCCACATGGCCTTTGCCTTTGTAGGAGTTTGAATTTACCATGTCTGGCATCATCAGAGTAGTTGGGATTTAGGAAACCATTGGGGAGAGGAACTAGCTGCATATGCTCGACACCGAGTATCCTCCCTCCGATGTGGTTGACAGAACGTCTTATGAGATCCCTTATTTCCATCTTTAAGGGGACGTTTGATAGATGAATAAGGGAAAGGGATAATGAGTGATAAGACAATGTTTTTGTTCGGTTGAAGGGAGAGGATAAAGAGGAATAAGGATGGATAATTAGTAGTTATTCTCTGATCTCTGTTCAATGGGAGGGAAAGAAATACGAGGAATAAGAGGGTTATATTAGATAAGATTGTTAGATAAGTGATAATTTTATATTTTTTTTGACAGGAGAGGCCTCTGATAGAGGAATGGTGAGGGGAACTTTATTCCTCATTTTGACTCAATGATCAGAATATTGACCATCTATGGAACGAGAGGAATAAGGAGAGATCCCTCCTCATTCCTCAAACCATGGGCGGAGGGAGAGGGGGCGGGTAGGGGCCATGCCCCCCTCCCAAATTGGTAAATTATTAAAGTGTCTATGCAAATTTCCATTTCTAACAACAATTCTCCTTTTTTTTGAAAATTCTATAAAGGACAACAATTCCTTTCTCACATTTTTTTAAATTTACATAAAGTACCACAACCATTCCTTTCCTCATTTTTCAATTTTCCGTAAAAGCTTAACATTTCTCTTAAAGATGCAAAGAACAAATACATATATAGGTGTTACTATATCATTGTCTATTTTTAATACGAAAAGATGTGGATACGGATATGAAAACTATATTATTGTATTCTTAAAAGATGGATACATATGTTAAACGGATATTTATCGCGTGTGAATAGTGTTAGAAATAATGTACATATTAGCTTAAATATACACGTATTGGATAGATGCACATCATTTGAATGTATTAAATATGTTTATATCATAGTAATTATACCAAATAGGTGAAAGAATGTATACTTTTCCTGCCCCATTTTTCTAATTTTTTATTTTTTTTGGAAAAATGCTTTCGTGGATTTTCAATGCTAAATCCTTATATTATGTCATTCAAGTTTCACATGAAATAGAAACTCCTACGACCTCCGTCCAGACGGGGTCGATTTCAGCAATTCTACAACCGTTAAAAAGCGTCTGTCTAGATGGTGGCTGTAGGAATCTCTGTTTCACACGAAACTTGGATGACATAATATAGGGATATGGTGATAAATTTTCACGGATTTATTTTTCAAAAAATAAAATAAAAAGAAAAGAGGGGCGGGAGAGTCAAGTTAGCTCACCCAAGGAGGTAGCCCCATTTTCCCCATATATATAACATTTGTATTTTTTATAATAATATATTTTTTAATAATTGTGCTGCTAACTACTCTTTTCCATCTTTCCATAGTTGGCATACTAGTATACAATATTTATCATTTTTTGTTATATTTTCAACCAATATTTTTTATCATATAATTGACCTCGTAACATGCCTTGTGATTCGGACACAAATCACACAATCTCGTTTATGATTTGGATATGAATTGTATATATATATATATATATATAGGATATCTTTCAAATGAGACACGATCCTTCCATCCTTAAGGAAGGCCAACGATCTCATGCATCCATATTCAATCCGTCGGTTGTTATTAAAGGCATATTATAATTATAATTTAATTAACCAAAAACCCATTTTGGTCATTGTTCATTATCTAAATATAGTATGTAACAACCCAATTAATCTCCTCATTAATCTCTCTCACAATCTTTCCAACTACGGGCCCTTTCAAATAGGACGCAGTCCTTCCTGAGTTCAGGAAGGCCGGCCTTTTTTAGTATAAATCACGAACACTTTAGTAGAATACGTATAAAGTTTGTATTATAGGTGCACGTTATAAATACAAAACCGCATACAAAACTGCGCATTATAATACAAACATTAAAACTTCACATTATAATACAAAACTGTATATGTATTCTACTAAAGTCATCCTGTTTTATACAAAAAAGAGGCTGGCCTTCCTTAGGGATGGAAGGACCAAGTCCTATTTGAAAGAAATCCTATATATATATATATATATATATATATATATATATATTGGCCCCACCTATAAAAATTTTCTGGTTCCGCCCCTGCCTCAAACGAACAGAGTCAGGCATACCTCCTGAACAGAGATGTCCCTCCAGATCCCCTTCATATGGCTCCCTCTACGGGGACCTTGAGTTGTTGAGTAGGAGAACCAAAGGTGACACATGAGGAAATCACAGACTCGAGGTCCCTGAAACGGTGACTTTAGCGAAACATATCCCTGAGGAGTCTGTTTGGTTACTGGGATGGGGTGGGTTGGGGTAACCTCATATGAACAGTAGTTGTTTGAATGGTTATGAGGGTTGGAGAGTATTGCAACAGGGAATGCGATGTGATGCCATGTTGATTTACGATGTAATTCCAACCCAAGAATGGAAGGGGATAAACTGGGTAACTCGGTAACCAAACGGACTTAGGGGGTACGTAGTTGATCCCTGGATAGACTAACTCAGCTTAGGGATGCTGGAACTCTAATTTCGATGATGATGATGGTGATGATGATGGTAAAATATTCAACATTGAGTGATTATCTTATTTTGCAAGGCTAACATTTTAGGATCTAGAATTTATGTGATTAACAATTGCTATAAAATGAGGGTTACCATGATGATCGAGATGAAAGGAAATTAAGTGGCATGCATCTCGGATGTATAAGTACATCTGTAACATGTGGTGCACTATATTTCAATTTTTCTCATTGTCCTTGGTGTTCCCTCCTTTACGTTTACCCGTTCGGTAGGAGAATAAGCAGGAATAAGGATGGGGAATAAGGGGAACAAGGGTCTATTCTCCGTTCGGCTGGAGGATAAGAATAAGGAGAATAAGGTGAAATAAAGGTAGGTAAGGTGGGATAAAGATAGGAATAAGAGTGAAATAAGATGAAATAATGGGGAATAGTCGTACCACGGGGAAGCGTGTTGGGGGCTTATTCCCCTTATTTCATTCCGCCTTATGCTCCTACCGAACACGGCCTTAAGGTCCCCATATTATTCCCATGCTCCTACCACATCGCCTAATGCCCACCCTTTTGTACACACCATTTTATTTAAAAATTTGGATGAAACATAGAAAGAGCTAATTTATGATAACAAATTATGCGAAACTTCAATCCTAGTATGAAGCATAGAAAGAGCTAATTTATGGATAATGAAGGATAAAACAAAGTTTTTTTATCTACTCAAGCACATGTTTTAACCATGATTGCACAACCAAATTCAATGGACAAACTAAAAACTATCACCAATGCAAAGAAGAACAAAGAAAATATTTGTAACAAGTTTATGTAAGAAGTCGCAACACACACATGTGTAACATATATGTGTATAGGACCTTGCTCCAGCGTTATCTTATTCCATGCCTAAGCTACTTCGATCGATCAACCTTGTTGATCTAGTCAATCGATAACATGTGATCTAATCAATCTTTCGACATGATTGATCATTTTTTTTCTCCATAGCTATTTTTTTTATCAATCATTTCACCTACTTTGGTCGATCACTTAAGTTTATTACTCATGATATAACACTTTGATTATTTTGATCAGTCATATTTTTGAACCTGCCTTCCAACGAGCAACCGGTTGATAGATCAAATCCACTTGACTGATCGGCCACTTTGTCAATCCAATCGATCATACTAACTAGTTGATCGATCAACCAACAACCAAAATATTTTAATTTGAATTTCTGACTGGTGAATACTTGATAAATACATACAAGACTTCTCTTGAAAAAAATGGTCATTTTACATTCCTATCGAGGAGATGGTTGATTTTATAGCCGTTGTGATTTCAACCTTCCATTTACAGCTAACTTATAATTTTACAAGGCTATCTCTTGAGCATCGTGAACAACACACATATATTCTATTAAGCTCCATTCGAGGTTTGCTCTCTACTCAACTATTCAATCTTGATAACCATTCATCACTTAGGTTTTAATTTTTTATTATATTGAAATGTGCATCTATCCGCTTCAATATTTTCATTGCATATTTGTATTTGAGGTTATTTTACTTTCATATTAATGTTGTGGTACTTGGTGTCTGATCCAAGGTGTGCAAAGAACCTGACATGTTATCCAAGTTGCAGAAAGCCTTTATTGTGTGATCAAAAGCATCTCTAAGTGTTTGAATTATCTACGAGTAAATAACTCATATATGGTATGTCCGGTTGAGGAATAAGGAGGGATATTCCTCCGTATTCCTTAAATTTAATTTTCCTCTATAGACGGTCAACGATTTTGTCATGGAGTCAAAATGAGGAATAATGTCACCTTCCTTGTTCTTCCAATTTCGATTGTTCCCACGAAAAAATACAAATATCTATCATTTATCTAACAATATTATTAACATAAACCCCTATCTCTTTGTATCTTCTATGCCCTACCGAATCAAGAATATCAAATAACTACCACTTATCCTCTCACTCCAAAGAAACAGAAACAATGTCTTATCCCTCCTTCCGTTCTCCTTATTCTCCAACATAATGACCTCATAATCAATTAATTGATTGATTCGATCAACCATAAATCATATGTTAGAGAACTTAATTGGATCACGGTTTTTACATAGTGAGGTTTCCACGTAAAATACTCGTCGATGTACTTGTTTCTCTCACGCGGATTGATTTTGTTGTTTTCATTGATTATCGTTTGTGATAGTTGTTATATTGACCACAATATTGTTTTTAGCTATTTATAAAGTAACTCACGTTCGGTATGAGAGTGAAAAGCTACTCACATTTGTATCAGAGCATGATTCACACAAAGGACGTAATTGAAACCCGCATACATCGTTGCACTAACCAACTCATTGTAAGGACAATTTGCAGTAAGACCTCCACTTGTTTGACGGTACTATTTTTTTCTTCTTGAAAAACTAGAACGCAGATTTATATAGATTCTACATGATTCAAAATACGAAATCTTATACTTTTAAGTATTGAAGACCCAATATGGAACCATCGCCATCAAGAAGGCCAAGAAGAAAGCAATGAACAACTCAAAAGAGATGAACATATTTTTATGGAAATTGACCATGGAAATATTTTGAAACGAATTTACCATTATCTATAAAGGCACACCGAAGGATGAAGAAAAATCTCACATCGCACTCATAGCTAACATCAACACCGATTCAAGTGATGATGAAGATGAAGATGCATGGTAAAAGTCTTCAAGGTAAAATTTCCTTTGAAGAGTTATGCGAAGTTTTTATAAAACTTCAATAAAAAGTCAACTCTATCGAAAAATCATATTAGTGTGCTAAAAGTTGGCAACAAAACAATATATGATGATCTTGCTAATTTCACTAATGGAAAAGAAAACTTAGATAGTTTATCAGGCACCCCTACACAAAGTTTCATGAAATTTTGAATAGGAAGAGGGTCTTTCCCATAGACTCCCGAAACGGAATAAGAACACATGTCCTCTAAGAACACAGACCTTTAATATTGCATCAAGAACAACACTTTTATTGTTGTTATCATGTACCTTAACACTAAAGTATGGAGTTCAAGACATACTTCATATCGTTCCTCGAGGAATGAAAGTAGTAAGCTCATTTAGAGGCTCAAATTGGAAGGTACATTTACTAAAATCAAAGTATGGCAGCTTAAAGACATCTCTTGCTTCACGTGAGTTTTTTGTTCAAACAGTGAATTTACGTGGGATTATTATATTTAAAACTTAATTGGGTTTAAAATGGTAAACTAATCAATTGGTTAAATCGATTAGTATTGGCCACAATTCTGGCATCATCTTAGGTTCGGACTCGTCAGATCTCAATGTTTTTGCTGCGAGTTTTATTTGACATGCGGGATACATCATTCTACCGATTAATTTGAAAGTCGGCCATTAGAAAATCAATTAGACTTGGATGCTTCATGTTTCAACTGTTTCCGAATATTGTGGATTCAATGGATGTCCTTTTACAGGGCGTTTACGAGTACACTGAGTAGCTCACGATCTCTATTTATACTTTGTTAAGCGCGATCTAGACTACAACTATCACTCATTCTCCTCGATCTCCACCATCGACATCTTTGTTCTCTCAGTTGTCGCCTGTTCTCTGGGGTGCTTTAAAAAATGATCTTGCCTGAGTGCGCCGATAATATTCACGTTGCCGTCGTATATAGCACGAGCGGATTGCCAGATCCTACGTGCACGTATTGTTGGAGCGATATCTTCTCTAAGGACAATTCTTAATGTATGCGTCATTGATCTCTAACCTAATTTCTTATTATACTTGTTTGTTACTGTTTGGTTTATTTCAATGCTCTATCTTGATCTGGCCCCATTTCCCATCATATTTTAAAATCATAGTTCATGCATCATAGTTTGAATATTTGTAATCATATTTTAAAATCACAATTCATGCATCATATTTGAATCTGTTCATGTAATCACAATTTGAATATTTGTAATTATATTTTAAAATCATACTTACTTGTTGATTATATTTTATGATATGTGATCGCATCAACTTGAATAACATTAATCAAGATGATTACTGTTTTGTATCTTTAGGGATAATGTTAGAAATAATAACCACATCATTAAACAAAGTACTAATTAACATTCAATATTCATTCATACCAATATGATTGAAAAGCCAATACAAATATAAATATGTAACGTCCCGAGCATAGGTCACCGAATCGTTATCGAGGAAAATTGACCCTGAAAACTTACTTGGCTCATGCCCTGATGGATCCATTGACAACCACTCAAAATACCTAAGCTCAGATTATCAAGTACTAATCTCCACCACTTGAGGGTTAGGGTGCTACAACCTCCCCAACTTATATTCGCAACGTTCTCATTGTGACATGATCCATCACTTATTCTTAGTGATAGTAGCGGCTGTATGATATGGATAGCTTTTTCCTCATATCTCTTTGTAGGGGTGTTCTACCTCTCATTCCTTTTCTATTATCAGAGAGAAATCATCTTTGATACCATCTGTAGCATCCCGGGTTTAGCTTCCCGGACTGTTATCGAGGAGAATTGACCTTATAAACTTATTGGGCTCGGGCTCAGATGGACCCGTTGACAACCACCAAAATGCTGGCCCAAGTTATTAACTAGTAATCCCCACTACTTATAATCCACTCTCATAATTGTGAGCTTTCAATGTGGAATTATGTTTTGGAGTTGAAGTGTTACATAATCAAATAAAGATTGTATATGAATATGATTGGACAAAGATCACTTACAAATTTGTATCACATACAAAATGATCTAAAATAGATAATATTGGAGAACATATAAATACCACGATAAAAAAATAGTCAGCCAATTAAAATTAAAATTGCAAATGGACTTCTCTACAACTGTGGTCGTCGAGGGGCTACAACTTATGGTACGCATGTACTATATGATTCCTATAAAGTCCGAGATGAAGAGGCACATTGGTCGTAGAAAGTCGATAGAACGCATGGATTTGGATGAGGAGAAGTTGGGTTTAGGTTGGTAGTTTAGTAAACATAATACATTATATTATATGTGATAATATATTGTACTTGTATCTATTCCAATCCAAATCCGGATTGTATATAACTGTTACCATATCCGATTCTACATTCGGATTTCTCCATTCACATTCGACTCATATTTTTTTGTTATTATTCGAACATAGATATTTATATTCGGTATTTTTTTTAATGTTATAATCCGATATTAGAATGAAAATGCTAAAGTGGATGCGTGGACACACACGTAAATATCGGATTCGGAATGATGCAATCAAAAATAAAGTTGGTGTAACTCCGATCGATTATAAGATGTGAGAAAACAGCTTTAGATGGTTTGATCATTTGCAAAGAAGATCAGCGGATGCAGTAGTCAAGAGATGCAAGTATTGGGATGTTGAGCCGACTAGGAGAGGGCGAGGATGGTCCAAAAGGTGTTGGAAAGAGACTATACGAAAGCATCTTAGTTTTTTTGGATTTAAACCTGAGTTTGATACAAGATAGATCTGAATGGAGGCGAAGAATCCATGTAGCCGACCCTACTTAATTGTGTGAAAAGTCTTTGTTGTTGTTGTTGTATTTGTTGTTGTATAATCCGATATTAGAATACATCCATATCAATTTCCATGTATATATATATATATATATATATTATATACATCTCCAATTCAAGATGAGCTTTGCCAAATTATGCAACCGTTCCTCGATTAGCTCCAGGGAAGCACACGCCAAGGGATATATATACATATGGCCCTATTTGGTAGGAGAATAAGCCCTGGAATAAGGGGTTAATTCTCCTCCCAACACGGTTCCCAATGGTACGACTATTCCTCATTATTCCATCTTATTTCACTCTTATTCCTATCTTTATCCCACCTTACCTACCTTTATTTCACCTTATTTTCCTTATTCCTATCATTCAGCCGAACAAAGAATAAACCCTTATTCTTCTTATTACCGTCTTTATTCATGCTTATTCCCAATGGCCATACGGTCCGTGTTCGTACCACCACCTCACCACGTTAATTCTCATAATCTCTTCCCGCCAACACCAGTTTCCCATTCTGTTACACGCAACAGCCTCCCACCATCCAGCCAATCGTCAACTGCCACGTAAACGATTCGCAGCAGCCTTCACTCTGCCGCGCGCTCGCGCCTTTATAAACCCTGCTGCCTCACATTGTCTGCTCAATCTTCCCCTTCCCTCTGACTCCTCCCCTCTTACACACTCCACGTTGCTATCTTCTCCGCGAGAGCGATCATGGGAGTCGCGAATCTCGCCCTATCGGCGGCGTTATTCTTCGGATTCCTCCTCTCGATCTCCGCCCTCACCGATCCCCTCGACGGTGCGTTCTTCCTCAGCGATCTCAAGTCTCCATTTCCTGATATTTTGATTGAAAGAGCATCATATCCGTGTCTGGATTGCGCCCATTGTGGAATATAAATGTGCATTGCGATTATCACTTTAATCTGTTTTGTTCTCGATCGTACACTGGTTAGGTTTTTGATTTCTGTGGCGTTGCATGATCATTAAGGTCTGGATCGAATCATCAAATTTTACGGCTTCGATTGTGTGCTTTGATGTCGCATTTGTTTCGTTCCAGTTTTTGTTTTCTTCCAAAACAACTAATCAGCGACGCTCGTGTGGGTAAATGGGGATCTGTTTTTCCAATCCGAATAAAGGCCACTGGGTTATTTTGCTCAATTATATGCACCTTATGAGGTCATTCGACGTTTAACTGTTGCGCTTACATCCATTGATTTTTTTCATGTGCAGTGGCAGCTCTTCAGACTATGTACAGAGCAATGAATGAGCCTCCTCAGCTGGGAGGTTGGAAAGCTGAAGGCGGGGATCCGTGTGGCATGGAATGGTGGCATGGTGTGGTTTGCTCAGGAGATCGTGTCACAATCATGTACTTCTTGTTTTTTACAGATATATGTCTTTACTTATGTTGGAAGTTTTATCTATCCAGATACTTGTTCAGAACTCATGTCAACACGTGTTCTGAGACAACTGCATACCAAAAATATTTGATCACAGGTTTTGTGCTTTTGTAGTGACAAAATCGCATGGTATACATCTGTAAATGCATAATGACTACTCAAATATACTTGAATAATTATGGTAAACAGACATACAATCAAGTTTTGCTGCAGATCTTAATAATCACATCGAAACAATAGTCAAGCACCACATCACACATCCTGAGACTTGGATAATTGTTTCGATGCTTCCATCTTCCATTCACATCTTAACATTTCTCCGAAGTCCCAATCTTTCTGAAGCCATTCCCAAACCAATACATCCTGTTAGTTTGCATTTACAAATTGACCAATTCAATTTGAAAGTGAATCTTTTGATAATTGGAATGCTATAAGTTAAGGCCTTACACTGTGGGACAATTGGTCATCATGATCGCTGCTATTCGAAAAAATGTTTCAGTATACGTGACAATGAAACTCGACCCTTCTTATCTAGGATGAGGGTTTGAAGAATTACAAGCATGTTTTCACGGACATGTAGAATGCAAGATAAGTACATATAACATAAAAATAATATTCCAATTTAAGTTGGATTATATATGTTGTTGGAGTATGTAGTACAGTGGTAATTGAATCTTTTCAGGATCCAATTATCACCCACTCATGTTTAATCCCACATGTACTATCTGGGAGTGGGTGGTAATTGGATCCTGGAAAGATCCAATTACCATTTTATTACATACTCCAACATCTGTCAACCATGTCGAGACTCGAGTTCATCATGGATAATGATATGATTCATAGAGTCCCCTTTCATTACTCATGAGTATGCCACTTAGTCGAAGATCAGATGAAATGTAGAGATACTGATCTTACCCTTTATGATAATATCATGAACAAAGTGATAGACAACCTCTATATGCTCTGTCTTATGGAATATAGGGTCGGACGCAATTTAGGTGGCAGAGTGAGCATCAAAATAGATTGGAATGAAAGAGCAGTTTGGATTTCATGATCAATAAGTAGAGATAACCCATACGCTCCTCACTAGCAGTGTTAGCCCAAGCCTAATTTGCAGCTTCAGCATTGGATCAACAATAGTATTTTTCGGGTCACCTTATGCAACTAAATCACATCTAAAGACCAGTAAGGCAAGTGGTGAAGCATTGACATTCAATAAATGTTGGCATGGTCAACAGTAGAATAAATAGAGATATTTGGATACCCATTTTTCTTGAAACATATTCCTTATCATGGGGAGGAATTTACGTACAGATCATTACCCCGATTATGTACTCAATGATTAGGTATACATTATTTTGGTGACAGTAGCAAAGTTTTCCCATAAATTCATTTGCACGATTAACTATAAAGTTGCTATCGGACTTGGTGACAGTCATATATAGAAGTTCGCTGATACTGCTCCTGTATCATTTGATAACATCAAATAGCATATCATCACTCGGCATTGAGTTTATTCCCGGCTTAGCTCCAACATCCTTGCATCCTTGACAATTCTTGGTACATATTTTTGACAGAATCGAGCCTTGTTTTTCGCAACCTTGCTGCACATTAAACAGTAAAGTTCTCCAAGAAATTTTGTTGAAAAGTTCTTTTTGTAAAAAAGTCACTGATTACATGAATCCTAACTTTGTCAATAACTTCCAGATTTTTCTGAATGAATAACTTCTAGCTTCTAAACATGAATCCTATAAAAATCAAGAGAAGAATTGAAGGCAACAAATTGAAGCCTTCAATTTGAAAACTTTAAGTCAACAAACTGAAGACAATACTTTGAAAACTTGAAGCTAACAAATAGAAGCCAACAATTTAAAAATTAAGAGAAGATGGAGACCAAACTGCGAGAATGGATAGAAGTGTAATGTCCGGGGATTAGGTCCCCGATCCGTTATCGAGAAAAATTGGCCTTGACAACTTGTTGGGTATGGGTCCAGATGGACCCGTTGGCAACCACCCAAAATGCTTAAGCCAAAGTTATCAAGTAGTAATTCCCACTACTTATAACCCACTCTCATACTTTGTGAGTTTTAGATGTGGGACTATGTTTGAGGGTATGGGTGTTACAACCTCTCCCACTTATATTCGCAACGTCCTCGTTGCAACATGGCCCATCACTTATTCCCAGTGGCAGTGGCGGCTGCACACTCCCGTCTTAAGTCCCTTCGGGTAGCCCTTTCCACTATCAGAAGGAACCTGCTCTGATACCATTTGTAACGTCCCGAGTTTAGGTCCCCGGTCCGTTATCGAGGAAAACTGGTCTTGACAACTTGTTGGGTACGGGACCAGATAGACCCGTTGGCAACCACCCAAAATGCTTAAGTTCAAGTTATCAAGTAGTAATCCCCACCACTTATAACTCACTTATAACACCCATACCCTCAAATATAGTCCTACATCTAAAACTCACAAAGTGCGAGAGTGGGTGATAAGTAGTGGAGATTACTACTTGATAATTTGGTCTTAAGCATTTTGGGTGGTTGCGAACAGGTCCATCTGGGCCTGTACCCAACAAGTTGTTAAGGCCAGTTTTCCTCGATAACAGAACAGGGACCTAAGTCCGAGACGTTACAAATGATATCAGAGCAGGTTCCCTCTGATAGTAGAAAGGGCTACCCGAAGGGATCTAAGTCGGGAGTGTGCGGCCACCACTGTCACTGGGAATAAGTGATGGGCCATGTCGCAACGAGGACGTTGCGAATATAAGTGGGGGAGGACATAACATCCATACCCTCAAACATAATCCCACATTTAAAAATCATAAAAGTGTGAGAGTGGGTTATAAGTGGCGGGGATTACTACTTGATAACTTGAGCTTAAGCATCATGGGTGGTTGCCAACGGGTCCATCTGGGCTCGTAATCAACAAGTTGTCAAGGCTAATTTTCCTCGATAACGGACCGGAGATCTAAGCCCGGGACGTTACAAGAAGAGAATCGAAGTTCCAGGTGGAGGGTGGTGAAGACGAAGCACAATGGAAGACATACAACGACCATGCCAATGTTAGTAAGGTGACATGGGTAGAGGTTGTCCATAAAGGAACAATGACTGCCGATAACATTCTGAGACTAAGAGGAGGTTGTTTCTTGCAATCACTGTGTGGAGAATCCAAACATGGTGTGATTGTTAGAACAATGAAAAGAAGCATGGCATGTGGTTAGCAACTATTTGGATCCGGTGATATTTTTCCATTGCTGTGGGGTTGGACATCGTAGACTAACAAGGAAAGAGCTTATGTGGTGTTACAAGGACTTCATAAGTGACTGTCTGCATTTGAGAATGGCTCTATAATGAGAGGCCTTACAAGGGATGCAATTGGAGATATTCTAAAGAAAGGACAAGTGTCTGATAACTTGGATCTTTATTGGTTCCATCCTTGTTATTAGGATGGTGCAGTGAGGTTGGTGTAAGGGTATCGTTTGTGTCCCAGAGAAGTCCCCCTACGTGTGAGGGACGGTCTGATAATGGGAGAACTTTTCACTTGCTTAGAAAGTTGAATATTGTCATCAAGATTTAGTTCCGGCGACGAAGTCGATGTCATTGTTTTGCTGGCAGGGAGACCATGATCTCTCTCATAATGACATCAAACCTCTAGGTTGGGAGGGAGAAGTTTCCATTTGGTTATCTCAAAGGCGACCTACCATATGGAGTTAAAGAAGCCATCATGAGGATCGAATGGAGTTGGCAACCGTTGGGGGAGGAAGGTCCACATGGGCATCCCATCTCCCGAAACTGAAAGGGATATGCCCGTGTTTTTTTTTGAAGTCTTAAAAGGGGGAAAACACTTAGCGGTGTCCGCCCCACGCATATATTAATAGAAAAAAAGAAAAAGAAAAACTTTACAAGGTACCAACCGCGGTACCAAAAAGGATCCTACATCAATGACCAATCCTCAACTAAACGGGTACAATGAATAAGCACATTCTCCTTGTAAAAACGCTGCCCTTGAGAAGATAGCATCATTCCGTCCCAACCAAATCGCCCAAGCCTTCGCCAAGGCCGGAGCAATTCCCTACGATCCCTGCCCTTGTTTGCCACCAACGAGTCTCAGAAAGAGGCAAAATCCGAGGAGCACACCCAGTCATCGGCCGCCTCCTCCCAAACGCCTCGCGCCGCCGGGCACGCGAAGAGCAGGTGCTCTAAAGTTTCCACGGCAACGCTGCAAAGAATACAAGTATCTGGATTATTCCCAATCAACCTCGCGCAGCGATCCCTTGTCATCAATCTCTGTCTCCGAACCAGCCAGAGGAAGAACCCCACCCGCTCCGGAAGGCGGTAGAGTTCAAAGGAAACGACAATCACGCACCGCCTCCTCTGGGTCGGGATGATGGGAGGAAGAGACCGCCACAAATGCCTTCCTGGTCAAGAAAGGACCCCCTTTCCAGGCCCAGTGATCCCTCCCGGCCAAGGGCTGACCGGCCCCCCCGATGGTCTCCAGAAGAAGAAGATAGTCGGCAAACCTCTGCTCCGAGAGGCTATCACGGATGAGCGGGAACCAACCCGCCTCAGACCAGCAAGACGCCACATTAGCACTCCTATCCACCGTCAAAGCGAATAATCGAGGGAACCGCGAAGAAAGGGGCTCCTCTCCCACCCAAACATCATTCCAGAAGCTGAAAGTTTGACCATCCCCAAGCACCGGAGAAAATAAATAGGAGAATTTAGCGCAAGTCTCCAACACCCCCCTCCAAAAAGGCGTGATCGGCCCCAACTTAGCAGCCGCCACCGGAAGAGCCCCGCCAATAAGATGAATCTTCCGCAGATACTGAGAGCAGAAATCTTCACCAGGGCCCCATAACCTGCTGACCCATTTAAGAAGAAGGACCTCATTAACATGGTCCAATCTCCGGATGCCCAGCCCCCCATCGCTCTTGCACCTGGTAACCTCATCTCACCCCACCAAATGCATTCCACCCGCTGACTCCCCATTTTTGCCCCACAAAAACCTCCGCATGAGC
This sequence comes from Ottelia alismoides, assembly GCA_037367405.1. NCBI lineage: Eukaryota > Viridiplantae > Streptophyta > Magnoliopsida > Alismatales > Hydrocharitaceae > Ottelia > Ottelia alismoides. The sequence goes on from JAZKJV010001136.1 coordinate 877,881, forward strand.
TTTTCGAGATGACAGCGAATCCCCACCGACAAGCGACTGTTAGATAAGAAATACGGGGATAGACGAAAGCACCGCCTTGAGAAGAACGAGGCGTCCCCCCTTCGAAAGCAAAGCAGATCTCCAGCCGGCCAGCCTCATCTCCAACTTCTCCACCACCTTGGACCAATCCCTCAACTGAGCCCTACCCAAGACCAGCGGCATCCCCAAGTAGTCCCAGCGGTAGGTTAGACGGTTGAGAGCCCAAAATCGCACCGCATTCCGCTCCCTCTTCCACGCTAAGACCAAAAGCAACCACCTTCGACTTGGTGGCATTTTTGAATAGATCCGACAACTCAACTAACACTTCAAGCGTAGCCGCCATAGCCGCTACCTCGTCAGGGCCCCCTCAATGAAAAAGACGATGTCGTCGGCATATTGGAGCAAAGGAACCACCAACCCATCACAAGAGAACCCCCGAGAGAGTCCACAATCAATGACCCGACAAGCCATCCGGGCGAGGACATCCACGGCCACAACAAAAAGCAGAGGCGCAAGGGGGCATCCCTGCCGGATCCCCCTCCTCGGCTGGAAAGATCCCCCCTCCAGGCGCCCATTAACCATGACGAAAAAGAGGCCGTAGTGACTCAACGACGCATCCAAGCAATCCAAATCTCGGGGAAACCCCTCCTCATTAGCACCGATCAAAGGAAACTCCAATCGAGACAATCATATGATTTGGCGAAGTCGACCTTCCACAACACCCCACGACAACCTTCCCTCGTCCACTTCGCAACCATCTCCAAAGCCAAAGTGATACAATCCGCAATTTACCTTCCCCGAACAAAAGCAGCCTGCATAGGTGAGATAATAGAGTCCAGCACCCGTGCCAACCTCAAAGCGAACACCTTCGCTACAATTAAGTATAGAGCATTCGATATAGCTATCGGGCGGAAATCCTCGATCTGCTCCGCCGATGAAGGACTTAGGAAGTAAAATAATGAGTGCTCTATTGACTTTGTCAAACCCTGCATTACCTGCACAGAATTCGGAGACCACTTCCAGCACCTCCGTGCCCACCAAGCCCCAGAAGTCCTTGTAGAAGGCCACTGAGAAACCGTCAGGCCCCGGACAAGCATCAGCGTTAAGATCCCAAACAGCTGCTTTCACCTCCTCCAAAGTAACCGTCCTCGTCAGATCCTCACACAGAGAGGGCGAGAGCGGAGCAACCCCCACGCCCGTCCACCTCCAAAGCTTCTGGGTGCGTCTCCCAGAGAAATCCCCGAAATACTCCACGATCGCCCGCCCCATAGCCTCGTCACCTATCACACGTCTACCGTCAATCTCGATCGACCGAAGAGTGTTCGAACGCCGCCTTCCACTGGCCACCCGATGAAAATACGCCGTGTTGGCATCCCCCTCCTTCAACCAAGACACCCTCGACCTTTGGCGCCATTCAGTAACACGCTTCAAATCCTCCTCCGCCATCTTCTTTTGAGCGGCCGACCGCGCGACCAGTTCCTCCTGTCGAAGTTCCCTAACCCCCTCCAAAGCATCTAAAGCGCTAACCACCCCCTCCGCCTCCCTTCTAGCCGCGATCCTCGCCGCCCTCGAATCTTCTTAAAGATAGCCAATCGCCTGCGCAGCGAATCGAGCTTGCGAACAAACCTCGACACCGCGGAGGCCACCGGCTGCACCTCGGCCCAACGCTCCGCAACAGAGATCTGAAATTGTCCTCCAGCAACCAATACCTCTCGTATCGGAAGAAGCCCGCGAGACAGCCGCACCACCGGAATCTCAAAGGATAGGATTGTGGTCAGACAAGCACCGAGGCCTGGAGCTTACCCAAGAAAGTGGAAAGGATTCCAAAAGCTCCTCGGACGCCAAGAATCTGTCAATACAGGACCGGGTATTAGAATTTCGCCACGTGTAAGTGATATCGCCTGCCCCCAAGTCCTCGAGAGCCAAAGAGTCGATGAGCTCCGCAAAATCCAACGAGCCTGGGTCCAAACCGCCCCGAGAACGGGGTCTGTCCGACGAGCGGAGGGTGACATTAAAATCACCCCCAACCAGCTAGGGCACCCCCAAACTGGCGAGCAGCCTCCCGCAAATCCTCCCAAAGCTCCTTCCTCTTAATATTACAGCACGGCCCGTAAGCACAAGTAAAATCAATCGGCGAAGAAGAATCCACCCGATCTAATGGAACCGAAATAGAATGCCTTCCATTGAAAACCGAGACGAGCGATAGAGAAGCAGACCTCCAAACAATGAGCAGGCCGCCCGCCGAGCCCACCGCGTCCAACGCCCGGACCTCGTCCAAGCCCCCCGCCCCAAACGACCTCCAAATACCGTCAGTCAAAGCCTGCAGCTTAGGCTCCTGCAACATGACAACGTCACACCCCCATTCCGAGAGCCTCGACCCCAATGTTCTCCTTTTTGCCGCTTCCCCCAAACCACAGATATTCCAAGTCAGCACCTTCACGAGGAACCAAGAGAATGCCCCCCAGTTCGGACGACGCCAACCGCCTCCGCAACCACATCCTTCAGAGACGAGCAACCCTGCATCACAAGGGGTAAAGCCCGCACCCTGTTCCTCCTCCTATACCTCTTAGTAGATCCTTGTTCAGGAACTCCCTCAAGTAAAGCATCCTCCACAATCTCAGACAGCACCACCGAGGTCTAAGGCGGAGAATCGCAAACCGCCACCTCCGAAGATGAGCCCACAAACTCGTTCGCTGCCGGGCCATCGAGGACCCCACCCCCTCGACCTCCGGTGTAGGAAAAGCAACCTGAGCCATTGAAGGCCCCCCCACCACCTGCTGGAGGAGCCAAACCGATCATCGGAGTAGAGAAAAGCGCCGAAGACGAGAAGGAGATAGGAGGATGCTGGCCGAAGCACCTACCCATAAAGGATCCGAGAGCAAGGCATAAAAAGGGTCCATCAATTGAGCGACCCGCCAAAGGATCCGATCGAAGGCAACGAAAACCGGATCTTGGCGCCCGAGTCCAAAAGCTAAAGGGCCCATTGACACCTGGCGTTCTCCTCGCCACGTCATCAGCCAAACCGGCAACTGAAGACTCCAGGCACAAAGACCGAGGCGGGAAACCGAAGGGACGTACGAAATCATCATCGCGGTACGAGTCCCACGAAGTGTTACCATGCACAGCCAACCGCTCCACGAAAGACGAGGCGATGCCCTTCCCCCTTCCAACCACCGGAGAAACCTGCACCGCCCCCAGCCTGGCCACCGACGACGGTGGCGGGTCGACAACCGACAGCTCAACCCGGCACGTGAAGCGTCTGATCTTCAAGCACTCGGAGAAAACTTGACCCGACGCACCATCAAGAAACACCTTGTTGCACTCCATGAGAGCCCTAGTAGTATCAAGCTCGGAGCCCGGTGCCAAACCATTGTCGGTGACCGCGAGGACCTCACCCAACCGCCATGTTCTTGAAGATTTTTAGTTGCATTCCATGTGGATATAAGGATTGCCCAAGTTGATGGTATCCTTTCAACTCTTCAAGATGGGGGTTGATGGGATCCCTTGTTTGATTTTACCAGAACCACGATCCTCGATCCTTGTGTCCCAAGAGGAACAAGTTCTAGAGGATCGATGTATATTTTGCTGCTCAACTGCGTGGAGTGAGGGGACCTTGATGGAGGAGGTGGTGCCGGATTTTTTGAAAAGCATGTGAAAAAGCATGTAGCCTCAGCTTATGCAGTCTCAAATCAGATCCTTGTTGCGAACTCGATTCCAGACCAAGTAGACCCCTTCTCATTGGACCTAATGATTTGGGGTCGGTTGAGGGGGTTACCTCTTAATCTCCTGAGCTTTTCTCATAGACGGCCTTCAAGAGACCCTTGGAGGGATCTCCGTTGTTGAATACCAAGGACCCTTGGCAACAACTTCTTGACTCAGTTGTCATTTTGGAAGACCAACTCATTTTTTGTATATGTGTCAGAAGTTTAAATACGGGAAGAAACCAAAAGGTGAAATAGCGAGACATGGCTATTTATCATCGAACATGGGGAGGGAGGACTAGTTTAATAACATCCCTCTCGAAGAACATGGAATACTCTTGTGAACATTGTAGGATTGAGGGTACTTTAGCAGAGGTGATAAAACTTGGTGTGGTGTAGGATCAACGTATCACATGCATAAAGACACCTTAGAAATTGTTGAGAAGGCCTAAGAATGGGAACTCATTGATGGGGAGTAAATATCTATGGGCAAACAAAACAATTTGGTAGAGGATATGGGGACTCATAATGAGATGATTGGATTTATAGGTGCCCAAGCCATCGAAAGGGAACCCAAGGGTGCAAATGAAATGTCTAACATGGAACATTCACGGTTGCAAGACCATGAAAAAAAGAGGGTTGTAGCAGACCATTTATAAACTTGGGTGGCGGACATGGCTTTGCTATGAGAAACCATGGAGTCCTGTGATGCTGATACTTGGATAATTTTTAGTGAGCTCATGCTTGCAAAATATGAGGTGGTTGGTGCTATCGTGAGATCATGCAACACAATCCTTACAACGATAATTTAATAATGACGATATTTCTTAAAAAGGGAGGATTGGCGTTCCATCTGTTGTATGTCGAAGGCATTCCAACAGTGGGAGGATGGCTATATTCTTTGTGTATGGTACCATGGTAGCTGGTGCCATGAGCTGTTATTAGAGCTTGTAAGGCTCATCTTTAGTTTTTAGGAAGAAGGTTCCTTTCTCGATTGTGTTTGTCGAGAAAGACCTGTTCTAACTTATGCCTCGTGTCTTTTTCAGTGGCATTTGTACACCACCCGACTCCTGGTCGTAACAACTCTCCTTAAGAACTAAATATATCTTTGTAGTCTTATCCCTCAATCGAGATAACGACATTCTTCACTTCACCCTTAGCTTTCTTCATTGACTTGTCCGCGAATTGAAATAATACTATTGATTTACGAAGTGGCTAACTTCAATTTCTCGTACAGAGCAAAGGGTAGAAGGTTGATGGAAGAATCGTTATCTAAGAGAGTGCGTGCAAACGCATTGTCATCGATATGAATCACCACGTAATGGACACCCATATCTCTCTTCTTCCTTGGAAGTTGCCGATTATTGAGGCAGTAAATAGTGGCTACTGATAAGACATGAGTCTTCACATAGCTGTCTGGTTTCTTCCTTCTAACCCTAGTAGGTGTCCATCGCACCTTAAGGTGCTTCTGAAATACATGATGGCTAGTCACATACTCGTCAAATGACACCTTAACCATGATGTTATACTTACAAAATCGTGCCATTTCTGGGCCATCTTTTTGAATTTTCTTAGTGCTGCACTTTCCATACGTTAGAGCACGAGGAAAGAGATGGAAGCAAGAGAATCAAAAGATGAAGAATCTGAATCATAAACTGAAGCATCGTTCTTTGCATTAACAGAAGCAAAATTCTTCAAACATGAATCTTCTATATGCAACTTGGAATCTAATTTAGAGTTGTCTACTACAGGTTGGTGGATATCTGTTGAAGGGATATCCTCCTCAATCGGAGATATAAAATCCTATGTAGACTTAAATATAACTCCATACTGCCACTGTTGTGCTCGTATCCTCCTCATCCTCTCTGTCCCCTAGGTAGACGTCCTCATCCTCTACTGAAGAGGTTGCTGAGTGGGATGGCTCTCCTCCTCATCCTCTAAAGTCTCCTCAAGTAGAGCCTCATAGGTGACCCTCTCTACGTCCTTGTTCGATCAGATACGACCATGGGTCCTTCCGCTCCTGAGTAACATATGATTAATTTCATCACACGAAAGAATCTCATGCTCATACCTAAGTGAGTCTGAGTAATATACCTGATCAAACTGTTGCTGTGGCTGTGATTTGTTCATGCTATTGGGGTTAGCCTGAACCTGGGCGGAATGGATGTCGAAGGTGCCGAGTTGTCTTGCCATCGAGATAGGTGGTTGATGTCCACTCGCATATCGTGAATTTTGTTCTAGTAGGAACAGAGCTCCTCGAGAAGTTGATGCTGAAAGTGTGGGTCCTGATGACGAGGGCTGCTGATGAGATGAAGAATAATGCAAAGACATGCCATGATGGTCTTGATACTATTGCTGCTGCTGTGGGTGATGCTGGTAATGCGGACTCTGCTGGCTCGATTAGTACGTCCGTTGACGTTCATACTGTTGTTGCTGCTGGGGTGGTATGAACTAGGTCTAGGATGTATAGGAAGAGGTACTGAGGTGAACGCGATGTTGTAGAAGGTCGAGGGACGTTGGTAAGATTGACGATCCCCCATACTTCCCTGCATGACAGGGTCCTGGGTATACCAAATACCGTTCACCTCCCACACCTGAGGAGGCTCCTCCGTAGCTGGCTCGACTGATGGTTACTGTTGCTGGCATGATTGGGTAAAGAACATGTCCTCTACCCACGGCTGGGGTGGCCATGGCATCGGCTGCTTCTGTACATGGTGTACTCAAAAACATAAGCAACAGATACACTCGTGGTAGGTATCTCCATGTTGGATATCCTCTCAGACAACTCCTCCATCTGTTTCGGAAGCTTGGATAAGCTTTCAAGCTCATTCATCCACTTGTCGGTCCGCTCATTTAGTGTCAACTTGTCAGCAATGATCTCCATGATAGGAGTCATGTCCTCGACGAGATCGACTACAACCTTCTTTCCCCCTTTGGATAAGAGTGAAATGGGGGACTTTGAGTATTTTCTTCTGGCGGTCTGTGAGCAACTAGTCTCATCCATCTTCTCGAATACCTTTAAGACGATATCTGCTCCTCATGACGTGTAGTTGCCTCCACAGGCAGCGGTCACTAAACAGTGCACCTCATGATTGAGACCACTGTAAATGACTGGACCACAATGGTATCCTCTATACAATGACATGGACACTTCTGCAATATATCCTTGAATCTGTCTCATATGTCATATAAAGGCTCATTAGGATGTTGGGAGAAACTGATAATCTGTGTCCTCATCTGATGAGTTCTACTCAAAGGGTAGAACTTCTTTAGAAATAGATCCTTGAACTGGTTGTAGGTGGTCACCACCACACTTAGATTCTTCAACAAGTGGTCGGCCTTATTCCCAAAGGGAAATGGTAGGGATGTGAGCCTAATATAATCTTGATTAACCCTAAGATGCCTAAGGTTAGCACAAATGAGCTCAAAGTCCCTTAGGAATGGACAAGGTTCTTCATGAGCATTCCCGTTGAAGTGCAGCAGCAAGTTTAGAAATTACGGCTTCAACTCATATTCAATATCAGGTTGTGCGGGACTTAGATAGTTCTGCACTCAAATCTGTACCGGGTTGTAGGCCGCGCCCATGGATGCATCAATTCCCATATTCAACTGACCCATCTGAGCTTTTAATAGAGCATTCTGTTGCTCCTACGCTGCTAATCTAGCCAGTATTAATTGCAATGGGTCCTCATGCCGCTCCTCATCCTCATTCTGTCTCTTGGGAGGCATTTAAACTCAATATTCTTTGTTTCCTTCATCAGAAAATGGGTTCAAATTAATGAGGTATTTGAAATCAAATTAACCTTACTTAGGCGAAGTTCTTCCTCGGTAAGTAGAGAAGAGAGGAAGGGGTTAGTCGGTGTGTGACCATTTTCGAAGTGAGTGAGCCTGGACTCAAGTGGGTCATGAGTCCAGGGTGGTCCAAAAAGTAAAGGGACATTGGAATATGTACTCTTTGGAGGGTTCAGAATGAGATTCTCAAAGTTCGAACAAAAATCCTTCAATTAGTCATCTTTGACATCAAGAGGATTGAATGAATACAAATAGCAAGGAGGTCTATATACTACAATGCACGTAAATGTGCGGAGTAAACTCACACAATTCAAACACAATACAAACCCTTTGAATACATCAACTTCACACATAAAGGCCGTAAGAGTTCGACCAAATTATCTTGTCGATTTTAGTGGGTGATAAAACAATCTTTTAAAGCATTTCACACAGCTTTACACCCAGCGGAGCTTCTGATAGCTCTCAATCAAATAGGTAATCTTCCCGGGCTGCTAAATTTCTGTATCACACCTCTAAAGAGACTGCCAGGCTTACACAACCCAAACGTACTTCTAAGGTCGAAGGTAAGCCCTTGCAGCTCCCAAATCCACAAGAGTCGGAAATAGAGACTTAGGAGGCAAGTCCAGGGATTTGTGCACTAACCTTAGGGGCTACATCCTCACCCATATGTCTGGGGATAAGTACCTGTGTCCAATGAGGGCTTTATGCACCTGTAATACAAGTATTCAGTTTATTCCAAGTTTTAATGATGAACTTGCTCAATTCGGTCCCAATTTTAGAGTTTTGGTTATCGCTTTGAATTAATGTACACAAAAGTTCAGTCCCGTTTTCTTTTTAGACTTAAGTTATAAAATCAAGGGAGGAATCGAAAATGAAATGCAAGCATGAAATCAATGATGCATGCTCAGAAGTAATTATACTCACAATGCTCCCCAACAATCTCCATGTGTTATGCAAGATTGAATTTAAATATTACACTAAATGCATGCAAGTCGAGAAAAATCGAAAGTAAACATGATACTATTAGCGATGGAAGAATAAGATTTCAATTTGAGCTAAATTGTACGCGTTTACGTACGTCTCATTAATGAATCTTTAAGATGGGAATCTTTAACATTGAGTGTGGTCTAAATTACGAATGACACATATACATTTGATCCTAAAACTACTCACGTGCTTGGTCCTAATCTCGCCACTCAAGTCGAGCTCCACTCTCGATGAGAGTGAAACATGTCTCGATACAACCACAATAAAAAGAATAAAAGTATCCAAGTTTTTTTACCCTCATGAGCTCTCAAACAAGAGCCGCTTTAAATAAGCAGTTACCTAAATGATTACATCAAATAATTACAATAATAATCACAACAAATGTAATGTAATTATTAATCTAATTAGCTAATCTCTCTTAATGTATCTGATTTGACTCTCTTCAGCTCAAGCTCCCAGCTCAAGCCTCCGCTTCACTTCGCGTAAATCCGCTCTGCGGGCCCCAGTTAAATCAACATATGATTAGATATTTCTCAAGAGATAATGCTACTAATTAAATTATCAATTTAAATGGTACAAGACAAAATAAAATAATAACAACCACAAAACAAGCTTAACCTAAATAACATAGATTTCACTTAATCACATAAATTAAGCCCAATCAAATAAATTAATCAAGTCGTGTCCTCGACAATAGCACCATATGATGATCTTGCAACTGTACAATTGATTCTGGCTCTTTATAATATGTTCAATTATGGGTCGATCATAACCGAGCAAGTATCTCTGCGAGGAGTGGCTCGGTTAAAATCTCTTGGATAAGTCTAGGGTCGAACTCGGGGACACTACTGATTAATCTATCCAACTAGGACCTAAATATATTAATCAAGCTACTCGAATACGTTACCTAGGTCAAGTGATGCAAAACAAATGGATGCATGGGTCCCCTTTTTATGGGTTTTTTTCATGCAAATATATTAAATGCCACAAAATGGGAATAAATGCAAAACAATGCAAGCACAAAAGTAAATACATGCATAATTAATGCTCCTGTTTTAATGAACTTTCAATTGGATTTATCAAGCATAAATTGGTCCAAAAAATTTAGTCAATTTTATAGCTCCAAAAGGTCTTTTTAATGCTTTAATTAATCATGCCAGATTAAGTGTTAACACATTTAAGCACCCATAATAAAATATTAAATCATGAATTAAGATCCAAAATATTTTATGCAAGGTTCCTGATTAAATTAATAAATTCAAAGCAAATCAGGGGCTTAATGAGGCATGAAAATCAATTAACATAAAAACAAGCCATCTAATTAAGGTTTATAGGTCAATATCTATCTCCAAGTTTTTATTCAATATAAACAGAGCATATTAGAGAGTTAACTTCATCACATTAAAGAGCCAAAAACGACCTTTAAAATGAGACCAATTTCATCATATTTGGATAATATATGCTTATGACATTAACACATCAAGTCAGAGGTTTAATTGTAAGAAAAACTTAACAAAACATAACTAAAAGGTCCAAAATAGGGCACAAGTGCAACATCTATAAGCCGCTAGGGTTTAACATGCAATTTAACCTATGCGGGGGTATAAATAGAATTACAACAAGCCGCGCGGGGCTTATCTGCAGTTTTTCCTAGGTAGCATGCATTTCGCATGCACTGGACTTGGATGTAATTTGTCAAAACTTGAGTCGAGGTGTTGCAAAATTCTCGCTTACGTGAGGTGCGACACATGGGGCTAGGCTCGGCATGCGGCTGAGACTCTGGCTACGTGGCAAGTACTGGTGACTCACATGCAGCTTGGATCTCCCAAGGTTGAGGGTCGAAATATTTCTTCAGTGGAAGATCGTAGCCCTTAGATCAGATCGATGAGATCCAATCCAATAGTAGATGTACTTCTCCATTCGATCTCCTCCGTGTAAGGCAATGGAGCTCCGACGAGATACTGCTTCCTCCTCCTTGCTCTGATGCTCAGCCTGAAGGTCAAGGTAACAACCTGAGCGCTTAGCGAAGGAGATGAAAGGTAGAACACCAACCGAGGAGGTTCGAAGGTGCCGGTCGATGGTGGGTCATCGGAGATGAAAAGCTTGATCGGACCTCCTTCGAATTTCCAATCAATCAAGTATCCATGTCCTCTTGCACTGTTAGTCCAAATAACCAAGCAAAGGGGAATTGTCCGGGAGGGAATGGGAGCGTGATGGGGGCTCGATGTAGGCGAGGGAGATAGGCCCTAAATGGGTTCCCAACCTTTGCAAGGTCGAGAAGGAGTCGAAGTGGAGATGGTGATGGAGAAGCGGTGAGGAGAAGAAAGATGGTGCACGTGAATCATCGGTGAGTGGCAAAGATGTAGATGTTGTGAGATAGGGAAGATGGTAGGTGCACAACACAAATAAAAGTGAGAAACAATGAAGAAAAGAGAAGTGAGCTTACCTGGGGAAGATGGTGAATCACGGGGGAGGAACTAGAAGATGGTCACGTGCATGGAATTGGAGCTGGAAGCTCATGGTCATTTCTAGGGGTACACACGAATCGGATAAAATCTGTAATCCGATCCAATTTGATGCTATTGGATTTGATTGTATTGGTTTTATCATTCTAATGGATCGGATCGGATTTGAATTTTTTAAACCAATTAAAGTATTCAATCCGTTAATCCGTTAACACACATGCAAGCATGTAGATATTCACATAAATACATAAATACATACATACATACATAATATCTATGTGTACGTATTTCGAATTCTTTATAATGACATAATCAATGTCATTCATGTCATTTTTCCATATCAATCTTGGAAACAAATCCTCTTGATATCGCACTTTCTTCTCTGTTGAAAGTTAAATGTTAAATCTACAAAATAATACAGTATAGCTATAACTTGAAAATTTATATCAATCATTCCTCTCCCAATTTCCTCTTTCTCATTTCACTATTGGTCATCAAAATTCCTCCAGATTCTCTCTTAAATCCATTTCGATGATGCCTCCCTCTTGCATGTTATTTCCCTCCAACACAATTTTGTTACCACCCCTTCCTCGCGATGTTGTCATCTGTCTCAAACATAATCCACTCCCAAGAGATACCATTTGGCCTCCGTATGCTACCACTCTTCTGATCTTCGTTAAAAGAAAATAGATTTAGGATAGTTGCCTTGTGCATTTGTTAAATATTTTTGATCCCTTTTCTTCTTACATTTTACTTGCTCTATCTTGCAATCATATTTTAGGGATGAAATTGGATCAATTACATAATCAAATGTATCACACACATCTAAGAAGAAATAAGCATCATTTCAATTCCTTTCATTTTTAATTTGATATATATTTTTTATTCATATTTTTCATAGAATTTGCATATTTTGACTATAGATATAATCTTACAAATAATTTCGAGTTCAAGTCCGTTTTAAATGGGAGAAATGATGCCTAATTGATGAGCTATATTTAAGTTAGTTTTATCTTTCGTACTCAATCGAGTATGAATGTTCTATGATTCTTGTTTTTTAATGATATGTTATAGAGCATTGAAGGATGTTCATACGAGTGGTTGGGTTTGGCATAGCTTAACATTCTAAGTTGATCAAGGACTTTATAATATTCGATCACAAAGATCATATTTTTTATTTATCTAACTTGCCTTTGCATCCTTATTTGATAACTTATATTGTTTTTATTGAAATCATTTGGAGGAAATCAATTGCAAAATAGAAACTAATGCATTATTTATTAAAGAAAACATAAAATTTCAAATTTAATATAATCCTTTAATTTGATTGTGTGGTCTTAATTTTTTATAATGGATTAATAGAATTCTTCAACTTTCACTTGATTATGTATTTTATTCATTACCTATTCGATCGATTTTTAAGTCATTATTCGAATGTTCGACAGCTATTCTGTTGTAAAGTATAAAAGTGCATAGTAGACTATTGAGCGGAAATTGTAAGTATAAAATCCGAACCAATTCGATCCAATCCGTAATCCGATGGATTGTATCGGATTGGATTTAGATATCGGATGGATTGGATTGGATTTGAAAAAATAAAAATTCGTTAAGGTTGGATTGGACATGGATTAAGCTAAAATCTGAACCAATCTGATCCATGTGCACCCCTAGTCGTTTCTCTGAGCCTTGGTGAGGGGCTGAGCTCGAACAACTCTGAGATGGGGCTACGACTTGGTCGGAGGACCAAGAATCACGTCGATGAGGTTATCTTCGTCTTCACTCAATAATCTCACACAAACCCTGTCACAGTAGGTGGAGGTTGGCCTAGGGTTCTCGCAAATACGGGCGGATAGCCACGAAAATGGTCGGAGATGGAGTATTTGAAGAGGGAGGAGCGGTTCCAAGATGGTCTTCGTCAATGTTGACCACACCTCTTTGATTGGAAGTTAGATTAAGATGGGAGTTAGATCACCGATATGGAAGAGGGAAGTTAGGGCTTTGACGAGGACCAGTTGGTTGGTGAGTAGGTACTTCAAGGAGATGGAGAAAATGGATTGAAAATCGGAGGTTGGCGAGTTTGAACGTCGCTGGAGAGGGCAGTTGGGCGAGGAAGATGAGCGTTGGAAATCCAACGGTGGAGGGCAAGGCGCGAGGGGAAGGTCCTGATGAGATCTCATGATCTCATCATACGGCTTGATCTGGATGATCAGATGATCATGGAAGGAGGCGGGAGGTGAGGAGGGGTTGTACACATGGCTTCTCCAAAGAGAGCCATGTGGACCAATAATAAAATTAGAAAAGAAGAAAATAAAGAAACAAGCAAAATAAAATATCCACATGTGTCAAATCAAAAAGTGTTCAACATGAAGGTTGTAGACCTTTTCAAGATCTACAACTTTCACATATAATTCAAAAAGAAAATACAACATATATACAAGATAATATTTTTGCAAGTATTTTTAATTAATTAAAAATACTTATTTTGATTTCTTTTATTATTATTTTTTGTATTTTTTATCTATAAATAATGTCAAAATAAATATATATAATACTACTCTAAGTTTTATGAGATTTTTAATAAAGGAAAACATAGAAAATAGAAATACAATAATAGGATTATTTATGTACTTTAATTAGGGTTAATTATATACAAGGTGTTAGATGGTGATGTTAGATAGTTAATAATGAATCTTATTGATTAATTTAAGTAAGAGGTATAATAAAAGGATAATAATGTGATAAATCATGGATTTATTACCTGTTTATTGCCAACAATCTTGCCTTTGACGAGAGGACCAAGCATATTGAACTATATTGTCACTACAGACAAAACATGATTCAGAAGGATTTTATTTCAGTTCCCACGTCAGCTTGGGGAACAAATGGCAGATGTTTTCACTAGGGCTCTTGCCAGAGAGCCATTCCAGAGGTGTTGTTTCAAGCTGAGCATGATTGATATCTATGTTCCATCTTTAGGGAGGGGGCTGTTGAGAACTATCTTATATTTTCTTATTTTTAGGTATACTCTTTTCTTTCTGTCTCTAGTATGTAATTTGCCCAACAAGTTTCTCCTCTTATATAAGAGAACCCTAGGGTCTCATTATCAATTCAAGTCATAATTCTTTTCCCCCAATAATAACTAGACGAAATCTTCAATAACAAACCAAGGACCAACCTTGCTCTGATACCTTGTAGATAACGATAATGCGGAAGCGCAGTCAGAGATAGAAAGATAAATAACCATGAAGAACATACATGTATTGGAGTTGAACCCTACTCCATAAGCAGCGGGATGAAGCCACTGGAGAAGTCCACTAAGGGCCAGATATTCTGTTATTACTCTTTCAATAAATGCAAGAGATGTGGGTCTTCTTATATAGCCCCACCAATATTATCAGGTCCCACTACATGTCCCACTAGACGATGCAAGACTAACATGAGTGGATGTAGTAATTGGATCCTGGAAGGATCAAATTACCCATTTATGGATGCATACTCTAACAGATGTGAACCACATATTCTTCATTTGTGTGCCCTCAAGGGGGTTTGGACTGGATTGAACTGGACTGGGTTGAGGCAACTTGCGTCAAGAGGTTTAGGGACTTTGATGAATCCTCATGCTGGAGATAGGATGCTTGCAGGCACTTATTCTTCTTTGGATGATTCAGCTGGTACGAAATGGGGTGATGTTCAATCAAGAGAGACTTTTAGAAAATGTACTAGAACATGCCATAGGCTTTTGTAAATAACTATAAAATTAGTACGATGTGCATCAACACTAAATCCCGTGACTTAGAGTTGTAACTTACTTTTTTGTAAACAATGATTGGTTTAAAATTTCGGAAAAGAACTTTGCATTTTACTCCTACTGAATTTTTCTCTGTCTCTTAAGCATCTATTAGACTATATTAATGTCTCTTTTAATGTTTATAACCAGCAAAATTAGGGGTCTAGGCATTGGTGGATATCTTGCTCTGCAAGAGTCGGGATTTCAGTCCTTGAAAGAACTGTAATTCCCTGTTATCTTGACGATAAACACTATTATAATTATATTTATTTTTTCCAATTACTGTGGTCATAACGAGTTTGTCTTAACATTTGGACTTCTTTTCATGCTTGGCAGGGATGCCAGCAACAATATTATTGGTGGTGAAATTCCAAATCCTCTGCCCAAGAATGCAACCCTTATGTGCGTTTCATTTATCCCAGGATTAGTTTCGGTTTATTTTTTTGTCAAATAATTTTGTCTTGATCTTTTGCTGAAGAAATTTGTCATGCAACCAATTCACTGCGAGTGTTCCAGCGTCACTTCCAAGTTTGAAGTTTCTTGGACACCTGTGAGTCTTATATCCTTCTTTGCGGTTCTATGGTGGTTTAGCAGCTACTTTTTTAATGATTTATCTTTAATAACCGCAGCAATCTGAGCCACAATCTTCTCTCTGGACCACTCGGGGACGTGTTTACAGATTTGAAGAATCTGAAGGAACTGTGAGTCTTTTTCTTAGTATAGATATGAAAATAAATCATGATTCCTTTTCTCTGGTCAGTCTTATCATTTATTGACATGCTGACGAGACTGTGATTTTATATCGTGATACTTGCCTTGGTAACGTTTATTTTAATAATTCACAATTGTTTATTGTCATGTTAGTTTTTGGTCTTGAATTTCATCTCTCGTATAACTATTTGGTGTGGCACGCTGTGATTTCGCAAGGACATCCAATCTCATTTTGTTTATAATTCTTCAGGTCTAAATTCTTGTCGCATGGTTTCTTCCTTTTGTCAATATATATGCTATAATGCTTTTGTCTTTAACTAGACATTCTGGAATTTAAGATCTCAAAACTCAACGTGTTTCCCGAGGTTAATGTTTGCGTAATTTTATGTGGAAGATGGATGCTTTCGGTCAACTGCCAATAATTTCTTCATTGAACATAAAAGGAAGGGAGAAGTAATAAATTAAAGAAGGGAGAAGTAATAAATTAAACATAGATTGAGTCCGAAAGGGATTCAAGTAGATCTGCAGACATTTTACAGTATAACTTGCAGAACTCCTTCTTAAGTTGGAGGGAAATTCCTTAGTTGTGTCTCGGGAATATATAATTCCCTGGATAATGTTTTTATTTTACTTTTGTCCTGTACTAGTGTCACATTCTCTATGTACTAGTGTCACACTCTATATGAACCACATAATATTACAATTCTAGAATGCGATAGGTGCATGCCGTTTGTATGAGGTGCGATATAAGCTTAAAGCCCCGGAAACGAAAAAGCCCCCATATATCACATAACCCTTCTGCCACATATTTAAAAGTTTCTGGAAACGAAATCAGCCAGTTGCTATAGTTATATCGCATATATTATATGTGATATCTTCTGAAGGCCCTGTAAACCAAAATGTCTACTCCATTTCGTTTGTTTGCTTTGTGTTAATAGTATTATGCGGCCAATTTATGCATAATATTGTATGGCAAATTTATATGTTACTAGTACACACATACAAAAACATCCATCTTAATTTGGAATCCATCATGAGCCACACAAACATAACATTGTTTACATTGAAACCACAATATTGTTACACACGTTTCATTACAAAAAGTCACTGCTGATAACACGCGTTACATCCCAAAATAAGTGAATGTTGCATTACAAATTTCCTCCCTCCCTCTCTCTCCTCTTCCGTTGGAATGTCCTCCGAATCTCTGGTTGGTCTAATGGTCTCAAGTGTGAACCATCATTAATCATTGATATTTGGGAACTCCCTATATCGCCGTCCTCAAAAATCGGCATTAGAGGCGACATAAGTGTGCCATAAGTGGGTCGAGTACCCCTTACGTTCTCTCTCTTCAAGTTCCTCATAAGGGTCTACGATGTTTGCATATCTTCAGTTGGTGGCTCAACAACATGTGTAAAATTTGGGTCTCCAACGCAAAATTTGGCAGCTCTAGAGGACCCATATCATGCGATGGGACACGTTCCTTGTTTGGAACATCTGCTTCTTGTTCAACCTCTGCTATGATAGCTTGATAACCACGTCCGCATCCCCATCCATGCCTCATGAGCGCGGCCTCTTCCTCTCCCTCTCCCTCATGCTCTCCCTTTGGCTTGTGCCTGGTCGGCATGCTCCTCATGTATGTGTAAACATATATTATTTACTTATGTACTCTTTGTTATTTTCCGTTCCTGCCGTACTCTTTATGTAATTTACTCATAGGCTACTCTCCTATATAAGAGAGCCTAGGGCTGATGGAATAAACATGTTCTTCTATTTTCTCAACATGGTATCAGAGCGACGGTCCTAGACCGGAGTTCTTGAAACCCTAACCCTAGCCCCACCGTCGAGCCTCCCTCTCTCTCCGCGCGCCGCCGACTGTGCGCCTCTACCCCCCGCGTGCCGCCGGCCGTACGCCTCGCCTGCGCCCCGCGCGCCTCGCCTATGCCCGCGCGCATCTCTTGAGCCCAGCGTGCATCTCCTGCACCCTGCGCGCATCTCCAGTGCACCCCTCGCGCATCTAGCACATCTCCAGTGCGCTCACCTGCGCGCCCTCTCGCGTGGCCTCTCGCGCACTTACTGTGCCCTCTCGCGTGACCTCTCGCGCACTCCCTGCACGCCCTATCGCGTGCTCCTTGCTGTGCGCCCTTAAGCCGTGAATCAGCCCTGCACGTATTTCTAGCGCGCACAACTCCAGAGGAATGGGTTTGGTTGCTTGAAGTCTACACCTACAACTAAACCCGTCTATGTCCATGTAGACGATCTTATCCTTAGTCTACTACTCCAGTCTTTGGTTATAAGTATGTCTGAAAGCAAGGCAGATATCCCATCCGTAGGCGCCTTTCGAGGTCCAGCATCGATTGTGAAGATGGATGGTTCGAACTATGAACTGTGGGCAATGCAGTTCATGAGTATGATGAAGTCAACCGGTAAGAAGCACATTCTTACTGAAGAAGAGCCTGCTGAGAAGACTGGAGTTAATGCCTCGTGGGAGGCAGATGATGCATATGCTAAAGTATGGCTATCTGGAACTCTGGCAATCGAGATTGCCAATGATATTCTTCATCAGCCCACAACCAAAGATATGTGGGATATTCTAGCCGCCACATATTCTCAAGCGAAGAATGAGACAAAGATTTTGCAACTCCAGCATGACATATTCACTATCAAGCAGAATGGACGTCCTCTACACTCACTGTATACATCTCTACGAGGGATGTTTGAGAAGCTGTATAGCTTCATGCCCTTGACAACCACACCAGAGCAACAGAAGACCTACCGGAATGCTACTATGGTAGGAGTTTTTCTAGCTGCCCTTGATCCTGAGTATGAGGCAGCACGGTCTCAGATCTTGGCAGACTCTACTATTCCTCTTATGGAGGAAGCCTTTCACAGGTTGAGCCGGATCATTGTTCCCTCTACGACTACGAATCAGACTGCTTTAGCCATGGCTGCCAACATAGGTCGTGGAGGTCACTATCATACCCGTGGTCGTGGCCCTCGTGCTAGAGGAGGCCGTATTCGGCTAACATGTACCTACTGCCATCGCACCGGACATACTGAAGACACATGCTACTCTAAGCATGGATTTCCTGCATTTGCACGAGTCGCTGAGCAGATAGAGCCTCCATCTGCTGCCTCTTTGGATCAGCGCTTTGATGATCTTGTTGCCCGTCTAAGGGGCATTATTCCTTCATCCGGCCCAGCACACACTACTGAGAGCCAGTCTGATGTTGCTGCATCCGCCTCTGCTTCTACCAGTGCATCAGGTAGCACACATGCATTTACTAGTAGTGGATCATATACTTTAGCATGGATTATGGACTCTGGCGCCACACATCATCTATGTGGCGATCAAAGTCTACTTACAGGGTACAGTCAGATCCCTCCAGGTCGAGCAGTGGTCATTGCCAATGGCACACATTCCCCGATTACTGGTCAGGGGGAGATTAGACTGACACCATCTATGCAGCTCAAGAATGTGTTACACGCACCTGATTTTTCAATGAATTTATTATCTATCAGCCAAATTACAAAGGATTTACAGTGTCGGGCGATTTTTGATCCATCTTCTCTTGTTTTTCAGGACATCCTTATGGGCAACGTGATTGGGCGTGGCTATGAGCAAGGAGGCCTCTATCCCCTCAGTCAGACTTCTTTTGCTGGAACCTCATCTCTACCTACTGGACCCGTCTCCCTTTTGCTATGGCATCTGCTCTTTGGGCATCTACCACTTCAGAAGTTGCGTCGTGTGTTACCCCAGGTTTTGCCTCACACATCTATCCAATGTGAGGCATGTCAGTTGGGAAAGCATCATCGGTCTACCTTTCCCAGTCGTCAGTGTCGGAGTAGTACCTCCAAGTTTGAGTTATTTCACATTGATATCTGGGGTCCTAGTCGTGTAGCTGATCATCAGGGACACATGTTTTATATAGTTATTGTGGATGACTTCTCTCGTGTGTCATGGGTGTTTTTGTTAAAGAATAAATCTGAAGCAGGGAATATTATTATTAATTTTCTTAATGAGATTCGTAATGTTTTTTCAGCATCTGTTAAAATTGTGAGAAGCGATAATGCCCTGGAATTGTGTACTCATGTCCTAGCCAGTTATTTCTCATCAAAGGGGATTATCCACCAGACATCCTGTGCCTATACCTCCCAACAGAATAGGATTGCTGAAAGGAAACATCGTCACTTACTAGATGTCACTAGGTCACTCCTTATACAGAGTCATGCTCCTCATTTTTACTGGGGTGACGCTGTTCTTACAGCATATTACCTAATCAATCATATGCCGTCATCTGTTCTCGGTGAAGAGATTCTGTTCTCCCTTATATTCCCTGGAAAAGAGCTATTTTCTCTCACTCGTGTGTTTGGCTCGGTTGCCTTTGTCCACCAGTTGTCTCCTGGTACTGACAAGCTCTCTCGTAGGGCTGTCAAGTGTGTGTTCGTTGGGTACTCCAGAACTCAGAAGGGGTACAAGTGCTATGATCCATTGCGCAGGCGGTATCTTGTTAGTGCAGATGTCACATTTTTTGAATCTGTTATGTATTTTTCAGCATCAGGTGATCAGTTGATACCTCCAGCTAATACTGATGCCATTTACATGTCACCACCGCCACCATTACCACCATCACCACCACCACTACCACCAGAACCGTTACCATCTTCTGCACCTCCCATTACTATACCTGTTTCACCACTACCACATCATTATACCCGCAGGCCTGCTTCAGATCATGGTCATTGCTCATCACCGAGCTCGCCTAAGGTATGTTCTGAAGATATTATTATTGATGGATCTGATGATGTTTTTGAGCAAGATGTGTTACAGAGGACGGACGAGGATACAACTGATTTAGATGTTCCTATTGCTATACGAAAATCGAAGAGGAGTTGTGCGTCATATCCTTTAGCAGCTTCTGTGTCGTTTGAATGATTAACTGGAGATTTCAGGAACTTTGCAGTCGCATTGTCAGTTGTATCTATTCCCCGGAATTACCAAGACGCTCTGAAGGATAGTAGATGGCGTCGAGCAATGGAGGAAGAAATGTCAGCACTCCAGTCTAGAGGAACTTGGAGTCTGGTTCCTATACCTACTGATGTGTCACTAGTGAGCTGCAAGTGGGTATTTATAGTCAAGCAGAATGCAGATGGCAGTATTGACAAATACAAGGCTCACCTTGTTGCTCGTGGCTTTACACAGAGATACGGGGTGGACTATCTTGATACATTCTCTCCAGTGGCCCGCCATTCTACTCTACGGATCTTGCTGTCAGTTGCGGTTACTCACGAGTGGCCACTATATCAGTTGGATGTGAAGAATGCGTTCTTATATGGTGACCTCCAGGAGGAAGTCTACATGCAACAGCTACCTGGTTTTGCTATTGAGGGGGAGTGTTCCAAGGTGTGCAGACTTCATAAGGCTATCTATGGCCTTAAGCAGAGCCCCAGAGCGTGGTTTCAGAAGCTCTCAGACCTCTTTGAAAAACAGGGATACAAACGGTCTAATGCTGATCATTCCTTGTTTGTACAAAAGACTTCCAGAGGTATTATTGCAATCATGGTTTATGTAGATGACATCTTAATTACAGGTAATGATGTACAAGGAATAAAGGAGGCGAAAGAAATGCTGGGTCATGTATTTGTTACAAAGGACCTCGGAGTTCTTAGATATTTTCTGGGGCTGGAGTTCGCCAGAAATCCGTATGGGTTAGTATTGTCTTAGAGAAAATATGTCACTGACCTGTTGAGTGAAACAGGAATGCTTGGTTGCCGACCTGCTACCACACCAATGGACCCTAGTATGAAGCTATATGATGATACAAAGGAGGTGGATAGGCGGAGATACCAAGAACTGGTGGACAAACTTCTATATGTCACTATCACTAGGCCCGATATATCCTTTGCAGTGAGTCGGGTGAGCCAGTTCATGGAGCAACCACGTCAGGTTCATATGGATGCCATATATATGATACTCAGGTACCTCAAGTCATCTCCAGGTGCGGGTTTGCTGTTCAAGAAAGGCAAGGTGATCTCTATCTCTGCATGTGCAGATGCAGATTATGCAGGGTGTCCCAAGGACATGAAGTCTACCTCTGGGTTTGCTGTATATGTTGGAGATTCCCTAATCTCATGGAGGAGCAAGAAGCAAACTGTGGTAGCAAGGTCTAGTGTTGAATCTGAATATAGGGCTATGGCCCAGGTTAGCACAGAAATGATGTGGGTAAAGGCTGTGCTTACAGATTTATACATACAAGTCCCACTTCCTATTGCTTTAGAACGTGACAATCAGGCGGCCTTGTTCATTGCAAACAATCCAGCATTCCATGAACGAACCAAGCACATTGAAGTTGATTGTCACTTTATACTTGACATGATCCAGAAGGGATTCATTGCTACATCCCATGTTAGTTCAGAGAATCAAACTGCAGATTTCTTTACCAAGGCATTACTACGAGGCCCGTTCCAGAATTGTGCATCCAAGCTGAGCATGATTGATATCAATGCTCCATCTTGAGGGGGAGTGTAAACACATATTATTTACTTATGTACTCTTTTGTTATTTTCCGTTCCTGCCGTACTCTTTATGTAATTTACCCATAGGCTACTCTCCTATATAAGAGAGCCTAGGGCTGATGGAATAAACATGTTCTTCTATTTTCCCAACAGTATGGTCATTCCATCTGCAAATTGAAATGCCAAACAATGCTCTATTTTAACCTTTGCCTGCATATCTATATCTCTGCACTCCGTCTCCCTTCTCATAAGCGAGGTCCCATCTAGACAATTGCATGATTATAAAAAAATTCAAAAAATAAATTTGTCAATGTAAAAACTTACCATAATAAAGCGATTCTTACATCGCTTGCCAAAACAACACCTAGACCCCATAAAAATCCTTGTAGTTCTTCGATAACAAACCGTGCAGTTTGAAGTCACACAAATCCTGTAGGATTGGTCCATATACATAACTTGTTCGTCATGTGCGTCACACTCACGAATTTTCAAATTGTGTCTACTCCACTCGATATCCACTTCCCCCTCAAGTCAATGGTATGGAGTTCCTCGTATGTATTGCAAGGTGCATGCATGTCTTGGCAGCCATCAAATTGGCGTAGAACGCGGTTCGTTAATAGTACTCCACAATGTGAAAGTAAATAAGGGGAACCCATGACCTCCAGATGTTCTTCCCTTCGACATAATACTCAGGAAGAGATGCGATCACATCGTTGCCATACGACATCGACACCACATGCATAAAAAATAATATATTATTAGAAGATAATCATTTATAACAAATAGATTTCTAAACTATTCAAGTACCTTTTCAGGCGATTGCATATCAAACGCGTCGTAGTACGGTCTAACAACGTGAATCGACTGTCTACGATATGCGAATGTTGCAACCCATCACACTTTTAATGGCCTATCGTGCCACTGTGGTCTCTCTTTGATTATTGGATCAATGTGCGGGAAATGCTCCCAAGCCCACAACTGGAATAGTATCACCGATTCACCTATCTCCTCAGTCGCCATATCTGATGCAAAACATAAATGTTTATAGAAAAGCAAGAACAATCGATCCCCGGTTCAATGTCCTCTCATACTCCGGTCATGCAAATGTGGCAGTGTAATAAATGATATCAAGTACCCAGACTTGTTCATGAATAAAACGCCCCCAAAAGCTGTAAAATGTAAGCACATGCATATCTCCTCAAAACCTCAACATCGACATCTGTTGAGAAATAAATATCAAGAGATGCTTATTCCATGAACCCTAGGCTCTCTTATATAGAGGAGAGACCTATGGGTAAATTACATAAGATAGACCGGAGAAGTAGAATATTAGGAAAAACAATTTAGAAACAAATGTAACTCTACACCCCCTCAAGATGGAGCATAGATGTTAATCATGCTCAACTTGGATGCACATTTCTGAAAAGAGCCTCTGAGCAATGCCTTAGCGAAAATATCTGCAGTTTGATCTCCAGAGCTAACATGAGAGGTAGATATAAAACCTTTCTGAATCACATCTCTTGTATAGTGACAATCTAGTTCAATATGTTTGGTTCTCTCATCGAATGCAGGATTATTTGCAATGAACATGGCTGCTTGATTATCACATTGTAGCTGCTTAGGATTATGTACATCTATATGTAAATCTGCTATAACTGCTCGGACCCACATCATTTCCGTACTAGCTTGTGCCATAGCCCTATATTCAGACTCAGCGCTGGACCTGGCAGCTATAGTTTGCTTCTTACTCTTCCAGGAGACATGAGAGCTACCTATAAAGACCGCAAAACTTGAAGTGGACTTTATATACTTCCAACATCCTGTATAGTCAACATCAGCACATGTAGAGATCGTAAGTGTTGTCCCTTTTCTAAATAATAATTTTAAATCTGTAGAAGACTTTAGGTACCTCAGGATCATATATACAACATCCATGTGTACCTGCCAGGGTTTGTCCATAAATTGACTCCCTCGGCTAACTGCAAATGAGATATCCGGCCTGGTTATAGTAATATAAAGAAGCTTCCCGACTATTTCTCCTGTCCAATTCCTCTGTATCATCATCATATAGCCTCATATTAGGGTCCATAGGGGTGGTAGCAGGTCGACATCTAATCATTCCCGTCCCAACCAACATATCTGTCGCATACTTCTGTTGGGTCATTACAAGACCCTGCTGATTTTTTTGGCAAACTCTAAGCCCAAGAAATACCGTAAGGTACCAAGATCCTTGGTAACAAACTGTTGGCCCAGGAATTCCTTAGCCCTTTGTATCCCATGCACGTCATCAACTGTAACAAGTATGTCGTCAACATATACCATAATAGCTATCGTGCCTCTAGGTGTTCGTTGTACAGACAATGAATGATATGCATTTGACTTTTTAAAACCCTGCTTCTCAATTAAGTCTGAGAGCTTCTGAAACCATGTCCTAGGACTCTGTTTAAGGCCATATATTGCCTTATGAAGTCTACAAACCTGCGGATGCTCCTACTTAACAGCAAACCCAGACGGTTGCTGCATGTAGACTTCTTCTTGTGGGTCCCCATACAAAAAGGTATTTTTAACATGAAGCTGGAAGAGAGGCCAGTCACGTACCACATCAATAGAAAGAAGAATTCGTAGAGTAGAATGACGAGCCACTGGGGAGAATGTGTCTAGGTAATCCATACCATATGTTTGAGTAAATCCACGAACAATCAATTTGCCTTTGTACCGATCCAGACTCCGATATGCACAGTGTTTAACAGTAAACACCCACTTGCAACTGATGACAGAAGCTCCCTCAGGAGCTGCAACCAAGCTCCATGTACCACGTGACTGTAAGGCAGCCATCTCTTCTTCCATAGCTAATCACAACCGACTATCTTTCGAAGCCTCCTGATAATTCTGTGGAATGTCCACTACAAACAATGCAACTACAAATTTCTTGAAATCCCCAGTCAAGCGATCAAAGGAGACCATGGATGCTAACAGATATGGTACACAACTACACTTTTGCTTCCGAAGCGCAATAGATAAGTTCATATCATCAACCTCCATGTCCGTCCCCTGTAAAGGACCCTGCTCAAGTAGACCATTAGACCCATCATTAGAAACTATGTATTCAGAATATACCTCATGCATTTTAGATGATGAGTGGTGACCATGAGCAGAAGCATGTCAGTGAGTATAGTAATGCGACAATGGTGGGACATGGACAATGGGGGCTGAGGAAATAGGAGGAGGTGAAGGTGGTGGTGATGGTGGCTATGGTGGTGAAGGAGGCGGTGACGGTGGTGATGGCATATAGATTTCATCATCGTGGTATGAAGAAGTCAACCGATCACCTGTAGGAGAAAAGTATATTACAGACTCAAAAAAGGTGACATCAACACTAATATGATACTTCTTGCGCATTGGATCATAACATCTATACCCTTTTTGGGTCCTGGAGTACCCGACAAAAACACACTTGACTGCTCTAGGAGAGAGTTTGTCAAGACCTGGAGACAACTAGTGGATAAAGGTGACTGAGACAAAAACACGAGGAGTAAGAGAGAACATTTCTTTCTCAGGAAATGCAAGAGAGAGAGAGAGGAATTTTCTCACCCAAGATTGACAAGGGCATGCGATTAATTAGATAGCATGCTGCAAGAACAACATCACCCCAAAAAGAGTGCGGATCACGACTCTGAATGAGAAGAGTTCTGGTAACATCAAATGACGATGCTTCCTCTCTGCAACACCATTTTACTGGGAAGTATGGGCACATGATGTTTAATGAATAATACCACGAGTTGAAAAATAATTGGAAAGAGTATGAGTATTGAACTCCAAAGCATTACCAGTTCTCACATATTTCACAGACGAAGAAAACACATTCTGCACTTCATTGATAAAGTTATTGATAACATTTCCAGCTTCAGATTTATTCTTTGATAAAAAGACTCAAGACAGACGAGAGAAATCATCAACAAGATAAAACATGTGTCCCTGATGATCGGGAACATGACTGGGACCCCAAATAGCTATATGAAATAACTCAAAAATTGAGCTACTACTCAGACTCCGACGACTAGGGAAGGCAGATCGATAATGCTTTCCCAATTCATGCCTCACATTGAATGGACGAGTAAGGAGAAATCTGAGGCAGAACACGACACATTTCTGGAACGGGAGATGACCAAAGCGCATGTGCCATGTAAAGGGTGAAACATGTCCAACAGAATGAGAGGAAATGTCGGCATAATGGGTTCAAACCAAGCAATAGAGACCGCACTTCTCACGGTCACAACCAGTCACCTTGCTTGTAAGGATGTCTCGAAATACAAGAGAAGAAGGGTCAAAAATAGCTCGACAATGTAGATCCTTCGTAATCCGACTAGTAGATAACAAATTCATAGAAAACTCAGGTGCATGCAACACATTCTGCAGACACATAGATGGTGTTAAGCTAATCTCCCCCTTTCCAGTGATGGGGGAATGAGTCCCATCTGCTATAACCACAGTCCGTCTTGGAGGGACATGTCTGTACGCTGTAAGTTGACCTTTGTCTCCACACAAGTGATGTGTAGCACTGGAGTCCATAATCCATTCAATAACGCCAGATCCACTACAGCTAGTAAGTGCATAAGTACTACCTGAGGTACTAGAAGATGCTGAAGCAGCCACGTCTGAGTGATTTCTTGAAGCCGATGGAGAAACAGTGGGACTAGTGGGAGGTATAATGTCCCTCAATCATGCCATAAGTTCATTAAATCTCTGATCTAAGGCGACAGCAGTCGGGGGCTCAATTTGCTCAGCTACTCGAGCAGAAGCATGAAAGCCATGATTAGAATAACTTGTATTCTCTGTATGTCCAGGCCGATGGCAGTAAGAACATGGCTGACGAATACGACCTCCCCTGCCACGAGGTTCACATCTATGAAACTAGAAAGAGCCTCCTCTACCTCGGACGCAGCCATCGCTGAAGAAGTCTGACTCGGAGCAGAAGATGGAACAATAATCCTACTGAGTCGTTTGAATGCCTCCTCTATAAGAGGAATGCTAGCATCCGCTAAGATCTGTGATCGAGCCGCCTCATATTCGAGGTCTATCTCTGTAAGGAATACACCAACCATAGTAGCATTCTTGTTGGGAAAATAAGAAGATTTGATTATTCCATCAGCCCTAGGCTCTCTTATATAGGAGAGCAGCCTATGGGTAAAATACATAAAGAGTCCAACAGAAAATAAAATTATAAGAAAAGTACAGAAGTGAATAATATCTCTCTACACTCCCCGTCAAGGTGGAGCATAGATATCAATCATGCTCAGCTTGGACGAACACTTCTGGAACGGCCCTCGAAGTAACGCCTTGGTAAAAATGTCTGCAGTTTGATCCTTTGAGCTAACATGGGATGTAACAATAACCCCTTCTGAATCATGTCACGTATGAAGTGGCAAACAACCTCGATGTGCTTAGTCCATTCATGAAATGCTGGATTATTTGCAATGAATAGAGCCGCCTGATTGTCACATTCCAGAGACATTAGAAGTGGGACTTCTAAATATAGATCTGCAGGTACAACCTTTATCCACATCATTTCTGTACTGACTTGAGCCAAAGCCCTATATTCAGACTCAACATTGGACCTTGCTACAACCATTTGCTTCTTGCTTCTCCAT
This sequence comes from Ottelia alismoides, assembly GCA_037367405.1. Taxonomy (NCBI): domain Eukaryota; kingdom Viridiplantae; phylum Streptophyta; class Magnoliopsida; order Alismatales; family Hydrocharitaceae; genus Ottelia; species Ottelia alismoides. The sequence goes on from JAZKJV010001136.1 coordinate 905,506, forward strand.
GAGACTAGAGAATCTCCAACATACACAGCGAACCCAGTGGTGGACTTCCTATCTTTGGGGCATCCTGCATAATCTGCATCTGCACAAGCTGATATAGTAACCTCCTTGCCTTTCTTAAACAGCAGACCCGCACCTGGAGAAGACTTAAGATACCTGAGTATCATATGTATAGCATCCATGTGTACCTGACGTGGTTGTTCCATAGACTGGCTCACTCGACTCACATCAAAGGAGATATCGGGCCTGGTAATAGTAACATAAAGAAGTTTGCCCACCAGTTCTCTGTATCTTCTCTTATCCACCTCATCAGTGTCATCATCATATAATTTCATACTGGGATCCATAGGTGTAGTGGCAGGTCGACAACCAAGCATTCTTGTTTCACTCAACAGGCCAGTGACATATTTCCTCTGGGTCATTACCAACCCACGAGGATTTCTGGCAAACTCCAGTCCCAAAAAATATCTAAGAACCCCGAGGTCCTTGGTGACGAATTCACGTCCCAGCATCTCTTTTGCCCCCTGGATTCCCTGTTCATCATCACTTGTAATCAGAATATCGTCTGCATACACCATAATAACAATAATACCTCTAGGTGTCTTCTGTACAAATAGGGAATGATCAACATTAAAACGTATGTACCCCTGTTTCTCAAACAGGTCTGAGAGCTTCTGGAACCAAGCTCTGGGGCTCTGCTTAAGGCCATAAATAGCCTCATGAAGTCTGCACACCATAGGACACTCCCCCTCAACAGCAAAACCAGGTGGTTGTTGCATGTAGACTTCCTCCTGTAGGTCACTGTATAGGAATGCATTCTTCACATCTAACTGGTAGAGCGGCCAATCACGAGTAACTGCAACAGAAAGGAGGATCCGTAGGGTGGAATGGTGAGCAACCGGCGAGAATGTATCAAGATAATCCACCCCATATGTCTGCGTGAAGCCACGAGCAACAAGGCGAGCCTTGTATTTGTCAATGTTGCCATCTGCATTCTGTTAACTGTAAAGACCCACTCACAGCTAACTATAGATACATCAGTAGGTACAGGAACAAGGCTCCAGGTGCCTCTGGACTGAAGAGCTGCCATTTCTTCTTCCATGGCCAAGCGCCATCGACTATCCTTTAGTGCATCTTGATAATTCCGTGGAATATCCACTGCTGACAATGTAATGATAAAGTTCCTGAATTCGCTAGTGAGACAGTCAAACGACACATAAGATGCTATAGGATATGACGCGCAGCTCCGCTTCTGCTTTCGTAGAGCAATATGTACATGTAAATCACCTGTCTCCTCAGCTGGCCTTCGTAACACATCCTGCTCAGGAAAACCATCAGATCCATCAATAGTAATATCTTCAGAACGTACCTCAGGTGAGCTGTATGATGAGCGGTAACCATGAGCAGAAGCAGGCCTACGGGTATAGTGGAATAACAGTGGTGAAACATGCACCATGATAGGAGGTGTAGGAGATGGTAACGGTTCTGGTGGTGGTGGTGGCATGTATATAGCATCAGTAGTGTCAGAGGGAACCAACTGATCACCTGTAGACGAAAAGTACATAACAAATTCGAAAAAGGTGACTCAGCACTGACTAAATACCTCCTGCGCAATGGATCATAACACTTGTACCCCTTTTGTGTTATGGAGTACCCGACAAAGACACACTTGACAGCCCTAGGAGAGAGCTTGTCAGTCCCGGGAGACAACTGGTGAACAAAGGCTACCGAGCCAAACACTCGAGGAGTAAGGGAGAACAATTCTTTGTCAGGGAAAATAAGAGAGAATGGAATCTTCTCACGTAATACGGATGACGACATTCGATTAATAAGATAGTACACCGTAAGAACATCACCCCAGAAAGAATGAGGGGCATTACTCTGTATAAGAAGCGACCTGGTGACATCGAGTAAGTGACGGTGTTTCCTTTCAGCAACCCCATTCTGTTGGGAAGTATAGGCACAAGATGTTTGGTGGATAATACCTTGAGATGAAAAATAACTGGATAGGGTATGAGTACAGAGTTCCAGTGCATTATCACTTCTCACAATCTTAACAGATGCAGAAAAAACATTACGAACTTTATTAATGAAATTGATGATAATATTCCCCGCTTCAGTTTTATTCTTTAACAGAAATACCTACGACACACGAGAGAAATCATCCACAATAACTACATAAAACATGTGTCCTTGATAATCAGGAACACGACTAGGACCCTAGATATCGATATGAAATAACTCAAACTTGGAGGTACTACTCCGACCCTCACGACTGGGAAAAGTAGACCTGTGATGTTTTCCCAACTGATAAGCCTCACATTGAATGGACGTGTGAGGTGAAACCTGAGGTAACACATGATGTAGCTTCTGAAGCGGTAGATCTCCAAAACGCAGGTGCCACAATAATGGGGAGATGGATCCAGCAGGTAGAGATGAGGTTCCAGCATAAGGAGTCTGACTAAGGCGATTGAGGCCGCCTTGCTCATAGCCACGCCCAATCACGTTACCCGTAAGGATGTCCTGAAAAACAAGAGAGGATGGATAAAAAATTGCTCGACAATGTAAATCCTTTGTAAGTTGGCTAATGGACAACAAATTCATCGAAAAATCAGGTGCATGTAACACGTTGTTGAGATGCATGGATGGTGTCAATCTAATCTCCCCCTGACCAGTAATCGGGGAATGTGTTCCATTAGCAATAACCAATGTACGACCTGGAGAAACCTGTCTGTATCCTGTAAGTAGATCTTGATCACCACACAGATGATGTGTGGCACCAGAGTCCATAATCCACTCTAAAGTATCTGATCCACTGCTGCTAGTGAATGCATAGGTGCTACCTGATGTATTGGTGGATGCAGATGCAGATGCAACAACGTCGGCGTGACTCTCAGTAGTAGATGTTGATGTTGCGGGTCCGGATGGAGGAATGATGCCCCTCAGATGGGCTACAAGATCATCAAAGCGCTGATCCATAGATGACGCGGCCGGGGGCTCGATCTGTTCAGCTACTCGTGCAGAAGCTGGAAATCCATGCTTAGAATAGCATGTGTCTTCGGTATGTCCAGAATGATGGCAAAAAGTACATGATGGCCAAACACGGTCTCCTCTACCGCGAAGTCCACGGTCACGAAACTGATGATGATGACCTCTTCGACCTCGATTTGTTGCCATGGCTGAGGCTGTTGGATTCGTAGCAGACGAGGAAACAATAATACGACTCAGCCTATTAAAAGCTTCCTCCATAGGAGGAATAGTAGAATCCGCCAAGATCTGGGAACGCGTTGCCTCGTACTCAGGATCAAGGACAGCAAGAAAAACACCCACCATAGTGGCATTCCGATAGGTCTTCTGTTGCTCTGGAGTGGTTGTGAGAGGCATGAAGCTATAAAGTTTCTCAAACATTCCACGTAAAGATGTGTACAAAGAGTGTAGAGACCGTCCATTCTGCTTGATAGTAAATATGTCATGCTGGAGTTGCAGAATCTTCGTCTCATTCTTTGCCTGAGAATATGTAGCAGTCAGAATATCCCACATTGCTTTTGCTGTGGGCTGATGAAGAATATCATTGGAAATCTCAATTGCCAGGGTTCCAGATAGCCAAACTTTGGCATATGCATCATCTGCCTCCCATGAAGCATTGGCCCCAGTCTTCTCAGCAGGCTCTTCTTCAGTAAGAATGAGTTTCTTACCGGTTGACTTCATCATACTCATGAACTGCATTGCCCACAGTTCATAATTTGAACCATCCACTTCACAATCGGCGTTGGACCTCTGAAGGCGCCTATAGATGGGATGCCTGCCTTGCTCTCTGACATAGTGATAACAGAAGGCTGGGTAGTAGACTGAAAATATGATCGTCTACACGGATATTAACGGGTTTAGTTGCATGTGTAGACTCAAGCAACCAAACCCATTACTTTGGAGAAGCGTGCGCGGAATGAGTTCTGAGGTCACGCACACGTGCTTGACTTAGGGTTGCATGTGCACGGAAGTCGAGCCCTTTACACGCCCAGTTGCGTGCAGGAAGGTCACATGCAGGGGGCGCGCGCTGGGGCACGCGAAGATCACGCTCACTAGGGCACGCGCAGGGATATCACGTACAGGTCACACGCGAAGATCTCGCGCAAGCGCGCAGTGCGCACAGGCCAAGCACGATGCTCAGCGCGCACAGTGCGTACAGCGCATGCGGCATGCCGCGTGGAGGAGGTAAGCGGAGGCACGAGATCGGAGGTACGGAGGAGGCGCGCGGAGGTGCGAGATCGGAGGCACGGGGGCACGGAGGTGCGCGGAGGCGCGGAGGAGGCGCGCGGAGGAGGCGCGGAGGGCTCGAAGGTGGGGCTAGGGTTAGGGTTTGGCTCGAGAACTCCGGTCTAGGACCGTCGCTCTGATACCATGTTGGGAAAATAAGAAGACTTGTTTATTCCATCAGCCCTAGGCTCTCTTATATAGGAGAACAACCTATGGGTAAAATACATAAAGAGTCCAACAGAAAATAAAATTATAAGAAAAGTACAGAAGTGAATAATATCTCTCTACAATTCCGATATGTCTTTTGTTGCTCAGGAGTAGATGTAAGGGGCATGAAACTGTGTAGCTTCTCAAACATCTCACATAGGGATGTATACAAAGAATGTAGTAGTCGTCCATTCTGCTTGATGGTGAAAATATCATGTTGTAACTGTAGTATCTTGGTCTCATTCCTCGCTTGAGAATAAGTTGCGGCGAGGATATCCAACATCGCCTTGGCAGTGGGCTGATGTAGCACATCGTTGGCAATCTCAATCGTCAAAGTGCTAGACAACCAGACTTTCGCATACGCATCATCCGCCTCCCACGAGGCATTAACCCCAGTCTTCTCCACCGACTCCTCTTAGGTAAGAATATGTTTCTTACCATTGGACTTCATAAGGCTCATGAACTGCATAGCCTAGAGCTCATAGTTAGTCCCGTCCATCTTGACTATAGGTGTTGGATCTCTGAAGGCGCCTGTGACGGGTACGCCGACCTTTTGTTCTGACATATTTTCGAGAGATGAATACTAGGGTTGTGTGGACCAAATGAACAAGTGTCTACACATGCATGCAGGGATTTGAGTGCATATGTAGACTTATGCACTCAAAACCATTAACGCAACCGAAGGTCGGCGACAGGACGGAACGGAGGAAGCCGACGGCTACTAAGGCCGACGGCCAAGGAGTCGTAGGCTGCTGCTCAACTGCAGAAGTGGCGGGCTGTAGGACCTGTAGGGGTCAGCCGAGGGACCGTCAGAGAGGCTGGAGGTCGCACGGGTGGCTGGAGCCGCATGAGCGGCTGAGGCTACTGGAGCGATTGGGGTGAACGTTGCTGGGGTGGCGGGTGTCGCTGGGGCCGCACAGGCCGCGAGAGCCGGAGTGGAGGAGGTAGCCGTTCAACGGCTAGAAGCGGCTGCCCGGATGGGCGGCGATCTCAGGGAAAGAGAAAGGGACGGCAGGTGGGGTAGGGTTAGGGTTAGGTTTCGGGAGCTCCGGGCTAGGACCGCTGCTCTGATACCATGTTGGGAAAAAATATCAAGAGATGTTTATTCCATGAACCCTAGGCTCTCTTATATAGAGGAGAGACCTATGGGTAAATTGCATAAGATAGACCGGAGAAGTAGAATATTAGGAAAAATAATATAGAATTATAAATATAACTCTACAACATTTGGTGGCAATCATGTAAAAGATGCGTATGACTTCGTTGCGAGAACCCTGCTTCCTACTATCTCAGACAATCCGGGTCATACTCCTAAAAATTACGTGCATGTATCTGCCCATGTTACTCCAAGTGTTGTCCATCCTGTAACTACTGGACTATCAACTCGTAGTCCCACGATCATTGCCACATCATGGAGGGTAATGGCCATCTCACCGTTGGCCATGTGAAATGTGTATGTCTCGGGCCGTCAATGCTCAACCATAACTGTAATCATGTGTCAATCCAAGGCGATAAACTCTAACTCTGTAATCCCTGCAAACCTAACCTAGACTATGTAAGGTTGGATGCGCTCGTCTTGAGGAATATGTCACATATGTGTCTCCTGTCGATGACAAGACAACCATAAGGAAGCTTATATTTATCAAAAGTCACAAAATATAAGTGATAAAAAATATATATAGTTGTGGAGAATAATGAGAGAATGAAAGAGCTTGTTTTATTCAAAGGGTCTAGGGGTCCTTATATAGGACAAAACCCTAGAGAGCGAAAAGAACAAAATGCATAAGTGCCCCTGGCAGGGTTACAAGAATATTCGTTAAATCACATAATATACTACTAATAATCCTCTTCAAGTGGGAGCATATTTATCAGTCATGCCTAACTTGGACACAATCCAGGAAAGTCGCTTCTTGGGTAATGCCTTTGTGAATACATCTGTAAGCTGAAGATCTGTGTTAATGTGAGGAGTAGTAATCCTCCCAATCTTGACAGCATCATCATGAATAAAATGTCAGTCAACCTCTATATGCTTGGTTCGCTCATGGAACACATGACTTGTGGCAATATATGTAGCAAATTTGTTATCACAATATAGTGGAATAGGAGTAGTGACATTAATACCAAGTTGTTGTATAAAAGTTAATAGCCACGTGATCTTACAGGTAGCTTGATCCATCGCCCTGTACTCTGCTTCTGTACTGGATCTAGATACAACGGTCTGCTTCTTGCTTCTCCAAGTAACAAGATTTCTTCCAACCATCATAGCTTAGCCCGTGGTGGAGCGTCGATCCTCTGGTGAGCCTGTATAATTAGCATCAGCATATGCAGTAACATCGGTGTACTCATTTGCCCATAGAATAGGTCGCACCCTGATGATTCCTTCAAGTATCGTAGAATCTGAAGAACATCCTGCCAGTGACTGTAACAAGGTTGCTCCATGTGTTGGTTAGCTCTGCTCAATGGATAAGAAATATCTGGTCTGGTGACAGTAAGATAAAGAAGTTTCCCAACTAGGCTTCTGTATAGAGTAACATCTTCGAAGACAGGATCAGATGATATGAAGTATTTCTTAGGGTCAGCAGGAATACTAGCGGGCTTGCATCCAAGTAATCCAGCTTCAGTAAGGATGTCCAGACAGTATTTCCTTTGTGAGAGATGAAGACCCTCTATAGTATGTGTTGGAGAAATGAAAGAGAGGACTCATTTATTCCAGGGAACCCTAGGCTCTCTTATATAGAGGAAGCCTATGGGTAAATTACATAAGATGGAACAACTAAAATAAGCATGACACATAAGTACATAAATACTAGAAATATCTCTATACTCCCCCTCAAAGATGGAGCACAGATGTCAATCATGCTAAGCTTGGAAGAGCATTTCTGAAACGGCCCTCTGAGCAACGGATTAGTAAAAATGTCTGCAGTCTGTTCTCCTGAACTAACATGGGACGTAGAAATCAGCCCCTTCTGGATCATATCCCTGGTATAGTGGCAGTCTACCTCAATATGCTTCGTCCTTTCATGAAATGCACGATTATTAGCAATAAATAACGCTGCTTGATTATCACATTGTAACTCCATGGGTAACGATACATCTATATGCAGATCTGCTAATACGGCTCGAACCCACATCATCTACGAACTTGCTTGTGCCATGGCTCTGTACTCAGACTCGGCACTAGATCTAGCCACCACTGTCTGTTTCTTGCTTTTCCAAGAAACTAAGGAACTGCTAACAAACACTGCAAAACCTGAGGTAGATTTCCGGTCTCTAAGACATCCTGCATAATCCGCATCATCACAAGCATAGATAGAAAGGTTTGTTTCTTTCCTGAACAACAATCCTGCACCCGAAGACGACTTTAGATATCTTAGTATCGTATATACAACATCCATGTGTATATGTCTGGGCTGTTCCATGAACTGACTCACCCGACTAACTGCAAAAGCAATGTCAGGTCTAGTGATAGTAATATAGAGAAGTTTTCCCACCATTTCTCTATATCTTCTTTTGTCAACTTCCTCTGTATCATCTCCATATAGCTTCATATTAGGATCCATGGGAGTAGTAGAGGGTCGACACCCGATCATACCTGTCTCAACAAGCATATCTGTAATGTATTTCCTTTGGGTCATCACAAGACCCTGCGCATTCCTCGCAAACTCCAATCCCAGAAAGTATCGAAGAGTACCAAGATCCTTCGTCACAAACTGATGGTCTAAAAATGCTTTTGCCATCTTTATCCCCTGCATGTCATCTCCCGTAACAAATATATCATCAATATATACCATAATAACAACAGTACCTCTGGGAGTCTTCTGGACAAACAAAGAGTGGTCAACATTTAATCCTATGAACCATTGCTTCTGGATGAGATCTGAAAGCTTCTGAAACCATGCTCGCGGACTTTGTTAAAGACTATACATGGCATTGTGAAGTCTATACACCATATGACACTCCCCCTCAACAGCAAACCCCGAAGGCTGCTGCATGTAGACTTCTTCCTGCAGATCTCCATATAAAAAGATATTTTTAACATCAAGCTGGAATAAGGGTCAATCACGTACCACTGCAACTGCTAGAAGAACATGTAGCGTTGAATGACGGGCCACCAGGGAAAAAGTGTCCATATAATCCACACCATAGGTCTGAGTGAATCTACGGGCCACTAGTCTTGCTTTGTAGCGATCAAGGTTGCCATCCGCATTATATTTGACAGTAAAGATCCATTTACAACTGACCACAGAGGCTCCTGGGGGAGCATCAACCAAGCTCCATGTACCACGTGATCACAATGCAACCATTTCCTCTTCCATGGCTACCCGCCAGCTGCTGTCTTTCAAGGCATCCTGATAGTTCCGTGGTATCTCCACGGTAGATAGGGCAATAGCGAATCTCTGAAAATCACCAGTGAGGCGATGGAATGAAACTTGTGAAGCAAGTGGATAAGACGTACACGTCCTCTTGGATTTCCTCAAGGCAATAGGTACATCCAAATCATCAGCAGTGTCCACCTGTAAATCATTGTCCTACACTTGTGCATTGTCAGTCCCATCATTACTAATATCACCTGGACATACCTGGGGCGTGGTGGATGAATGACGGCCTCCATGAGCAGGATTCGGACGACGGGTATAAAATTTCGGTAGAGGTGGTACTGGTGGTTGTGGAGGAGGTGGTGGTGGTGATGGTGGTGACGGTGGTGGCATAACAGGATTAGGTATGTGATCAGACTGACGTCCAGGAGGAGGTGGCACATAAATGTCATCATTAGTAGTGGAAGGACTCATCCTATCACCTGTAGACGAGAAATACATGACATTTTCAAAGAAGGTGACATCAACACTGACATAATATCTGTTATTTACAGAATCATAGCATCGGTAGCCCTTTTGAGTACGAGAGTACTCCAGAAACACACACTTGACAACCCTAGGTGAGAGCTTGTCAATCCCTGGAGTGAGGTGATGGACAAACGCAATTGAACCAAAAACACGAGGAGTTAGTGGGAACAATTCCCTGTCAGGAAAGACAACAGAAAAAGGAACTTTCTCACCCAACACAGAAGATGGCACACGATTTATCAGATAACCTGCCATAAGAACAACATCACCCCAAAAAGACAGAGGAGCACAACTATGAATGAGAGAAGTCCGAGCCACATCAGGGAGATGACGATGTTTTCTCTCTGCAACACCGTTCTGTTGAGACGTATAGGCACAAGTTGTTTGATGAATAATGCCACGAGACAAGAAGAAATGAGATAGAGCACGGGTGCAAAATTCTAATGCATTATCTGTGCGCACAATCTTCACATTAAAAGAAAAGACATTCCGAATTTCATTGATAAGATTTTTTATTACATCTTTATTACATCTCCCGCTTCAGATTTATTTTTCAATAAAAAGACCCAAGACAATCTGGAGAAATCATCGATGACCACTAGATAAAATCGGTGTCCCTGGTGATCAGGTACACGACTCGGAACCCAAATGTCAACATGCAATAACTCAAAAGGGGAGCGACTGCTCCTAGACTCACGACGAGGGAAAGTAGACTTGTGATGCTTTCCCAACTAACATGCTTCACACTGGAAAGAAGACTTCGGTGGAATCTGTGGCAAGATATGACGCAGCTTCTGAAGAGGAAGATGACCAAAACGCAGATGCCGGGTAAAGGGAGAGGCAGATCCACTGGACTGAGATGAGACACCAGCATAGGAGGTGCAAACCAACCGATAAAGACCATCCTGCTCACAACCACAACCAATCACCATGCCCATTAGAATGTCCTGAAAAATAAGAGATAATGGGTCAAATATAGCTCGACAATGCAAATCCTTTGTAAGTTGACTAATAGAAAGTAAGTTCATCGAGAAATCTGGAGCATGCAAAACATTCAATAGACGAATGGATGGTGTCAAACTGATCTCCCCCTGTCCAATGATGGGGGAATGACTCCCATCTGCTATTACTACCAATCTCCCTGGGGAAACCTCCCTGTAGGATGTAAACTTATCTCTGTCCTGACAGAGATGATGTGTCGCACCGGAGTCCATGATCCATTCCGAAACATCAGAACTGTGACATGATGTAAAGGCATATATGCTACATGATGTGCTTGTTGTGGCTGACGTGGTGGCAAAGGCTGAAGTTGCGATGTCTGAGTGTCCTCCTGGTGAATCAATAGTGGTAGGAGGCATGATATCCCGTAGTCTGGCGACAAGATCCTCAAACCGTTGGTCTGAAGTAGATGGCAGTATGGGCACAACATGCTCGGCTACACGGGCAGATGCAGGAAAACCATACTTAGAATAACATGTATCTTCTGCATAACCTGGACGATGACAGAAGGTGCATCATGCATGGATGGCGGAAGCGGCCACCTCGACCACGAGGTCCATGACCGCGAAAAGAGGAGGGGACACCTCTGCCTCGGGAAGCAGCCATCACTGAAGGAGGTGGAGTAGATGCTGGAGAAGAAACCGAAATTCGGCTGAGTCATCGATACACTTCCTCCACTGGAGGAATAATAGCATCTGCCAGTATCTGCGAGCGAGCCGCATCATACTCTGGGTCTAGTGCTGCTAGCAAGACCCCTACCATTGTAGCATTCCGGAACGTCTTCTGCTGCTCAGGGGTCGTCGTCAGTGGAATGATACTGTAAAGCTTCTCAAATATCCCCCGTAGGGATGTATACAACGAATGCAGGGTCAGCCATTCTGCTTGACCGTAAAGATGTCATGCTGAAGTTGGAGGATCTTGGTCTCGTTCCTCATCTGCGAGTACGCCGCAGCAAGAATATCCCACATGGTCTTAGCCGTGGGCTGATGTAGGACATCATTGGCAATCTCCATTGTCAGAGTGCCAGAAAGCCAGACCTTGGCATACGAATCATCAGCCTCCCATTAGGCGTAAATCCACGTCCTCTGTCGGCTCATCTTCGGTAAGAATGTGTTTCTTACCGTTGGGCTTCATGAGGCTCATGAACTGCATCGCCCAGAGCTCGTAATTCGTCCCATCCATCTTGACTATTGGCGTTGGACCTTTGAAGGCGCCAATGGAGGGCATATTAACCTTGTTTTCTGATATAGTTGCCGGAGATGAAGAACTAGGGTTTGTAGACCAATGAAGAATCGTCTACATAAACATGTGGGGATATAAGTGCATATGTAGACTTATGCACTCACACCCATCCACATAGACTGCAAGTATAACAATACAAGTTGTTCATCTTCTGACTAACATAGAATAGTCCGAGGTTGTTCTCTGGAAGCCAAGAGTGCTGATCTCTGCAGTAAGTCTGTCGAACCATCCCCTGGGGCTCTACTTTAGGCCATATATGGCTTGTGAAGTCAGCATACACACTTCATATGTCTGTGTGAAGCCCTTTGCCACAAGACGAGCTTTCAACCTGTCAATTGATCCATCTGGTGACTACTTGGTCGTGAAGGCTCATTTACACGTCACATGTCTAGTCCCCTGTGGACATTGCACTAGATCCCACGTCCCCCTGGAAGTCAGGACATCCATCTCTTCATTCATGGCCTTTCGCCGTCATAAATCCTGCAAAGCACTATGGCAATCTCTCGGAATAGAAAGAGTCATGAGAGCGTCTGCATATCGTCTGTCAGTGCAAGGTAAACCAACAATAGAAGTGTAATGAGACATTGGATGAGAAGTACATTGCCTCTTAGTTCTGTGCAGAGATATTGGAAGATCTTGGGGATCACTTGTAGAAGGGATATTATCCTACAAGAAAGAAACAAGCAAAGGAACATATTGTGGTGAAGATATTTGTCTGTGTTTATAGACAATGAGTGGAGGCAAGGCCTTAAATGTCGGTTTAGGTCACCATTTCGGTATCGACCAAAACAGAATTTCGATGGAATTTCGGTGGAATTTCGACAGAAATTTTGATCATTTCGGTCATTTTTTCTACAAGGATCCCCATATTTCGGCCATTTCGGTCATTTCGGTTGAATTTCGGTTTCGACTGGATATCGACATTCGACAGAAATTCGCCCCATATTTCGGCCATTTCGGTCATTTCGGTTGAATTTCGGTTTCGACTGGATATCGATATTCGACAGAAATTCGACCGAATTTCGCTGAAATTTGAGGCCATGGGTGGAGGTGGGAGATCCGGAGGGATATCTGTGAACCCCTTAGGATCCGGGTACCTGTTTACGCTACCTTCGCGACTTTCCATTCACTAGAGATCGCATAATTTATAGAAAAATAGGGAAATTTTTTTTCATTGCAATATCATTGGCATCTGACATTCACATTTATATTCATAACTACAAGTTAATAGAGAAAATTGGCACCAAAATCTTATTTCATTAATTTCCATATGATTTTACAACATGTACAATGTCTAACAATACATACAACATCCCAAAAATTTGACTGAAGAGAAGAAGCATTTTACAATATCAATTGAACTAAAAACTGTAACAAAAACCACATACCGTCTGGTATATACCTTGTCTCCTGGAACCATGTATAGCTACTAAACAGTAGACTGTTTGCCTGCCAAACATGTTAGGAAAGAAGAGGCGTCAGCGGGCGCTGGTACCTCCCAAAAACTTATAAACATAAACAAGGATTTAATATGTTCAAAAGTAACAAGTAGAAAGGTGGAACAACTCAATTTAATTTTTATTTCTACTTGCAAATGTAAAAGGTTTCCAAATTTCTAGTAAGCACCTCTCATGATTAGCCATTAACCCAACATTTCCCACATACGCATATTTATATTGTAACTAATTGATCATAAGTAAGTATATTTTATTCTCATATTACTTAGATATCATATTTGTGGATTTTGATGATGGGAAAGATGAGATAAGAAGATATAATGATTTATTAAATTCTTAAGTCTAGTGTATAGTCTGTAGTCTTGGTTCGTGTGAAACCTCACACTATGACTCTAAGACTTGGGAAAAGTCTTAAGGTTGGGGTGCCTCCGTAGGCATGCGGTATTGTATAATGCATCCTAACTAAGTTCCCAACACGTCCACTAGCTTAATGGATTTTTTTATTATAGTCACTTCCATTTACTCATCTTAATTTGTGATCTTTATAAGGATTTCGAAACAGATTATAGTCACTCCCAATCATCTCAATTTTCAATTGTAATTTCTCCAAACCTTTACAATAACTCTCTCAGCTCAATGATGTAGATATAGATGTAGATATGGATGATCTGGATGTAGAATCGCCAAGTCTGTTGGCGAAAGAAAAACTCAAGCAGTGAAGAAGCCAACAAAAGGGCTCTTCCATCTCGCCCCCTAATTGGAAGGACGGTCTAATAGAGGGATAGGTCTACTCCCAAACTACACCACTGAGACGGGTGAGAGGGACTTCCCGGAAAAGTCACTCTAGAAAAACAACCCGACCGGTAACGGGCAACCGAGCTCGTACGAAATACTAAAATCGAGGATCTCCCGTCTGGGTATCCTAAAACAAAGGGTCAGCGGAACTGGTCTAAAGTCAGGATCCCAACGAAGCGTAAAAACAATGCGAGCTCGCGTAAAAACCGAAAAGGGACTGGGATACTAGACCCGTGCACTTGGCGGCCGCTGCCCTAACTGGGCTTCCTTTCCTCCGCCCAGTTGAGAGTCACCGCGCTCTCGCACGCTCAGGTGTAAGGGTCACCATAACCGGCACTATTAATTAATTTTAGTAATCGTCACTGATTCGTAATAATCTCATTTCTTTGTCCACCCAATCCATTCTCAATTTCTTCTATAATTGACCTATTAGATCTTGTATTTGGTCACATTTTTTTGGCATGTAGATATGAATAGTAGATTATACTCCAGGATCAAATTGATTTGGGATTACTATTCACAATGACTCTAGGATATCATTTGTTGACTTCAAAAGATTATTACTGCTTAATATTTGTATTTCAATTTCTTCAATAAAGTCATATAATTTTAAGGTTCCTATGAATCATATCTAAGTTTAGATTGGTGCAAGATTTCTTAAATTCAATGGTCCCTCTTTATGAGATTAGAAAGGCTTTTCTCAATCTTTCATTACTAAATGTGAACGACCTACCTCTTGAATATAATCTTATCGTTTCAATTTAAATGTCTGTTGGGCAAGTCATTCAAATCTACTTCTTCATATCATGTCTTCATTCAATTAGTATGGCTATGAAGATTAGTCTTGAGTAGAAGTTTAATGAGCCTACTGATTAACAATACTATTGCAATTCAAATCACTAAAACAGTAAGGTTGCTGATTTTAACAAAATTTATCAACTCTTACCCTAGTCATTTTCTTCCAATCATTTTTTAATATTAATGACTACCACAATCATACGGGGATGTTTATTAGTATCTCATAACTGCCCGAAAATATTGAATCCTTACTCTTATCAACATTTACCCATAATGTACAACCTTACATATATCTTACCTTCTGGTTTTTTAATGACATTTTTTTAAAATATAAAGAACAAAGAGAACTAGATGAGAGATGGCATTTTTTTTACTAATACTCCAAACCCTGATTTATTTTGTTAGAGAGAAGAATAAAATCTATGGTCCTACAGGCCCATTCATTCACCCGATAAATAAAATGCTTTGAGAAGTTTCATACACCAATCACATTTATTCTACTAGTTTGATTATGAATGTGTTATCAACCACATGTGCTTTTATTACACAACTGGATGTCATTGTGGTACTGCCAAGCATACATTTTATGAAATTTGATCAATAATAGCTTCCTCCTATTGCATATGAAATAAGATCCCAATGTCTGAATTCAATTAAAATACGGTCAGGATTCCTGACCTCAATTTTATAAATAAATCATCACTAGAAAAATCAAACCATAAGAAAAGGTAATATGTGCTCGTCCTATGAAGAGATTAAGGTTGAAAAATCTTGTGTGATTTGGCTGTAATAATGACACTCAGGACCTTAACCAAAACCCAGTGACTAAGAGCAACACCCACCAATTTCCCCAATACTTTTACATAAAAAAGATACATCAAGTATGGGATGGAAATGTGTATAGATAAACACATATGGCAACAGTGGGATTGAATTGAACATGCATGCATCAATTAGAAGGATATGAGATTTTATACACATGTATGGCAGCAAATAGGGGGTATAGGGATTGTACAGGAGAATTATTTCAGGTCTAAAAACACTAGATCAATAAGATTATATGAACATCCAGGATCCAAACAATATACCCAAAGAATGTGAAGAGGCTTTATTCCTATCTGATTTCAAATGTGTAGAAAACACATGTATGACAGCAAGAAGGAGGGGGATTGTACCTTTTTAGATCCTCAAAATGGAGATCAAGGCTTGCATGCAATGGGGAAGATTGCAGCAGCCTCCAGGGGATGAAAGACAACAGCTCCAGCTGCTGTTTTTGCTCCTGACATTGGCTGGACAGCAGCAATGGCTGCTGCAATTGGCAGTTGCAGCAGCCCTGGACCTTTGCTGGAATGTTGGCGAGCAGTGAGAAGAAAGGGAGGGCTGAAGACTCTTACGGCTGGAGAGTTTTGGAAGATAAATGGGAATAAAACCAGGAGAAAGGTTGTATATATAGAGAGGAGAAGGGTCTAATCTTTAGCCAAGTGGAGAGGAGTGAAATATCAAGTGGAAGAGAGGAGAAAGACCAAGTGGCTAAAAAAAATGATACCCCAACGGCTGGAATTTTTGATTTTTTTTAATTCAGACTTTGTGAATTGTTACAGAATTTAATTATATATATATTAATTCAAAAGTCTCTTTATTTGATATACCCAAAAATCAACCGTACGAGCACCTCGGGCCTCGAATTTTGACGTATAATATCTCGATGCCATCGTCTCTGAACGACGATTGATATGAGTATAATGTTGATATACTTCCGATCGGGTTTTGAATACCCGAAATTTTCGGATACGGTTTTTGTTTAAGATTAAATTTTGTGATTTAAAAATATCAAACGGCATCCGATTCACGAACGGTCGATTCCGTTGGTCTTGTATCGTCAAATCGGATCTAATGACGGTCTTGGTTTGTTTCGCGGTTTCTGAATTTACGTCGCGGCTTTTTCGCGGTGCTCATTACGAAGCGACCGATATTTGGTCGATTTCGTCCGAATGAATTTTGATTTATGATTAACTGGTCGATTTAGGTTATCTAATGTTGTCAGATAACTTTATTGGGTTATTCGGACCATATTCGGGTCGAGTTCGGTTTTACGCGGATCCTGGATGTTACAATATCTGTAGCAAACTGATTGAAGAAACTGGTCTGTTCAAAAAAGGTTACATCTGCAGAAATGTTATAGCGATGACCAGTTGGATCATAACACCTGTAGCCTTTTTGAGTACGAGAATAACCGAGGAAGACACATTTGATTGCACGAGGAGAAAGTTTGTCTGTAGTGTGAAAGTTATGAACAAAAGACACACATCCAAAGATCCGCAAGGGAAGAGGAAAGGGTGATCAGTTGGGTAAAGTAGAGAGAAGGGTGTAGATCCATTAAGGTTTGGGGATGAAATACTGTTGATAAGGTGAATAGCGGTGAGAACGGCATCACCCCAATAGGTCTTGGGAACTTTCATCTGAGTAAGAAGAGAACAAGCTATATTTAGGAGATGTCTAAGTTTTCTTTCTGCTATCCCATTTTGTTGGGACATATACGGATAAGAGGTTTGATGTATGGTTCTATTGGAGGCAAAGAAATCTGTTAGCTCATGTTGTGTGAATTCCAAGGTATTATTAGAACTGAAAATTTGTATACCAGAGGAAAAGATATTCTTACATAACGAAAGAAATTTTTGACAATTTTATTAATCTTCGAACGCTCTTTTAGAAGATAGACCCAGGACGATCGACTATAATCATCAACAAAAACAACAAAATACTTATGTCCACTCAAAGTATGGACCGAACAAGGCCTCTAAATATCACAATGGACTAACGAGAAAGGGACTTCACGACGAGGCTCAATATGAGGGGGGGACGACGCTCGATGATATTTCCCGAACTGACATGCCTCACACTCAAAAGGTTTGAGCGTAGAGAGTTCGAGGAATATCAAAGAGAGAGATTTAGCAGACAGTGGCCGAGACGAAGATGCCAGAGAAGATGATCAGTAGAGATTGACGAAGCACCAGCAAAACCAGAGTCAGAAAGGATGTCAAGATAATAAAGATCGTTCTTCTCATGTCCCCCACCAAAAATCTATCTCGTATGGATGCCCTGAAAATAGCAGCAAAACTCATCAAATATAACTCGATAGTTAAGCTCAGTGCACAGTTTATGAACTGATAATAGGCTAAGAGGAAAGCCATGAGCGCAGTGAACGTCGGTAAGTAGGAGTTTGGAGGAAAACTCCACGGTACCCACAATAGTAATAGGTGAATGATGCAATATTTCTTAAATTGGCAGGATAAATCAAATTAAAGCAAATTGTTGATTTGGGGATTTTTTAAATTAAGGATGTTCGTTCCTAATTAGTTATTTTAATTAGTTTGCTTATTTTATCTAAATAAATTGAGATTATAATCTCAACTTTTTTGGTAGATAAAATTAGTTAAGAGTCAATTAGAATCAGTTAGAGTCAATTAGGATCGATTAGGATTTTATTTGAATTTAAATTCGAATTTCTTTCTAATTTTGTAATTCTTCCCCTTCTATATAAAGGGGATGGTAGCTTATTGTAAGGGACAATGCAGATGATATAAATTTGAGCTTTATCTCTCTTTCTCTTTCTATCTCTCTCTACGCGATTCTCTTCTCCAAAATCCCTCGTTCTCCGACGAGTTTTTCTCCTCTTTCTTCATCTCCTCTTTCTTCCTCTGCTCTCTAAGTTTCTTCTACCAAAATTAATTATTCCGTTGTTGGTTTTTTTTATTTGCATCATTTGGTATCAGAACATGGAAACTGGATCGTTCTTACGATTTGATGATCCGATTGCATATTGGTGACTTCAATTCGATTTGAGCCATCTTGGTCACGGTTAGCATCTACGGCAACAAAAAGACAAGAATCGTTTCCTAGCATCTGTGAAAGTTCAACAATGGCTTGATGACAATCTATTCATTCATGAAGCAGAAGCAACGACATTACATGTGTTCCCTGGAGGTATTTTCATTCAAGACAGATTTTTTTGATACAATTTCAAATCAAGAAGAAAGGGAGGATCAAGGGCCCATCTTCGACGAAGACTGTGCGGATAGCGAGGTCGAACACCTCGATCTATTCATGGGTGGAGTTCTTGTGCAGGAGGCCCCTGTAACCTAGCTGCCACCACCGACAACACCAACACCACCGTTGCTGCCAACAGCCTCACCAACCTCGCCAACCCCTCCTGTCGAGCCATTAACCCTGGTTCTGCCCACGACCAGAGCATCCATCCCCAACCGCACTCTAGCTCATCCCCAAATCCATTGGAAATCACGTCGGCGGCTCCTCCAACTCCTCCCTGGACCAGCTGGCCATGGCCACCAACCGCACAAGGAGCGGACAAGCAGCAACATGCGGTACCAACATCCCCGACCCCTGTGCGCATCCCTCGAACAGAGATCCCACCGCCTGGTCCCATGAGTCGGGAAAAAGGAAGGGCAACACCATCTTCGACACTGCTGGCATTGGCCCCTCGACCCAGCACGCCGCCGCCAGCACTTGCGTCACCCTCCATCACGCCGTCGCCAGAGAAATCGAAGCCTAACCCTATGGTTCGGCGCTGCCAAAGGTGTTGGAGGAAGGGAATCGAGGGGGCATGGGCTCTTAATTTCTCTCCCACGTGCAATCAATCCCATGAAATTAGGGATTGGAAATTCATTTGGGTTAATTTCAATAAACCCCCTCCTTCAGAAAAATTTTATTTAAAGGCTAAAGTTGGTGGTTACTTGAGAAGAGATGTTTTAATTGAAGGGGTAGAACTTTTGCGGCCATACCGCTCGGTGGAAAGAAACTACAAACGTAACATTGAAAAGAATTCAAACTGGGGATCCAATCGATCCAGATGGAATTCTCCACCGACGGATCGAAGATCAGGCAATTCGTCAGGAGACGAATTTTTCAAGCGGGGGAGAATTGATGCAATATTTCTCAAATTAGCAGGGCAAATCAAATTAAAGCAAATTGCTTATTTAAGGATTTTTCAAATTAAGGATGTTCGTTCCTAATTAGTTGTTTTAATTAGTTTGCTTATTTTATCTAAATAAATTGAGATTGTAATCTCAACTTTTTGGTAGAAGCTAAGAGTCAATTAGAGTCAGTTAGAATCAATTAGGATTTTATTTGAATTTCTTTCTAATTTTGTAATTCCCCCCTTCTATATAAAGGGGATGGTAGCTTATTGTAAGGGACAGTGCAGATGATATAAATTTGAGTTTTATCTCTTTCTCTTTCTATCTCTCTCTATGCGATTCTCTTCTCCAAAATCCCTCATTCTCCGACGAGTTTTTCTCCTCTTTCTTCCTCTCCTCTATAAATTTCTTCCACCAAAATTAATTATTCCGCCGTTGGTTTTTTTCTATTTGCATCAGTGAATGAGCACCATTGGCAACACGAACAATCTTCACAACGGAAGACGATCGCGAGGAGGTGAGAAGACTACCTTCTCCTGTCAAATGAGTCGTTGCACCCGAGTCGATGATCCATGCATGAGCAGATGTAGAGGCAGAGCTGGCAATTGTACCTGATGTAGTGGCCAGACTAGCAGTAGGAGCAGAAGTAGAAGTGTCACTAGCAGAGGTCTGTAACAGTTGGCGAAGGCGAGCATACTCAGTTGAAGTAAAGGAAGTTTGACTGTCACTGGAAGACTGAACATGAGAGGCGTCCACAGTATCATAGGTGCCATCATATGAGACAGTCTCATAGGCACATTTGGCATTGGGAGGCATGCCAAACTTCACACAACAACGTTCTGACGGATGATTCAGGCGTCCACAATATGTGCACGCTGGATAGCAGTCGGTAGTAGGATCACGCCTACGGTCGCGACCTGAGTCACGTCCTCATCCAAACTCATGGCCTCAACCATGGCCACAATCACGATCGCATCCTCCTTGGTAGATCGAGCGTCCTCGTGCAAAATGTGTTGTAATCTCAACAAACAGTGGGGGTGAAGGAGACTTAAGTTCCTGTAGTTGGCAAAGATGGTCTCAAGGGAGGGTAGAGCTGCAGCAGTCAGAAACTGATCCTTCACCGACTTGCACCGTGGATGTAGTCCGGATAAGAAATGATACATTTGCCATTCTGCGCGTTCTCCTATCTGTTTGTCACAACAAGCCGGTTGGAAGATAAGAAGCTCCTCAAATAGGAATGTGAGGTGTTGGTAGTACTCAACCAAGGATGTATCTCCTTGATTTGGAGACAAAATCCGTGTATAGATATCTGAGAGTCTGGACTTGGTTGTCTTCTGGGAGTACGTATTCTCAAGGCTCTCCCACATCGCCTTTGCAGTTTCCTTGTAGAGAAGATTGGAGGCTATGTTCGGATCGACACTGTTGGTCATCCATGTATTCACCTAGAAGTTGCCTAGTAAGAACATAGTTCTTTCGTTGACCATCAATAAACACCTTGAAGGATCGAGATGATAGCACATAGTTTTCTGAACCCTTGAGTTTAATAGAAGTGTCCTGGACCATCACAGAAGAAGTCAGATACAGGGGTTTGGGTTCTACAGACGCCATGGTGGCTGCAAAGGTCAAGAATTGACCTAGATATTCCTTGCAGTCTTATGTATCATGCAGTCCTAGTAGATCATCGAATCAGAGGTCCGGCTTGAGTGGGAGGCGATCGTCAAGGTTGTGGGGCCACATGGAGCAAGGCAGAGGCCACACGAGGTAGGGCAAGGGGTCCCACGAGAATGGTGCAAGCGTTACAGAGCCACAATAGAGCTGGGACTACACGGGGCAGGGTGCGGGGTCGTGTGGGGCCTTGGGGCAGCACGGGGCTGCAGTGTCTGCGGGGCTATTGGGAGAAACGTTTTTCATATGATAGAAGAGACCCTAGGGCTCTCTTATATAGGAGAAAAGCCCTGGGTTAATTACATAAGAGAGACATACCAAAAATAGAAAACTAACATAATTATCTCAACAACTACCATAATTATCTCAACAATCTCAACACTCCCCCTCAAGCTGGAGCATAGATATCTATCATGCTCAGCTTGGTACAACACTTCTGGAAAGGACCTCTAGTAAGTGCCTTGGTGAAGATATCAGCTGTCTGATCTTCAGTAGAAACATGAGTGGTGGATATGAGACCTTTCGGAATCATGTCTCTAGTGTAATGGCAATCCACCTCTATATGTTTAGTTCATTCATGGAAAGCAGGATTATTGGCAATAAACAGAGCTGCTTGATTATCACATAACAACTGCATAAGAAGAGGAACCTCAACAGCAAGGTCCGTCAATACGGATCTAACCCACATCATCTCTGCACTTCCCTGTGCCATGGCCCTGTATTCAGATTCTGCAATGGATCTTGCAACCACTGTCTGCTTCTTGCTTTTCCATGAAACAAGGGAGTTGCCTACAAAAACATCTAAGCCAGAAGTAGACTTCCTGTCTTTGGGGCACCCTGCATAATCTGCATTTGCACATGCAGTCACCTCAAGGGATGTATCCCTGCTGAAGATAAGACCAGTACCAGGTGAGTTCTTCAGATACCTCAAAATCATCTGAACCGCATCCATATGCACCTTCCTGGGTTGCTCCATGAACTGGCTTACTTTGCACACTGCAAAGCAAATATCTGGTCTGGTGATGGTGGCATATAAGAGCTTCCCAACAAGCTCTCTGTATCTCCTGTTGTCAACCTCTTCAGTGTCATCATCATACAATCTCACACCTGGATCCATAGGAGTAGTAGCAGGTTTGCATTCTGTCATACTTGTCTCAGAAAGCAGATCCATCACAAACTTTCTCTGGGTCATCACAAGACCACGCTGATTCCTTGCAAACTCCAGTCCAAGAAAGTATCGAAGAGTGCCAAGATCCTTGGTCACAAACTGCGTACCAAGGAATTCCTTGGCAGTCTGAATGCCCTGCTCATCATCCCCTGTGACAATGATATCATGTACATAGACAAGAATAGCAATGGTACCTCTCTGTGTCTTCTGGACAAAAAGTGAATGATCTGCAGTAGGCCGTACAAACCCCTGTTACTCTATTAGCTCCGATAGCTTCTGGTACCAAGCTCTAGGGCTCTGCTTAAGGCCATAAATTGCCTTATGGAGCCTGCATACCTTCTGAGACTCCCCCTCAGTACCAAACCCTGGTGGTTGCTGCATATAAACTTCCTCTTGTAGATCCCCATATAGGAATGCATTCTTCACATCAAGCTGATAAAGAGGCCAATCCTTGGAAGCTGCAATTGACAGAAGGATACAAAGCGTAGAGTGTCGGGCTACTGGGGAAAAGGTATCCTGGTAGTCCACCCCATAGGTTTGGGTGAACCCACGTGGCACAAGTCTCGCCTTGTAGCAATCCACATTGCCATCTGCTTTATGCTTTACTGTAAATACCCACTTGCAGCCGACTACGGAGGCACCCAAAGGAGCAGACACAAGACTCCATGTACCCCACGACTGCAAGGCTGCCATCTCCTCTTCCATGGCCATACGCCACCTATTGTCCTGTAACGCCTCCTGATATGTTCGTGGGACAGTAACTGCAGATAGTCCCACAACAAAGCGCATGTACTCTTCTGAAAGATGATCCAAACTAACATGTGCAGCAAGAGGGTAAGTAGCACACTGACGACGAGGCTTCCTCAAAGCAATGGGAACCTCCAGGTCATCATCCACACTGTTCTGTATAATTGTCTCAGCCTGTGATCCATCCAAAAGACCATCAGATGAAATAATATGTTTATGACATACCTGAGGCGTGTTGGATGATGTAGAGGGCATATGAGCAGCGGGGTGAGTAGAAGACCTACGAGTATAAACACATGGCAAGAATTGAGGTGGAGGTGGAGGTGGAGATGGAGATGGAGATGGAGGTGGAGAGATTTGTGGTGGAGTAGGCAGAGTTGGAGGAGAAGGAGGTGGTGGAGGAACAACCACATCTTCTTCAGAACTACCATTGGACAATCTGTCACCTGTAGGAGAAAAATACATAATAGACTCAAAAAATGTGACATCAGCACTCACATAATATCTCCGTCCTACATGATCAAAACAACGATACCCTTTTTAGGTCCGAAAAAATCCAACAAAAACACATTTGACCGCTCTGGGTGAAAGCTTGTCACGACCAGGAGCAAAATTGTGGACAAAGGCGACGCAACCAAAAACTCTGGGAGTGAGAGAAAATAGGTCCTTCTCGGGAAACACAATCAAGAAGGGAACCTTTTCTCCTAGCATGGTGGAAGGCATCCTGTTTACTAAGTAACAGGCTGTAAGAACAACATCTCCCCAAAAAGAATGGGGAGCTCGACTCTGAATCAAAAGCGTCCGTGTGACGTCTATAAGGTGACGGTGTTTGCGTTCAGCTACACCATTCTGCTGTGACGTATGAACACAAGAGGTCTGATGAATAATACCAATAGATCTGAGAAATGCAGATAATTGTAAGGTAGAGAATTACAAGGCATTATACGTACGAATAATTTTAACATTAACGGAGAAAATGTTTTTGACCTCAATAAGGAAAGACTTGATTAGAGCACCAGCTTCCGACTTATGTTTTAACAAAAAAACCCAAGATAGTCTAGAGTAATCATCAACAACAACCAAATAAAAACGATGTCCCTGATGATCAGGAACATGACTAGGACCCCAAATATCAAAATGAAATAACTCAAACAACTGACTACTGTCACGACTCTGACGAGACGGAAATGAAGAGCGATGGTTCTTTCCAAGCTGACATGCTTCACAATCCAAGGTAGTACGAGTAGATAATTGAGGTAGAACATGACACATCTTCTGAAGAGGAAGATGTCCAAAGCGTAGATGCTACATGAACGGTGAAACAGATCCAGAAGGAATAGTAGTGATCCCAGCATGAGATGGTATGGTAAGCTTGTACAATCCTCGCTGCTCACGGCCACCACATCCAATCATCCTGCCCGTCAGTATGTCCTGAAACACATAGGAAGATGGATCAAATATGACACGACAATGTAAATCTTTTGTAATTTGACTAATAGACAAAAGATTCATCTGAAAGGCTGGAGCATGTAAAACGTTCTGCAAATGAAAAGAAGGAGCTAGAACAATCTCACCCTTACCAACAATAGGTAGTTGAACTCCATTAGCAATCACCACGAATCAACCAGAGGCAATCGAGCTGTAGGAAGTAAATTGTGCTCGATCTCCACACATATGATGAGATGCTCCTGAATCCACAATCCAATCAGTCAAATCAGAGCTGCTACAACCCATAAGAGCATAATTAGTACCTAAGGAGCTAGACGAGGCTTTGGCAGTAGCCGCAGCATCAGAGGAAGTCGCAGCTGGAATAATGGGAGCGGACATCATCTCGCGAAGTTTAGAAACAATATCATCCAGGCGAGCATCCTGGGATGGAGCCAAGGTAGGTTCTGTCTGTTCAACAACCCTTGCAGAGGCTGGATATCCATGCTTCTGAAAGCATGTCTCCTTAGAGTGACCAGGACGATGGCAATAAGAACACAGGCCACGATGACGGCCATCACCACGACCACGAAGACCACGTCCTCGAAACTGGGAAGATCCTCCCCTTCCCCGTGAGACGACCATAGCGGAAGGATTCAGAGTGACAGTAGTGGGAGTAGTGGTAATCCGACTGAGCCGCTTGTATACTTCTTCCATAGGGGTATCGTCTCTCCAGTTAGAAGTTGTGTACGTGCTGCATCATATTCAGAATCAAGAGAGGATAGGAACACCCCTGTCATAGTAGCGTTCCGATATTGTTGTTGCTTCTTAGTGCTGGCAGTGATAGGCATGAAGCTGTGTAGACGTTCAAACATGCCGCGAAGATAAGAAAAATGCACATGAAGCGGGCACCCATTCTGTTTGGTCGAGAAAATGTCAAACTGTAACTGAAGAATCTTGCTCTCATTCTTGGCTTGCCCATATGTGGATGCTAATATATCCCACATAGCCTTTGCGGTGGGTTGGTTGACAATATCGTGGGCAATCTCCGTGGTGAGCGTCCCGGAGAGCCAAATACGAGCATAAGCATCATCTTGCTTCCATGAAGCATTGGCCCCAGTTTTGTCCGCCGGTTCGGATTCGGTGATAATGTGTTTTTTGTTGTGGCACTGCATAAGAGTGCGAAACTGCATGGACCATAGTTCATAATTTGTCCCATCCATCTTGACTATTGGTGCAGGTCCTTTGAATGCACCAGAAGAAGAGAACACGCCACTTTTAATGTCGGACATTGTATCAATGAAATGAACCTCGGACAACTGAGGAGTAGATCAACTGAATAATGTCTACACAAGCATGAAGAGGAGTGGTTGTATATGTAGACTTATACAACCATTCCTATGCAGTTTATTAAGGTCTAGTGGCGTTTGAATGTGATATGGAAGACCAAAAACACCACCGACAACCAAAATCAGACCAATAGATTGCAAAACAGGGGCTGGAATACCAGTTTCAGATCACAGGAAGTCAACCAGAGCACACTCGGCACTTGCTGGACACCCCAGCCGAGCACAGGAGGGCGGGGGGGCTTTTGCGGCACCTCGGGATGGCAGGGGTCGGTCCGGGCGGCGGCGCAGGAGGCTGGAGGGGCCCTGGCGGCGGTGCAGGTGGCTGGGGAAAACCCAAGCAGCAACGCAAAAGGGCTGGACCGCCTTAGGGCAGCAGCGGTCGGCGGGGGAAGGGCCTTAGCTGAGCTGCTGCGGCGCCGAGAGGAGGCAGGGGGGAGGGGGTTAAGGTTAGGGTTTTGGGTGGGATACGGGAACCCCGGCCTAGGACCGTTGCTCCGATACCATGTTGGGAGAAACGTTTTTCATACGATAGAAGAGACCCTAGGGCTCTCTTATATAGGAGAAAAGCCCTGGGTTAATTACATAAGTGAGACATACCAAAAATAGAAAACTAACATAATTATCTCAACAACTACCATAATTATCTCAACAATCTCAACAGGGGCTGCAAGGCGGGAGGAGCCGCGGGGCCGCGAGGTGGCCTGGAGCCGTACTAGCAGTGCAGGCCCGTGGTGCAGCACGCTGCCACGGGGCGGCATGGGGCTGCTGGAACAACGTAGGGTGACATGAGAGAAGGGGGGGATGCAAAGGAGGTCAGGGCTGACGGTGGCGGTGCGATTTGGTCAGAACACCGGTCTAGGACCGCTGCTCTGATACCATGTGGAGAATAATGAGAGAATGAAAGAGCCTATTTTATTCAAGGGGTCTAGGGGTCCTTATATAGGACAAAACTCTAAAGAGCGAAAAGAACAAAATACATAAGTGCCCCTGGAAGGATTAAAAGAATATTCGTTAAACCACAGAATTTACTACTAACAATAGTATTTAGAGGGCTAAAATTACTTACATTGCCATCCCAGACACGACGTGAACGGTGTCTCTATTGTTGTGTTAGTACTGAAGCATCAAGAGGTCTGGGATCCATCTGCAATCAACATCCATGATAATAGTAAGCAAAAGATAAAGGAAATTTACTTGGTTATTTGTAGTAAATAAAACAATTTAAAGCAAGTATATGCACCCAGTATAGTTGTTTAGTTAATAAACGACAAAGTTACTCAAACCATGATTTTTTCCTTTGTTGTGACCTTTACCTCCACACGATCCACATTTATTTTTGTTCCTAGCTGAGGGTTGCACGTTAGAGGTAGAAGCATGTGAGGTTGATGGTTATATTTGGAAATGACGATTGTCGTGACCCACGACACCACATAACAAATAAGTATTTTGCTTTAAGACTTCCTTAACATCCATTTCATTATGTTTCTAGTTGAACATGGGCTACCCTTGCTACGCTTACACTTTTTATCGGGATGTAATTCTGAGTAATCTAACAGTGGCCATCTATCCCGATCACCAACTAGAAAAAAACCTCCCTTCACACACCTTACATCGATTCTCCCATGTGTACTGCCCACCAACATGTGTATCTATCTCATATCGCCTTTGAGAAATGACCACGATAGTGTGAGAATAGGGAATGTGATATATCTGCAATTTATTACATGTACATGTCTACTATCCTAGGTTCACCGTGTACCTTTTGCGACCTCAAAATCCAGGCTATGTTTATCGGACACTGCTCATAACCTCAAAGATAACGTTTGGTTGTCATTGTATGTGTGTCATCGTGTGTCCATTTGCAGCTGCACTCCACCTTCGGAGGTTAGCTGCTACATTTTTCATGAATTTTTGTCCCACTGTGAGTGCAACGATAACCTCATCTGCACACTTGTTGAAATATAAGGCAAATTTATAGAAGAGATCTTTACACCCATAACCCTGAGTAATTCCGCAATTACAGTCATAACCCTCCATAATCATGAATTAGATGAGAACCCCTGGATAGTCACTCCACCTCACACTCGTAACCCTTTGTTAGTTTAATATGTTAACTCAACCATATGAATGAGTTAATCTAACTCATCCTCAATCCAACTGCTAGGAAATAAACAAAAAAAAATACATATCTCCCTTCAACCTCCATCCACCTTCCTCAGCTCACACCCCTCACCCTTCGTCCACCTCAACCTCCCCCTCCGACCTCCTCCCCTTCCGTCGTCGTCGACCGACCATCTCCCCCAACGTCCCTATCGCACCTCAACCTGCAGGGACAATGCGAATACAAGCGCTGAGCCAGAGGAGCAACGAACTGGAGAAGGAAGGGGGGCTGGAGGAGGCGGGTTGCAGGCTTCGAGCAGACCGGGGGGGGGGGGGGGGTGCAAAGCTCGGCACTGCTGCTGGGGCGAGGGGGCTTCGAACAAGGGAGCAGAAGGGGAGGAGGAGCGCGGGGCTCACTTGGCGGCGGGCTTCGAGCAGGGGAGGATAAGCAGCTCGACATGGGGGGGGGTTGGCTCGAGTAAGAGATGGGCGTGGGCTTCGAGTAGGGGGGCTCGAGGAGGAGCTGGGCACGCGGCTCCTTGGTTGGGGGGGAGGGTTAGGGGGCTTCGAGGAGGGAGCTTGGTGCGGCGGGGGCGGGGCTTCGAGGAGAGCTCGCTCGACGGCCGGTTCGAGCAGGGGAGGAGCAGCTCGACGGGGGCGTGGGGGGGGGGGCTTCGAGGAGGGAGCTTGGCGCGGCAAGGGCAGGGCTTCGAGGAGAGCTCGCTCGGCGTCGGGGTGGGGGTTCGAGGAGGAGCTTGGCGGTCGGGGGTTTTCGAGCAGGAGCTCGACCGGGGGGGGGGGGGGGGTCTTCGAGGAGGAACTCGACGGCGAGGGGCTTCGAGCAGGGACAGAGAAGCTCAGCGTGTGTGGGGTGGGGGGGGAGCAGGGGCTTCCAGCCTTCTAGGAGGAACTCGGCAGGGGAGGGAGGCTTCAATGGAGAGAACGATGACATGTTATTACAAATAAGAACAAGCTTTAGGGGCAATTTTATCTTTTTCAACGAAAGCTGTCAAATATAATGGGTATCCCAAACTGAATATAGCGCGGGGTTATGTCATGTAAGAGTTAAGTATTACTCGGGGTTTCTCATGTAATTCATGATTATGCAGGGTTATGATTGTAATTGCGGAATTTTACTCAAGGTTATGGATGTAAAAATCCCTTTATAGAAAGTCTTTTTGATTAGCGCAACAATGGAAAACATCGTGCATCCTTAAGTACCGCATTGTAACTTTCACTAAGATTTATCATCATCTGCCCAAATCTATACCCACCATCGTAAGCTAAAGTCCACTGCTCCCTCTGACAGTCATGAGTGGAAACCATCTACCTGCATTCGGGTTCCATTCCTGCAATTTTCTCATGAAGTAAGCAAACTTCCCGATAGACGTCTGTGGAGATGCATCCTGTATCAACACCTTCATAGAGTCGTTCTTGAATACAATGTTGAAATTGCTGGTGACATGCCTAGAACAAAATCGCCAGTACGCAAATGATGGTAGGAAATCAACATATGCATCATTCATTGGGGATTTTATAGCACGGTGACGATCGGAAATGATACATATCAGCCCTTCAAGTATGCCCACTACTTTGATGCGAATAAGCGAAAGGAACCATTTCTAAGTAGGGCTGGATTCCTTAACTATTTCGAATGCAAGATGTGTAACATGGTTATCTTCATCCATTCCACATGCAATAAACAATTTCTATTTGTACTTGCCATATAAATGAGTACCATCAGTGCTTATCAACGATCTACAGTAATTGAAAGCCTCAATGTAAGGGTTGAACACCCAAAGCAACATTGAAATCTACGATAATGGGATTTTCATGGCAGAGTGTTCTGTAGTTGGATGCCTATTTCAGTCTTTGGAATGATAACCTTCAATGCATGCAGAAGATAAGGCATCTTCGAGTAAAACTTCTTCCATTCACCATATATAATTCCTATTACTTTTCTCCTAGCATGCCAAGCTCTTTTTTTCGCAACCCAATACTTGTAGATGTCGTGAATGTGAGCCCTCAAGCTCGAGATCTGAATAATGGGGTCATTCTTCACTATGGTTAGGTCTAGTTGAGGATGATCTTGATTAACAGTCGGGTTTATGTAAATGTGTGGGTTGTCGATGTTAGAGATCGCCCATACACTGTCGAATCTCCTGAAATGACCACGTAAAAACCAAAGACAACCCTTCGATTCTATTATGCAGAGAATATACCAAACCAATGTTGTGGATTCTTTAATCATGAAGTCGTAGTGGCAAAGGATTTAATGTTTCTTCAAAACATAAATCAAATCATCCTTACTCTTGAATATTATACCCTTTTGAAGTTCATCACTAAAACTGTCAAGCCCAGACTTCTTTCAAAAATCATCCTCAAATGTTTCACGGGTGTCATAGCCTCTAACTCCAAAAAATAGTCTATGGGGAACAATTATTTGATGAGTAGGTTCATTAGCTCCCGTCTGGTCAATCACAACAACATTATCATCAAGCTTTTGGTCACTTTCCTCGTCTATCTCACCGTCTGTTACCCTTGGGATGCTGTTATTTAGGATACGATTAACTTCTCTCAAGAAAACATCACTCATGAATTTACTAACTAGTGTAGGCTGCGTTATAGGGTCACCAGTACTCCGAACCACGAAAGGACCCGACGTGAAGCTATCCTGAAGGTCAACCACATTCGATGGCACAGTCGAGCCTGAATGACTCTTAATAATAATTTCAGTGGGTGCCAATTTTTCAATTATCTTGGCATATATAAAAAAACCTTGTATGTCATAATCATCTACGATGGATGTTAACATAGGCTCTTCACCTGCCCCGTGCGGGATGCGATGTGATAATTTAATTTGGTGGTTGTTCCTGTCTAAGTTGAGCTTCCGATAAACTAGATTCAACAACTCATCGTAGAGCCTAAACCACTCTCATTGGAGTTCAGTGAATTCCTAATTATACCCTTCAAATGGAACATGCGATAAATCAACTCCATTCCAACCTAACACATGCGTGAGCAATGGATTTATAAAAATAATAACTGATCATCACATGAGCTTCAATTTGGTGGGAAAATAGATGATTCACAAATTACCCAAACCCTAACATCAAAGAGTTTCATCTGTACGGCTTGAAGACCTTTGTGGGGGAGCAGATCACCAACGGTGGAAGCACGCCAGGAAGATGAGGTGCCAAAGATCTCATGAGGCCAGGAGGTGCGACATCGACAACAAGGAAGCGAGGAGGCAGCCAATGGCACAGAGGAAGCTGTTGGGGAAGCGCTTGGTAGTTGCCCGAATAGAACACATGTTTTAAGTGAGCGGAGAAGTGGCGTGGAGGGAGCATCGTAAGGAATTCCAGGGGTTTCAGAGCATATCATATCTCGTATATGCGGTATGCACCTGCGTCGCATTAACGAATTGCGATATTATGTGGCGTATATAGAGAATGCGACATTAGTACAATATTGAAGTAAAAAAACATTGTGCAGTTTCCAGGGAATTATGTATTCCCGAGACAATACTAAAGAATTTCCCTCTCTTAAGTTGTGTATATGTAAGAAACTCCAGCCTGCTTATCACAACCACCGTGACTTAGCCCCTCGATGAGATTTAAGGGCTGGTTGATACTCTTATTGATTATATCAGGGACATAGTTGGACACTAGCAATCTTATTTGATGAAGTGCCAACATGCTTATGTGGTCTTGCTTTATCGACTTGTATGATAATCAGCTTTTTATTGAACCATGAATACCGGCTACACATTTTACTTCTCATCTTGCCACTTTACAAGGGTATAGTTTACAAGATACAAATATCCAATAGTTGATCTTCCGTCTTTAATACATTTATGACAATTGATGTAGGAAACATTATAATTATGAACACAATGATTTATTAAACCATCCAACAGAAGAAAAAAATAAGTGGAAAAAATAATGAATTGTTTTATTCAGGAGGCCATAGGGCTCTCTTATATAGATAGGAGAAACCCTGTTGGGAAAATTACATAGTAGTGACAAAAAGAAACAAAATACATGAAATAGTATAAGAAAAAATAACTCTCATCATCCCCCCCCCCAAGATGAAGCATACGTGTCAATCATGCTCAACTTGGAACATCTCTAAAATGGCCCTTTGGCTAGAGCTTTGGTGAAAATGTCTGTTGCCTGTTTTCTTGAGCTAACGTGATATAAAGCCCTTTTGAATCATATCATGTATAGTAGCAGTCTACCTTAATGTGCCTGGTCCCCTCATGGAAGGCAAGTTTGTTGACAATGAAAAGAATTGCTTGGTTGTCGCATTGTAAATGCATGGGAAGAGGCACAACAATAGCCAGGTCAGTCAGAATGAATCTGACCCACATCTTCTCAGTGCTCTCCTGCACCATGTCTCTATACTTTGACTCTGCACTAGATCTGGCAATCATAATCTGCTTCTTGCTCTTTCATGACACCAAAGAGCTCCATATTAATACTGCAAAGCCGAAGATATATTTCTTGTCCTTAGGGCATCTTGTATAGTCTGCACGTGTACATGCTGTGATGGCAAGGGATGTTCCTCTGTTAAAGAGCAATCCAATACCTGGAGAGGATTTCAGATACCTCATAGTCATGTGAACTGCATTCACATATGTCTGCCTCGAATGCTCCATAAATTGACTAAGTTTGCTTACAACAAAAGAAATATCTGGCCTGGTGATGGTCATATAGAGGAGCTTCCCAACGAGCTCCATACCTTCCCTTGTATCGCCTCTTGCCTACCTCCTCTGTACCTTCGACATATTGCTTCATGCTCTAGGAGTAGTGGTAGATCTGCAATCTACCATGTCTGTCTCTGAGAGGAGATCAATAATATACCTTTGGGTCACAAGAAGATCCTGATGGTTCCTGGTGAACTCAAGCCCTATAGTTCGAACTAGTACATAAGGGCCTCGAGGTTCGTCTGCTAAGGATCAACAACTTTCTCCCAAGGGCATGAGAAAGACCCCATCTTGGTCGGCATAGGTGAACCGTAAGATCAGGGCAAGAAAGCCATCAAAGAATAAAGTGGGGAAGGAGGCAATTTATCCTACATCTACCTCTCTTCCCCTGCCTAAGGACACACGAAATAGATAATCACCTATTCACTCAGGCATCAAGTATGTCCCTCTAGAAGAGTCGTTCCTAGGGTAGTCCTTATGATTTTCATTTCCGAGTTATTCCAACCCAACTTGGTACCGACTCAATGGGCTGAACACCATATGGGCTCGTTTCTACCTCTTTTCATCACTGTTGGAGTATATAATAAAGGGATACTTGGATCTCTCCAAGAAATCAAACATAAACATCTTGGGTTTTACATGGAATCCTATTCCATAAGGAGCAGGATGAAACCATGGGAGAAGGCCTCAAAAACCAGATATTCTTTTAGATTTTCTCAATGAGTATAAGGGGCATGTGGTTCCTTATATAGCCCCACAGACAGATCGAGTCCCACAAATAGTAGATGTGAGACCAAACATGAGTGTGTGCAATTGGATCTTGGAGAGATCCAATTACCTCTTTATTACTTACTCCAGCAATCGTGATGGGCCTTTATCCTCCTCACTCGGTCAATGCATCTGGTAGCTGATTATAGTTAGAAAGTTGAACGGACTCTTGCGTGCATAAACTGACACCATATTGGCGTCATAGTTTATGTCATATGAGGTCAAATGATAAATTAGCTTTCCCACTAGTTTATTTACTGGATTATGGGGTTCCCGGTATTTTTTTTCCATCTTTGATGGTCAACTTACTGCATCTTATAGTAGAAGTATAGGTAGGTTTATTTCCCAAATTCTTAGTCTCTTTCAACAGATCGAGAATGTAATTTCTGATATAGAGCCATACCTTCCCTTGTATTGGAATATCTAACAGATGTGCAAGGCTATGCAATGACGGGCCATTTTTGATGCGGTCTCTTTGGTTTTTCATGAAATCATGTTGGGGAATATGATAGATCAGAACTGTAAAGAAGGTAGGGTTCATCGAGGATTTATCACCTCCTTCACCAGTTCATCCTTCTGCCACTGTCCATGAGTAGTTAAACAGTCACCAAGGTGCCATCATTAATATATCATTCTCCAACCTGCATCATCATGAATATTGTATTTGTTAGCAAGACATTCGATTTGAGTACAAGGGAAGGGTGTGTTTAAGTTTGCTGGTTGTGATAAACACATCTTTGGCATTTTGAAGAATGATGAGGAGATTGCATTGTATCACCAGTTGATTTTTATCAGTTTCTTTATGATGCTATTTTGGTGCTCCCATCTTTAATATAGAACTAGGATGTATCCCACGCTTCACGGCAGAACAAAATTGAGTTGATATGATTTAAAAAAATATTGTTGGGAAAAACAAATGACTTGATCTATTCCATAAGCCCTAGGCTCTCTTATATAGG
This sequence comes from Ottelia alismoides, assembly GCA_037367405.1. NCBI lineage: Eukaryota > Viridiplantae > Streptophyta > Magnoliopsida > Alismatales > Hydrocharitaceae > Ottelia > Ottelia alismoides. Next base: position 939,922 of record JAZKJV010001136.1, read on the forward strand.
AGAGTAGCCTATGGGTAAATTACATAAAGAGGACAACAGAAAAATAAAATAACGAAGAGGTCCAGTTATTCTATATGCGTCAACACTCCCCCTCAAGATGGAGCATAAATATCAATCATGCTCAGCTTGGACGCACACTTCTAGAATGGGCCTCGAAGTAATGCCTTGGTGAAAATATCAGCAGTCTGATTCTCTGATGTGACGTGAGACGTAGCAATGAACCCCTTCTGAACCATGTCACGTATGTAGTGACAATCAACCTCAATGTGCTTGGTCCTCTCATGAAAGGCTGGGTTGTTTGCAATGAACAAGGCGGCCTGATTGTCACATTCCAACATCATAGGAAGAGGTATATCAAGACATAGATCTGCAAGTAAAGATTTCACCCACATCATTTCTGTGCTAGCCTGGGCCATAGCCCTGTATTCGGATTCAGCACTAGATCTAGCTACCACTGTCTGTTTCTTGCTTCTCCACGAAACTAGAGCATCTCCAACATAGACTGCAAATCCTGATGTGGACTTCCTGTCCTTGGGGCGTCCTGCATAGTCTGCATCAGCACAAGCCATGATAGAGATCTCCTTTCCTTTCTTAAATAGCAAGCCTGCACCTGGAGATGATTTTAAATATCTCAGAATCATGTGTATTGCATCCATATGGGCCTGACGTGGTTGCTCCATGAACTGGCTCAAACGACTCACTGCAAATGATATATCAGGTCTAGTGATCGTGACATACAGTAGTTTGCCTACCAGTTCTCTGTACCTTCTCTTGTCCACCTCTTCTGTGTCATCATCATAGAGCTTCATGCTAGGATCCATTGGTGTCGTAGCAGGTCGACACCCTAACATACCTGTCTCACTCAATAGATCTGTAACATACTTCCTCTGCGACATTACTAATCCATATGGATTTCTAGCAAACTCCAGCTCCAGAAAATATCTAAGAACTCCCAAGTCCTTGGTGACAAACTCGGTCCCCAGCCTTTCCTTTGCCTGCTTAATGCCCTGCTCATCATCACCTGTAATCAAGATATCATCAACATAAACCATGATTACAATGATACCTCTAGCCGTCTTCTGTACAAACAAGGAATGATCAGCATTGGAGCGTTTATATCCTTGTTTCTCAAAAAGATCTGAAAGCTTCTGAAACCATGCTCTGGGCTCTGCTTAAGGCCATAGATGGCCTTATGTAATCTGCATACCTTGGAACACTCCCCCTCAACAGCAAAACCAGGTGGCTGTTGCATATAGACTTCCTCCTGCAAGTCGCCATACAGAAATGCATTCTTCACGTCCAGTTGATAAAGCGGCCAGTCTCTAGCAACTGCAACTGATAACAGGATCCGCAGAGTGGAATGACGCGCCACAGGGGAGAATGTGTCAAGGTAATCTACCCCGTATGTCTGTGTGAAGCCACGTGCAACAAGGCGTGCCTTGTACCTGTCAATGGAACCATCTGCATTGTGCTTCACTGTAAACACCCATTTGCAACTCACCAGGCTGACATCTGGAGGTATAGGAACCAAGCTCCAGGTTCCTCTGGATTGAAGTGCCGCCATTTCTTCTTCCATTGCTAGCCGCCATCTAGCATCCTGCAAAGCATCATGATGATTCTGTGGAATGTCTGTAGCTGAAAGTGCCAATGCAAACGTCCTGAAGTCTCCAGATAGCCTCTCAAAAGACACGGCTACTGATAATGGATATTTGGCACAATTTCTCTTCGGCTTCCGTAGAGCAATTGGAACATCCAAATCATCTGTATTCTCACCATGCTCCTGCAATACATGCTGCTGAGAAATGTTGTCAGATCCATCAACGTTAATATTTTCATTACATACCATAGGCGAGCTAGTTGACGGGTCAGGACCATGAGCTGGAGGAGGCCTGCGGGTGTAATGGAATGGTAGTGGAGATACTAGCGGTGGCGGTGGTGGTGGCGGTGGTGGTGTTTGTGGCGATGGTGGTGGTGGTGCCATTAATATGGCATCAGGAGGTATAGGTGGTAGCTGCATGTCTCCAGATGCTGAAAAGTACATAACAGATTCAAAAAATGTAACATCTGCACTGATCATATACCGCCGACGCACTGGATCAAAACACTTGTACCCCTTTTGAATTCTGGAGTACCCCACAAAGACACACTTGACAGCCCTAGGAGAGAGCTTGTCAGTGCCAGGCGACAACTGATGGACGAATGCGACTGACCCAAACACACGAGGAGTAAGAGCGAACAAATCCTTGTCTGGATAAATGAGTGAAAAAGGAATCTGTTTATTCAAGACAGAAGAGGGCATACGGTTGATTAGGTAACATGCAGTAAGAACTGCATCACCCCAGTAGGAGTAGGGAGCATGACTCTGTATAAGAAGAGATCTTGTGACATCAAGAAGGTGACGGTGTTTTCTTTCAGCAATCCCATTCTGTTGAGATGTATGAGCACAAGAGGTTTGGTGATTGAGGAGTAGTAATTGGCCAAAGTGTGGGTGCATAACTCTAAAGCATTATCACTTCTCACAAGTTTGACAGATGTGGAGAAAACATTCTGAATTTCATTTAGAAAATGGATAATAATATTTCCTGCTTCAGATTTATTTTTCATAAGAAACACCCATGACACTCTCGAGAAATCATCCACAAATACAATATAAAACCTGTGTCCCTGATGATCGGGAACACGACTCGGACCCCCGACATCTATATGAAACAACTCAAAATTGGAGTTACTACTCCGACCTGGACGACTGGGAAAGGAGGACCTGTGATGCTTTCCCAACTGACATGCCTCACACTGGATAGGTGTGTGAGAGAGACCATAGGGTAGAACTCGACGCAACTTCTGAAGCGGTAAATGACCAAAACGCAGATGCCACAGGAGAGGAGATACTTGTCCAGCAGGAGAGGATGTGGTTCCGGCAAATGGGGTCTGGTTCAGACGGTAAAGGCCTCCTTTCTCATAGCCATGACCAATCACGTTGCCCGTACGGATGTCCTAAAAAATCAAAGAAGATGGATCAAAAATAGCTCGACAATGGAGATCCTTCGTAATCTGACTAATTGACAACAGATTCATAGAAAAATGCAGTGCATGTAGGACATTCTTAAGCTGCATAGAAGATGTCAATCTAATCTCCCCCTGACCAGTGATAGGGGAATGCGTGCCATTAGCAATCATTACTGTACGTCCTGGAGGGATCTGAGTGTATCCTGTAAGTAGACTCTGGTCGCCACATAGATGATGTGTAGCGCCCGAGTCCATGATCCATGGCAGTGTATCAGATCTACTACTGTGGAGTGCAAGTGTACTACCTGAAGTAGTAGTAGATGCAGAGGCAGAAGCAGCATCATCAGTATGACTCTCTGTAGTCGGTGCTGGACCAGATGGTGGGATGATGCCCCTGAGGCGGGCAACTAGATCATCAAATCGCTGATCCAAGGTAGCAGCAGATGGGGGCTCTATCTGCTCAGCGGCTCGTGCAGATGCAGGGAATCCGTGCTTCGAATAGCATGTGTCTTCATTGTGTCCGACTCGATGACAAAATATGCATGTTGGCCTAGTGCGGCCACCCCTTCCACGAGGTCCACGTCCACGGCCCTGTTGATGAAATCCGCGGCCTCTGTTTGCCGCCATGGCTGAGGAATTCTGACTCGCAGCTGCTGAAGGCACTGTGATCCTACTCAATCTGTGAAAAGCTTCCTCCATAGGAGGAATAGTCGAGTCTGCCAAAATCTGAGACCGTGCCGCCTCATACTCTGGATCAAGTGCAGCGAGAAACACACCCACCATCGTCGCATTCCTATATGTCTTCTGCTGTTCTGGCGTGGCGGTAAGAGGCATGAAGCTATAGAGCTTCTCGAACATCCCTCTCAGTGATGTGTAGAGAGAATGTAAAGGACGGCCATTCTGCTTTATTGTGAATATATCATGTTGTAGTTGCAGGATCTTTGTTTCGTTCTTCGCCTGAGAATATGTCGCCGCCAGGATATCCCACATGTCTTTGGCAGTGGGTTGATGTAGAATGTCATTGGCAATTTCAATAGCCAATGTACCAGATAGCCAGACCTTGGCATATGCATCGTCGGCCTCCCATGAGGCATGGACTCCAGTCTTCTCTGCAGGCTCAGGTTCGGTAAGAATGTGCTTCTTACCTGTATACTTCATCATACTCATGAACTGCATTGCCCACAGTTCATAGTTAGTACCATCCATCTTGACAATGGGCGTTGGACCACGAAATGCGCCAATACACGGGATATCTGCCTTGCTTTCTGACATACTGGTGATGGAAGACTGGAGTGCTTGACAGAAGATAATCTTTGTCTACAATGACATAGACGGGATTAGTTGCATGTGTAGACGTCAAGCAACTATCCCCATGAATATGTGTGCGCTACGGTCTTGACACGCGCAATCAATCACAGAGGCACACGCAAACTATGGGAACGCAGATGTGCAAAGGGCTGGCGCACAGATGTTCAGGTGCGGCAAGAACACGCTACTCGCTTGTGCAACTGGGGCGAAGAGACGCACAGATGGGCATGCGCACGTGATGCGCTATGCGGTGCGCTGATGCGATGCGCACAGATGATGCGCAGGTCTCGCGCATAGGTGATGCGCACAGGCCTCGCGCACCGATGCGCACAGATGCGCACAGATGCGCACAGGCGCTAGGGCTGGAGTGCGCGCAGGCGCTAGGGCTGGAGTGCGCACACGCGCGCACAGATGCGCACAGGCGCTAGGGCTGGAGTGCGCGCTGGCGCTAGGGCTGGAGTGCGCCCACACGCGATTGGAGAAGAAGACCGCCGCAACAGATTGGAGGTGGGCGGCGCCGAGTAGAGAGAGAGGAGAGAGAGAGAGGCCGGCGGGTGGGGTGGGCTAGGGTTAGGGTTTTGAGAACTCCGGTCTAGGACCGTCGCTCTGATACCATGTTGGGAAAAACAAATGACTTGATCTATTCCATAAGCCCTAGGCTCTCTTATATAGGAGAGTAGCCTATGGGTAAATTACATAAAGAGGACAACAGAAAAATAAAATAACGAAGAGGTACAGTTATTCTATATGCGTCAACAAACATCAAATTTTACTATTTCATTTTAAACATTAAAAACTAATATAAATTTTTTTTACATGTTATGAACATATTTTTTATATTTTTGCGGAAAAAAATAAATGCTCTGTATTTATATATATCTTCATAGTGAAAATAGGCTGCCAACTTATAACCTAAAAAATGAAGCTTTGAAATTCAACAATCGTAATTTCTTTACAGTCCATAACATGCCATATGGATAATGAAAATAGGCTTCCCGCCGCCTAGCCTAAAGAAATCACATGAACTGGTTGTGAAAACCTGTTGTAGATAAATGAATTAAAGACAACAAGACAAAGGAAAAACTTTAAGGGAAAAATTTTATACAAGTAAGAACAATAGTTAAATTATAACCAATGAAAAATTTAAATAAAAAAATATAAACATTACATTTTACCTTTTAAACGGCTTATCTCCACAAACTTTCAACTTGGAAATAAATATCATTCAATATAAACAATAAAAAAAGATCCCATAAGCTTTGGATTTATGTATTTAATCTTTAACAAAGAAAATGGGACAAATATATCTAGAATGTCAAATCGAGTATAATGCCTAACATCATTCAAAAAATATGAGTAAACACAACACAACAGAATTCCTAGCAACGCGGATATCGGCAAAGGGTGTAGTACTCGATGACTACATGTACCGATGACTTTAGATTTATTTATTGAACCTTAATAACAAACTCAAACAAATTTATCCACAAATTTAAAGAGAAATACATTGTTTAACATCTAGACAACAAAATTAGGACATAACCTAAAGCAGGCAAATACATCATTTTGAATAAGAGTTTTCCTAATGATAAAAAATATGCAGATGTGAAAGAAAATTCTTAAAATATTATCTCACTTTCACCAAATACTGTTATGCTTTGTATATCCTAGTAGAGAAAATAATGCAACATTTTTGCATGTGTATGTAAAATGTAAAATGATATAAAATTTAAATGCCCTCACATAAAATTATATAATAAATTATAATAGTGGTAATTCAATTAAACAATGATTTTGATAAGACAAGTTTCTAAAAATATCATCACAACATTCAACAGTAACAAAAAAATAAATTATAATATGGTACTTTTCATTTTACCAGCAACCTGAGAAAAAAATAACAAATCATATCACCATATTCTTAAGCACTTGCATAAAATCCCTTTTTTGAGAAGGAATGTAATAATCTGACAGTAGAACATCTATTGAAAAAAAATCATAAAAACTGTTACAGAAAAATGATGCAACATTTTTTTTTGAAAAAGGAATCATTTATGCAAGTGAATGTCAAAATTGTACCTAATAAAAAAAATTTCTATTGAAAAGGATAACATCTACACAGATACCACATAATTACTTTAAAATCATATATCATTATAGTTATTACTTGAAAGAAACCTACCGTTTCCAATAATTAACCTGGAAAAAATGAATGGATATAAAATAGTTGGGATAAAATTTATGAAATGAATCACCTGGGCAAGAAGATATGGAATATAGAACTAAAAAACTATCACTTTCCTATATATAACGATAACATATTTTATGGATGCATGTAAAAATTTTCCAAACTTAAATATCTGCATATAAAACCAAAAAATAATAGATTACAATTCTATTGATCATTTCTATTGACCATATCTAATTATCACTTACATGAAACTTGAAGTAACTTCAGTAATCAGTACGAAAAAAATAAATGCATATAAAATATAAAGCATAAATTTTGTAAAGTAAATCACATCTGCAAGAATATTTGAAACATACACCTAAAAAATATCAATTATTTTCCCATGTACAATGCATGTAAAAAATTTCTAAACTCTAAGTATCTACATATAAAACCACAGAAACAATAGACTACAATTATATTAAACTAAATTCAAAAAAATAAAGTCAATAAGGCATCTATCCAGAAATATCTTAACCTTCAACAATTCCAGTAATTCTTTAATAAATCTAAACATAAACTTCTAAAATAACATCATATCATCATACTCTTTAACAACCATATAAAATATAAAATTACTCGAAAGAGTACTAAAATATTAAGAGTTGCAAGGAAATAAGACGGGACTTCCTTGTACAAACAACCTTAAAATATGAGAGGAGAAAAATCTATTTTTATAATAGAAAAATATCCGGGTTATCAGCATATTATTCAAAACATATAGTAATGATAAATGAACACATATATAAATATATTCATAATAGCAACAATCTTTTTAAAGAAAACAGTCTTAATGGAAAAAAGAACTGAATGCTCAATTCGCAAAAACAATTTTTTTAAAGAAAGATGATCATATGTGTTGCATATGTGTCTGTAAAAATCTGAAACAACCATGTAATACCTCAAAAAATACACAACATCAATTTCAAATATATATAATTAAAAGAACAAAATGAAAACAAAAAAAGAAAAAAAACAAAAAATAATATAATAAAGGATACAACAACGTCTTCCACACATATAGTAAAGATCCAGTAGATCAAACCGTAAAGAAATGCAAACTCTAGCAACTTACCCATATCTGAGAAAGATTAAAAGTTCCACCCAAAAACATCTAGGACCGACCCAACGCCACCCATACATAACAGGAAGGAACATAAGATGCTAAACAAAAATTTCAAATCATAACTACATAGATCCATGCTGGAAGAATTCATCTTACAATCTTCGAAGCAATCAAATAAATCAGATGTCTAAACAAAGCCATATCCCTGACTCTCGGAAGACGAAGAAGCATATCAAGCAAGCGTAAGATGAAAATCGTAAGATGAAATATGCTATATATTCATCTGCAAAATTATGAAACAATCCTATAATACCACTAACCATCTACACATACAACAATATATCATATACATATAATAAAAATCCAACTGATCAAACTATGAAGAAATGTAAAGCATACAAACATATCTGTATCAAAATGCTGGTTATATATAGAAGATGTGAAGGTCAACTGAAGAACAACCAAAACGAACCAAACGAACCCAAAGACATCCACCAACAGTACGGAGGAACAGAAGCTGCAAACCATAAAATTTAAATCATACCTGCGTGAAGAAAAATCATCCAACATTCTCTGGAGGAGTCGGAGAAATTAGTTGTCGTAACAAAGTGATATCCCAGAATCTCAGAAGAGGAAGAAGCACACGAAGAAAGGCAAAGACCGATGTATGGGGCGGCCGGTGAAGGAAATACCTATAGGATTTTTCGCTGGATGAGGGAAAAGCAAAGGGGATCGTGTCTGATATAAGGGTTTCATGTGGAACACGCGTCCCTATTAGCCGATGGAAAGACTCTCGACAATAAAGAACCGTTTCCCGTCGAAGTGCCACATGGCCCCGAAGCCTTTCTCGCAAGCTTTTCTATTGCGAAGCCATTCGAAGAAAGCCTCTCCCACGTCAAACCACGTGGCAAGCAATGGGAGAAAATCGGACTTGACTTTATATAAGGTATATAGATATAGATACTCCGATCTCCATAATCATGAATAGTTTTTTGGTTGAGAAGTACTGAAATCAAGTGCAACAAGGGGAATGGACCATTGAAGTTTATCTGCTAGTTGTGATAAATTTACCTTCGGCATGTCTGAAGAGTGATAAGGAAATTGCATTTTGAACTACAAAATGATGTTTTATAAGTTCCATTATATATTGCAGCTTCCTGGGTTTAATATTGACTGATTACAATTTCATTTTTAGAGACTTGTCATTCAACAATTTTTCTGGAGATCTGCCTAGCTCATTTGGTTCTCTGACACACCTTCATGGCCTGTAAGTGGAAGATCAACACTCTTATATTGTTATCTTTATCATTGTCTTGAAGTGTTTTTAATTGAACTTGTGCGCACAATCAGTTACATGCAACAGAATCAATTCACAGGATCAGTGCAATTTCTTTCCCATCTTCACTAAGCATCCTGTAAGTTTCTGTGCGGTAAATACATGTTCATGTAAGATACCGGTTTGACCAGATACTTTCTACCTAGTGTATTTGTGAATGAATTGTGAAGTTCCATTTCACACATTTGCAGTAATATTGAGAACAACAACTTCAGTGGCATCATCCCAAAAGAGTTTGCCAACATTTCTAGATTGAAGTGAAGTTTTCTGTCATTATCAAGTTGTGATTTCTCTAGAAATCTTGCACTTCATTAATCGTTTGTTGTTGCATCACCTACAGGATTGGTGGAAACATGTTTCAACCTGGATACACACTCCCCCTTGATCATGGCAATGATAATGCACGTAGTCTTCATCTACCTCCACACACTGTAGATACAACAGTTATCCCAAGTACTTTGGGCCAGTCATTTGAGCCATTTGATAACAGTAATAAAAGAAACTTGGTTAAGGGAGCAATGGCTGGTACTAGTCTGCTTTTGTTAGCTATTTTTGCGATCATATTTCTGATAATGCTCAAAAGGAGACGTCGTCATAGAAGACCAAAAAGGTTCAAACCATATTAACCATGCTTCCCATGCTCTTCCCATATCTTTCTCTAAAGGTAGTGTCTTCTGTTAGCAGAATTTATTTTTCTACTAAATTTTGCAATCCTTGCAGTTTTAGACTTCATATATTTATAGTTAATACTTACATGCATAATTTTACATCAGATATATTTGTTTCTCCTGTTCGGGTGTTGGAATGCATTTTGATCAATTTCGTAGACATGTTTTCTTCAATCATCTGATATTTATTTATTCCTAAAATAATAGATGAGAGTTAGTTTGTTTTCTCTGTTGCCTGGTGAAAAAAAACCAAATATTAAATAATTGTTTGTCGGATGGAAACGGAGTAGATCCCCATAATTATCCTGTTGAGTTGTATTATATTCTTTCCGGATCAATAGATCATAGCTGAATACTTACATTACCTTTCGTGTCTTTATATGTAACTTGTCTTTCTCCTTTTTATCATGACAGAAAAGATAAAACCATGACCTTCCTGGAAGTGTGGGGATTCCTATGACCTTGTAATCATCCCCTCACCTTGGAGGCTTTTGATGTTCTACATAGTATGGGAGCCTCAACTTATGTGAAATTGAGTTCTTTGAGCTCATTGGTTTTTGTGCAGTGTTCATTGGTTTCCTTCCCTCATCACCATCCTTATTCGCCAGCTTTAATTGCCCATTGTTGTGGGTCCTGCTCATTGCTAGAGATACCTTCGAGCGGCATTGTGGTCCACCTTGGGCGGTGCTTCCCTTCAAGCATCTTTGGTTTCAATGCAAGTCATGTTTTAGTGCTTCCAACTTTTTGAAGACAAGGATTAAAGAACAAGAAGATTGACACCTCGATTTATGTGGAAAACCCTACGATGAGGGAAAACCACGAGGGCACACACAAACCCTAATCTCCCTCGCTAGAGATTAGGGATCTCTCTTCACTATGTTATTTTCAAAGGGGGGATGGGTACAATATATAGAAGACGAGTAAATGGTCCCTCATCCCGAGATCCATTTACACATTAAAGAACCACTTAACACTTCCTCTCAAGTTGGGCATACATGTTGGTCATGCCCAACTTGCCTACATTCATCTCAAATTGCACAGTAGGCAGTCCCTTTGTGAAAAGATCAGCAACCTGATCGGTAGATTTCAAGTAAGGAAGGCACAACAATCCAGCATCAATCTTCTCACGGATGAAATGTTTATCTCCACATGCTTCGTTCTATCATGCATTACATGATTGTTTGTTGACCAAGTTTATTGTAGCTTTGTTGTCACAAAACATCTTCATCGGCATATTCACTTTGATACCGAAGTTATTTAACAGAATTTTAGCCATAGAATTTCAGTGACACCATTTGCAAGAGCATGATATTCAGCTTCAACACTTGATCTTGAAACCATATTCTTCTTTTTACTTCTCTAAATAACCAAATTTCCACACAATTATATTGCATAGCCTGAAGTGGATCGTCTGTCATCCACATAATCGGCCCAGTTAGAATCGGTGTATCCTTCACTTGTAACTTCAGGATTTTTCTTGAACATAAGCCCTTTTCCTGGTAATCCTTTTATGTAGCTTAGAATTCTATTCACCGCATTAGCATGAGAGATGGTTGGAGCATGCATGAATTGACTCACCACGTTTACCGCGTAGGTAATATACGGTCTTGTAAGGGTAAGATAAATCAACTTTCCCACCAATCTTTGATATCTTCCTTTTTATACATCATTAAGGAGTTCACCATCTTCTTTAGAAAGTTTATGATTTGCCTAAATAGGGATAGTTTAGGTTTACATCCCAACATGCCACATTCCTTTAGTAAATCAAGAGCGTATTTTCTTTGACTTAGAAACATACCCTCTAGAGATCGAGCCATCTCAATACCTAGGAAGTACTTTAGCTTCCCCAAGTCTTTCAATTCAAATTCAGTTGCAAGTGTTTTCTTTATCTTAAGAAGTTCCACCTCTTGGAAGAAGGTTCTCCCTCTTGGTTTAAGTCGGATCCGGGCTCACTTTGGTAGGGGGTTCGATCGATCGGATCCGGGCTCACTTTTGGAAGAAGGTTCTCCCTCTTGGTTTAAGTCGGATTCGGATACTCTTTGGCTGCTCTCGGACCCTCTCAAGACTGTTCGGGCTTCGGCTCTTTCGGGCCTTCCAAAGCACCTTGGCCCCTCGTTGACCTTACACGATGCCTTTTTGGGTGCCCCACATATGCTTTCTCTACCTACCCGCGACAACCTCTTAGATGTTGGTAGCCCTCGGCCTTTGCCGTCCCCCATAACGGTTGTTTCCACCTCGGTCATTATCCATGATGAGAACCGTGAAGATAAAGCCATGACCCCTTCTGCTGCGGAGACCGGGGTTGGTGACAGAAGGAGCAGGAAGAGGTACAGAAGGAGAAGCAAGGCCAGAACTCCAAGACCAGAGGCACCCCCGTGCTCTTCTTTCAAGCTTGTTGTGGCGGAGGCTGCCGGTGTTGCGATGATGCAGGGGAAGTCCGTCGTTCGCAAATGAAACTTCTGTCGTGGAATGTCCGTGGGCTTGGGGATCCAGATAAGCGGAAAGCAATGGGATTAAGATTCAATGAATGGAATTGCGACATTGTAATGCTCCAGGAAACGAAACTTCAATCCTTGTCGGAGGCCACCTGGAAGGCATGGGGTGCGGGTGGTCTTGATCAATTCAGAACTTTGGATGCTTCGGGTTCTTCGGGAGGGCTCCTTGTGGCGTGGCGATCGTTGTCGTGGTCTTTCGTCTTGGTCATGCGCGGCAAGCATGTCCTGACGGTGGTCTTGGCTGGTACGTCCCCGCTTGATCTTTTGACGATTTCATGTGTGTATGGGCCTTGTGATGGTGGGTTGCGGGGTGAGCTGTGGGAAGATTTGCTGGAGGCTAGTAGGGTGGTGGGGAGGACGCCATGGGTGATGGGCGGTGACTTCAACGTCACCCTCTTAACCACGGACAGACCAGGGGGGGAGGGGGGGCCAGGACTTGGGCTCCTCGGATTTTGCTGACACGGTTGACCTGCTTGGGATGGTCTTGATGGATGTTGGAGATGTCGCTTACACCTGGAGAAGCTCCATGTCGCGCTCGCGTCTTGACCGATTCTTTGTCTCCAATGAGTTGCTGGATGTCTTTCCTTTGGCGACGGTGACGTCGAAGCCACGTTCGTACTCGGATCATGCGCCTATCTTGTGGTGCTCGGGGTCAGCTCCTGCCCAGCGGGGGATCTTCAGGTACAAGAAATGCTGGTTGCTGGAGGATGGATTCAAGGAGGCGGTTTCCTCGCATTGGGGGGAGGTGGGTGCCTCGGGCTCCGCCGCCTTTCGGTTTGATCAGAAGCTCTCCAGCTTACGAGCCAGATTGGCGAAGTTCAAAAGAGAAACTAGGGCTGCTAGATACGCAGCTAGGAAGGCTGCCGAGGATGAGGTTCGAATGCTCGATGGTTTGGAGGACGCTAAGGCTCTTACGCAGTCGGAGTTGGAGTCGCGGTCGGCGGCGCAGAAGACGATTGCTTTGGAGGATAAGAAGAGGGCCACAGAGTGGAGACAGAGATCGAGGAGCTCTTGGCTGCGGGAGGGAGACGCGAATACGGCTTATTTCCATCGTATCGCTAGCGGTCGACGCAGATCCAACGCCTTACACTCCATTGTTGTGGATAGGGTCCGGGTGGAGGGGAACCAAAACATAGCAATTGCAAACCACTTCAGAGAGGCTACTTCTACAAATGCGCCCAGACGATAGAAATGGTTGGGTCGGAATTCTAGATTGGTGGAGTCTCACCACCACGATGCCCTTATCCGTAGTGTTACCCTTGAGGAGATTAAGGATGCTGTTTGGGATCTCAATGCTGATGCAGCACCTGGCCCTGATGGCTTCCCTATCGCCTTTTACAGGGACTTTTGGGACCTCGTTTGTCATGACGTGCTTGAGGTGGTGTCGGAATTTTGTCAAGAAAATAGGGGCTTTGATCGTATCAACCGGACTCTAGTGGTGCTAATCCCCAAGTGCTCCGCTCCGTGCACCGTCGGGGATTTTCGCCCCATTGCCATTTCTAATGCAATTTATCTAATCACGACGAAGGTGCTTGTGAGGAGGCTTAATGGAATCCTTGGGTGCTTGGTTTCCCCGACGCAATATGCTTTTGTTCCTGGTCGTCAGATCTCTGATTGCACCACTCTTGCATCTGAGATTGTTGCGGATTGGCGGAGGCGGGGCGCGAGCGGTGTCCCTCTGGAAGATTGACTTTGCGAAGGCGTATGATAGCCTTGATTGGAGATTCCTGTGGTCGGTTTTACGTCGTTTGGGATTCTCGGAAATATGGATTTCGTGGATGAGGCGATGTGTCAGCACGGCCTCTCTCTCGATCTTGATCAATGGTAAGCCGGAGGGGGGCTGGATTCAACCTCGTAGGGGGATACGGCAGGGTTGCCCTCTCGCGCCAATGTTGTTCATACTTGCGGCTGATGTGCTGGCTGATATGGTGGCGGGGGTGGTCAGCCATGGTTTCACTTCTGGCTATTGTAGGGAGGGGCTTCAGGTCCCGCTCATCCAGTATGCGGATGACACCCTCTTCCTCATTGAGGGGGGTATCGAGGCGGCCAATGGCATGGCTACGGCGTTGGAGATCTACTCGGAGATGTCGGGGCTGCGCAAAAATGACAACAAATCTTATTTCATCCCGTTTGGTCCTGCGGAGCAGATGGCTGATGGGCTGGCTTTGGCCTTGGCGTCTGTTCAGGTCTCTCTGTCTCTTGAATACCTGGGCATGCCCCTGGCGCTGGGGAGGACAAGGCTGCGTGACTGGCTGAGGGTGGTAGAGAAAGTGGAGACGCGGTTGGTGGGGTGGAGAGCTGCTATATTGTCGGGGGGGGCAGATTAGTTCTTCTCAAGGTTGTGCTCTCCTCCATTCCAACATATTTTATGGCTAATCGCAAGATCCCAAAGGAAATTCGTGAGAGGTTGGAGAAGAGGATGCGAACGTTCTTATGGGGAAACAACTCCGGTGGTCGTGGGGGGATTCATCTTGTAGGCTGGGAGGATGTCGCGTGTCGCAAAGATCGGGGGGGCTGGGGGTCAAATCTCTGGAGTAGATGAATGAGGCGTTTCTCCTTAAATGGGCAAGTAGGATCTGGGGTCCGGGAGAAGATTTTGTTTGCATGGTGATTCGCAGCATCTATGGTGTGAAGGGCGCGCCCCATCGGCAGCCCTCTAATCATGCTTCCTTGACGCCTTTTTGTAGGGGGGTGTTGAATTCTTTCGTGTTAAATCTTGAGCTCTTCAGACCGGTCTGTGGGAGAGGGGACAACTTCTTATTTTGGGAAGACAATTGGACTGGGGTGGGGGCCCTCTGCTCTCGCTTCCCACGGCTATATGCCTTGGCGGACAACAAGCATTGCTCGGTCATGGACTGTTGGGTGGACGGCTCCTGGTGGCCTACTTTCTCCGCAAATTTCTCGGACCAAAGACTTGAGGATTTTTTGGTTTTGCTTGACGCTTTGCGGGAGGTTGGGGCTCCATCTGCAGGTAGAGATCATTGGTGCTGGAAGGGCGGCTCTTTCTCGGTCAGGGGGGCTTATGGGGCAATTTCCAGACCGTCGCCGGCAAATTCGGAGCTGTTCAACAGGGACTGTAAATCTATTTGGGATCCAAAGCCTCCTGAGAGAATTGGATTCTTCTTATGGCTTCTTCGGAGAAAGAGATTGATGACGCGTGACCGCTGCGTCAGACTCCTGGGCGTGATTGCGAACAGATGCCTTCTTTGTGATTGCGACATTGAGACGGTGTAGCATCTCTTCTTTTCCTGTCCCGTGGTAGCGCAGGTTTGGCTTGAGGCGGATGTGGCGTGGTGCCGCATTGATGAGTTCCAGGCTTTTTGTAACTCGATCCACGATAATAGGGACAGACCTAGGCGTGATCGGCTGCTTCCCTTTGCTGTTCTCTGGGCGATTTGGAGGGGGAGAAATGACCTGCTGTTCTCGGGTCATAGGTTTTATAAGGAAAATGTGGGGTTGTTGGAAAAAAGGTTGGTGGACGACTGGGTGTTATAATTTTCTTATCAGTGTTGCTTTCGTTTTTTGGGGTGTTGTAGCGTTATCCATTTGTAACTCTACTTTTGGTTATCAATAAATTTTGAAGGGACGGATACCACCGAGTGTTTCCCCCTCCCTCGCAGACTTTAAAAAAAAAAGAAGTTCTACCTTGTCATCACCTTTAAGAATCATGTCATCCACATACACTAAAAGAATACACCTTTTGTTATCATTCCTTCTTCCAAACAGAGTGTGGTCTCTAAGGGTATATCCATTCCTAATCATGACCACATGTAGACATTCGAACCATACTTTTGGAGATTGTTTTAGTCCATACAACGATCTCTTTAGTTTGCAACACTTACCATCATTCTCAAACCCAGGTGGTATTTTCATATATACTTCTTCTTTGAGATCACCATTCAAGAAAGTATTTCTCACATCTAGTTGGTGCATTTTCCATGAAAGATGAGCTGCTAGGCAAATAACAACCCTAACTGTATTCATCTTAGCAACATGAGCAAAGGTCTCAAGGTAGTCAATCCCATATTTCTGACTGTATCCTTTAACCACAAGACGAGCCTTGAATCGGTCAACTTTCCCATCAACATCATATTTAATTGTATATACCCATTTAGACCCAACAAGGTGAGCATCCTTAGGGACATCAACAATATCCCAAGTATCATTCTTTATCAAGGCTTCCATTTCTTCTCTCATTGCGTTGATCCATTTCTGATCATTTTTGGCATCATTAGTATTTCTAGGAATATGATGGGCATCTAGAGAGGTGATAAAGCATCTGTAGCTTGGACTCATCTTGGTGTATGCAACAAAGTCTTCCATAGGATAATGAGTATAAGCTCGAACATTTCTAACAGCTTTTCTCACAGCAATGGGTCGATCATCCATTAAAGGCCAGAATTGTCAACGGAAATATCAGGAGTGAGAGGACTACTTACAGAGTCTTCGTGTCCTAAATTTGAGGATAGATTGAAATCATGGCTTTGTATGATTTCTTCTTAAGTCTCCACCATGGGGAAATCATGGCTTTGTATCATTTCTTCTTCAGTTTCCACCACGTTATCCATTTCCTTTCGTTTGCTATAAGTCTAACCAAATCAGCCTCTATCCTCGTTATCTTCTTTTCTATCTTGTAGACGGTCATCCCTTACATGGATATGCTCCTGTATATCGCTAAGAAAGTAAATCCCCTTCTCGTTTTTCTCCAAATATATATTGACATCCCCCCCTGAGAAAAATTCTTATGAAAGTAGGGTTTATCTTCAAAGAAAGTGATATTCTTACTCACATGATGGCGATGGGCCACCGGATCATAATATTTGTATCCTTTTTGTGTTCCAGAATACCCAAGGAAGATGCATTTCGTAGCTTGTGTATCTAACTTTTGCACACCAGGTCCATAGTTATGGAGAAAATAGACACATCCAAAGACTCGAGGGTCCAAACTAAAAGGAGAGTTATCAGGATGAATAATAGAGTAGGGAGTTCTCTTTGCTATCACATCAGAAGGTGTCCTATTTATCACATAAGCTGCAGTTAAGACAGCCTCTCTCCAAAACATCTTTGGCACATTTCGCTGAAGTAAGAGTTCTCTAGTAACATTCAACAAGTGACAATTTTTTCTTTCAGTTATTCCATTCTGTTGTGGTATATAACTGCACGAGGTTTCATGAATGATGTCCCTCTCATCAAGAAAAGTAGATAGAGATCCTTCTAAGTATTCCATGGCATTATTCGTCCTTAACTTCTTAATTCTGTCTCCATACCGAGTGTCATCCATATTAGTGAAACTTTTGATTGTTTTAGGGACTTCACTCCTATTTTTCAAAAGGTATACAGAGGTACTCCGTGAGAAATCATCAACAAAAGTGATATAGTAGAGATGACCACCAACACTCCTTATATTTGAAGGTCCCCACAGATCAGAATGAACAAGCTCAAAGGCATGAGTAGATTTACTGGTAGAAATGGGATAAGTGTTGCGAGTTTGTTTTGCAAATTGGCATACATCACATTGCAAATCACCTTCAGATAACCTTAAAAAAATATCGAGCATTAACTCACGCAGAGAAGAAAAATTGATATGACCAAGACGCTCATGCTATCGTTTCACTGTCATCAAACAATCCTTCTCAAATCGAACCTTCATTGTGGAAGTAAGAGCTTGACTATCCCGAGCAGGAAGATGATATAGTCCACCTTCAACTCGACCAATTCCAATCTTCTTCCCCATTTAAGTCTTCTAGAATACATGACCTCTGGTCAAAAATTAATTTGCAATTCAATTCTTTTGTGATCTTGTTAACAGACAGAAGATTTATAGGAAAGTCAGGCACATGGAGAGCATCATGAAGAAGGAACCGATCAACAACATATATGGTCCCTTTCCCAACGACGGTAGCAGGAGATCCATATGCAACAGTAACTTTCTCTCTTCCTTAGGATAATGTTGGAGTATTCATTATATGCGTCATCTATGAGGGAGATGGGTAAATGGATCCCTCCAGGATCCATTTACCCCATCCAGTTGTTTAGTCCCGCATCTACCAATTTAAAGATGTGGAGACTCAGTAGAGGCTATAGATAGACCCCCACACCCATTGTATCAAGACGAGAAAGTGTAATGCATAACCTGACCCTTTGAGGCCTTCTCCTGTGGCTTCATCCCGCTCCTTAGGGAGTAGAGTTCCACGTTAAATCCCGTCTTCTTTACAAGTTTTATTTCTTTATTTCGCATTCTGTATCTAACAGATAATTTATAGTCATGAAACATTCGCGGATCACCTATCATGTGGTTAGAAGCCCCACTATCAATATCCATTCAGTAATGTCTAGATTATTCCTATCAGTTCGCCTTGTGTTAAGAGCGAAGTTGATTTCAGAAGAATGTTTAGAACCATGATTTTTGACCATTGATCTTGTCATCAAAAATTTCAATTCGCTAATAGCATCCATTTAAACTAAGCATATGCGCAATGAGTAGCTACACATGCAGACCTCTTTTCAAGAAATTTCTCCACAGCTTTGTCTTTATCACGAACCCAAGAAGCGGAAGCTCCACAAGCAGCAGAATCATAGAAAAAAAGACGGCACATTTGAGGGGGATGGTGTTATATGAGATGGGTGGTGGCATTCCGAGGGATGTGGTTGTGGGTTGTAATAAGGGGAATAATGGTGTGCAGGAGGGGCTATGTCGAAACGGATCGAGAAAAAACTAGGAGGAATATTGATAATCAAGAGTGAAATGAGAGGAGGAGGGACTAGGAGGAGAATAACGGAATATGATTTACAATTTAGAAGCTATAGTCATACTTTGTTATTTTGGAGATTTAACATTTGACTTTCAAGAGAGAAGAAAGGGTGGTGGCAGGAGGACTTGTATCTAAGCTTAATAAGGGAAAAAGGAGATGAATGACCGTGATTATGGTTGTTAGAGAATGTAATAGGTGGGTAATTGGATCTCACCAAGATCCAATTACTCCACTCGCGTTTAGTCCCACATGGATGAGCGGTGGGACTTCGGTCTGTTTGAGGGGCTATATAAGGAGCCCCTCATCCCTGTAGAGATAGTTTCTAGTATTAATAATTGTCTTCGTATTTTGTTGCTATTTCTCTTTTTTATTTAGATGTTCATGTAATTTACCCATAAGGCCTCTCCCTATATAAGAGAGCCTAGGGTTATTCTATGTAGTACAACAAAGACTCTTTTCTTCTAACATGGTATCAGAGCCGCCCTAGGGCTCTCTACCCGCCGCCCCTCCCTTCCCCACCCGCCGCCCCTCTCTCCTTCTCTCGTCGAGCCGACTTAGGGCTCCCAGCCGCAGTCTCCCAGCGGCCCCTGCCGTCCCCATCGCTTCCAGCCGCAACCCCCAGGGGCTCCCGATCGCCAACAGCCCCAGCCAAGCCCCTTCGCGGCCCCCGCCGCCCCCTCCGAGCGGCTCCTTGCTGCCGCCAGTGGCTCCCAGCCGCTACCCAGCGGCCCTCCCGTGCCGTCCCCAGCGGCCATCTGCCGCCGCCAACGCCTTCCAGGCGCTCCCCAGCCGCCCAAAGCCGCTTCTAGCGGCCCTCCCACGCCGCCACTGGTTCCCAGCCGCACCAACGGCGTCCCAACTGCGTCCGTAGGCCATCCTCTGGCCTCCAACAGTCCATAGCCGGCCGTCTCGAGGCGATTCAAGGGTTGTAAGCTTCATTGGAGGCGTGCCCTAGACTCCTTTTCTTCCGATTTATGGATTTGAGTGTGTAAAGGTCTACACACGTACTCAAATCTAATGAAGCTGGTGTAGACGTTCATCAACGTGTCTGGTTTCCCTTCGTCTTCTTCGAGCAGCACTATGTCAGAATCGAAAGTCGATTTGCCCTCCACCGGCGCATTCAAAGGTCCAGCGCCGATAGTGAAGATGGACGGGTCTAACTATGAGCTATGGGCTATGCAGTTCATGAGCCTCATGAAATCAAATGGTAAGAAACACATTCTTACCGAAGATGAGCCTGTGGAGAAGACAGGGATCTATGCCTCATGGGAGGCTGATGACGCTTATGCGAAAGTCTGGCTGTCTGGTACGTTAACAATGGAGATAGCTAACGATGTCCTTCATCAGCCCAGTGCTAAGGCGATGTGGGACATCCTTGCTCCTACATATTCGCAAGTGCGAAACGAGACAAAGATGTTGCAGCTTCAACATGATATTTTTACGATGAAGCAGGCCGACAGACCTCTCCATTCTCTATACACATCCCTGAGAGGGATGTTTGAGAAGCTATACAGTACCATTCCTCTGACAGCTACTCCGGAGCAGCAGAAGACGTTTCGGAACGCCACCATGGTGGGTGTTCTACTTGCAGCTCTCGATCCTGAGTATGATGCTGCCAGGTCACAGATTCTACCAGATGCGGTTATTCCTCCAGTGGAGGATGTCTACAGAAGGCTCAGCCGCATTCCAGTTTCCTCCAGCTCTTCTACTCCACCCCCATCTGCGATGGCAGCTTCGCGTGGGAGAGGTGGACCGCCTTCTGGACGTGGTCGTGGACCTCCAGGACGAGGTCGCTTCAGTCAGATGTGCTCGTATTGTCACAGAACTGGACACTCAGAGGAGACATGCTATTCAAAGCATGGGTTCCCAGCATCGGCACGAGTTGCAGAGCATTCACAGTCTCCATTACCGTCTACTGCAGATCAGAGATTTGACGAACTTGTGGCCCGTCTCCGCGATATTATGCCACATTCTTCTGGTGATTCTTCTAGTGGGCCTTCAGACATTGCTGCCACAGCCTCTGCCAGTTCATCCGCTGCAGCCAGTAGCTCAGGTAGTTCATCAGCACACATACATTCTCATGATATATCTGACTGGGTTATAGATTCCGGAGCTACACATCATCTCTGTCGAGATAAGGGACGATTACGGGCCTACAGGAATATTCAACCAGGCCGCTCAGTACAGATAGCAGATGGTACCCACTCACCCCTTGTTGGATAGGGGGAGGTTTCCTTATCCACCACTATGCAGCTGCAGAATGTTTTACATGCTCCTGAGTTCTCATTGAATTTGCTGTCTATTAGTTAGATTACAAAGGATTTGAATTGTCGTGCTATTTTTGACCCGTCTTCTGTTATTTTTCAGGACATACTCACGGGCAAGGTGATTGGCTGTGGCTCTGAGCAAAATGGTTTATATCGGCTGGTTCGGGAATCCTATGCTGGCGTCTCTTCTCACTCCGCTGGACCAGTCTCTCCTTACATTTGGCATCTTCGATTTGGTCACCTTCCGATCCAGAAAATGCGCCATCTTCTGCCCCAGATCTCTCCAAGTTCGTCGTTTCGCTGTGAAACTTGTCAGTTGGGAAAGCATCATAGGTCCAGCTTCCCAGGTCGTCAGAGTCGGAGCAGTAGCTCCCCTTTTGAGTTGTTACATATAGATATATGGGGTCCGAGTCGTGTTCCCGATCACCAGGGACACAGGTTTTATCTAGTTGTCGTCGATGATTTTTCTCGTGTCTCTTGGGTATTTCTTTTGAAGAATAAATCAGAAGCAGGAGATGTTATCAAAAATTTGGTTAATGAAGTGCAGAATGTTTTCTCTTCCTCTGTCAAATATGTTCGAACTGACAATGCCCTGGAGTTTTGTACACGCTCTCTTTCACTATTTCTTTCATCGAAGGGTATTATTCACCAAACCACCTGCGCTTATACTTCCCAACAAAATGGTGTGGCGGAAAGAAAGCATCGCCATCTCTTGGACATTACTTGTACCCTGTTGATTCAAAGTTGTGCCCCTATTTCTTTCTGGGGGGATGCTGTCCTTACTGCATGCTATCTAATCAACAGAATGCCGTCCTCTGTCCTTGGAGAGAAGATACCTATCTCTCTTATTTTTCCAGACAAGGAGCTCTTCTCTCAACCGCCACGTGTCTTTGGCGTTGTGGCATTTGTCCATCGACTATCTCCTGGACTTGATAAACTCTCTCCAAGAGCAGTCAAGTGCGTCTTTGTTGGTTATTCCAGAACCCAGAAGGGGTACCGGTGTTATGATCCTACAACCAACAGGTACTTTGTTAGTGCGGATGTCACCTTCTTCGAGTCAGTTATGTATTTCTCGCCAGCTGGGGACAGAATGGTACCATCCACCACCACTGATGATATATATATTCCACCACCACCTACTTCGAGGTCACCTGAGTCGCCTCCTGTGTCCGTTCCTACGCCAGCACCACCGCCACCACCACCCCCACCTCCACCCATTCCACATCAAATCATATCACCGTTTCCTAACCATTATACGCATCTTCCAGGTCCTGCTCAGACGATAAATCATCCAATCACCACGCCTCAGGTATGTTCAGATGATGTTACCACTGACGGGTCAGGTTCAGTACATGTGCAGGATGACTCATCACATGTGGATACAGATGATGATCTTGATGTTCTGATTGCCATTCGGAAACAGAGACGGCAATGTGCTTCCTATCCATTTGCTTCACAGGTTTCCTTCCACCGACTCACTGGTGATTTTCAGAAGTTTGCCACAGCATTATCTTCCGTGGCCATACCACTGACATACCAGGAAGCCTTGAAGAGTGAGTGCTGGAGATTAGCTATGGAAGAAGAAATGGGGGCCTTGCAGTCCCGTGGCACATGGTCTTTGGTCCCTGCACCTCCAGATGCATCAGTTGTGAGTTGCAAATGGGTCTTCACAGTCAAATATCATGCAGATGGCACGTTGGATAGATACAAAGCACGCTTGGTAGCCCGTGGATTTACACAAACATATGGCGTTGACTACATGGATACATTCTCTCCAGTGGCGAGACACTCGACTCTCCGTATTCGCCTGTCTGTTGCAGTGGTTCGTGATTGGAGCATTTCTCAGCTAGATGTCAAGAATGTTTTTCTGTACGGGGACTTACATGAGGAAGTCTACATGCAGCAGCCACCTGGGTTTACTGCTGAGGGGGAGAAGCATATGGTCTGTAGACTTCACAAGGCGATATATGGCCTCAACAAAGTCCACGAGCGTGGTTCCAGAAGCTGTCCAATCTAATTGAGCACCAGGGATTCAAGAGGTCCAATGCTGATCACTCGTTGTTTGTCCAGAAGTCCTCGGCAGGTACAGTTGTCATAATGGTCTATGTGGATGATATTCTTGTTACAGGAGATGATGTTCAAGGCATAGAAAAAGCGAAGGCATTCCTAGGTCGTCAGTTTGTTACAAAGGATCTTAGAACCCTAAGATATTTTCTGGGGTTGGAATTTGCAAGGAATGCACATGGTTTGGTGATGACACAACGGAAGTACATTACAGACTTCCTGGTTGAGACTGGTATGGATGGGTGCAAACCATCAAGCATCCCCATGGACCCCAGCATGAAGCTATATGATGATGATACTGATGAAGTGGATAAGAGGAGATATAGAGAGATGGTGGGAAAACTCCTCTATATTACTATAACCCGTCCAGACATTGCATTTGCAGTTAGCCGGGTGAGCCAGTTTATGGAGCAGCCAAGACAGGTTCACATGGATGCTATACACATGATACTGAGGTATCTGAAGTCTTCTCCAGGGTTAGGGCTACTATTCAGAAAGGGCGCAGACTTATCCATCTCAGCGTGTGCAGACGCAGATTATGCAGGGTGCCCTAAGGATAGAAAATCTACCTCAGGGTTTGCAGTTTATGTTGGAGGCCCTCTGGTGTCTTGGAAAAGCAAGAAACAAACGGTGGTGGCAAGATCCAGTGCGGAATCTGAATACAGGGCAATGGCCCAAGCCAGTACGGAAATGATGTGGGTTCGCTCCGTATTAGAAGATTTACATGTAGCGGTACCTCTACCTATGAAGCTTCAATGTGACAGTCAGGCAGCATTGTTCATTGCCAACAATCCAGCTTTTCATGAGAGGACCAAGCATATTGAAGTTGACTGCCATTACACCAGGGACCTGATCCAGAGAGGATTGATATCCACGGCCCACGTTAGCTCAGGAGATCAAACTGCTGACGTATTCACCAAGCCATTGCTCAGAGGACCTTTTCAGATATGTTCATCCAAGCTGAGCATGATCGACATCTATGCTCCACCTTGAGGGGGAGTGTAGAGATAGTTTCTAGTATTAATAATTGTCTCCGTATTTTGTTGCTATTTCTCTCTTTTATTTAGACGTTCATGTAATTTACCCATAAGGCCTCTCCCTATATAAGAGAGCCTAGGGTTATTCTATGTAGTACAACAAAGACTCTTTTCTTCTAACAATCCCCTGTACTCATTGAGAATTCTAATAGAATATCCAACCCCTTTGAGGGCTTCTCCCATGGTTTCATCCCGCTCCTTGGGGTGTAGGATTCCATGTTAAATTATTGTTCCATGTTAAATTATTGTTCTTCATGTTTATCTTTCTTATTTTATCTATTTCGCTTCCGCTTCTCAGATTTCATCATGATATCAGAGCGGGTTCGATTCTCAAGGATTTTATCTTCGTTCCTTATTTTATTCGAGATTCGATTCTTGTTGGAGTTGATTACGAAGATCCAATGTTTTGAAGATTTATAATTCATGTTTGAGAACTAGGGTTTTTCAAAACCCTAAACATGTTCTTGATTCTCCATTGTTGTGGTAGTACATAAGCCTAGGGTTCCTGATGATGGAACCCTAAGGGCAAATCATGCAGGCTCGATCCTCATGCAGGGCATCTCCAAGTATGATGAACTAAGATCCGGGCACCCGTTTATGCTGCATTTGCGGCATTACATTCGTTAAAGATCGTATTAAACGGGGAAATTTAAGGGAAATTTTTTTCGCGTTTGCTATTTGTATGACATTTAAATCAATATTACAACTACAGAACCAACAATGACAAGCGCCGCCAACATTGCATTTTCATTCATATTCATATTTTTATACAACATGTACAAAGGAGCTGATGATACATACCTACATCTCAAAAATATACAGAAGAGAAAAGGAAGCATATGACATCATGAATTGAACAAAAACTATGACCAAAGAAACTGTACCGTCTGGTATATACCCGAGTGCTAGAAATCATCAACAGACTACTGAGATGCATGCTACACATGAAGGGGAGAAGAGGCATCAACGAGCTCTAGTTTCTGCCATACATGAAGGGGAGAAGAGGCGTCAGCGATATCTAGTACTTCCCAAAATCTTATTAAAATAAGCATCTAAAGCGGTTGCAAAAGAAACAAGTAGTAATGCATAACCATTTAAAAATCCACAACTACTTGAAAAAATTACAACTACTAGCTATGAGGAAGATTTTCAAGCTACTTTAAGGAAATGTCCCCAAATTTAACTACTACCTTTTTTTAATCATATTCTTGTATAGTAGTTTAATGGCTCATAAGTATAATTTCTCCATTTGTCCCTTAGCCTTTCTTATATATAATTTATATATTAATTTATGGCCTATAGGCAGATGTTGTTTTCTTGTCATTGAGACCAAGTTATGGATTTTGATAAGAAGTTGGTGAGGTGATGTTTTAATTAGCTCTTAGTTTATTGATGATGGAAAAGATAATATTCTAATCCGGTTCTCAATTCTATCTATCTTTTCAAGTCTAATGGATAGTTTATGGCTTTGTCTATGTATGACCTCACACTATGACTCTAAGACGTGAATAATGTCGTAGGGTTGGGGTGCCTCCGTAGGCATGCAATATTGTGTAATGCATCCTAACTAAGTTCCCAACACGTTCACTGACTTAATTATAATCAACTCTAGCCAATACAACTTATAATTGACTTCATCTCTTAGACAAGATCCATTATGCTTCATTTCTAGTTTAACTGTAACTCCTTCAAATTCAATTGTAGTTGTTTCAGATAAAACCCTAAATGATGTAGATTTAGCACCACTAAGCCTATTGACGGAAAAGTAACCAAAACTCAAGTGGTGAAGAAGTCTCTTAAGAGACTCTTCCGTCCTGCCCTCTAAATGGAAGTGCGGTCCATTAGAGGGATAGGTCTACTTAAAACAACGCCACTGAGATCTACGCCACTGAGACGAGTGAGAGAGACTCTCCATAAAAGTCACTCTAGAGACCGACCCAACTAGTACGGGCTAACGAGCTCGTACGAAAAATTAAAACAAAGGGGTCAGTGGATATGTCAAAATTCGGGATCCCAACAAGGCGTAAAAATACTGCGAGCTCACTTAAAAATCATGAAAAAGACTGGGATCCTAGATACGCGCACTTGGCGACAGCTGCCCTAACTAGACTTCCTATCTTCTGCCCAGTTGAGGGTCACCGCGCCCTTGTACGGTCAGGTGCAAGGGTCACCATGACCGTCATTATTAATTATCAATCATTATCAATTTACCAATATTTTCACTTGCTTGACTACTTCTTTCTTCGTCCTTTCTGTGATCAACTTACATCTCTAGAGTGATTCTTTCATGAGTATTAAAAGTTATTAGATTTAAAATGATCCTTGTATTTTATGTTGCTACAATCTCGATGATCAACAGACATTAGGCTCCATATTTTACTATGTTTCTTGGTTTTACATTCCATGATTTATACTTTCACAATGTTAGTGTTATTTCTTGCATATAATATGTTGGATACCATCGTGTATTCTTCTCCAACTATTATATTCTACTACTATTGTTTCTCCTGATGTTATAAGGCTTTCTGGGTGTAAGGTAGGCACCTTGTAGTCAAAGGTATGCAGATGATGTATATACCACACTACATAATAATTTAATAGATTTCTTAGAATGTGAGTCTTTTTAAAAAATTTCTCTTTTCGGATCTGTGGCTAGTGTAGGATATATCAAAAATGTGTGAACCAAATTCTCTATAATTAATTATTTTTTTAATGATATATATACCTCGAGTTAACTACATAATTTTTCTAAGCATGAAGAAAATAAGGTGAAATATACATATACATATACATATACATATATATATATATATCAACCCTAAATGGGTGACTAAAATAGAAACTCTTGAATCTATCCCAATCTTGAAGTTTAAAATTTTGAGAAGAAGAATTACTTCTGTAGAGCAAAAGCTTGAGAGCTATTCATATATTAATTTCAATCTTTAAATTTTTAGATGAGAAGAGAATATATAATAACTTAATTTACAATTTAATCAAGAAGTTTAAATCTTTTAATTGGGATATTAACTTAATTTATAAGTCATGTATAAATCAATTTACAACTTAATTAAGAAATTCTAAATGTTCAATCCAGTAACTTTTTGTTTGACACGTACTATTAAGGCTCTCCACTTTGGTGAATCTTACCCAATTTTTGAGAAAATACAGTGGCTAAATTATAAATTAGTTAAGAATTTTAATCTTTTAACTTTGGCTTGAATAGAGAACATAGATCACTTAATTTACAATTTAAATAATCTTTCAATTACATAAAAATAGAACAAACAGAACAGAACAGTCACCATTAAATTTATCAATCAAACAAAAATTTTAATTTTCAATTTAGATGAGCAGAAAGACAGAAAGACAGAACAGTAACTTTCAACAACAACAACAAAGCCTTTTTCCACAATTAAGTAGGGTCGGCTACATGGATTCTTCGCATCCATTCAGATCTATCTTGGGTCAATCCCGGGCTTATATCCACAAAACAAAGATCCCTTCGTATAGTCTCTTTCCAACACTTCTTGGGTCATCCCCGCCCTCTCTTAACCGGCTCAACATCCCAACACTCGCATCTCCTAACTGGTGCATCAGCTGATCTTCTTTGCAAATGACCAAACCATCTTAAGCGGTTTTCTCGCATCTTATCCTCGATCGGAGCAACACCAACTTTCAATTTGGTTGCATCATTCCGAATCTGATCTTTACATGTGTGTGTCCACCATAGTTTTAAAAAGCGCCGCCTCGAGGCGCTGAGGCGTACACCTCGAGGTGAGGCGAGCCTAAAGCACCTCGAGGTGTGCGCCTCGAGACCTACTGCTGGTGCGTACGCCTCATGTCTTCGTGAGGCGCTCGAGGCGAGGCGGAGGCGTAAGCCTCGAGCATGAGGCTTTTTTTTAACTTTTTGGTTGTGTGCTTTGCACATGACCCTATTTTTCCTTAAGCATTATTTTTTTTAATGTTTGTGTTTTTGTTTCCATGTTAAACCTTGCATATTTCTATATGTAGCTCCATGTAAAGAGAAGAGATCGCTTGAAACAAACAAAATTCTGTGATCTTGTATATATCATGTTCAATTTATCATGCATTTGCACATAATAGTTCTATTGCATACATATTTGAGTTTGAATTATAATAAGTATTTTATATTAGTTGCAAGTTTGAATGTTGCCGGCTCCATGGTCACCAAATCTTTAGCACTATATCATATTGAGAGCCATGACTTTCCAGATATATGGGTCCATCTAGTATTTAGCTTGGAAAATTTTCTTATCAATATCTGCGACATACATTGCATTAGCCACAAAGAACTGGCACATCAATATTTTTGGCATTAATATAAAGTTGTGAATCTTAAAATAGTTATTCCAAGATCGTTAGTTGCGAATCTTAGAATAATCGCTTATGTATTGTATCTCTTACTAGTGTAAAATTATTTTTGAATGTGTTTTTGGCAAAACTTAATATTATTATATGCTTTTTTAATGTATTTTACTTTTATTTTATATTTTTTTTTCAAAAAATTGAGGCTTACGCCTCGACCGCCTCGAGGCTTACGCCTCGCCTCAATTTTAGAGAAAACGCCTCGGACCGCCTCGCGCTTTTTTAAACCTTCACACATCTACCTTAGCATTTTCATTTCTGCTACAGCCATTCTCTGCACATGTCTATGGTTCACAGGCCAACATTCAGATCCATAGAGCATAGTAGGTCTCACGGCTGCTTTGTAAAACTTTCCTTTAATTTTTAAAGGAATTTTCTTATCACAGAGAACAACAGGGGCTCCTCTCCACTTTAGCCAGCCTGCATTTATTTTATTAGTAACATCTCCATCAATTTCCCCATCATGTTGCAAAATAGATCCCATATATCTAAAAGAATCTCTCTTCTGAATGTTATCATCACCAATCTTTACCTCAATTCCTTCACCATTGCTTCCATCAAAGGTGCACTCCATATATTCTGTCTTAGCTCTACTTATACGAAATCATTTACTCTCCAACTCATGTCTCCAGACCTCAAGCTTCTCATTTACACCATCTCTAGTCTCGTCAATCAACACAATATCGTCAGCAAATAACACACACCAAGGTAACTCATCCTGAATGTGACTTGTCAACTCGTCCATAATCAAAGTAAAAAGAAATGGACTCAAAGCTGAACCTTGATGTAAACCAATGTTGATGTCAAAATAGCCAGTCTTCCCAGACGGGGTCCTTACACAAGATAAAGCCCTATCATACATGTCCTTTATGAGGTTAATGTATAGGACATGCACTTGTCTCTTCTCCAAAACTCTCCACAATATCTCTCGTGGGACAGAATCATAAGCCTTCTCTAAATCAATAAAGATCATATGGAGGTTCTTCCTTTTAGCTCTATAAATCTCCATTGTTCTCCTCATCAAATGGATGGCTTCAATAGTTGAGCGACCTGACATGAATCCGAATTGGTTTTCTTTGACGTTGGAAACTTGCCTCAACCTTCTCTCGATCACACGTTCCCAAATTTTCATAGTGTGACTCATCAGCTTGATACCTCTATAATTTGAATAATTTTGAATGTCTCCTTTATTCTTATAAAGAGGCACCACGATACTCCTCCAATCTTCAGGCATTTTCCTGCTTCGTCAAATAACATTGAATAGATTCGTAAGCCAAGTCAAACCGCGCTCACCTAAAACTTTCCATACTTCTTCAGGGATGTCATCCGGTCCTACACCTTTCCCAGGTCTCATAACCTTCAAAGACTCCTCTACTTCCTTTCTTTGTACCCGTCTATAGCTTGCACGATTCAAGTAACTTTCACTACTAGCTAGATCACCCAAAATGATCTCTCTATTTCCTTCCCCAAGGAAAAGTTTATGGAAGTACTGCTCCCATCTAGTCTCGATATCCTTCTGAGTAACAAGCACGTGACCTTCCTCGTCCTTAATGCATCTCACTTGAGAAAGGTCTTTGGTCTTTCTTTCTTGCTTTGGCCAACCTGAATATATTATATATCCTTCTGGTCCTCCTTAGAGTCGAGATTTTTATACAAAACTTCATAAGCTTTCGACTTAGCTTCGCTTACAGCCTTCTTTGCTTACTTCTTTGCTATTTTGTAGTTTGTGACAGTTTCCTCTGTTCTATCCTTAGACATAGCTTTAAAGCATGCTCTTTTAATTTTTAGCTCTCTTATACCCCTTCATTCCACCACCAAGCCTCCTTTTGACCTGGGGCTCCTCCCTTTGACTCGCCTAGCATCTCTTTGGCTACCTTTCGGATACAAGATGCTACTGCCTCCCACATCTCATTTGCACTTCCACTACAATCCCAAGATAAATCTTCTAAAACCTTCTCCCTGAAGCTTGATTGCTTCAGTGGAAGATTCCACCATCTAGTTCTAGTGATCTTAGGAACCCTCCTTTTCAGGGATGTAAAAAACGGCTTAAACGGCCGTTTAAACGGCCGTTTACACGCATGCGGTCCTGGACCGCACCGACTATGCCCAGGCGGGCACATATACGGCCAGGCCGCTTAATTAGCGTTAAACGGCCGTTTAGACGCCATTTAAACCCCGTTTTTTACATCCATGTTTGTTAAAGTTCCACTAACAGTGCTACAACCGATCTCATGTCCTATACCCGTAAGGGCACGCCCTTCAGCACCATGATCTTATAGAACCACTCATGTGAGGTGGAAGATATTGTAGGATGCAAATGTTTGAGTAATGATTCCAACAAATCAGCTTCGAGGTATCTTAGAGATGATAGGAGACTCAGATCTCACGTTACAGTTTTGTCTCTTGTAGTTATGTCAAGTATATCCTTAATCTTTGAGAATGAGAGTTGTACCTTCATATATGCTATGTTTATTTTCATATGCAATAATAAGTTGATGATTTGTGGTTACTACAGAAGTTGACATTACAATGGCCTACATGAGCAACTTGATGATGCTATGTAATTTGGAATATATTGCTTCATATTTTCATTTAGTTGGGCAGATAAAAGTGTTTGGGTTTATTTGAGATGGTGAGGACGGACACCTGTCAATACCGATATATCGATGCCATATCGTCGATATCGAACCGAGTTTGTGAATAAATAGCCTTGAGAGGTTATACCCTCAATGCAAAACCAAGCATGCACAAATGGAAATCAACCTAAACCTTATGGAGTATATATTAGGATGGCTCATATGATTTAAATAAGACAATATTTGATATATATTATGAATATGTGATTATATTTTATAATTTAGTTATGTTTCTTATTAATTATATATATATATGTATGTAAATATTTTTTTATTAATTAAAAATACAAAACCGCATAACCCATTTAATTTCCGTTTGAACTCCTTAAACAGTAATCAGTGACCCTACCGACTGAATACCGCATACCGCTTTTTGCAACCTTGCTCCTTTTCTTTACCAGTCATTTTCTTTGTACATCCAAGACTAACAAGCGATGTTGGGTTGTCAAACTCTCTACTGGGATTACTTTGCAGTCTTTACAACACAACCAATCTCTTCTCCTCAATGCAAAGTAATCTATCTGTGTTCTCGTTGGCCCACTCTTATAAGTAATTAAATGCTCATCCCTCTTCTTGAAGAGAGTGTTTGCTATGAAAAGTTCATATACCGTTACAAAATCCAAGATGACTTTTCCCTCTTCATTTCTATCCCCAAAACCATGTCCTCCATGAACACTAGCATACCCTGAAGCATCTTTTCCCACATGTCCATTAAGATCTCCACATATGCAAATCATCTCTCTTTGTGGGATTCCTTGTAAAATCTTATCTAGATCCTCCCAAAAAGCTTGTTTAGTCCTTTCATCTAAACCAATTTGTGGTGCATAAACTGAGATTATATTCAGGATTTCTTCTTCAAGCACCAATTTTAGTAAAATAATCCGATCCCCGAATCTTTGCACATCAACCACACAATCCTTCAAATCCTTATGAACTACCACTCCAACACCGTTTCTACCCTTATCTTTACCTGAATACCAAAGTTTAAAGCATGTCTTCTCGATCTCCCTTGCTTTCTCTCCAACCCATTTAGTCTCTTGAAGACATAGTATATGAATTTTCCTCCTTTCCATCGTATCCACTATCTCCATCAATTTTCCAGTCAAAGTGCCAATATTCCAACTACCAATCCGCAAATTCTGTTGCAATCTCTTTTGGACTAACTTCTTTACTCGCATGCGTCCATTATGCGAGAACCCTTGTAAATTTTGGACTGCATCCGGGCGGTGATGCAGCGAAACTAGCTTAATTACCCGCATGCATTCCTCATGCGAGAACCCTTGTAAATTTTGAACTACATCCAAGCTGCGATGTAGCGGCCCTTGCCAATTTTTCATTGCATTCGGGCGATGCAACGCGTCGCAAGTAGGGAACGCCCCAACGAAATCTGTATGTTTGCTTAAATCCATGTTGAAAAGATCCGACTGTCATGAGGCAACATCCTAAATAATATTTTTTAAAAAAAAATATTATTTAGGAAGTTGTCTCCGACTGTTTTACGCTGGCTGTCGGCCACCTAACACAACTCTCCTCATTTACCCGGGCTTGGGACCGGCTATAGGTGAGTTACAGATAACTTTATCTAAAATTAATTAGGAATTTAATCTTTTTAATTTCCAGAGGAGTAGGAAACACATGCAAGTTAAAACCTATAAACCTCATGGAAAAACCCCTTAAATTCCATCTTTTAAAACTTTATAACATGGGATGAAATTCTGGATTTGAAAATTGAATCAAATTGTGTGAAATTTACACAATTGCTCAATCAAAAGGAGGTAAAATTTATACATGCATGGCGGCAATAAGGGAAAGAGAATTGTACCCAATGTTTGACCTAATTTGGAGGAGAAATTGGAGCAGAAACTCCAATTGAGAGTAGCTCCAACAGTAGCTTTCTGCTGCTGTGAAGCAGTTCCTGCTACGAAGCAGCCTCGAGCCACTAACGAAGGAGGAGGAGCAACCTACAACAGCTTCTAGAGCTGCTGGACATCAGCTTGCTGGGCTTCCTTGGTTACACATGGGCTGGAGTTGCAGAAATTTCTGATTTGAAGAAGAAAGGCCGAGGTTCCTTCATTCATAGAAGAAGAAAAGAGGAGATTTGAGGGTTTTGGAGAGAAGGGAGGTTCCTTCGTGGAACCTTCCTCTCTCTTTTACTTTTATTATTTTTTAACAACAACAGTGGCATCAGCATGTTGATGTCACAATTATATCTTTTATTTATATTTTTATTATTTTTTGTTTTTTTTACTGTTGGATATATTTATATATATATATCAAGACAGTAGCAGTCTGGAATTTATAATTTTAAATTTTTATATTTACTTATTAATATTTTTTAATCATTTTATCTTATTTATAAAGTTAAAATTGATCACATTCGTGTCTCGGGTGCCGGATTTCGATGCGCAATATCTCGTTTTGATCGTCTCTAAATGACGATCAATATGAGTATAGTATTGATATACTTTGGATCGGGTTTGGATGCCCGAAATTTTCAAGATATGGTTTCGGCTTATTATTAAATTTCACGGTTTTAAATTATTAAACGTTCTCTGATTGACGAATGATCGATTCCAGTGGTCTTATTTCATCGAATAGGATTTTTAGATGGTCTCGGTTTATTTTACGGTTTTTGAATTTGCGTCGCGGCTTTTCCGTGGCACACATTACGATGCAGTTGATTTTTGGTTGATTTCACCCGAACGACTTTTGATTCACGATCAATTAATCGATTTAAGTTATTTAACGTTAATTAATAACTTTATTGAGTTATACGGACCCTAATCGGGTCGGGTTCCGGTTCATGTGAATTTGGATGTTACAAATATAAAAACCTCAAAGGGAGTCTCGTCCTTGAGACTGGAGTGAAGGTCACTATATGTCTTGCTTGGGTTTCCGACTATAAAAACCTTAAAGGGATATGAACCCATAAAAACCTTAAAGGAAAAACAAGTTGTATCCTTTTAACATGTATATAATTACAAAGGCTTGTTTTGATGATTATCTTAGAAGAGTTGCAAGTATCGTACCCACATGTCAGCTTCAGTCTCCTACGTCGCCTCCTCGACGCCGTGTCGATGCCACAGCACCTTGACCAATGGAATCTCCTTACTACGGAGCTTCTTCACATCATTGTCAAGTATCTGTAATGGCCTCTTTTCATATGTCAAATCTGGATTTACATCAAGATTCTCGTAACTAATGACTTGTCGAGGTCGCGTACATACTTCCTTAGGTTGGAAATATGAAATACATCGTGGATGCCTGAGAGATGTGGAGGAAGAGCTACTCGGTAGGCTACCTTCCCCACTCTAGCTAGAATCTCGAATGGACCAACGTATCATGGCGCCAACTTGTCATGAATACCCAATCTCCCACTTGTAATTTACAGGAATGTCATTTATATGTGAGATTAAGTTGAATATAGATAAGTCATAATTGAATGGACGAAGAGAAAAGAATTGGATTATCTGAAACTCTAAATCTCTTCTCTGACGATCTGCATAGCTTTTCTGTCAGCTTTGTGCCTTCAGAAGCTTCCGGCTCACAAGATCAACAGCTCTCGCGGTCTCCTCCAAGAGATCAACGAATATAGAGCATGATCACTAACCTCACGCCAAGTGAGAGGTGTGAGGCATCTCCGCCCATATATGGCTTCGAATGGTACCACGCCAATACTGGAATGATGGTTGTTGTTGTACGTGAATTCTACTAAAGGCATATGGTCCTTCCAATACCTTTTCCATTCCAAAGTGCATGCATGTAGTAAATCCTCAAGCATATGTATGGTGCGCTCACCCCGTCCGTCGGTATGCGGATGGTATGCAGAACTCATCTTCAACTCTGTCTGTAGTGCTGACATGAAATGATGCCAATAATGCGATGTAAATCTCAAGTCTCTGTCAGATACCACCTCTCGTGGTATACCGTCAAGTCTGATGATGTTATGCACATAATGCCTGGCCAATCTGGATAGAGTGTAAGTCACACTGATAGGTATGAAATGGGCTGACTTGTTCAACCTGTCAACAATGACCAAAATAGAATCATGGCCACCTGGTGTCTTTGGCAAACCGACGATAAAATCCATAGAGATACTCTCCCACTTCCACTCGGGAATGGGAAGAGACTATAATAGCCTAGTGGTCTCCTGTGCTCTGCCTTGACCATCTGACAGGTCATGCATCTGTTAACATGCCGTGTCGCATCGCGTTTCATTCCATCCCACCAGAAATGTCGACGCAGATCACGATACATCTTTGTGCTGCCAGGATGAATAGATAATCATGAACCGTGTACCTCGTCAAGAATATCCCTATGTAACTGCTCGTTGTTGGGCATAACGACTCGACCTGCCTTCCATAAAATGGATTCTGCTATGACAAAATCATCAATATCGTCCTTGATGGCGCGCATGTATCTATCTCGAATCCATGGATCTGTCCTATGGCCTTCTACAATACGATCCCATAAACTTCTGAATCGTGGAGGCACGATCGTAGAAATGGATGCGCTCTCCTGAGGATATCAATCGGTCAAAGCTACAAGCATATCCACATATATAGCTAGTTTGTCATACCCTCTGCATGAGCTCTCCTGCTAAGCGCATCTGCCACTACATTTCCTTTATCGGGATGGTAAGAGATCGCGTGGTCGTAATACTTCAGTAGCTCAAACCACCTGTGCTGCCTCACGTTCAACTTTTTTTGATCAAAGATGTACTTTAAGCTCTTGTGATCTGTGAAAATCTCAAAATTCCCTCATATAGATAGTGATGCCAGATCTTTAAGACAAAGACAACTGCCGCCAACTCCAAGTCATGTGTGGGGTAATTCCGCTCATGCGGTCTCAAATGTCATGATGCGTAAGTAATCACGTGGCCTCTCTGCATCAACACTGCTCCTAGACCTTCTCCAAATGCATCTGTGTAGACTGCATATTCCTAGGTGCGTGATGGAAGAGCAAGAATGGGCGTTGTAGCCAATCTCTCCTTCAGTGTCCAGACTGCTCGCATGAATCGTCCCAAATGAATGGAACTCTCTTCTGTGTCAATCGTGTCAAAGGGCGAACAATGTGTGAAAATCCACTAACGAAGTGTATGTAATAACCCACTAGCCAAGGAAGCTCCGAATCTGAGCAACTGTCTTGGGTTGCTCCCAAGACATGATTGCCTCAATCTTCGCAGGATCAACCGTGATACCTGCTCCAAAAATGACATGCCCCATAAATGAGACCGGGGATAATCAGAACTCGTACTTGCTTAGCTTGGTATATAGCTTGTGCTCTCGCAATGTGGCCAAAATAATTCTTAGATCATGCGAATATATGAGCACATCATCAATGAACACCACCACAAATTTGTCCAAATATGGACGGAAGATTCGATTCATCATATCCATGAATGTTGCAGGTGAGCCCAAACAGTATCACCATAAACTCGTAGTGTCCATATCGAGTCCTGAAAGTGGTCTTCAGAATGTCTGCCTCTCGAATCCTCAGTTGATGATAGCCTGAACAAAGGTCGATCTTCGATAACACCGAAGATCCCTGGAGCTAGTTGAACAAATCATCGATGCACGACAAAGGATAACAGTTCTTCATCGTCCTCTTGTTCAACTGCATGTAATCGATGCATAATCTCATGGATCCATCCTTTTTCGTGACGAATAGACTCGGAGCACCCCAAGGTAAAGTGCTGGGCCTCACGAATCCCAAGTCACGTAAGTCCTGCAACTGCACCTTCATCTCTCTCAACTCAGCTAGTGTCATGCGGTAAGGAGCCATCAAGAGGATGTGTATCTAGTAGCAATGTGATCTTGAACTCGATCTCTCTCTCAGGAGGTAATCCTGATAGCTCATCAGGAAACACATCTGGGTAGTCTGATACTACTTGGATGTCTTGTGCCATCGGTTCATGATTAGATACCTCTTGGACAAATGCTAGATAGGAATCACAATCCTGATCAACAAGTCTCTGAGATCTCAACACTGAAATGTACTCCATTTTGAAGTCATGTAATGTACCTTCAAAAGTAAAGTCGGATAAACCTGAAATTATGAAGACAACCATCATTTATGAATATTCCCTCCGAATTGTTTCCCCAAAGAATGTTCCCTCCGAATTGTTAGGTTAATTAAATATTTATGTAACCATTCATTTACTTTTAACATTTTATTGATTCCCAATATATGCATTGATTTGTCATCAACTCCTGTGTCAAGCGCGTTTTGCACTTCATGGTTATCAGTGGTATGCAGTCAGCTGTTATTCATGTAAATCAACTGTCTTATTTCAGTCCTTCAAAGTGCCTTTTTTGTCACCAGAGGACCAAGATAACTCTCTGGGGACTGCTTGCTTGTCTGCGAGGATATCTCCTCCTGTTGAGAAAGTTTCGGGAAGAATAAGCAATCCAAGAAGATCTGGAAGTCCATCATTTGCAACAATGCACTACTCTGCTTTGGATCTGTCAATAGCTACCAATAGCTTTGGTGAAGAAAATCTTCTCGGGGAAGGCTCCACTTCTCGTGTTTTCAAAGCCGAATTTCCGGATGGTCAGGTACTAATAGAAGATATCAGATTTGGTTGACTGAGAACTTTTTAAAAGCGATGAAGCATCATGAAGTACTTTACTTGCTGCAGACATCATGCCATTATGTTTCTTGAACTTTTTCTACTGACTAGTCCATATTAATCAAGTTCATAATGATGACCCAACCCTTGATTCATTTTTTATGAATTTACTCCTCTATCAGATATTTGCTGTGAAGAAAATTGATTTGGCTGCAACAACCATCAATCAAGAAGATGGGTTCCTTGATTTGGCTGCTCGTATCTCTTGTTTAAAGCATCCAAACATTCTGGAGATTCGTGGCCACTGTGTGGAGGAGGGTCAGCATATTCTTATCTATGACTACTTCAGTAATGGCTCTCTAGATGAGGTATTGCATACCAGCCACGATTGTCAGGAGACTTTAGCTTGGAAAGCACGTACTGAGATTGCACTTGGCACAGCTCGTGCTCTGGAGTACGTTAACTTTGAACCTAATGCTTTATCATTTATTTCCCATCTATCAGGAATTTATGCACTGTGAATTTGGTGTAAATATGAACTTAAGAGATTCCTTCATTCTTCCAGCGCATCGTAACGAAACTCTCTCTTCCTTGAACACTGGCAGATATATGCATTTGACTTGCTCGCCTCCAGTGGCTCATGGAAATCTACATCCTAGAAATATTTTGCTCGATGATATGTTCGTGCCCCATGTTGGTGACTTTGGATTGAATGCATTAGCACCTCTTGTTAGTACGAGAACGAAGGTACAACTCTTACTACTTCCATATTATCGGATACAAGGAACTGCGCATATGGTAAAGTTACTAACAACTAAACCTGTAATTTTTCTCAAGATGAGATTAGCTTGTAAGCATTTATATTCACGTTTCAGGAATATGTATAAAAACATCTCTCTTTATCGATTCCGGTCGACTGACGTATAAACTGGTTCTGGACAGCATTCGGAGCTTGCTATTTACAATGCACCTGAACATGGACACCCAGAAACAGATATGACTAGATGCGACATTTTTAGCTTCGGAGTAGTGTTGCTGGAGCTTCTAACTGGACAAAGGGCTTTTGACAGGCATGTCGTCGACGACAACAATACACTGCTCAAATATTGGATTTTTAGAAGTACGTCTTGTGTTGGTTCATTATTACAATTGTGTTACTGCAGGTCGAGGCCACTTGAGGAGCAGTCATTAGTTGAGATGGTGTCATATCGGTTTCACGATCTTTCTCTGTTCGAAGAACTCGTTGATCCGACAATCAAAGACTCTCTTCCTCCCAGAGCACTCTCACAATTTGTTGACATCATTTCTGTCTGCCTTCAGGTACCAATCTCCACATTGTAAACCCCCTATAACATCTTAAAGATTATTGCTAATGATTGTTACTCACTGGGGCATTTGTGAATGATGATACTGCTTGCTTGCAGCCTCAACCCGAACTCCGGCAAACAATAACTGAGATTGCAAGCATGCTAATTAGCTTGATTCAGAAAGATCTCAACTGCGGGCTCGGATCTTGACTTACCAAATTAGTCTCTCAAGACAATCAACATACTTTTTTGGGCAGTCCTCTCTTGCGCCCATCCAACGTCACAGATGATCCTAATTCCAACCAGGTTTGCAGATAGTCTACTGAAGGTGAAATTGTTCTTGATTTCTCGCCAAGTCCCGTTTTCCTTGTCGGTTATCTGCAACACTATTTTGTTACACGAATCCAATAATCAGAGAACGATTATATAGTTTTGATCATATTGACAGTACATAAATCTTCTCACTTAGGCATAGTATTAGAACTTTGGAGAAGATGCTGGTAATTGGGTAGTTGATGAAGAGACATTACCTGCAATTGCTGCCCTTCATCATGTGTTCTTGTCAGGACTTTCTGGTGCAACAACAATACAGCGGCTTCTTGCGGAGCTACCATTTACTGATGTAAAGTTGTAGTGACAGGAACACAGAATTATTCACAACATATAATTGGATATGCATTTGCATCTGAAATTTGTTTGTTTCCCAATAAGGAGGAATGTTCGTTGACTCTGGTCGCTGTCATTTCCACGTACTTTTTCCAGGAAAATTTCAAGGTAAGGAATTGCCTGTTGAGGCTCTATCTCAAGGTGAAGATTTCAACTTTTCCAATTTATAGAATGTGTGTGCTCCTTGCGTACTCCTAAATCCTCCTGGCAGCGGCCTGCTTCTGGTTTGGAAATCCCAGTTTTGCCTGCTTCTGGTTCTGGACCAAACATATGTAGAGAAGAATAGGACAACGAAATAAAAGATGCAAAGGGTTCGTGTTCCGTCGCGACGGAAATGTCTTGCACACTCCATAAGCATCCACATTGCAAGTCGGATCTGTAGGAGGCAATCGGATTGTTGTGTAGAAAATTGTATGCGCAACATAAAAGAATCAAACATTGATAATCAATAATTAATGATTTATGAGTTACCTTCTTTAATGGCAAATTAGAAAAACACTGGCAGAGATGATGAAGAAAAATGATGATCCTTCTTTTCTCCTTTACTTGACCTCAAACGTTAAGACTCTGTCAGATGATGGAGTTTTGATGGAGGCTCTCTCTGATTCTTTCTCCGGTGATTTGCATAATGAGCCATCGTGTTTCTTTTGTAGAGTAGAGTTGGAGTTTAACATGATAATAAATCTTATCATAACCAACTCCTGATGATCCACTAACCTTCAATTTGGGTCAACATAATTCGGTCACGTTTATTCATTAACTCGGTTAAACTCATATTTATTATCTCATCAATGTCTGATAGGAACCACATACGGGATTAATTTCAACATTCTCTCATTTGGTCAATGTGATCCTTAATGATAAATGATAACCTTAAACGTGTTTTTTCATTTGTGTTTTGTAATGCCAAATCATATATCTTAATTGAAATTAATTAAGATGATCATGACGGTTGCATATTATACAAATTGACATGATGACTTCCATGTATCAATATCAATTCAATCCAATCACTTGTAATTTAGAAGAATGGCTTCTCCTACTTTAATTCTATTTCTCTAGTTATGCCATCTATTTACAAACATATATGCATAATATAACAATGAAATGATTCAAAAACATAAAGCAAAAGAGATTGTAATAATCATAATTAATACTAAACAAAAGTACTAATTAATCTTTCATAACAAGGACTTCTATAAAATACCCATTCTAACGACACGCTCGGAAAAAATGGTAGGCGCTAAACCTTTAGTTAATGGATTCACAATCATTAAATTAGTAGTGATGCACTCTATTGACACTCTTCGTTTCTGAACTTCTTCATGTATTGATAAAAACTTCAATTCCATGTGCTTTGCACACTTAGAATAGTTTTCATTCTTTGATTGGAAGACAGTTGGGCATTATCATAATAAAGTTTTAGTGGCTTGATAATGGCGTCGACAATTCCAAGTCATGGTACAAATTCCGCAGCAACAATCCTTGAACTGTAGCCTCAAAGCATGCTACAAATTCAACCTATATAGTGGAAGCAGCAATGACAGACTGCTTCACACTTTTTCATGACACGGCTCCTCCAGCGATAAAATATATACCTAAAGGTTGACTTTTTTGTGTTGATGCATCCCACAAAATTTAAATATGAATATCCAATAATTTCATGATTATCAGATTTTATGTACACGAGCATATGATCTTTGTGCCTTGTAAATATCTGAAAACTTTCTTTGCAATTTTCCAGTGGTCCTTATTAGGATTACTTTGATATTGACCCAATATGTCAGTGACAAAATTAATGCCAGGTCAAGTACATGTCTAAGCATACATGATACTTCCAACAGCTTATGCATAAGAAATCTCTTTCATTTCATTACGTTCCAATTCATTCTTTTGGCATTGATCCAAACTAAATCTGTTCCTTTTCTGAATAGGAACAATCAGCCCAGAGCACTTGTCCATTCTAAACCTTTCCAAGACCTTTTGAATATAAGCTTTCTGAGACAATCCTTGTGATCTATCACGAGAAATTTCTATTCTAATCACATAGAATGCCCCACCCTTATCTTTCATTCCAAAGTTTTTGGAAAGATACATCACTCTATCATGTAACAAACATAAATCATTCGCAGCCAATACTGTATCATCAACGGTAACATCTTGGGCTTAGATCCCCGATTCGTTATCGAGGAAAACTGGCTCTGACAACTTGTTGGGTTCGAGCCCAATTGAACCCGTTGACAACCACCCAAATGCTTAAGCCCAAGTTGTCAAGTAGTAATCCCACCACTTATAAATCACTCTCACACTTTATGAGTTTTAGATTGTTAGGATTATGGTCAAATTAGGATTAGGAATCCTAATGGGATTGGACTCCTAATCCTAATAATAGTTGTTGAGTTGTATTCTATTTATAGTCCTATTAGGAATATGACTATATGGTTGTATTTGGGCTATATAAAGAGGGGGCGGAGGCATTGCCTCAACGCCACCACAACAATAACCATGTAGCCCCTAGAGAAAGGGGGGGGAGAGAAAGAAGAGAGGAAGAGAGCGAGGGAACGGAGAGAGTTGTATTCGTTCTTCTTTTAGTAATTTTTCTTCTCCGCTGGTCGCGAGAGGTGACCGACCACCATTATATCTGGTTGTTCTTGTTTTCTTGTGCTTCTGCGATGATGATCGATTGCGCATCTGCATACATATCTGTATCCGCTTCCGTATCCAGGGGTCCGGTATCCGAGAGAAAACATATCGACGGACCGTGTTCCCATCAACCGGTATCAGAGCAGAGTTGGTGTCGCTTCTGCTCCCAACAAGTGATATCAGAGATAGGTTCATCGTTGTTGAAGGGATACTACGTGACGTATCAGAACCAAGTTCGACAATAGTGAAGGTACGACATGGCGTATCAAAGCTTGGTTCAACGACAACGAAGGATACAACGCAGCGGATCCAAGCGAGATTCAACGTCGAGGAGACGATGCAACGCAGTAGGTGCGCTTTCTTCAGAGGTAGTTAAGACCTAACGGTTATAGCAAACCATTGAGATCAGGAGCATCCGGAGTCCGATCGAAGTGATCCAAGAGTCCAGATAGAGGTTTTAGCGCACTCCGAACGGGTTGGACGGTTCGGATCGGGTGAATTCTGCTATGACTTTCAGATCGTACAAAGAAGGTAAGATAAGAAAGCAATGGTGAAATTTACATCAAGGGGTGCATCATTCTCTATGGAACCCTTCAACGGAAAGAATGACTTCACCTTATGACAACAACGGGTGAAGAACATACTCACATGAGAAGTACTTGTGAAATCTCTCGAGGATAAAGAAAAGAAGCCTGAGAAGATGAAAGAGGAGGAGTGGAAGGAGATGGAGGGATCTCGCGAACAGTACAATACAATTGTTCTTGGCAGACAATACTCTTCGTGAAGTCATCAGCCTGGAGGATCCAACGGAGGTGTGGATGAATCTCGAGGGACGATACAAGTCCAAATCTTTGACGAATTGTCTATTGATGAAGAAGAAACTCTACGGTCTAAGATGACCGACGGAACAAAGTTCGAAGTGCGCTTGGATGAATTCAACAAGATTCTTACAGACGTGCTCACACTTGAGGAGAAGAATGTGAAAGGAGAATCCCTCTACAAGGAGGACGATAAGGCATTGATCTTGTTGAGCTGCCTTCTATCTTCCTATGACCATATTGTGACGACGTTACTCTCACGGCAAGGAGACCATTATATTGGACGAGACAGTTGTTTCGCTTCTTATGAATGAGTCTCGACGGAGGTTGACGGATGAGGCAACGAATGTGAAGGTCATGTGCTGGCAACCGAGGGCAGGCATTTAAGATCAAGGGTGATAGGATTTAGAGTTCGATCCAAGTCACGGGGTGTCCGATTAGATGCTTACATTGTG
This sequence comes from Ottelia alismoides, assembly GCA_037367405.1. NCBI lineage: Eukaryota > Viridiplantae > Streptophyta > Magnoliopsida > Alismatales > Hydrocharitaceae > Ottelia > Ottelia alismoides. Next base: position 983,633 of record JAZKJV010001136.1, read on the forward strand.
ACAAGGAGGGTCACAAAATAGCCGATTGTCCAAGCCGTGAGAAGGAGAAAGGAAAGAAGAAGGTTGTTGATTCTGAATCCGACCAAGAGGATTCCACCACAGTCTGCGAGGGAGACTTGCTAGCGTGCTCTAGGGAGATGAAGACAGATTCAAGATGGCTTCTAGGACTCAACATGTTCAAATCATGTGTGCTCATCTAGAGAGCAGTTCAGTACATATCAGGCATGCAATGATGGCACGGTAAAGATGGGAGGTGGAGAGGTTCACCACATCAAGGGGATTGGATCAATGCAGTTATGCATGTTTGATGCAGTGGTACGAACTCTGACAAGGGTCAGACACATTCCTACGGCCAAGAAGAATCTGATTTCACTGGGAACGATTGAGTCACGAGGACATCGAGTCACCATTGAAGGGGGAGTTCTCAGAATGAGCAAGAGATCACGCGTGATGATGCGTGGGACGAGGATGCCGGACAAGGTGTATAAGCTCGAGGGGATAGTCATGACAGGTGATGGAGCACTAGTTATTCCCAAGACGAGCAGTACGATGAGAGAGCGGTAGGTTATCAGCATCTCTGCTGTAGAAGCGCGAAAAAGGAGAAGCGAGTGCGATTCGTTTTACCAGAGGATGTCGGCACAATCTCCAGTCACGAGAGATTCATGGTGTCGCATCATGAGGCACAATGCTGAGTTGTGCGAATGCTCGAGAGGAGGCACGTCGAGGGCACCCAGTGATGTGTGCATCACTCAGAGTCGGTGAGTCACTGCTAACGAGACTTGCAGATGACGAGGATGGGCCCAGTGCAGACCCAAGACGGTGAAGAGATCGTGATGGAATTCAACTCAAGGGGGAGGTGTTAGGATTATAGACAAATTAGGATTAGGATCCTAATGGGATTGGACTCCTAATCCTAATAATAGTTGTTGAGTTGTATTCTATTTATAGTCCTATTGGGAATAGGACTAGGGGGTTGTATTCGAGCTATATAAAGAGGAGGTGGAGGCATTTCCTCAACACCACCACAACAACAACCATGTAGCCCCTAGAGAAAGGGGGGAGAGAGAGAGAAGAGAGGAAGAGAGCGAGGGAACGAAGAGAGTTGTACTCGTTTTTCTTTTAATGATTTTTCTTCTCCGATGGTCGCGAGAGGTAACCGACCACCATTATATCCGATTGTTCTTGTTTTCTTGTGCTTCTGCGATGGTGATCGATTGCGCATCGCCTCCGTATCCGCTTCCATATCCAGGGGTCCGATATTCGAGAGGAGACGATATCGGCGGACCGTGTTCTCATCAACTAGTATCAGAGCAGAGTTGGTGTCACTTCCGCTCCCAACATAGATGTGGGACTATCTTTAGGGGTATGGGTGTTACAACCTCCACTTATATTCGCAACGTCTTCGTTGCGACATGACCCCTCACTTATTCCCAGTGACAGACGCTCCATAGCCATTTCCTCCTATCTCTTTGTAGGGGCTGCTCACCTCTCGGGTAACTCTTTCCACTATTAAAGGAAAATTATCTCCGATACCATTGTAACGTCTCGAGCTTAGGTCTCCGTTCCGTTATCAAGGAAAACTGTCCCTGACAACTTGGGTTTGGGCCAATTGGACCCATTGACAACCACCCCAAGATGCTTTAAGCCCAAGTTGGCAAGTCGTAGTTCCTACCACTTATAACACACTTCACACTTTCTTAATTTCAGCAACAATATGTCCCCCGCCAATTGGGCCCAATGTCTTACTCCTCAAAAAACTAGAGAAATAAGTGTTATTGGAAAAAACTCAGAAGGGTACACGTGTAAATATCCCTTCATTAATTTCAGCAACAATATGTATTAAATTTTATATCGATATTTATTTTTAAAGATATAACAATAAATGCATATTTTTATTGCATTCATGCTTTAAAACAAAAGTGAAATACATGGAATACCCCAACCCCCAAACATAGTCTCATCTAAAACTCACAAAGTGTGAGAGTATGTTACAAGTGGTGGGGATTACTACTTAACAACTTGGGCCTATTTTGGGTGGTTGTCAACAGATCCATTTGGGTCTGAACTCAACAAGTTGTCAAGACCAGTTTTTCTCCCGATAACAGACCGGGGATCTAAGTCCGGGATGTTACAAATGGTATCAGAGCGGGTTCCCTCTGATAGTGGAAAGGGCTACCCGAATGGACCTAAGTCGGGACGTGCAACCGCCACTATCACTGGGAATAAGTGATGGATCATATCGCAACGAGGATATTGCGAATATAAGTGAAGAAGGTTGTAACACCAATACCCCAAATATATCCCACATATAAAACTCACAAAGTGTGAGAGTGGGTTATAAGTGGTGGGGACTATTACGTGATAACTTGAACTTAAGTAGTTTAGGTAATTTGTCAACGGATCATTTGAGTCTGAGCCTAACAAGTTGTTAATCCAATTTTCCTCGTTAATGGGCCGAAAACTTAAGCCCGAATGTTACAAATAAGGTATTACTGGAATTATAGTTGACCGCTCCTTCCAGAAAAGAAAACAAGAGACAAGTCCGTGATAAGGGGCAGCCCCAGGAAAGATTCTCCGTTGATTCCCGGAAGAGGCAACATTTGTCTCTGGGGCACCAAGACACCAAAGAGACCATCTTTAAACCAAATCAAAGACGGAACGAGAAGAGCAACCATGAATACAAAATTCGTTGGATATTGATGCGACATTGCATGTTAACGTGGGCACTTGCGTGCAGAGCTACATTAAACACTCCCCCCAACCCTCCAGAAAAAATTAAAAAACAACAACCACGAACACACACGTGTAAGTCATCTCTACTGCGTTCGTGTACGACTCACCTCGGAACACGTTCTGGGCATGGGGGCCACACGCCCTGATGCGTGCTGCTCAATCCGCTGCCGCCGCTCAACGGTCACCGTGTCCACCTACCACGGAGATTCCTCGGCCGCTCTTTTTCGGGTGGCAAAGATTCCACCGACGAGCTACCGGTCACGGTAAAAAGATTACAAAAAACCCATCTCATTCTCGTATTTACCAGGATTTCAATTTAACATAGTAAAAAGTTAACCGAGCTCTCCAAGGGTGCGTTGTCTGATTAGGAGCGCAGAAGGAGAGGAGGGAATGCCATCTGTCCTCTCGTTAGAAAATATCTAAGATACAATGGAAGCTTCTACTCTCACCATCGGTCAGTCAAAGTTTGAAACAGATATTAGTATTTCCAAATTCATATACATTTATAAAAATAGGGCTGCTTCGTAAGGGTAGCTAATTTTGTTCCTTCATTTTTATTTTTTTTATTTTTTTAAAAAAATGAATTCGTGAAAATTCATCACTATATCTTTATATTATATCATTCAAGTTTCATGAGAAATAGATTCCTACAACCTCTATCTAGACGATCATTTTTTAACGATCGTAGAATTGTATGGATGGATGCTGTATGAATCTCTGTTTCACATGAAATTTGAATGACATAATAGAGATGTATAATGATGAAAATCCATCGAACATTTTCAAAAAAATAAAAAAATAAGGTAAATTGGGACGTGGGAGCTAGTTAGCTCCTAT